>OZ059857.1:9596639-10247359 GCA_964057195.1 Orthosia cruda
GTAACTAGCGTTTTTCTTCTAATTATGCTGATTAATTTTCTAAGAACATCGATCGCGTTCGGTTTCGTTCCACGAATATAGATGGTGTTAGCAGCGACTTGCAAGTAAAAGGGTTTACTCGGTTCGTAAATACTTTTTTTTTAATGCAGCTAAGATTTGTTTTATAGGTATTATGTATGTTTTTGCAGTTTTTTTGAACCAAAATGTGTTTCAAAACAAATTTAAATTATCGAGTGGATGTCTTAAAAATTTAAAACCGCGCCATCTATTGGAATCAATTTTAAATGACACATTCAAATAATCTTTGAAATGTGAATTAAGAGCCCAATATTCCTTAATTTTGTGCTTAGGATACTCAATTAAACAAGAACATATTTTTTTAATGTTCGTCTCTGGAAAATCTTAGTATTTCACAAAACTCAATAACAAATCGAAGCTTATCACTCCATCTAGTGCAATTTATTTGAATCAAATTGTCTTTCGTCGCGTTGCGTGCTCGTGCCGTGGTAGGGGGAGGGGTAAAGCGAGGGGTTCAAGCTTCCCAAGACGAAGACAGGCTCTACCCCAGAGGAGCGTACTCTACTTTTCACACTTTCTGCGAGATAATAAAAAGCCAGAGGTCCATTAAGTACCAGTATCAGTAGTAGATTATTAATAATCTCTAAAGTTTTGTTTTTATGTCTCTCTGTTTTGACAAACTCTGGAGTAGAATCACTGTTGCTTGATTTTTTTTATCAACACGAATATTGCAATAAAATTAACTGAAAATCACAAAACCATCTTTTGTTTCACATTCTTTAACAGAAAGTTGAGTTCTGCATATGGTGGCCAGTTCAATTTTCGAACAAACAGTTTGAAAATGTCAAATGGGCGTGTTTTACTTAGAGCACGAAATAGAAAGGACGCGCCGCCGCTTACGTAGTTTGTGCTTAGAGTTTTCCACGAGTTTCCACACGAATTTAACGTGGCCAATTCAAATCTCTTTACTCCCTTGGGCATTTCTTTCGACTTTACCTGCCTTAAGAGGTAATGCTTTACTTTACGTTGATATTGCAGTACATGTAATTTGAGTGTTCCCTTTTCTCGATCTCGTATCCAATGTCCTAATAAATGACATCATCTACCTGTGTTCCAAGTTTTACCCAAATCCGTTTAGCCGTTACGACGCGAAAAGGTAACAGATAGCCTGTCACACCTACTTTCTCATTTATAATATTGGTAGATATGGATGTCTAAATCGTTATAAACTTTACAATAACCATGAATACTTACAGCCCGACCCCCATTGAAGTTGGGAAAAGGCTAGGCAGATTGACATTGACTTACAGCCTGATAATGCACCAGCTTACCAAAGTCTTTACCTGCAAGTACAACAAATATGCATTCTTTGCTTCCCTTGTCGTCACAAAAGACACACAGTAAAACATTCATATATGTAACAAAACAAATCCGGAACATGGCTTTTACGGCTTAACCTACTTAATCGGTAGAGGAAAGAGGAAATGCTTTGAGGGCTTGGAAGCGGGTTAATTTTAATAATTCGGGAGCGGTAGAGGTCGTAGCGGGGAATGGCACATAATTAGGCTTAATAAAAATTATAGCCCCGTTCCTGAGGTTTATTTTATCATGATTTATTTTTAAAGTTCATGGGAGCGGGTAGAGCAAATTATTGTTATGTGGACTGCATCGTTAGTCTAGTGATCACTAGCGCTGCTGCTGATCATGAGGTCTTAGGTTTGATGCCTGGGTCGAGCAAATTGTTGTTAAGTGTTTTATCTGGAGTTTCTTAGTAGTTGCCCGGAGTCAGGCTGTTGTGGCCGGTTGATGGCAATTTTAGGCTAGCCTATTACATACCATTGTGAGGATCGCCCGGAGGACACGGTAGAACACACGGTGGAGGTCTGCCCCGCTTGGGCGGAGCAACGCCGTGTCCTCGTGGAGGCGATCGGCGGTGGCGACCTCTCGCATCCGGCCCTGGTCCAGACCATGGTACGGAGCGAGAGGGCATGGGAAGCTGTCACCTCCTTCTGGGAAGCAGTAATGCTCGCAAAGAAGGAGGCAGAACGCGTGAGGGAGACGCAATGGAGGCGCCCTCACGCCTCAAGCCGCCGCAGGACTCCCGACGCCCTGGGCGTCGGGAGTCGCAAGCCGATACCCGGCCACCGTAGGCGCGGGCTTGCGGACGGCGAGTAATGGGTAGCTCACCGTCCGATGAGGACCAGGCCCCGTCGACGGCGCGTAGTGTTCCACGCGCGCCTCAAAGATATGTCAGTAAAATTGACGGGGTCCATTAGGGCCGATGCCTGTCTGGGTCGCGGATAAATTTGAAAAAGAGTTACCGCAGCCCTGGCTCAAGAAACTGAAGAAACACGGGTGGGTTTTAGTCAGTTAAAGTCTGACACTCTCTCCCGCTTCACCCAGAGCGGGAGAAGTCATAGGATGATTACTGTTTGACTTATTTAATTATTGTTATAGCTGCTTCCAAGTATCCTGATTGACATACTTATTTTGTTTTGACATCATTGTGATAAATTTTTACTTGTGTAACCAGTCCGACATTTATACCTAACATTTATTTAACTAAATTTGATATTTATGATTTCTTATGATTTGACATTTATCTTTATTCATATTGTATTTTTTTAATTTGATTTAAATTTCGAATTGAATATATATTTGCATGCCCATGCGTCGGTAGAATATGGAGGACTATATTATGTAAAACAGAACATCTACGAGTATGTATCAATTACCCATGTTTGCAAAGAAATAAATGATTTATGATTTACCAACCCAAAAAAAAAAAATGCTTGCCTATTACATGGGGCTTAAACATAACTAGCTTACGCCGGCTCCACAAGTTGGCTCCAACGTAGGTCACAACGCCACTCGTCCAACATGTAGATCTAGATAATTTCGTTGGCGCCAACATTGGGGCGAGCGTTGGTAGTTGGCCGGCGCGTTTCGGTTTTATCAAATGAATCTTGCCAACGTTCGCGATCCATCCACACATTGGTGATTTGCTCAGTCCTGTTGCAAAACGAATCGAGTGCGTACGTCGAGCGAAGATGTCATTCTCATCCACAAATTCGTCACGCACATGGACTTTTTATTCAGTAACAAATATAAATTATAATATTTATTATGCACTCAGTACTGTAAAAGCGCTTACAGCAATTTCCGTATCGGACATTTTCACATTGGCTCTGACGAGATAGAACTAGTTTAATAGCCGACGTGTGTACGCCTCCCCAATTAATCGAACAACGTTGGTACGAGCGCTGGGACCAAGGTGTGGAGCCGGGGTAACTGTGGGCTCAGATTAGCGATTTCTCTAATTTGGCCGGTCTTCTAATTTGTCAGGACTTTTTGAATGAATGTCAAAATTTTATTTTTGATGTTAGAATAGAATATTAAACATTTATTCGACATAGTACAACAACAACAATCACAAAGTTACAGAATTAGAAGAATATTAAAAAAATTACGAACAAGGTTTAAGAATTATTGCGCTGGGCGTGCCCATACCGAAAGGGTTACCAACTCAGCATTTGCTGGGCGTCAGACACCCATCGCTGATTTTCAGTTGACACCCCGCTAGTGACACACGGACGTGGATAAATAAAAGTAGATACTTAAAATAATGTCATAATGTGAATATGTAGGTGCTTAACTTATAAATTGAAAAAATATGTTAAGAAAGGCGTTTATTTACCAACACAGTTATCATTTCATATTATAACTAAAATGGCCGGACTTTATTTTAAATTGCTTTTTTGTTAAGATTTTAAAATTTTCGAAAAGCTCATCCTTAGCTTCTGCTTAAACTTTCGGGGAATACAGATGTTAAGTTGCAGTATTGTTATCTGACTCAGGGGTATGTTATTGCGATCTTTTGTCTAGAGTAAGCGATTCGTGGTCGCAGTGTGCTGTCTTGGCAACGTTGGGAGGTGTTGCGGGATGAGCAATAAGCGAAAAAGCTTTCATCGTATATGCATAGGTAGGGTTTTGATAGCACGCATACAATCTATAAGAGGAGTATCATAATAAGTAGTTGATTTAAAAGGCATAGTGGTAGACGGATAGACGAGCGGGTCATGTAATAATTATACACAGGAGGGAGCATGTATACTAACTTCTATGACTTCACCCACGTGAAAGTCTAAAACTATCCTATGGGAACATGTAAAACCATACAAAATTCCTTTTATCATAATCCAGGATATCGTCTAACTATATTTTAAATTTGAATCAAATCCATGCAGCCGTTGAGGCATGAATGAATAAAAAATATCAAAACACTTTCTCATTCATTTACAAAGGTGGTTGAATTCTAGTTGAAACTCATTTATGTTGGAATCGTCGATATGACGAAAAAAATGAAGTAGGAAGAAGGACAATATCTTGACTATAAATTTGGTAGATACCTACTCTCTACTACAGTCACCATCCAACATAATTAACACAACATTCAAAAACAACACTAAAGTTACCGCCATATAACAAAAAATAAAAGTCGTTAACACCTGTCGACTACGTACCAATGTATTCTAATATTTCAAAACGATACGAAAAAAAAGTAAAGGCAGTGTCGCTAACGCGATCAAAAAAGGTAAGGGGCGTCATTGACTCTTTCACTTATCATGAGTTACAAACCTTTTGATCAAAACCATGTTCAGTCGTATTTATTTAAATAGTTACTTTCTAATATAAAGAACCTCACATACCAATTTATAACCTTTATTTGACAATTATTTTTTTAGTACCTAATGTGTTAATACCTCATAAATACGTGGACCGAAGATTTAAACGGAACATGTTCTCAAGTTACTTTTTGGTACAAGCTGCATCAAGGACTTTTATTTTTGGTTATAGACTTCAATTTTAAACTAGCCATTTTTTTCGCTCAAAGCCTATGGCAACTATTTAGCAAACTACGCCAGCTAGTGACCGCAGCCCATGAAAATAAAATTAAACACAATTCGGGCGCGCCTCGTTTGTTCTCTATGAATATTCCATGGCTATTTGTTTACATCCAGACTTGTTTTAAACACTTTGATCCCAGTCCTTGGCACTTTAATGTTAAGGATTATTAAATTAAAACTGTTGTGTCTACCTTTGGTGACATGTTTCGTTATGGATTATTTTGTTTTGTTTAACGTAGTTCGTTTGATAGTTGGTGATTTTGTTGTAAGTATGTCTAGCTATAGATTATGGACAATTTTGATTGTGATTTTTATGTAAAGATCAATCTGCCTACACTTTTCCCGACTAGGTTGGTATCGGCTACCGTCTAACCAGATGCAGATTCATGCAGATACCAGTATTTTACATGAAGCCTATGGTTACGCTTCCTAATTTATAGTTCATATTTTATTACATCACCATAGGGCGATTGAGAGGCATTGGTTTAATAGTTCTAATTTATTAAATAAGTGTCACATATCGTTGGTTTGGTGATATCCCGCGCGGTGGCGCTACGGTCATTACGTCGCCGCCACGACGGTCAGCCGTCGGCAATCGTCGGGAGTCTCTTGCCAACCACGGCAGGGGTGCGCGCACTTCCATCATCAAGCATCATCTCGCCCAAACCTCTTAATTGAACCTACATGGAAAGTTTTAACTGTATTACCTAGACCTACTGTGTTGTGTACCGCTGGCCAGCATAGTGTACCTAGTCTGTGAGCTGAACTTCCCGAACGTGACATCCATCTGCATCTGCATGGGAATCTCTGTTTCAAAGGTATGTGGCATAATTAGTAAATTGAACTTTATCCATCATCTCATCTGCGTACTTTTCTCATTCAAATTAGCACTGCTGAATCAGCAATTAGAGCCTAGATTACTCTAATAATTTAGGTTCAAGCGCGTGTGATTTTACTAGTAATCTTCTAGAGGTTATACGCACCAGCCTATCTGACCTCCACAACCCAGTAACTGGGGTAACACGATACCAGATTCTCATATTTTCTGGCTTTAAACTACCCGTAACTACTTTCAAAGATAAAGATATACAAATGACACCCGGGAGAAACGTACTAACAGATTTTTCGAGGGTTGAAGGAGTGTCGGTATGTAATGCGTGTTTATTTTTGAATGTCACCTTTGTCCGGGCGCCTGGAGGCGTTAGGCGCGTGATTTTATTAAAAGATGGAAAATATATAAAACAAATGCGAATAAACGCCAAAATATCAATCAATATCAATATATATATAATTCGATGTAACCAACAGAACCCATTTTTGTCTGTTTGTCGGTTTGTTTGTTTATTTGTGCACGCATCTCGTAAAATGTACGAAACCAACGTAGATAACATTTATACCTAAAATTGCGCGTGACTTGAAGTATTACTTAGTTTTTGTTTCATTACATATTGAACCGATTGGTTCACTATATCAAACGTTAGATGAATTTAAAGTGTTCAAAAAGTAAAATTATCACAACACACGCAATTCATATACTCGGAGAGTTGAACTCCATATTCGATAGATGGCGTTGTGCATTTGAAGTAATTTTCTGAATGGCGGTGTTAAGATTCTCCGCGAAAGAATGATCCTAGAAAAAAAATTGGTAGATTCCTGCTTACCCAGGAAGCCAAGTAGGGTAGGGTAGGCAGTTGACGGGAGCAAACTCGCGGGCACAGGTAGTATAGTATAAATATAGCGTATTATTTACTGCGGTAACCTCAATTAAGTGTACAACAGTACCCATCCACGGGCCGAGCTCGGCAAGCATAGCTTAACTGGCCAGGCATATTGGTCATCGACATATAAATTTTTGTGTCAATTTCTTCAGTCTAGAAACATTTCTCACCTTCAAGTTCCCTTTACCAAATAAATACTTAACTAGGATTGGTTGATTCACACGGATCACATCAAACAATCAATTAAAAGAAAGCACAGGTTTATGAAAACATTGGGACAAACGAGATTATTCCGCCATGTTTGATTCCGATGCTCTAATAGTAAGTGGCCCAAACCGCATTAAATTTAGTGCCGGTATCGGTTGGTGTTTGTCAGCACAGAGGAATTGGGACACCTTAAATTAAATAATGACCTGACTTCTCCGCTACGTACTGCAAAGAAAATTTCATGAAAAATTTAGACCTATATGTATCCTTAATTGCGCACTGACATATTTACGATATTTTCAACATTAATCTCCTATGAAAGATCTGAGTAGTTGAAAAAAAAAATGATAATTTATTTACTGAATTTGTGTAGCACCTATTGCGAAAATAATCTCATGAATCTTACGGCGTTTTGCTAGTAATATAAAAGATCTTCCTTATATTGAAAACACGCTATTGTTACCTAACCAACTGCATTTACTTGATTCTAAAGAAGTATTATACCCTTTGACATTAAAAAGGCTGAAAGCAAATTCACTTTTAAAAGAAAAGTTCGTGACCACTATTTCAGTCAGACTAAATAGCTTTCACCTAGAGTCAGAACTCTAGTTAGTATAATTATTATTAGGTTACCAGTTTTTTTTATTGGTATTTATTAGTCTATTTTATTTGTATATGTGTATTATTAATATATATGTAAGTATACACATTTTTGTATACAATTTGTTTAAATATTATTTTGTACCCGTTCACAACGTTGTCCCTTTTAACCGAAAGGTTGACTGGTAGAGAATGCCTTGTGGCATTAAGTCCGCCTATGTACCGCTATTGTACATGAAGTTTAAATAAATAAATTAGTACATTTCAGTGTAATACCTACCGTTCACATAATCACATCACATTTCAGGATTATAACACAGTCTCGCATAATTAACCTCGATATTAATATATTGAACTTCCGACTGGATAATTCCGTATCAATAACTTAATCGTATCTAACCTTTAACCTAATCTAGATGAGATAGAAAGAGGAAGGATCTGCCTGAAAGCTCATAACTGGGAATTCTTAATAACTATTAGACATCCTAAACATTTACTGCCTCTAATTAGGAGAAATATCGTGAAATAAGTTTTGAGTATCAATACGAAAGGCGTAAAAGAGGAAGTCCCCGAAAATTATGGATAACGCGTGAAAATCACTGTTGAAATTTACTGTTGAAATTACTGTTGTTGGCAGAAAAGTACTGTTGCATTGAATCCTAATGGATTTGGTTAAAGACAAGAGAAGAGCGGAGATATCTAGGTATCTATTAATTTTGAGATTTGTATTTTGATAATGATCTTTCTATTAAAATAGCAACATCATTGACATAAATACATTACTTATTTCCTTCGGTCTCTCGCGATAAGTCTCGTATGTAATGTATTGCCATTCATAATTGCGGTCGGTTTCAATAAAAGAGAATACATTAAATATGAAAGAGTTTTCGCGGTAATTATCTAGGCTCTTATTGGTATTGACTCAATAGTTCGCTTGGCTAGTTATCAAGTAATCCATACTACATACCATTTTTTCGCGTGGAGAAATGCTAATGCATATTGCGCTACCACGAGGAGATAGCGCAGTTATGTGGGACTCCAACCCACTAAAACTCCACGGTGTCATCCTGTGCCGCTTATGGCGAGAACACGGGCACGTGTTAGCATTCGTCCTTGAACCCGCCACGGCTGTCCGCCACCGGATCCTCCCCTGGGGAGAATACCCCATCAGAACACATTACACGCCGTGACCACCCCAGTGACCTAACCAGCACATTACGGGTCAGGTCAGTGGTGGGGCAGAAAAGTGATAGGTGGTCAGGGTCAGCCCCACCACCTATCACTTTTCTGCCGCAAGGGATAAGGAGAGCGACCAACGCTATACCGACACTCCTCCTCCCCTGCAAACCCACCGCGCCCGCCATCAGACGTGGAAGGTCTGGCAAAATGTCGGTATTGTGGCGCGCCGCCATTCTTTCCCGCCACGGCTCCTAACCCTCAGCCACGATGCCTTCCATACGACATCGCGGCCCGCCTCAGTTGAGATGTCGTCCAAGTGGCACCGCAACCTAACTGTTGGCCGTTAGGTCATCGGCTTAATCGGCAAAAGCCTTGCCGAGCGACCCCTCCTCGGTTCCTCTTCGCTGGGTGACCAAGCCTCCTTAAATGAGCCTCCCGCCTTGACAACGCGGAAACCCACCCATCGAGGGGGATAATACATACCTAATATTATAAACGCGCCAGTAACTCTGTCTGTCTGTCTGTCCTTGCCTTTGCCCGTCATAACTGCTGAACGGATTTAGATAAAACTGGGTACACGAGTGGATCAGGTCTTAGTTTAAACATAGAATCCTTTTTAACTCGGGAGTACCTATGTTCGCATGGGATAGTTTCCGACTTTCACGCGGGCGAAGCCGCTAGTAGCAAATATTCAAATAACATTTAAATTGAGGTCAGTTGTTAATAAACAAGAGTACAGTAATATGACTGAGCTCTTGCGGTCTTGGCTGCTGGCTGGTATTGATTCAATGACTCCCTCACATCACCTTCGTGACATCCCTCGCTCGCTCCCCACTACACGCTCCTGTAAAGCCTTTATGCTGCTCGACGAGATTTAGTACTTAAGCGAATATATTTTTTATTTTTTCGAATTTGGAACACAGGTTTTTTTATGAGTCTTCGCGAGGTTTTATTGTGATGACTAAATGAGTGCGTGACTAAGTGAGTTATTGTGATGACCATCGATATAAACGCCAAGTATCGTACTTGAAAAACGTTCGAATTTTAAGTCGCAAATTTCATTTCGGTAAAAGTCAATGTGTAAAATGTTGTCAATTGGGGCACTCCGAAGTGTTTTTGTCAGGCTGAGATTAGAGTGCGAATACGGGTTTGCCCATCCAAGTCTTTTATTATATCTACAGGTTTTAGAAGGCAGGTTACAGTCTTAACTGACACTTACTCGTGATTAATGAAAGCAATGCGTTAACTGTTCACATATACCTCCAAGTAGAGTAATTAGTCGTCTTTCACATTTTCAGTCCACCTTTGGACAAAAAACAGTTAATTAATACATACTTCTACATTGATTGGGGGAACTTTGAATGTCAGGAGTAACAAAATTTTAAAATTAAATTCAACAATCAAAGTATCAAAGCCTTTCAATCTAGTACAAATTGCATCTATTTTGGTGATGGCCTCGGATTATAGGATTGGAATCCAGATTGATTATTGGAATTTCCGATCGCTTTATTCAAGTTGACGTTGTCCACGAGCGACGTCAATATTACGTACGGCTTATCCCGATAGAGGCCGACTGCGTAATAAATTGATAGGGAAACGAGGAACACCCTTTTGTTTCGTATCTCGTGGAAAATTTGTTAAAAGCATGCTAATGGGTTAAATAACTTTGTTTGTTTCTCCGTATTCGCATCCAGGAATAAAGGATTGATGATCTTTGTTTTCATGATCGTATATTTGAGTGTCGCTTTAGTAGGACGGCTTAGGAAGCGTTATTTGCGTGTACCAAGTTTTGTTTTTGACATATTAGACAAAGACTTCTTAGACAAACATTTTCAGTGTGTTCAAACATGTTAATGACAGTTTGAAAACCTCATTATTCTTCAACAAATATGGATCTAATTGAAACCACAAGCTCTTCAGTCAAGTAGGTGCGTGTAACCGAATTGAGGTGTGCGCTAATTTGACACGACATTCGTTAAATAGGAAGCCATGTTGATGAAGTCATGTCGCGTCTAGTCCCGCCAAGTGGGTGGCTGCTAAGAGCTACTTATCCCTTTGATACTTACGTCACTGACATTAATTTTAAGTTACAAGTTACAATTTAATTTACGTAAATTAGAGACACATGTAGGATTGCGAGAGTGGAAATGTTTGTGCGAGTAATTCATGGCCCTCAATATAAATCCGTTTTATTCAAGAGTTGCATACTATATTTTATACCTTGACTACGAGAAAAAGAAAGATTTAAGCGGCAAACATAAGGAATATTAATAAATAATGGTTTATTACCTTCAAAATTTACAAAAGATGTTAAACCATGAGTACCTAGGTAACAGCACCTGTTCCGTTAAGTGTTTTTTTTTTTGCTGGCTACACTGGCCAAGTGACATGTCAAATTTGTGCTCCGTATTTAAAAATTTGATTTAATTCCTGTCGAAGTAACTAGTTAAATAAGAGTTTTGCTCGGTTGTCGACCGGTAACCTATCAAACAGCTGACGACCGAACTACGGAATTATATGGGGAGTATTGTTCACTTAAGTTTTATAATTATAGCACACAATTTTCACTTTAACTTTCTAACACGCTCTCCTTTAGATTTAACGTAAAATTTTTGCTGATTTAGCACTCTGTAGTGCATGTAAATTGTTTCGTTGACAGCGTAGAAAACAAAACAAAACCAACATTCAAGTCCAGTTATTTAGTTCTATTAATTGATTCTTATCTTTCAATAACAAACTTTTACGATTTTTTGCATAATTAAACTATAAAACTGCAATAAATCGTACATTCATATTTTGGGCACCATACCCACATTAAATAAAAATTAAAGCTGTAAGGCAATCAAAAGTAAAAAAACACAATTATAGTTAGCTTTTCAAGCCAATTCAGCAGCACACCTCGGATTGCTACATAATTTTTTATTATTAATAATAATATACTAAATAAGTATTATTTCTTTTGTTTTTTTATTTTCTGTCCACCATTTTCAACTTTTCTACTTTTTTTTCTGTTCTTTTGGTTCTCACCGTTTCTTTAATTTCTATTTTCTGAAACCATGTAAACTTTCCTGAAACCATGCCTATAATGAGCTTACAATTCTTTACCTTACAATTCAAACTAAGAACAACTCTCCAAGAACTAAAAGAATCGCAACATCAATGTCAGGAAATGTTGCAGGAGAGAGATGAATGTGAGGTAGAAGTACAGAATGACATTTGTAAAAACACAAGCCTTAAGCGGGAGCTAGTGGTACTGAGTCAGCAATATCAAAATGTTGTTGATGAACGCGACCAACTGCGGGTAGTCACGGACGGTTTCCATAATTGCAGTGATCTATATGAGGAGGCTTTAGGTAAAGTTAGGGATCTTGAAGATGAATTGGCTCATGCTAATTTTCAAATCCTGAATTTGCAAAAAGAAAAGTCATGTACTCAGGTACAGGAAACGTGCCATTTATATAGTGAGTTAATAAAATCAAATTGTAAACCTCATTCCATTACTACTATTGACCTGACTGAAGATTCCTTATTAAATGAGACAAATAGATATTAAGTTAGTCATAAAAAATTGAAAAAGTATGCAAAATTTAATAAAATAATTAAAAATTATACCCAGTACAGGAAACAACACAAACTTTTCTTTAAAAATATTCCACTCAGAAAAGAACGAGTTGACCTGCTTAATAAATTAAACAATTACCAGATTAAATTAGAGGACAGTATAAAAATTTATGAAATTGACACACAGAGCTTACAAAATGATATTAAGGTACTTCAAGACAAACTGGGCTCCCTTTACAATAAATATGTTAGATCCCAGTTACAAATCAAGGAACACATTTTGGCCGCAAATGAGTTGGTAATGTGTCAATGCAATTGTCAGATATTCTCAAACCTGAAGGCTGTCCAGCCTGAGGTAACGGAGAGCCCGGCCCAGGTTGAGAGGGTGTCTTAGGACGGTATCTTTGTCCAAGACCAAGACATACCTGATATTTCACAGGAAGTGTCTCAAGTAGACCAGCCTGAGACTGCTACCTTTGCATCTAGTAATAGTAAGGAAGAGGTTTAGGTAAATTATTAAATAGCAATCGGAGTTATTCGACTTTTAATTATTGTATGCCTGGGTCATCTTACAAGCATATCATGGAATCTGTAACAAACAATGTATATAAATCAAACACCAATGTAACTGTCTTTATAGGTAACAGTTTGGATGTAAAAAAGACGACATCACTGAGTGTGTAACAAAGTTACTAAAATTAAATTGTAATAAAATAATATTGTGTGCTTTTCCATATTTGGAAAAATTGTCTAGTAGACAAAATAATTATATTCACATGCTGAATAAACATGTTCATTTCCTTGTCAGCCATTACAGTGACAAATTAGTTTTTTTTGACATCAACATTTTTGTTGATAAATTAAAGTCGACAGGAATACAGTGTATCTGCCTATTAGGGTAAGACGTCAAATAGCGAGGCTATTATCTTTTACTTTAAACTCAGACATAAATAGTATGTCGAAGTCATGTACTGTAGTTGATATTAGTAGTAATACTAACTAACAGGTATCCAATAACATTAATAACGTTAGCAATTCTGCTATTAATATTTATAGTTTAAACTAGTTTTTAGGACAAGGGAGGGTACCAATAACCAAATAGTTAGGAGTACATCCACCAACAAGAAGATACCTTCTTGTTCTCACATAGTTAATTTAAAAAAAGGGGTTAGAATTCTTAAAATTATTCCATCAAAACATTCAAGGTTTTTATGCAAAGCAATTGGAAATAGAACTGTTTTTAGAAAAGACAATGTTTGAAATTATTTGTTTTACTGAGCATTGGCTGAAAGATTATTCAATGCTTATTAATATGAAAATTATACTAAGGGCAGCTGTTTTAACAAAAATGTTATGTTACGTGGAGGTTCACTTATTTTAATCAAAAATGGTATTAAATCAAAACCTCGTAAAGATATTGTAGATCTATCAGTTGAACATAGTGTTGAACTGTCCCGTGTTGAGCTGGATAAGCATATTATAGTGTGCGTTTACAGACCCCCCAATTATAAAAACTACTGTATATTTGAGTCAGTGATGGAAGATGTTTTGGCAAAACTTACAACTGGTAATAAACTAGTCATAATCTGTGGTGACTTTAATATAAATATTTTAGAAAATAATTCAGATAGCAGTAGACTATTAAATCTCTTCAAATCATTTAATTTGTCGCATGTGTTTGAGGAACCAACCCGAACAACTGTGACTACTGCTACATGTATTGATAATGTTTTTTGTTGCTGCGACTACTTAAACAAAGCCATTATAAATTGTCTGCCTTCAGATCATAGTGGGCTACTGGTAACATTTGAGTCCAGCATACCAATACAACAAGTGCAGATTCAATCCAGACCAATAACATCCGGTCAATTAAATAAATTTAACAGCGCTTTAAGTAAGTTAAGTTATCAGGACCTCACAGTGAACGATGGTAATATTTTATACAAAAAGGTTTTCTCAGTTGTTCAAACAGAATTCTATAACACTTTTAAGAAGAAAACTAAAACTATATGCCCTAAGATTTTATTCAGTAACTGGGCGACTAAAGGAATCAGGAAAAGTAGGGAAAGACTTTACGAGCTGTATGGCCCTAAGCCTTATATTAACACTGAAACTTTTAATAAGTATGTTGCTACTTACTCAAGAATTTTTAAAAATTCATGTAAACTAGCTAAGGCTTTATACATTAGCAATAAGGTTAAATTCGCAGAAAATAAAATTAGGACGGTTTGGAAAATTATTAACAATGAAACAAACAGGAACAAAAGAAATAATACTGATTACACGCTTGAGACTACACATAGACTTATTAGAGATAACAAAGAAGTTGCTCAAGAATTTGTAAATTTCTTTACCAGCATCCCAATTAAAACTACTGAAACCTTAGATTCTTCGCCGTCGCTCGCTTATGGTTTATTACACGCTAACGTTTCAGCTTGTCCGACTGAATTTAATTTTCACATATAAACCCAAAAACAGTGATAAAAGCTTTTAAGCAAATAAAGATAAAACTGACGGAAGATCTATGGGGAATGTCCATCAAAGTTTGTACCTCCATTATTCAGACTATAGCGCTGTACTTAGCTTTAATTTTTAATTTGTGTGTAGATCAAGGAGTCTTTCCGGATCTAAATAAATTAATATAGTAAGGTTATACCACTTTTTAAATCCGGGGACAGTAAAGACACAAATAATTATAGACCAGTATCCGTGTTGCCGGTTTTCAGCAAGGTATTTGAAAAGATAATGCTAAATCAAATGCTCATTTATTTTAATACGAAAAACATCCTACACGAGAAACAATATGGTTTCACCAAAGGACGTTGTACAACCGACGCTGGTGTCACCTTAATAAAACACATCTTTGATGCGTGGGAGGAGGGACAAGATGCCATAGGTATCTTCTGCTACCTGTCGAAGGCGTTTGATTGCGTTGATCATGAAACATTGCTTTTGAAACTTGAGCATTACACGCTAGGCCAATCAGCATTAAGTTTAGTAAAATCCTATTTGAATGATAGACAGCAATTAGTTCAAATAAACGGTGTCAATTCGTCGGGGTTGAACGTGAAAATGAGGGTACCCCAGGGCTCAATTTTAGGTCCTTTCTTATTTTTAGTATACATTAACCCCATCTATTGAAAAACAAACTAAACATGGTGTTATTTGCTGATGACACTTCTTTGTTTTTTAACATAAATAGACGTACTAGTAACGTTGCCGACGTAAATAATGCATTGCGGCAAGTTTAAAATTGGTTCACTGCTAATAATTTAGTTTCGAATGCTAAAAAAACTAAGTGTGTAAAATTTGCCTTGCCGAATGTCAAAAGTTATGATTGTGACATTATAATAAATAACGAGAAGCTAGAATTCGTCGACAAAACGGTTTACCTGGGTATCACGCTAGACTCAAGGGTACAATGGGATCCTCATTTAATATCACTTGCGGGGCGGTTATGTTCGGCGGCTTATGCTTTTAGAAAAATTCAATTAAAATTTACTGATGTAGATACCGCTAGGCTGGTCTATTTTAGTTACTTTCATAGTATAATGTCTTACGGCATATTACTATGGGGAAGGGCTGCAGACATTCAGTCAATTTTTGTTCTGCAAAAACGAGTCATCAGAGCGATATACAATCTTCGCCGGCGCAATTCTCTAAGGGAACTGTATCTTCTGCGACCTGTCGAAGGCGTTTGATTGCGTTGATCATGAAACATTACTTCTGAAACTTTAGCATTACGGGCTAGGTCAATCAGCGTTAAGTTTGGTTGAAGCGATATACAATCTTCGCCGGCACAATTCTCTAAGGGAACTGTTTAAGGACATTAACATCATGACGGTACCTTGTCAATATATTTACGAAAACATCATGTACGTTAGAAAGAATTTACATTTTTTTAGTAAAAACAGCGATAGACATAGTTATGTTACTAGAAATAGGGACCAATTAATTCAACCCGGTTTCAGGCTGGCTAAAGTAGCGTCATCTTTTATGGGGTATTGTATAAAATGTTACAATAAAATAGCGCCACACATTCTAGAATTGAATGAGACGAAATTTAAAACTTGTATAAAACGCACACTATGCAGGCAGGCTTATTATAGGTTGGGGGATTACATCGCTGATAAAAATGCTTGGCCCAACGCTATTCCAGCTCCAGAGCCACTAGGGCACAAAAACAAGTGATAAGCAGAAAAGTTCTGAAGTATTGTTGGACCTGCTGAAGACTGTATGAATAATTATAAAAATAAATTGAGTTTATGCAACACAAATATACATTATATTTTTGTTGTATAAACTCAATTTATTTTTTACTTTTTTATCTACTATTTTTAACTGTAAATCTACCATTTACTGTACCTAAGTGTCGTTCGTTGACTTCAGTGTGCCCTGGCAGTTGAGTGTGTCATGCTCTCTCTAATATCTCTCTGATGGTGGCACATGTGTTGGATCATTCGGTTCCCTTCATGATGGTTGAGCTGAGTGGTACCGATCCATGTGTCATGTTCGTGAACGGCGCCATCAGTTGGGATTGGTCATATCTTAGCTGCCTCCGCCTGTTTTTAATTACCTATTTATTGTATTTTAATTGTTTGTTTTACTCTAGACGCTTTTAAGTGCGTTTTTTTTACATCGTTCTCACATATATGTATTTTTCCTACAAGATTATTGTAACCAAATACTTGTAAAACACTTTTTTTTTTTAAAGATTATGTGTGGAATTTCTTGTCCGTTCTTCTCCATAACAAGCTACATTTCCGAATGGACGGTAGAATCAATTATTATTACATTTAATTTTTTTTTGACTTTCGAAAGTGCCGCTTCAAAATCAAAATCAAAATTTCTTTATTCAATTAGGCCATTGAATAAAGAAATTTTGATTTTTTGATTTTGTTACAATTAACTAAACATCATTGCAAATATTAGAATCACCTAAAAGCCAAATAAGTATTCAATAAATATCCTGGACTAAAATCAAAATCATAATTGAAATCCTAAATATTAACAAACTCAAAATTTAAATCGAAGAAGGAATTTGAAATTCTCTGCATAAGAAGTTTGTACCGAGTACTTTTTGCGCAAGGAAGTTATATAGCATTGAGATGGAGTTCGAATATGTTGGTGTGTTCCAAATTCAAACACCAAAACAGTTATTAAAAGTGCTTTTTTATTCACTGTTTTCAGTGAGTAAAATAAGCTTTTTAGAGGGGGAATGGTATAAAAGATATGATTCAACGCCTAACAAATACAAAAAAAAAGAAATTGAAACTGATAAAAAAAATTACATAACAAAGAAACGCTTACTTAAATTAAACTATTCTTTACATTTTAATCTTGGTATCGAACAAATCCGCATCAACATCCCGACACACCATATTAAACGTACGAAAAACTCTTATCGTGTACGAATTCTGTCTGTAAGTAGTTCCAACTTTGGGTACATGAAGGAGACGTGAATGCCGAAGAAATGCACCCTTTTTTTTTCAGATGGGTTAGGTCAAATTTTCCCCCACCCCTCTTTAATTGTATGGGAGGCCCCCTTAAAAACATTCAAAAATATGTTTGACAAAGTGTATGGCTTTGGGTTAACAAGATACATATACTGTGAAAATTGAAGACTGTAGCTCCAACCGTTTGGCTGTAAAACCAGAGTGACAGAAGACGGACAGACAAACGGACACGTGACCCTTCGGGTACAGAACAATAAAGTACCCGTAACCACTACACATTTTTATATAATAGTAAAAAGGGGAAGGCCGAACACGAACACGTTTCCAGCGCGCTCGGACTCGCGGCGCTTAACTTGTTAAACTAGTTTCACCAACTCTGAGGCTTTCCAATTTGTTCATACCTACCTATCTACCTATACTAAGCTACCCATTTATAAGTCACAGTTTGGCTAGAGTTTTGGAAAACAGACTGGGTGAGTTGAGAACTATCAGATGTATATTAATGTGGTATTAGTAATAACAATAATTAATATACTTACTTACCAACAGCGTTAATTAAAAACCTAACTTCTCTTGCGGGTTGTCTGAACTCAGCCGCTTATGCTGTTAGAAAGATAAAACAGTTAATGGATGTAGAAACCGCGTGTTTGGTATATTTTAGTTACTTTCACAGCAATATGTCATACGGTATTTTGCTGTGGGTTCGGGCGGCTGACATTGAATCAATATTTATATTGCAACAAAAGAGCCTTAAATAAGTCAAGTCACCGAGAATCTCTTAGGAAGCTATTTAAAAAGATTAATATCATGACAGTTTCATGCCAATTCATCTATGAAAATATTATGTATGTAAGGAAAAATATACATCTATTTAGTAAAGTAAGTGATAGACACAATTGTAATACGAGAAATAAAGATAAGCTAGATCAACCATCTTATAGATTAGCTAAAGTACACACATCTTTCATGGGTTACTGTGTTAAATTCTATAACAAAATACCTTGTGAGATATTAAAGCTTAATGAAAGAAAATTTAATACTATTGTTACACACTGTGTAAACAAGCATATTACAAATTAGATGATTATATTCAAGTTATGAGTGCTTGAAAACATGTTGGTCCTGCTCCATAGGGCAAACTTTAGTGTACACAAAATCAAACGTCCTAAAACACTTTTTTTAAAGAGTAATTATGGAGTTTCTTGCCCGTTCGTCTCCATAACAAGCAACTTTTCCGAACGGATGGTAGAATCATTTGACTTTTTTGACGTTCAAAAGTGCCGCTTAATGGCCTAGTTGATATAAAGAATTTTTGTCTTTGTCTTCCAATTTATTTTCCTTAATTTGTTGCTTCTGGAGTTATTATTTTGAATCCAGAAGCAACAAAAATAACACAATATCACGCCCGTATTCTCCGAAGCATTGAGAGATGCATATATAAAATACCCACACTCCACATCACCAGTTATCTTTAAGCAGAGCACTAATCCAGACTCCGGGCTGCTTCACAGAAATTCTAGATGGAAAAACCCAATAACAATTTGTCCGACTCGGGAATCGTACCCAGGACCTCATGCTTAGCAGTAGCGCTTGCGACCACTAGACCAACGAGGCAGTCAGTGGCTACAAGGCAGTACAAATCTTATTACCCGACTACGGCCCAATGTATGTCATCACTGGCAACACACACTGGTCATAGACTTTCGTCTTGAGACACTGTGGTAAGTTGGACGAGAAGATAGCGCGCAACTTCCCGATCACTACCTACCCAGCCGAGCTGGGTTGCCGAGCAGGGCTGTTCTGCCATGTGTTATTTCGAGCTCTAACTTATTTTAAGTCAGTTAGCCGCTATGCTTGTGTTAACAGGTTTAGCAGGTGTGTGTACCAGGTGCAAAACTGCCTTATTTTTTCCTATTTGTTACGCCACTTTCTTTTAAATGAAGTTGGATTCAGTTGAATCTCTTATCTATTTGAGGTTAACTATCAAACATAAATTTCAATTTATTCAATTAAGGTACTTGCGGCTAGCTATTTCCAGGCAAACCTACAGCAATCTATTCTACTATCAAGTATTATTCATGAAAATTAAGTTTAGTAAAAAAACCGCGTTGCTGCAGATTTTTGTAAGTAATCGGATCTTAGGCATTTCAGATTATTCTAACTAGCTTTTCAGGCGGTGATGTGACACGCTTTCAGAGTTTAGTGATAAACCAGCAGTGTCAGTGAAAAACATTTCACAATCGCGTCGCTTATATGAAACTTTCACCAAATTCTTCGGGCGCCGGGCAGGCGGACACCACGGATCGATGCCAAGATATCAAGACGCTTACAGTTCTGTGCATCATATGTTTCACGAAGTCTTAGACTTGGCAATATACGATCTGATTTTTTAACACCATCCCGAAAATCCAGCCATTCATAGGTATCAAAGATACGATTAAAGCAAAAATCAACTCTGTAAAAATCTGTTGTAACATACATTTTGTTGAGTTATAAAAACAAAAAATGTACTTAGGGGCTAAAATTTCTTTTTGATAAAATCAGGCGGTATGTCGTAGCAGATACTGTTTTAACTACTTGGTAAGTCCGCTGAACTGCTGTCATGGTGACAACGCAAATATGATGGATTGATTATCGGGCATACCCAACAAAAGACCTCCATGTTTTGTTCTAGGCTTTTTTGAGATTTTCATCTTGCTTGGGCAGAGGTGCACCTAAAATAACACCAACATTTCGCTAGTTATGATTAAGGCCGGTATTCCAGATGCTCATGCTCAACTCAACTCAAACTGAATATCGACAGTTGTCATTGGTTGGCTTGTTTGTTTGACATTAATGTGCTCAAGTCCATTATCCTAGATGCCCCAAACGTTACCGAACTCTTTTAACACAAAATCAGTGGAATTCAGTGGTGCTAGAATTTACTTGGAATGCACTCGTACTTGCTAACTTGGACTTTCATTTAATACTTACCTGAAATAATTCAGTAACGTCTGAGGCGTCTGGGCTCTCGCTGTATTATAAGTAAGCACATGTCAAGCTGAAGAATCATATGCCAAACTCGAGAGTTGTCATTGGTTGGCAGTTGATTGGTAAGAGCAAAGACCTTATACGTATTTCTTACTACTAGACTGTGTACCAAAATTTTTTGTTTAGCTAAAATGAAATCTATCATCATACACCTAGGTTAGCTGTTTCCTTATAAGCGGTAGCTAACCAAAAGAGGGCCTGGCGAGAGGGTTTCCGCTGGTAGTGTGTCCTTGTCTGACCTATTGCTAGCACAACTAATCATTGGGTTTGGTAGAAATGGTAGAAAATTTTATATGTTTCTTTTTATGTTATACCAAAACGAACAATTCATAGACTTTGACACTTATTTAAATATTTCTAGAAAAGTATATAAATATTTCTACAGTGCCTATATTTAATCAATTCGTAGTATTTTTAAAAATTATCATTAATACTGAGTAAGAGTAGTACTTTTAAATGTTTGGGCCTGGTAATACTAAATGTAGGATGGTGGTTTGCGGATTTTTGGCGGACTTTATTCGAGTGAAATTCAGTGGCTGTTAATATTATTTGCAAATTAATTCCTAGTGGAATACAATTGGTGCAGTTTTATTTCTCAACTGTCTACGCAACTGGAATATATGTGAAATCATAGAGATCCTTTGAGGTATATTTAGCTGCCGGTATTTCAAAGCACCGTCAGAAGACTGCAGGGTCATCTAACGCCTCTCCTTCATGAGCTTGAGAGTAGGATCAGAGAGCTTTTTGTTCCAATCTATATGATGGTCTTGAAGAATGAAATTTGAAGAGACTTGGGATTTGAGGATTATTGAGTCAAGGAGGACTCTCTTCAAACTTCAGATAACCCTTTAATACTCCATCATAAACTGCTCAATTCCTCTTCGAGTTCGGTGATATTTTCGTCGGTCCGGAGCGTGCGCGTGTTGTACGTTGCCAGGTCCAGTCGTCGGTATTTGTTGGGGTAGCCGGATCTCGTCCGAGATTCTTAGCACCCCTTGCCATACCGTAACCTCGACCCTACCGTAATCGAAGGTACAGGCTGCCGGGCAATAGGGGCTATGTTTTATTTGTGCTATTCATGGGCAGTGCTTTGCAGGTGGGTTGGCGATCGCAGTATGGTTGTTACAAATGCACAGAGAAAGCTGCTGCCCATTCCCTGGCTTTTCCCTTAGTCGCCTCTTACGACACCCACGGGCAAACATGGGATGGTGAAATTCTTTACGCCCGACACCATACGGTTAGTGATGTAGATACCAAAAAATATAAACACTTTTTTTTTATTAACTATAAATTAGGTAGGTTTAGGTAGCGCTGTTAGGTAGCATCAACATATCGGAATACTTAAAATGTCGTTTTTACAATCAATTTGTCCCGTGTTCTGTTTGGTCATGGTCACCTCATTAGAAAGAGACACACTACCAAAGGGAGCCCTCTCGCTCGGACCGGTTTTTGCGCCATAGTGCACAGTCTAGTAGTGAAAAGTATAAGGTCTTTGGGTAAGAGTGGCCAATTTTTAGTTTCAGTCGAGTATGAAAAATTATTATGACATTTGTGCTATCACATTTGGCGGTAACGTGTTTTAGCCCTAATAGGTAAAGGGAGCATCCTAAAGGTTAAGTGGACTACCTCAGGCGATAGTTAGGCGACGTGCCAAGTTTGACAAAAGTGATATAAGTTAGCGAAGGCCAAGTGTTGTTGGTTTATGTTAATAGTTTTGTTACACTTGAACTTGGCGGCCATTTGCATTTTGTGGGAGTTTGAGGTTCGAGTGAAGGACAGAACAGTTTTCATTAAACGCTTAGATAAGTAGGTAGTACTTCCCCTTGAGAGAGGTATTTTAAATTTAGTAACGTTGTACCTGCTTTTTCTGCCGTTAAGTATGGGTTTTACAAGCTTTGTATTAATTACCCGCTTCCTGACATCCGATTAAGCTGAAACTAGGGTATATATGTAACGAAATATTGAAAAATATGGTACTGTGGAGCTGGTCTCACGATGGAGCTGGAAGATGGCTATAGCAACTCCTCAACCAGACAAGATAGCACCATCGTGTTTGGGCTCATTGGATATGTATTGACAAGCTATATTACATTTCGTACTTATTAGTCCATTAAAAGTTTGTTTTAAAAAGATTTTTAGTTTCAATTACTTTTTAAAGTACCTACTAAGTTGACGTAACGTACTTTTCGCCGAGCTAAGCTAGTTTAGCTCTGCTCGCATAGCTCGGGTCATTTTTCATACCTGTGTGCAGTTTGTTGTTTGCATAAACTACTATACCTACTATTTAACCTAACTGCTCTTGGTCTGCAATGCAACCGGCTTGGTGAAGACTCGAAAGAGGTTATTATTTTAATAAAACACTATTTATCTTTCTCAATCAGTGTTTGTGCCTCAAATAACTTAGACACACTAAGGGCGGTTGCGCACTGCATGCGATCATTATCCGAGATCCGAGTTCCATCCGAATTGGAAATGTACTGATTTCAGACGGACGGAGTTCGTATACAGTGCATAACCTGGACTACAAGAAATACTACGGCTACTTCGGACCGACATTTCTCGGATTCGGATCGGATGCAGTGCGTAACCGTCCTAATTCAGTATGTATTTTTAGAATTAATTTAGCGTAGATGTCATAACAGGTCACATCTAGTCAAAGTAAAGAAGGTTTTCATTCAGTTATGTTTTCAGACGGTATTGGAAAAGGTTTCGGTAAATTACTAAATGGCAATCAGAGTCATTCCACTTTTAATTATTGCATGCCCGGGTCATCTTACAAGCAAACAATGGAATCTGTGACAAAGAATATTTATAAACCAGATACCAATTTAACTGTATTTGTAGGTAATAGTAAAAAAGTAAACAAAGATGACATCACTGAGTGTGTAAAAGAGATGTTAAAGTTAAATTGCAGTAAAATTATTTTGTGTGCCTTCCCTTACTTGGATAAATTGTCAAATAGACAAAATAATCACATTCATATGCTTAATAAGCATCTGCACTTTCTTGTGAGTCACTATAGTGACAAACTTGTTTGTTTTGACATCAACATTTTTGTTGATAAATTAAAGTCGACAGGCGATAATTTGTATCTGCCTCTTAGGGTAAGACATCAAATAGCTCGGCTATTATCTTATACAATAAACTCAGACATAAGTAGTATGTCGAAGTATACAGTTATTATTGATATTAGTAATAGTACTAATTTAAAGGTGGTCAATACCTTGAATAACGTTAGCAAAAATGCTATTAATATTTATTCTTTAAACTAGTTGATAGGACAAGGGAGGGTATCAATAACGGAATAGTTGCGAGTATGTCCACCATCAAAAAGGTACCTTCTTGCTCGCAAAAAAATAATTTAAGAAAAGGGTCTGAGCAGAATTCTCTGAAATTATTTCACCAAAATATTCAGGGTTTTTCTTCAAAGGAATTAGAAATCGAACTGTTTTTAGAAAAAACAATGTTTGAAATTGTTTGTTTCACTGAGCATTGGCTGAAAGATTACGCAATGCTAATCAATTATGAAAATTATACTCTGGGCAGTTGTTTTAACAGAAATATTATGTTGCGTGGGGGTTCACTTATATTAATTAAAAATGGTATTAAATCAAAACCTCGTAAAGATATAGTAGACCTCTCAGTTGAACATAGTGTTGAACTGTCCTGTGTTGAGCTGGATAAGCATGTCATAGTGTGCGTCTACAGACCCCCTAATTATAAGAACTACTCTATATTCGAGTCAGTGATGGAAGATGTTTTGGCAAAACTCGCAATGGGTAATAAACTAGTAATTGTCTGTGGTGACTTTAATATTAATATTCTAGAAGATAATTCAGATAGAAGTAGGTTATTAAATCTCTTTAAATCATTTAATTTGTCACATGTGTTTACGGAACCAACCCGAACTACGCTGACTTCTGCTACATGTATTGATAATGTTTTTTGTTGCTGCAACTACTTGGACAATGCCATTATAAATTATCTGCCTTCGGATCATAGTGGGCTACTTGTGACATTTGAGTCCAATATGCTAATTAAACAAGTGCAGATTCAATCCAGACCAATAACATCCGGTAAATTAAATAAATTTAACAGCACTTTAATCGCTAAGTTAAGCGATCAGGACCTCACAGTGAATGACGGTAATATTTTGTATGATGAAGTTTTTTCAGTGGTTCAAAAAGAGTTTAATAACACTTTTAAGAAGATAACTAAAACTGTATGCCCCTAGTTTTTATTCAGTGCCTGGGCGACTTCAGGACTTAGAAAAAGTAGGGAAAGACTTTACGAGCTATATGGCCTTAAGCCTTGTATGAACACTGAAACGTTTAATAAGTATGTTGCTACTTACTCGAGAATTTTTAAAATACATGTAAGGCAGCTAAGGCCTTGTATATTAGAAATAAGGTTAAATTAGCAGAAAATAAAATCAAGACGGTTTGGAAAATTATAAATAATGAAACGAACAGGAATAAAAGAAATAATCCTGATTACACGCTTGAGACCACACACGGACTTATTAGAGATAACAAAAAAGTTGCGCAAGAATTTGTAAATTTCTTTACCAACATCCCAATTAAAACTACTGAAACCTTAAATTCTTCGCCCGCGCTTGCTTTTGGATTATTAAACGCGAACGTTTCAGCCTGCCCGAATGTATTTAACTTTTCACATATAAACCCCATAACAGTAATAAAAGCTTTTAAGCAAATCAAGATCAAACCGACTGAAGATCTGTGGGGAATGTCCATCAAAGCTTGTATCTCCATCTCCATCTTATAGCGCCGTACTTAGCTGTAATTTTTAATTTGTGTGTGGATCAAGGAGTCTTTCCGGATCTAATGAAATATAGTAAGGTTATACCACTTTTTAAATCCGGGGACAGTAAAGACACAAATAATTATAGACCAGTATCCGTGTTGCCGGTTTTCAGCAAGGTATTTGAGAAGATAATGCTTAATCAAATGCTCATTCATTTTAATACGAATAACATCTTGCATGATAAACAGTATGGTTTCACCAAAGGACGTTGTACAACTGACGCTGGTGTCACCCTATTAAAACACATCTTTAATGCGTGGGAAGAGTCGCAGGATGCCATAGGTATCTTCTGCGACCTGTCGAAGGCGTTTGTATGCGTTAATCATGAAACATTGCTTCTGAAACTTGAGCATTACGGGCTAGGTCAATCAGCGTTAAGTTTGGTTGAATCTTATTTAAGTGATAGACAGCAATTAGTTCAAATAAACGGTGTGAATTCGTCGGGGTTAAACGTGAAAATTGGGGTACCCCAGGGCTCAATATTAGGTGCTTTCTTATTTTTAATATACATAAACGATTTACCCCGTTTATTGGAAAACAAACTAAACATGGTGTTATTTGCTGATGACACATCTTTAATTTTTAAAATAAATAGACGTACTTGTCAGGTTGACGACGTAAATAACGCGCTACGGCAGGTTCAGGATTGGTTCACTGCAAATAATTTAGTTTTAAATGGTAAAAAAACCAAGTGCGTAAAATTTTCCTTGCCGAATGTAAAAAGTACTGATTGTGACATTATCTTAAACAAGGAGAAGCTAGAATTCGTCGATAAAACGGTTTTCCTGGGGATCACGCTAGACTCAACGTTACAATGGGGTCCTCATTTAATATCACTTGCAGGGCGGCTAAGTTCGGCAGCTTATGCTGTTAGAAAGATTCGTCAATTTAGTGATGTAGATACCGCGAGGCTGGTCTATTTTAGTTACTTTCATAGTATAATGTCTTACGGTATTTTACTATGGGGAAGGGCTGCAGACATTGAGTCAATTTTTATTCTGCAAAAACGAGCCATCAGAGCGATATACAATCTTCGCCGGCGCGATTCTCTAAGGGAACTGTTTAAGGGCATTAACATCATGACGGTTCCTTGTCAATATATTTATGAAAATATCATGTACGTGAGAAAAAATTTACATCTTTTTAGTAAAAACGGAGATAGACATAATTACATTACTAGAAATAGGAACCAATTAGTTCAACCAGGTTTCAGACTGGCTAAAGTAGCCTCGTCTTTCATGGGGTACTGTACAAAATGTTACAATAAAATTCCTCCCCACATTCTAGAACTGAATGAGACGAAATTTAAAACTTGTATAAAACGCACACTATGCAGGCAGGCATATTATAAGTTGGGGGATTACATCACTGATAAAAATGCTTGGCTCAATGCTAGTCTTGCTCCACAACCACTAGGGCGCAAAAACAAGTGATATGCAGAACATTATTGTTTTGTAGAATTGTTGGACCTGCTGAAGACTGTATGAATATATTTGTATTATATAGACTCAATTTATTTTAGTATAGTATAACTGCGCTGCACGTGTGTGAGTACTATGTACCCAACTGTAAATCTACCATTTGCTGTACCTTGGTGTCGTTCGTTGACTTGTGTTTGCCCTGGCAGTTGAGTGTGTCATACTCTCTCAAATGTCTCTCTGATGGTGGCGTGTGTGTTGGATCATTCGGTTCCCTTCATGATGGTTGAGCTGGGTGGTGCCGATTCATGCGTCATGCTCGTGAACGGGCGCCGTCAGTTGGGATTGGTCTTAACTTAACTGCTTCGGATGCTAGTGTTTTTCTAGCGCTTATTAAGTAACTGCACAGTACATGTGTGAGTACTTTTAATACTTTGTACCTGTACGTAGTATAGTATGTAGTGATTCTGGGTGCATTGTCCTCACACATATACACGGTAGAATCAATTTTTATTCCTTGTAAATTTTAATGTAACTAACGTTCAAAAGTGCCGCTTTGTGGCCTAGTTGAAATAAAATATCTTTGTCTTTGTCTTTGAGGTAAACCTGTTATCGAAGTAGTAAGTATTGATTGTTTTTTTTATGATTATCAAGAGTGAATAGGTAGGTTACTTCTGGGCAGGCGTGCATTATAGCTTACCATCCTGTTGGTCTCATCTGTGAGATGGTATTCAGACTCGAGCGAACAATAATAATTTAAAAGAAAATGTTTGTTCAAGAACCAATCTATTTCTATACCTACCAAAATTCATGAAAATTGGTACAGCGTTTTAGGCGTGTAAACGTACGAACAGACAGAGTTACTTTCGCATTTATAATATACTAGCAGACGCCTCTCGGTTTCACCCACGTAGTTCCCGTTTCCGTTGGAATACAGGGGTAAAAAGAAGCCTATGTCATCCTGGTATAGTGTAGCTTCCCAGTGGTGAAAGAATTTTTGAAATCGGTCCAGTAGGT
The DNA here is from genome assembly GCA_964057195.1 of Orthosia cruda. Classification (NCBI taxonomy): domain Eukaryota; kingdom Metazoa; phylum Arthropoda; class Insecta; order Lepidoptera; family Noctuidae; genus Orthosia; species Orthosia cruda. The sequence continues at coordinate 9,624,575 of OZ059857.1, forward strand.
ATTAAGTTTACTCGTTACACACAAAAATACAAATCTTTCCTCTATATAATATTAGTATAGAAGTATGTATTGATATTATTTATTTATGTATGCTTTATTTTACACCAACCCGTGCCCAAGAAGGGTAGTCGAGCGGATCCGGCCAACTACAGGCCCATATCAGTAACGTCCATCCTCTGTAAGAGTATGGAACGTGTATTGAATAAAAAGCTCCTGGCATACCTAGAAGACAACGACCTCCTTAGTGACCGACAATACGGCTTCCGCCGAAACCGGTCAACTGGGGATCTTCTAGCGTATGCCATTCACATCTGGAGTGAGGCCATCGAGAAGCACGGGGAGGCGCTTGCTGTCTCCCTTGACATATCGGAGGCCTTTGACAGGGTCTGGCACGAGAGCCTTATTGGTAAGCTTCCTTCCTTCGGTCTGCCTAGTGGTCTGTGTGACTGGATTGCAGACTTCCTGAGGGATCGGTCCATCCGAGTGGTTATCGATGGTTGCTCGTCCGGTCAGTTAGGTATTAACGCCGGAGTCCCTCAGGGGTCAGTGCTCTCGGCAACATTGTTCTTGCTGCACATTAATGACCTGCTAAAACCCGGCACCTTTGGGTATGCAGACGACAGCACTGTTGCTGAGAGATACGTATCTGGCGCACGGGCTACTGGGCCTCAAGTCCGGTCTCTTCGGGAGGCTATGGTTGAGCGCTTGAACCTGTCTTTGGAGGCAGTCTCCGAATGGGGCAATGCCAATCTAGTCAGTTTCAATGCTGCTAAGACCAAGGCGTGTCTTTTTCCGCAAAAAAGAGCCAATTCCACCCGGCTCCATCCTTCCGTAGTGTAACCGTGCCGATAACGGACCATCTCGAACTTCTTGGTGTTACGTTAACATCGACCCTCAATTTTGGTCCATTCATTGAGTCAAAGGCTCAATTGGCTGCAAAAAAGTTGGGGATCCTTGCGAAGGTGAGACGGTACTTCACGCCTGAACAGCTGCTCAACTTGTATAAAGCGCAAGTTCGGTCATGCATGGAGTACTGCTCTCACCTCTGGGATGGATCTGCCAAATACCAGCTTGATGCACTTGAGTCGATTGACAGACGGGCCAAAAGGCTTATTGGCAACGATGCACTGGTCGCCTCAAAGCTCCAGAGCCTCGAACATCGACGACGAGTTGCCAGCCTGTCGGTTTTTTATCGGTTACATTTCGGGGAGTGCCCGACGGAACTGCACAATTTGATTCCGCCAAGCCCTTTCCATCATCGGACCACAAGACTTACGGCAATGTGCCATCGGTACATGGTGGATATCCCACCCATACGCACAAAGCGTTTTGAAAATACTTTCATTGTGCGTACAGCTAAGGACTGGAATTCCCTGCCGGCGTCCTTGTTTCCTGATAGCTACAACCTAGGGGTCTTCAAGTCAAGAGTGAATAGGTTACTTCTAGGCAAGCGTGCTCCACCTTCGACCATATCATCACTTAACATCAGGCGAGATAGTGGTCAAACGCGAGCCTATAATGAATAAAAAAAAAAACACCACAAAATACAGGAACAAAAGAAACTTACCATAATGTATTTACTTAAGGCTAAGCCGAATTATCAAAGGATTAATTAATAGTATAGGAGGCTGTTTTTATTTACTTGTGATATATACATAATTATTAAGTAACGCACAGTTTAATGAGGCGTAATGTTTACAATATCGCGACGTAATTGTTATTGCAATGAGAATATTTATCGGCATAAACCACATCTGATTCATACAGACCTGTATTATTTTGTGCAAAATGTGTAGGTAACTATTAAATATGTAACGTTTATATTGTTGAATATAAACCGTATCAATAATTTAAGTACGAAGTAGTACGAATAAATTAAATGAACTAAAAGAATAACTGTGAAGTAAAAATAAGGATGTGCTTGATTTAAAAATCTCTGATTTCAGTAGGCAAAGGTCATGAAAATATTCAGCTGTTTAAGTATATATTGTGCTCGCATAATTGGAGAAAATCGTGCATCAAATTTGCAGTAGGTCATAAAGTATATATTTTTTTCTGCTTTTTTTGTCCCAACTGTCGTCCTGTTTCGTTTGATCCTCGATATTTTGCTCACCGTGTGTAGGAAACACAGCTTTTTTTCTTCTGCCAGTAAGTATGTATGTTAAATTGAAATCAAATGCATAATCATTCTCAGCCTACTCTAATATTTTAGTATCTCTTGTCTAAACTTTATTTAAACATTATTCAGAATTTGAATTCTAAAGTCTCTATGTTATTGTTCTATTATTAAAATTCGGAAACACTTGACGATTTAACAGACTATTTTATACTTTATTTAAAAGGTGTTAAGATGGTAAGTGGTATGCATTTTTGTCCATGGAAATAATTCCATACGAAGTTGGTTCAAAATTTAAATATTACGATTACGTCGGAAGAACTTTGTTGTACAATAGAAAGCAATTAATTTTGTCAAAAGTTGAACGCTCGCCTGTTTTGTTAAAGCGAAACACCCGATAACCCTCTCTGGATAGCCCTGTTACAAGAGAACCGTTCTTTTGTGATTATATTTTCATTCTCGCAACTTTTATGGAAATTTTCTGAAACGCATAATTGCGGAGAATTTTATGCGGCATTTTCATAATTTTACAAGTATTTGTATAAATTAAGACACATATTTTAGCGGGGGTTTAGGGGGGGAGGGGGTTCACATAAATTAGTGGATTTGATTGCAAACTCTTTCATTTTGTCAATTTCATATTTAAATAAAGCAATACAGTCATTAGGAACACCTTTCAGTTGTAATGGAAACTGTGATTTAGTGTATAGGTAACGCAATTAGGGTGGAGGTCTTTCAAGGATAAATCTAAACTAAACTTAAGTTAATCTCTATAGTAAACATTTCAAATCCGATTAATGTTTTGAATCAGTTTTTCCCAAAACCAATATTTTTTGTGAAATAGCATTTCTCTTCAGTAAATTATCGATGAAAAACTACTTTTAGCAAAAAGTAACAAGCACTGTGGGCCGAACATTAAAAATTTATGGCCGGGACAAGCTGAATCGACAGCGTCGCTTTTATAATACTTTTTTGTAGGTATTATAAATCGAGAGTCTTCGTAAAAGCGTTTATTTATTTTCAACGTATTTTATTTTCTACGTAAAGTGCTATGTTATCTCTTTAAAATTAGTTTATTTTTTATGTTTCAACATTTTGCCGCATAAAAATTGCGAGTAAATTTCGAGTTCGAACCACACATTAAGATGAGAAACCACCATCATCGTCCATCCCATATAGCTGGAAATGCAATTTAATTAAATAAATATTGCCATCAGTAACCGACTAAAACATTTTGCTGGCCTTCCATATTAAAATTATAAATCGCGTGAACCTTTACGAAGGTACAAAGCGACCACTGGGCAACCACAGACAACCTCCTCACATGACCACCACTGTAAAAAGTGACCGGATGGGCTCAGGCTCCCGGCATCCGACGACCTTTGCGGCTTCATCGCATTAAAGGTACGAAACATGACAAACAACAAGGAAAATTCGACTAGTGTGGATACAACCACGCGATTGTGCGATTTGTCGGGCTACTGAAATTTATTGTCTTTGTTGTTTTAGTAGACTGCAGAATAATGCACTTATTAAAAGACCTAGATTTTAACTAAGTACTTATTTTATTTACAAACCTTCACATGTACATAATAAAAGTAAGAATACTTAGTGTTGGTTAACACAACTAGATTGACGACATTATCAAATCGTATTATATTCATAGCACGAGCTGCTTTATTACAAAATTAAATCATCACCTAACAAAAAAAACGCCATCAACAATATCACTAAAAATCGCGACTCCCCCTGCGACCTAACACACAATGTATGCGCGTACATAGACAGAGGTAACAAAGCAAGACAACAGATGGTTGCTTGAATAAAACAGTGGCTGCAGCCCTGAATATTTTACGTAGTGTGGACCGCGCCTCCGTTCGCTGCCCGAACAACACCCGTATGATCTTACCTGCACGGAAAATATATTCTGTTTCCGATATTTCTGTGTTGAAAATGTATTTGGGAGTCGAATTGAAACTGATATTGGAGTTAGTATTGAGTTTCGATAATACTGAAAATACCACCTATAGGTTTCACAGAACTCGTGAAGTTCTGAGAGAATGAGATTTATACAATAACTTGCTTCTAAGCTATAATCTATATCTGTGCAATATAAGTATTTTCGTGAAAGAGTAACAAACATACAAACACATTTACACACTCCCAAACTTTTGCCTTTATAACATTAGTGTGATGTGATCACACAATGACCAGGAGTCAAGGATGTGTGAAAAATAGTCCATACATTATAAGGCTGTTAGCACAATAAAGGATAATATATGAGAATTTTTTGAAAGTTAAACCAAACATGGCCTTTTCCCAACTATATTAGAGTCGGGTTCCAGTCTAATCGCAGCTGAATTCTTACCAGTATTTGACATGGAGCGACTGTCTATTTGACCTCTACAGACGTGACGCTAGATAATGAGAGCTTCCGTTTTTGTGGCCACCATTTGGCGCAACTGGCGAGTAAGGTCCTTAAATACAGCTGTTAAACGTTGTTATAATGCGCACGGAAGCAAAGTTTTAAGTTGTTTCCAATGCCGTAGGAGTGCAATTTAATAAAAAATCGAGTAAGTACCGACAGTTTTGTGAAGACCCTTTTTACTGCCATATTTGGAAAATATTCACAACAATAAAAAAGTACTAAATTAACTCGCGCTAAAAGTAAAAAACTTTGGCATTTCGAAAACCTAACTCTACAACAGCGCTCCTAGCGGACAATTCCAACACGATAGCCCTCATTGGATACCGCCTTGGCAAGACTGGATGTCAGGTTAACAAGCGTCATTAAATATCTACAAAACCAACCAACAATAATAAAGACCAACGGTCTAAAGTGCATTTCAAGACACGGATGGGTCTCACTATACTCATAATAGTCAACAATCTTCGGAATGACCTCGAAAAATGCAGATAATTTATGAGAAAGTTACAATGCACCATACAACTTTCAAAGACTAATTTAAAAATATTCCCTAATGGGCGACAGCGACAAAATATTTAGGACTCTGCTGAGAGTCCCAAGTATATAAGTAGTATTGTCTGATCCCTATCTGAACCCTTAATACAAAACTAGCTACTAACAGATGATAGAAAGGTCGCAGTTTCCACCCAAAAATATTGTTTGTCGTCTAGCGTCCAAATAAAGCCGTTTGGGCATCACATGGGTCGCTGGCTTTCAATCCTACGGCCAACAAATCGACGCCTCCCCGAAGTTTATTAATTTCGCTTCAGATACTCTTTATTCTGGTTATTGTAAGTAAATAAAGGTTAATGACAATTTATTTGGATGTCTGGATTGTAAGGTAATTGGTTTACTGTTTGTTTTAGGTTTTATTTAGTCTGTGACACTTACAGCAAGGTTATTAAGGAGAGTAAGTCAAACAAATGAGTAGGCAAAGTGGTTATTTTTAGGATCACCGAAATATAGTCTACTTGTCTTGCTCTTAAGAAACCTTTTTCAATGCTTATGCATCTATCAAAATAGATGCATAAGCATTGAAAAAGGAAATTTAGAACATTACATTTTAGTATATGCAACTAAACTGTTCATGTCTTTTTGATAGTTACATTATCCAACTGCTACACCAAACCAAAATAAAGAGTGTCCATTGCTGTGTTTAATATTATCACTTTCTTGTTGCATATGTCTTAAAAGTCGGCATTACAACTCCTGCTTTTCAGGCAACCCTCGAGAAAGATGAAAATGTAACTTAGCAAGCAATAACGAAGTAAAAGCAAACAAACAGAATGCACTAACCCAGCTTAACCAAACATACTAACATTTCCACAACAACTCTGCAAGTTTAAAGCTTATGATTTGCGCATCGATCGAGACACAGTAAACAGCCGAAGCAAATATTCGAAGAGACAATACAGACAGTTCCCATCTCAATCCTATGAAAAAAGTTTAATTACTTACGACCAACGGCCATGGAGTAGAAACGTCAGAGTGCCTATGTATCAGATACATAGGTGTGTGCCTCCAAAAATTGAGTCAATCGTTTGTGTGTTGGTGGGTGTGGCAAATGTCTTAAAATACTTTTTTTATAAATATTTATATAATTTAGAGGCTTTGGTCATTATATAACCATGTCAGCCCCACATATTCAGAAAAAAAACCATAACTTCAAAAACTTCTACTGAAGATTAAGTTGCCTATAGAGCTGTGAACGAATTGAAATTTTTAATAGCTTCAATGTTACATTATTTTTATAAGTCACAAGTTTGTTTCTTAAGCTTCGAATTATCAAGTACTACTAACGTTTGGCGTTTGAAATTACACGGACATGCACAATAATGATTACCACACAAGACACTTGTACAACTAGTATATAAAGGTACTGTTAATTACCTCATCTCATTTTAATCATCAGTGTAAGCTTTATTCTGCCCAACACTTAATATAGACCACTCTCATGTGCCACTGCGCTCTATTCCTTTCATACTCCATGTATTCTCCAACGCTGCCCAGAATGCCGGTAACTGGATGCGGGCAGTAAATATTGCATCGCACGTGGACAAAGGGGACCTCCGAACAACTTCCAGGGGAATATCAGGTTTAAACCTATTAAAATAACGTCTAGACTTAAATGTAAATATGCTGTTAGTCTTAGAGATAAAATAAGAAGGTTTTGGGTTTCTGTTGTGGGTTTAATCATGCTGGCAGGGAATTTGAAGAAAGTATATTTTGTTATTTCTTTTTTTTTGGGAAAATATGTTAAAAATAAGGAAGTCAGAGGCAAACTAATAATTACTTCATAGAACCGGAACTAATTATTATTTTTGTGATAACTATGAACGAATAACAAGCTGGCGGTCTATGATAAGAGACCACTGTTTTTATCCTGTCAAGTTTGCGGAACACCAGCTTTTAGCTTTACTATTCAAAGAGCGATCGCAAGTGGTGGTCGCATCTTCTTCCTCGGTAGGAACAACGATGTGTTCTGAAGTGTAAAATGTGCAGAGCTCGGTGTGTGATCGCATTGATGGCGATGTGCGTGGCGGTAGCTCACTGTTGGGGTAAGTACTTACGAGGAACTGTTTTGTTTTTTAGGATTCCGTACCCGAAGTATCCAAACGGAGACCTATTGCTGTCACTCACGTGTCTGTCTGTCTGCCCGTCGTCTGTCACACAGGTTTTACAGCCGAACGGTTGGAGCTACAGTATTCAAATTTTCAGTAACCGCGTAGCTACAGTAGTTGCTGACTCAAAGCCATATAAATTGTCAAAACATATTTTACCAATATAATGCATCTGTGCATATCATCATCAATCCGTTATATAGCTTAGAGCTATTTTTGGTGCCCTTTGTTGTGTAATAGCACTTTTGAGTGGTTAGTAAAAGCCTAGACCTGCTAAACAGCTTAAACGTGAATCAATTTAATGCTTGCATTTTTAAAGATCAACTAAGTTCTGTTGTATAGCTAACAGCTCTTTAATCAAATACTCGTGAGTTATTGTAATGCGTAAAGCTATATATAGGTTCATTTTACTATATTCTTAAAACCATTTGTCGGCTATATTGAGAAAAAACATAATATTCGCTATAAGCATGCTTTTTTTTTGTGACGTCCTGTCATAATTATTTTAATAAGCCACGCGCAGGCATATGGAGATCATGCGTTCAGAAAGCTAATTTATCAACATTTAGCTTAGCTTAGCTTATATTTAGCTTGTTGTACTAAAATTCTGAAACGGTTTTTTTTGTTTTCCTCAAGGATCCCCAAAATTGCGTTCAAGTAATAGCACTTTTTCAGACCACATCATATTTTTTATATATATTTTTTTTGTCTTTTGGCTTTTTATTGAAACATACGTATATACAATTGAATATTCTAAAAAAATAAAATACCTATATACAAATACAAAGGGGAGAAATTTTCAAAAATATATATCGAACAATTTTAAATATTATTGTTCAAAAATATATATCAAACAATTTTAAATATTATTGTTCAAAAATATATATCGCAGAGTTTCAATTATATTATAAGATAAGAACCACAGATTTATGGCTTATATATGGCTAATGAGTTCGGAATAATTAATTCTGAGACAAACAATACTACGAAACAATGATAAAAATGTGAGTTTTACATTCGACCTATACAAAAAGGAAAAACAAAATCTTTAAGTACTTGATAATGGTAGGTAATTCAAACTAAAGTACATACTCATGATGTGTAATTTGCACAAATTGCTTTTTTAGATTTTTTTTTGCTTTTTTAGGGTTGCAGAGGTATTTATTCTGTGTGTGCGCAGGTAGTTCGTTTATTATTTTTGGTAGTATGTAGGTGTATGTTCTCATACCATATGTATTGTTGTATTTAGGCAAGGTAAAAGTTGTCATGTTAGCTAAGGTTCCCAGTTTAGGATGACGTGTCTTCTTAGTTATATTATTTATGTTGTTATATTCGTCTTTTAATATTGAAAGTTTGGTCATGTTCTGTATTGGCAATATGTTGAAGTAATGAAATAGTTCAGAATAATCATTTTGATATTTTGTTTTTATTTTGAGGACGACAATATTTTTGAGAATACGTTGTTGTAGTTTGTAAATTTGATCTAGATTAGTTCTATAAGTTCTCCCGTAGCTACTCAGACCATAACTTATTATGGAGTCCGCTAGAACTAGGTACAGTAGTCTTAAGGTTTTGTATGGCATTTTTCGTCCAAAGATAGATCTTAATCTATCACATATATAGTTAATGTGAGGAACCCAGTTCAATTTGTTGTCGATTATGAGTCCAATGTAGTTGTGCTCTGTGACGAACTGTATTGATGTACAGCTACAGTTTTTGGAATATACAGAGTGTAGGCAGTCATGGATATGTGCTTTGATGGAGGGTGTGTAGGTGGCTTTATTATGTGATGAATGTATGTGCATGGCTTTGGTTTTATCGGCATTTATGACGAGACCGACATCGTGCGACCATTTACATAATAATTCAAAGTTAGTTTGGAGAATACGCTTGGCCTTTTTAATATCTTTATGAGCCACCACGATGCAGGTGTCATCGGCACCCCCCCGGTGGGTTCCCGCATTGTCGAGGCGGGGGGGCTTAGTAACCGTGGCGGTTACTAGGAGGTTACTACCGTTGGAGGCCGCGGCGGGAGAGGAGTGCCGGTATTGCGGTGCGCCGCTCTCCCTACCTTCCGCGGCCTGGACGGGTTCGCCACCGTCTGATGGCGGACGCGGTGGGGCCGCAGGGGAAGAGGAGATGTCGGTATAGCGATGGCCGCTCTCCCTATCCTCTGCGGCCGAAAAATGGTAGGTGGCGGGGCCATTGACCTCGACCCGTCACAAGGGGACCAAGGGTGCCATACACGGGGTCGTCTGGCACCCATGTGCTGGTTTGGTCCCTGGGGTGGTCACGGCGTACAGCGTGTTCTGGTGCGCCGGGTGATGGGGGTACTCCCCCGAGGAGGGTCCGGTGACGGACAGCCGCGGCAGGTTCGCGGTGAGTGCTAACGCGTGCCCGTGTTCCTGCCATAAGCGGCACAGGAGGACACCGTGGAGTTTTAGGGGGTTAGAGTCCCACATAACTGCGCTATCTCCCCGTGGTAGCGCAGTATGCATGAGCATTCCTCCAGGATAAAAAAAAAAAAAAGTTGTCATCGGCAAACTGGTATATGGAACCTTCTCCTATGGTATTGCACATATCATTGACGTACAGTAGTTATTCAGTAGGCCCGAATATTGACCCCTGTGCCGTGCCTTTAGTTGTTAATTTCATGTCGCTATACGATTTTCCCAGCTTGACAGTCGTATATCTGTTGCTATGGTAGCTCATAAACCACTGAAGAAGAGGACCCCTTATACCACTACATTCTAATTTCTGAGAAAGTGTATTATAATTAAGTGTGTCGAAAGCTTTACTAAAATCAATAAAAATATTAAAATATGTTTTTTTCATTAAGGAATGTATTAATTTTAGTTGAGCGGCGCTTCGGTCTTTCTGAAAACCAAATTGTTTTTTGTTTATTAAATGGTTCTCACTTAAAAAGTGATATATATTATCAATAATACAACGCTCAACTATTTTATCGATGCTTGACAATATTGTTATAGGCCTATAATTATTGTAGTCTTTTAAGGATCCCTTTTTGTGAACGGGACGAATAGTACCTATTTTTAGTAAATCAGGGTAAGTGCAGGTTTTTAAACTAGTATTAATAAGGTGTGCAATGACTGGAGATTTTTTTTGTGATGTGTATTTTAGGTCGGAAACTTGTATTTCGTCATAGCCAGGACTTTTATTTATATTTTAGTTATTTATAATTGTATGAACTTTATCATTTGATATTTTGCTAATTGCATCACAAGAATTAATACAAATCATCTTTTCTAAGTTCACTTCTAGCCTTCCACAGCAAAAATGCTGTGGCTGGAGTCAGAGCCTCGCGTATGTTGATCCTTGCACCATTTGCACCTTCATGCTGGCCCAGGTCTCGTGGCGTGATGGTACTGGACTTGGCAGCGTCCAGCCAGCTGTCATGGCGACCCGCCTTCAGGGTTACCACGATGCTCGATGATGTGCTGCTGGTGCTCGTCACTCCTTTCGATACGCGTTCAAGATGTCATCCGGATTTTGCTGGATTTTAGTGGCTACTTTTTAGTTTATTTCTGTGAAATTTTCTTGTTCTTCTTTGTTTATACCACAAATTTCAACAATGTCCACCATTTGACTCTGTTCCAGAAGATTCATTTTTTGTTCGAGCGCTTCGTATTTCAATTGTAGGTTAGAATACTTATTTTAAAGGTCCTAATGTTGGTTTTCTAAACGCTTAATTTTTGCCTCATAAGTGAAGCTTTTTTGTATATTATCGTACTGTTCAAAATAAAAGTTCAATGTTTGTTGGACTTCTTCTTTGATTGCTTGCCGTATGTCACTACGCAGTTCTCGTAAGAATTCATCGCTAAAATTTTCCTTCATGATTATAACCTGTTCTGAGTCAGTGTTGTCGTCATCATCGATTTCTGGTAGGATGGCAGATAGGCGCTTCGATTTGTACTGACTGGCTGCGCCAGTCTTGCATTTCTAATCGACAGCGTCAGTGGAGAAAATAATACTTAGTTGCTCCTTTGATATTTCTACACAAGACAAAGGGAACCACATGGAACACTTCCCGCATTGTATGCCATGGTTTTTTCGAGGCAAGTTTATTGCACGTAGCACATTTTGCCATTTTTGCAATAGAAGTATTACGCTTCGGGTATTTCGGAAAAACACATACGCACAGCGGGCAGACACTTTAACACGCCCGATTGCTGCCCTTGCGTTGGCCGAACTGATACACTGGTATATTGGTGGTTTCAACTCTACCCCTATAAAGAACTACTTTAAAGACAATGGCACTACAGTGGTTCATCAAAAGTCTTCTCTCTGGCCTCTGGCTTAATAATTGTTCACATGTGAGTATTTATACTGCTGGCGGCATTAATTAGCCTTTTTAAAGGCTCAGCGGGCTGCTACAGACCGACACCATTTTGTGAATATGTTATAACCTAAAAGTATTATCATTCGGACCTATTTATAAAAGCAATAGGCCTATATAGTAACAATATATTTTAATTTAATACTGTCCAACCAATACTATTATTATAATTATGCAAAATTTGTTCTATAGTAGGAATACAAAATTTTTTTGGTTATTTCACACGTATATTTATATATATATTTTAACAAAACCACAAAAATTCGAAGGCGCGTGAAAATTTTCAATGACACATATATAGAAATTTACAGTAAAATACATTGCGCAGTAATATCAAATATTATAATAGGCATAAAATTACAAAAGAGTCAAAAACTTAAAATTTTGTTTTGATGCAAACAAATATGGTGTCACTCCCTCAGTTTTTACCCTCTTCGTCCAGATTATATTGCGAGACAAAGAAGTTAATTTACAACGTTAATTGTATTATAAAATTTGTACCGTGGTATTAGAGATGCTTTTGCAATGATGTTGGGTTTAATTAAGTTCTAACTGTGAACACTAAAATAGCTCCTATAATTTTTTTACTACTTTCTAATGCTAATGTAATTCTTTTGTAATGCAATTAACATCTTCATTATCAATAATACTGCTAGTATAATGCTTCTTTAATGCGAACGGCAAATGCATTGACCATAATAATGCTAATATAATGCGCCTGTAATGCAATTAAACAACTGAACTTGATTTGTATAACTAAGATATTTATTTCTTCAAATGTTTTTTTATTCGCTATTTTATACGGTAGCCTAGTGTTACTAAAAATGCGCATCTTATCTAATGAAGCTTGGGTATACCTATGTACTTACTATTTTATCAACTCTACCTATCTTCGGGAATACTATCATATTTCGTTTTCTAAATGATCTTTATGTTCTCAAGAATACCTATTTCCTTATATTTGGTTTTTCAGTATGAATTTGAATTAATTTAAATTTTTCATTGTTTTAGTTTTCTCTTATCAGGACTTAATTAATAGAATTTACTATCGTACATAACCAATTAGTAGTCAAACAATACAATTAATTGTTGGCATACAAAACAGGAACAAGGAAAATTAATTAAGAAAAACATTATGTCATTGTTGATGGTGTTTTTTTTTATAGACGGTTTTTTTTTTGGCTGGGAATGCATTCACTGACTATTAACCTACTATCCTTCCTACTTTCTACTAATATTATAAATGTGAAAGATTGGATGGATGGATGTTAGTTACTCAATCACGCAAAAACTATAAATGAACGGATTATGATGCGACTTTACAGTAGAGAATGTGTTTTTTAAAAACACATGAGCTATCTTTTAAAAATGTATTGGGGAAGTACTAATTCCAAGCGGGTGGAGCCGTTGTCGACAGCTAGTTAGATATATGCACTTAATTATGATGTCTGAAAGAGATGTATGGACAAACGCAAGATCAATCTTCAAGGACGCTTGCCGAGGACGGAGGAGCATTCACTACATACAACGATTCCTCCGTGCCTGGAAGCGAACGCTGTTGGTCCCGGCTGACTTGTAGATCTTTGATAGTTTACGGGTTTTCGGAAGCAAGAAAATTTGTCAATTATCTGGGCAAGGGGCAGCGTATTATACAGTCATTGGGTTCTGGAGGGCAGATAGTCAGTCGCTACATTATTATATCATCAAGCCTAAGTCCAGGAGTGGACTGTTGTAGGCTGATGCCTACAACAGTCCACTCCTGGACTTAGGCTTTTACACACCATTTGTCTCGATTCTCGGCAACTCTCATCCAGCTCTGCGCTCCAAGTTAAATACCAGTATTTATAGTATTTCCAGATAGTCAGTCGTCAATACTTCTATTTGTTTGATTTCTTTGGCATATTTTATATTTCTATGAGTGCGTTTCTTTTTATCGTATGTGTATGTTGGTACTTTAAATAAAATACGTAGGTTACACAAACCTGAATTATTATCGACTATTGATTTATTTGGGGTAGCTATTGGGCTGATAAATCAGACTTTTTATTGAACAGACAGTTTTATGCCTCAGAAAAAAGTGGTGCATTAGCCCATTGTCAAATCGCAATTTTCATTTGTCGGATAAAGGTTAAATCGTTGAAAAATTAGCCATTAGTAAACAGCTATTCTTTTATTTCAGATATCGCTGTTAGCGTAGGAAATCAACTCGTATTTTATACCGGAGGAACTCAAATAGACACCGTACTGATGAACACCGAAAACATCGCAGCGTTAGCTTACGATGCAGCTCACAACATGATGCTCTACGTCGACAGACAGAAAGACAACGACACTATATGTGGTTATGAGCTTTCGTCCAGGAATACTGACTGCTACATCGAAAGAAACGGTCGTAACATTCACAGTCTCGCCTACGATCCAAGAACAGAAATTCTCTTCTTCACTGATACCAATGAAAAAAGTATTAATTGGATTTCATTAAAACGTGGATCTAATAACAATATTTACGGAAACATTTTGATAAAGCTTGATGACCGAACCCCGGCAGATATTGTGGTGGATAGTTGTAAAGGGTACATTGACAATGATAGTAAAAAAAAATAATTAAAAGTCAAATAAAGCTTTAATCAATACACCAACTCAGTCTAATGCAGTCCACTGCTGGACTGAATTAGACTATATTCTTATTATCTTCAGTGTTCCGCAACCAATTTTCTGCTAACCTTACTGTCAGTGTGTAATCTATATAATTTTGTGACCAATTTATTAAAAGTGATTTTTAATTTTCAGAAACATTTACTGGAGCAACACGAATGTTATGAAAGAGCCATTCATGGAGAGAGCTCGATTTGATGGTTCCAATAGAACTGTTGCAATCAACAATAATTTTGTGACCAATTTATTAAAAGTGATTTTTAATTTTCAGAAACATTTACTGGAGCAACACGAATGTTATGAAAGAGCCATTCATGGAGAGAGCTCGATTTGATGGTTCCAATAGAACTGTTGCAATCGACAATCATAATTTTCCAATACTTAGCTTGGCCATGGACCCACAAGATCGGGTAATTTATCATTTTGACGATTGTGGTGCACCATGTACTACTATATTTCTAAATCGTTTATTTTTGAATGGGAAACCTCTTCAAATAGTATATTCTAATCAAAATCAAAATCAAAATTTCTTTATTCAATTAGGCCATTAAGCGACACTTTTGAAAGTCAAAAAAAAAAATTAAATGTAGTAATAATTGATTCTACCGTCCATTCGGAAATGTAGCTTGTTATGGAGAAGAACGGACAAGAAACTCCACACTTACTCTTTTTAAAAAAATATACTATATTATATAAAACTACTATATAAAAAAATACTATGCCCATCCCAAAAGAGTCGGTCGTCTCAAATGATTACCTCTATTGGATGAGCAGTAGCAAGAGTTACAAAACTCTTTGGCAGTTCCCAAAGAACGCAAGAAGATATTCTGCTGAACATTTAAAGATAAAAAAGTTCTTTAATCACAGTACACTCGGTATAGTCGCAAACTATAAAACAGATAACCAAATCGAAGGAATGGAGGAATGCGAATCACTGGAGAGTATGATGCCAACAAAAAGAACTGCTAACACGGGCGAACGATGCGATGTATGTGAGAACCATTGTTTTCAAGGTAATTGCAGCTTCAATGATGAGGGATAGAAAGAATTTACATCTTTTTAGTAAAAACAGCGATAGACATAGTTATGTTACTAGAAATAGGGACCAATTAATTCAACCAGGTTTCAGGCTGGCTAAAGTAGCGTCATCTTTTATGGGGTACTGTATAAAATTTTACAATATAATACCGCCACACATTCTAGAATTGAATGAGACGAAATTTAAAACTTGTATAAAACGCACACTATGCAGGCAGGCATATTATAGGTTGGGGGATTACATCGCTGATAAAATGCTTGGCCCAACGCTATTCCAGCTCCACACCTACTAGGCCACAAAAACAAGTGATAAGCAGAAAAGTTATGAAGTATTGTTGGACCTGCTGAAGACTGTACGAATAATTATAATGTATATTTGTGTTGTATAAACTCAATTTATTTTTTGGATTATATAACTGCACAGCACATATGTGAGTACTATGTACCAATTGTAAATCTACCATTTACTGTAACTATGTGTCGTTCGTTGACTTTAGTGTGCCCTGGCAGTTGAGTGTGTCATGCTCTCTCTAATGTCTCTCTGATGGTGGCACATGTGTTGGATCATTCGGTTCCCTTCATAATTGAGTTGGTTGGTTGAGCTGAGTGGTGCCGATCCATGTGTCATGTTCGTGAACGGGCGCCATCAGTTGGGATTGGTCATATCTTAGCTGCCTCCGCCTGTTTTTAATTACCTATTTATTGTATTTTTAATTGTTTGTTTTACTCTAGACGCTTTTACGTGCGTTTTTTTTTTTACATCTTTCTCCATATATATGTATTTTTTCCTACAAGATTATTGTAACCAAATACTTGTAAAACACATTTTTTTTTTTAAAAGCGTAAGTGTGGAGTTTCTTGTCCGTTCTTCTCCATAACAAGCTACATTTCCGAATGGACGGTAGAATCAATTATTATTACATTTAATTTTTATTTTTGACGTTCGAAAGTGCCGCTTAATGGCCTAATTGAATAAAGAAATTTTGATTTTGATTTTGATTTAGGGACTGCCCAAATGCAGGTGAAACATATTCTATATTTTAATTACTTGATCTCCATGTTTAAAGCATATTAAGGTCTCTTATCATTATTTCAGTTGCAATGCTGGTTACACCGGGTCAAGGTGTGAAGTCTTCGCGTGTCATGGTAATTGTTCCAACAATGGTAACTGCTCCTTAAATGAAGACAGTGAGCCAGTCTGTCAGTGCAGAGGAGGTTATTCAGGAGACAGATGCGAGGTATCAGACTGTCTAAACTATTGTCTGCAAGGCAACTGTAGTCTTAGTGCCGAGGGACATCCTACATGCAGGTACAAACAATACAACTATTAGTTTTTTTTAGTTTCCTTGTGAATTTTAGTTAAAATTATCTTGTCTGACATTATGGTTATCTATTTCAGTTGTAGTGCTGGTTACATCGGGGAAAGGTGTGAAGTCTCCGTGTGTATTGGTTACTGTCTGAACGACGGCGAATGTTCACTGAACGAGGAAGATTAGCCAGTGTGTGAATGTGGTACTCGCGAGGGATTATGATGTGAAGTTGATAAAAATAACATTTTCACTTTCACCAACACCCCTAGGTACTATTCAGCACAGAAAAACGTAACTGTAGCTGATTTACTGACAAATTGGCGAAAGCCTACCGCAAAGATTTCCGTTACTGTTGAAATATAATTAATATCATTAATTTATGTAAGGCTTACTTTGTCCTTAAAGGCTTAAGAGGCTCTAGACAAGTGGCCTTCGATGTCAGCGAAGGCGATAGTAGAAATGTCAAAATGTAAGGGATTGATCACGTGATTTTTCGATATCGCTGGTCAATCCCATACAATTTTGCCTATTTGACAATCGCTATCGCCTTCGCTGACATCGAAGGCCACTTGTCTAGAGCCTCTTAAGCCTTTAAGGACAAAGTAAGCCTTACATAAATTAATGATATTAATTATATTTCAACAATAACGGAAATCTTTGCGGTAGGCTTTCGCCAATTTGTCAGTAAATCAGCTACAGTTACGTTTTTCTGTGCTGAATAGTACCTAGGGGTGTTGGTGAAAGTGAAAATGTTATTTTTATCAACTTCACATCATAATCCCTCGCGAGTACCACATTCACACACTGGCTGATCTTCCTCGTTCAGTGAACATTCGCCGTCGTTCAGACAGTAACCAATACACACGGAGAGTTCACACCTTTCCCCGATGTAACCAGCACTACAACTGAAATAGATAACCATAATGTCAGACAAGATAATTTTAACTAAAATTCACAAGGAAACTAAAAAAAACTAATAGTTGTATTGTTTGTACCTGCATGTAGGATGTCCCTCGGCACTAAGACTACAGTTGCCTTGCAGACAATAGTTTAGACAGTCTGATACCTCGCATCTGTCTCCTGAATAACCTCCTCTGCACTGACAGACTGGCTCACTGTTTTCATTTAAGGAGCAGTTACCATTGTTGGAACAATTACCATGACACGCGAAGACTTCACACCTTGACCCGGTGTAACCAGCATTGCAACTGAAATAATGATAAGAGACCTTAATATGCTTTAAACATGGAGATCAAGTAATTAAAATATAGAATATGTTTCACCTGCATTTGGGCAGTCCCTAAATCAAAATCAAAATCAAAATTTCTTTATTCAATTAGGCCATTAAGCGGCACTTTCGAACGTCAAAAATAAAAAATTAAATGTAATAATAATTGATTCTACCGTCCATTCGGAAATGTAGCTTGTTATGGAGAAGAACGGACAAGAAACTTTTTCGATGATAGAATCTACAAATCTAATTAGAGTCTCTTATCTAGGGCCTCAGTTGTCATCAATATTTAGCGTTTCTAGAAAGAAGCTTCTTATAACCTTAGTTATTTTAGTTCAGCATTTATTTTGTTTTCCTTATTATAAATTCAAATAAATAAATACACTTATATTACCTATAGTATTTTATTTTCGTTTAACATATAGGTGGGTACCTGGACGGGTTCTTGTATAGCTGGGTTAGACCATCTCACATAGCGAGGTGCCTTCATGTCTCGGATAGCACGTTAAGCTGTTGGTCTCGACTGTCATTTGAAGATCTTTGACAATCGTTACGATAGTCTGAAGCCAGAAAATATGACATAATTCTTGTCAAGGAGTATAATACTCACAACGGATGTTTGTCTCTCTGAATTGGTTACAAAACCCTGCGCAGTAGGTAACTACTTTTGTGTCAATGTTGAAGATGAAGATAGCATTGTATAACTGTCTTTTTCACTAGCTTACGTTTGTCGCATCGTCCTATCTCGCTTACTCTATGCAGTATACTCAATGACAAACTGTTTCTTGCGCAATGGTTGGCAGAGCCAACATTAGCACAAAGATCTGCTGTGACTACTATATCGTGTCATCCAGTTATTGGATTGTGGAAATCAGATAGGCAGGTTATTCATGTAAAATACTACTAGTACTGAACTGCATCTAGTTAGCCTATAAACCTATACTAACATAGCTGGGAAACTGCTTGGCAGACTGATATTGATAGGCATCCCCTAAGTAGGAAAACCGTCTCCGAGATTCCTATTTTTAACCCCCGACGGAACAAGAGGGATATCTGTGTATCTGTATGTCGTTCTGTAGCATCATGGCTCCTAAACGGATGAACATAAAGCAACTTATCTACTACACAAAAATCGCAAACACAAATTAATTAGAAACACCCAAAAAAATAAGCCAATAGACAAAAAATCGGGGAGTCATATTTATATCTCTATTGGTAATATCGCATTGTTTTAACTCCTAAACTTTTCCCTGATAAAAAAAGGCAACATAAACATAGAAAAGGCAACATTTATCAGGTTAGACCCGGTTTTAAAAAGGGTAAACGGCATAAAATTATGATTACAAACTCATAAAAAGCTAAAAACTCTTTCAAAAGTTTTTCTAAGAATTCTGATAATATCCCAGCTTGTTATACCTTGTTGGATAGCTATTGTAGCACGACTAACATAGACAATTTTAGAGTTGAGAATAATAAAGCAACATATCTACTACATAAACATCGCAAACACAAATAAATTTGACGCAAAACACCTGAATAAATTGGCAAATAGACAAAAATCGGCAATTAAAAAAACCTTCATACTCCAATATCTTTATAACGGTTACGTTTAAGGTACGGTGTTTCGTAGTCAAATCAGTCAGGAATTATGGAAACTACAACCTCTTAAGGGATCTAGGTTGACTTAACCTGTAACCCTGTATATGTCACAGGTTTATGACAAAATCAGGTTTTTGATCAAAAACCTAGGCTTTGATCTTGACCATAAAGTCTTTTTGTCTGTCAATAGGTTATTGACCGTACCAACAAACACGCTGCTAGACAATAGTAGCCACGATCATGTGGGACTAATAAAAGGTTTAATTACAGCCTCGGAGAACGTGACGCTGCCTTTTAATATTGATACCCACTTGTGGACACGGGGGAGGCCGGGAGGCAAGCTCGTAAATATATAAACAACGCTGTTGGGTACACGGCTTTAGCTTTTTTCGGTTAAATGTGGACTGAATTATTTAGTTTGATTGAAGGGTTATATGAGGAGAACGGTCACAGGGTTCGCATAGGCTGTCTTACATATTACTTAATTAAATAATAGAACAGGATTTCAAGAGATAGTGGAATGAGTCATATAAATAAACTATTAATGAAAAACAAAAGTAAAGAATGACACTAAATAGTAAATAATAGTCCAAAATACATACGCTGTGTTTAAGAACGGATGTTTATCTAAACTCAAATGCAAAAAATAACAAAACAAAAGCTATCGTGAAATAATAATATATCCACATATATAATAAGAGACATACATACAGAATAAAACAATTCGAAATTCAATATATGACGAAGGAAAATAGATACGAATCGTAGCATGAATGAGTTTACCAAAGAAAAATAAGTATGTGAATAAATTACGTTGTCTGGGGTGACTTTGTTCAGGATTACAGATAATTTTTTGATAATACTTAAGAATTTATAGGAGAAGGCGATATCTCTTCACCTTGCTTGGATTATGATATGATGGTAGCCATTTACCATATTGGTGTTGTATGCAAAACATTTAAGGTTTTTGTGTTAGACTGGGAGCAAGGTTTTTAGCAAGCATATTCAGGGCGAAAAGTTGATAGCTGAGTAGATGCGGCTTATTGAGAGATCACTGAATATTCGTATGTATATGAACATTTCAGATAAGTAATCTTTGGATAAGTAATCCTCCATCCCGGGTTAAGCTCTTAGAGTAAGGTTATTTTGAGTGTGCGTAAGGGATAGACGTATACAAGTCATAAACATCTGTCCCTTACACACGATCAAAATAACCTTACTCTAAAAGCTTATGGTCACCCATCAGCTTTACAATAAGATCGCTTATCATACTGGGCTGTTCATTTTCATTTAATCGGGTTGGTGCAAAATTACAAAAGTAGGGCAATTCTGATTAAGAAATTGTGGGCTAACCCTGATTCAGAAGACTTATAAATCAAAGTCAGAAGAAGCCAGCTCCACCTCCGTCATGGTTAAATGTAAGTATGCTAAGTGGTTTGAATTAAATCGCAGCCATCTTCAGGCTTTTCATATTTTCGTTTGTCCCTAAAATTGCATGCTTTGACTTTGATATCTGGTTTCTGAAAGACTTTTCAGCTTTTTATGAGTTTTTCAATCATAGTTTTGTGCCGTTTACCCTTTTTGAAACCGGGTCTTACCAGGTGCATAAAGTGATAAATGTTGCCTTTTCTCTGAAACTATCAGGATACAATTTCGGAGAAAACAATGAGAAATTATCAATAATCATCATCAATCATACTTCATCATCATCATTTCAGCAGGAAGACGTCCACTGCTGGACATAGGCCTCCCACAGGCGTCGCCACATTGACCGATCCCGTGCGTATCGCATCCAGTGCCTTCCCGCAACCTTAACCAGGTCATCAGTCCACCTAGTGGGAGGCATTCTAACGTATCGTCTTCCGGTTCTCGGTCGCCATTCCAGAACCTTTCGGCCTTATCGGCCATCCGTTCTGCGAGCAATGTGCCCTGCCCACTGCCACTTAAGTTTGGAAATTCTTCGGGCTATGTCGGTAACTTTAGTTCTCCTGCGGATATCATCATTTGATGATCACGCAAGAAAATTCCGAGCATAGCCCTCTCCATTGCCTTTTGTGTGACTTTAAGCTTTCTGATAAAGCTCATTGTGAGCGACCACGTCTCGGTCCCATTGGTGATCACTGGCAACACACACTGGTCATAGACTTTTGTCTTGAGGTAAATTGGACGAAAAGATAGCACACAACTTCCCGAACTTTTTCCAAGACACAGACAGAAGCCGAGTGTTTTTTACTAGTTAATCATCAGAGAGGGTAGGAAGGCGCACAGATAATAAAATTTGGAGCTAGTCCTGCGAGTGTCTGCGAGGAACACAGAGCACAGAAGACGCCTCGGAGTCCACTGCTAGAGACGGCATTGTCAAAACTTTGGATACAAACGTGCCACGGTAGGTCGTAGAAAAGTTACATTCTTTCAACAAAAGTGTGGCGACAGCGTTTGGGAAATAGTATAAAATGTATTGGCATGTCAAATGCTATCGAAATGACACGAATCAATCCCATATTTTTTTTTGGCATTTTGTCCATAGCCATCGCTCACATCGGACGACACATTGTCTAGACTCTAGATCGTTCACTATAATTGACGGCCCGTGATCATTTTTGCTATTTTGCATACAGCATACTGGTCAACATTTGCCTTTTGTCATTCTAAAATTCTTTTGCTGTGAGAAATCTTTTTTACACGACTTACGAAAAAGGATTGTATTGTCTTTGTTACGGTTATGATTGTTGGCAAATAAAAGTTTATTTCTTTCTTCTATGTTCAGTCGAATTTTAATACTCAGCGCACATAATAATATGTCCGTATAGTTTCTTGCACGTTATTTTCCATAGAGACCAGCTAACGTTTGCGAATGTGCAACAAGCTTAATATTTTTTT
Organism: Orthosia cruda; assembly: GCA_964057195.1. Taxonomy (NCBI): domain Eukaryota; kingdom Metazoa; phylum Arthropoda; class Insecta; order Lepidoptera; family Noctuidae; genus Orthosia; species Orthosia cruda. The sequence goes on from OZ059857.1 coordinate 9,646,849, forward strand.
TGTTTTCTATGCAAAAATACCTTTAAATTTATGAGAAGTCATATCACTTTTAGTCGCAGCCGACGTAGTGATTCCTTGCTCTGTGGTTAGAAACAATGAGATTACCAAGAATTATTAGCGGCATTGAAAATTGCTTGTCTGACGAAACCAACGAAACTTAATCATTATTACTTTTTAGTAACCTGACTAGACTGGAGAGAGTGGTTTATTATTCTTATTATTTGGTATGTATTTACTTAGGTTTAAGATTCTTGGATTTAGTTTTGTGTTACATTTTTAGCTATATTTTTCCCGGGACTTCGCTTCTAGGGTCTATCCCACAGAAAACATGCATTTATTCGGGATAAAAAGTGTGAAACTCTGCGATAATGTAATGAACAGTGATGAATAATGACAGTGTAATGATTTTTATTGTTATAGAATAGAATATACTTTATTGTACACCAAAAACTAAAGTCACACATCTCTTTTACAATAATACTCATTTCTACGGGTACAAAGGCGGCCTTATCGCTGACAGCGATATCTACCAGACAACCTTTATATTTTTTTATGTTTTCACACACATATAAACATACAAACCTCTTTATAACCCCTTGAACCAGCTTATTTGGTTCAGTAGGTCTGCTACTATCATATAGCTCTATTCGACAGTCGCCAACGACCTTGACAGAACAAAACGAGCACCCGTTTCACACCCGCGCGACCCTAAATCAAGCTTACTTCCTTATTATTCTATGACTTTAATTAGATCATAATTATAAGAAAATGGTTTTATATAACATAAATTTTTCCAAAAAATTACGACTAGCCGTTTAGAAGTTATACTCATTTTAAAATCATCTTCTGAGGGGTATCTGCGCCTTAACATTCAACCCACTTCTAGGCATACTAAGTCTTGTAAACAAGCGAAATACCGGTTTTTTTGGTGTCAGCGTCAACATCCAAATTCGCAATATCCTCTAAAATCTAAATTCTTGCATAAACCCTTTCATGATTCTCGATTGCCGTAAATGACAATGATGGGTTTGTAATCCTAATGGATCAGTAATGTTGAATATCAACTGACAATTCCACATTCAAAATATAAAATTAATAGAACTGAAAATTTATTCAACATATATTCCTTTTGCAAGCTTTTCAATTAGCCGTTGCGTTGCTAAAACATTCAGAAGCCAAAGCAAATCCTTAAACAAAAATAAAATAAAGCAGTAGTAAATCAACTGACGCAAACCAACGGCAACAATTAAAAATAAAACACAAAAAAGATGTATGCAGAATCCAAATTCATTATGAAGTAAAAAGGTTTATATGAGGGATATAAAATGTTTCTCTCCATCGCTTCGGACGACTCATTCGGGCTTTGTCCTGTAATTTGCTGGGACTGTGGCGACCTGTTCTTAGTGCCAACAGGGTAGTTTGTATCATGGAAACTCGATGCGGATGCTATCATGTTTTCAAAGACATACATTTTGTTTTATTAAAGAGAAAATTCTGATAAAATTTTTAGAGTGAGAGATTTGTTGAGTGGTAACCTCTTGACAACGTCAATAAATTCGTCAGTGGATGTAAGGTCTGACGCTGCTGATTCAGGTGGTACAGATGCCCATGTTCTGTTCTGTTGATGGTAGTCGTTGTCATTAGCAGGTAGTCATCAGGTATAAATACCGGTGGTGTGTTTATTATTTACTTTAATGTTCTAAACAAAGGCGAGGTCGACCGATCGATTGGCTTTAAACTCATGATATAAAGGAGACCACGGAGACCACCAGACCTTCTTTATCTAATTTAACTAGCTGACCCTCGGGGCTTCGCTCCCGTCAACTGTGTATATACATACCTACCCTGCCTACCCTGGCCACCCTGGCTACCATGGCTACCCTGGCTACCCAGCCCCTAGCCTGGCTACCCTGCCTACCCTACCTATCTTACCTACCAACCTACAAATTTTTATCTATCCTCAATAATTTTCTCAGCGCACGCCAAATAATGTATTTTACAGGCAACATTTTTCGTAAAGACGATAGGAAAGTAATTTTAAATGACTTCCATCTATTACCTACAAGCGGTCATGCAGGCATTAGACGTATGTTCAATAGCATTAAAAAATATTACTATTGGCCGGGTCTCTAAAAAGGTATTGTTAACTTTGTAAAAAAATATCCAAAATGTCAGCAACATAAATATACGGCATTTGCTAAAGAAACAGTGACTATTATTACCTCTACGTCTCATACTACCTTTGAAAAATATATGTAGCCAGGGGCCCTGCCTACCCTGCCCCTACCCTGCCTACACTGCCTACCCTGGCTACCCTGTCTACCCTGCCTGCCTACCCTGCCTGCCTACCCTACCCCTACCCTGCCTACACTGCCTACCCTGGCTACCCTGTCTACCCTGCCTACAATGACTACCCCGGCTACACTGGCTACCCTGTCTACCCTGCCTACAATGGCTACCCTGCCTACCCTACTCTTACCCTGCCTTCCCTGGCTACCCTGCCTACCCTGGCTACCAGGGCTACCCTACCTATCTTACCTAACTACCTACCTACCTACAAATTTTTATCTATCATCAATAGTTTTCTCAGCGCACGCCAAATAATGTATTTTACAGGCAACATTTTGCTACTTTGGGTTACATTATTGCAATTTTCATAAGGATCCCTAATTTTTTTGAAAATACATTATAGCCTATGACACTCAGGAATAATGTAGCTTCCTACTGGTGAAAGAATTTTCAAAATCGGTTCAGTAGATCCAGAGATTCATTTTTTTCACCGATGCTCTGTAGTGGGACCTGGCAACTAAAAGCCTCAGCCGACAGCCCATCACAACTGAATTCTTTGGCGTGACATGCAAGAAGCGAGCTAAAGAATTCCCAATTTTTTTTTTCCCAACCCTTACATTTATACCTAAAGTTCCCAATGACATGTGACGTAACTACCCTGAGTAAAAACCGGAACAAATTCGTACACGATCAAGCGATGATCACTACAAGACGCGTCCGGTAGGACACATCACCTATCCAAGCGTGACGCGTTTGCACTAGAAAGTGTGACGTTAATACAAGATTCACCCATTTGGCTGCAAAATGCAGCTCACATCGTAAACTTTAAAAGAAGACAATGAGACCTCCAATGGGGTGTCCATTAAGGTAAATAAGTTAGAACAACTAGTTTGTGCTTTCTAACAAACTAAACTCAGATTTTTTATTTCGTAGACTAAACTGACATTTGGGGGTTGTCACTTTATCGTTACATTAAAATATTGTCGTAGCCTGACTATCCTGAGTGATCGAAACTTGATCGAAAATCGAAGTAGATCGATAATGTAACTATTTCAAGGCAAAAAAAAATATAGGAAACTAGCGGCCCTTATTTAGTTTCCACTCATTTATGTAAGACTTCGTTTGATCGGCCGCATTTATTTTATTGTTAATTTCATATTTAAAACAATAAAAGTTCATGTACTATGTGTATGAATATTGTATTAGATCGTGAAGGACAATACTCCATAATTGATTACGGGCACCGTATTCACGACCATTCCGACATTCAAGAGCATTCTAACCGTTGCAACTGTCGCGCCACTATGCGGCACTTACAAAGAGATTTTTTTCTTAATTCCAGCAGAATTAGGACACGTAGGTAGTGTCTGTTTAATGACTAGTCTTTTTATGTACCGCATCTTGTGATCGTAACTAAATGAGATAATAGCTTAATAAAAATGAATTTAGATGTTATTTTAAGGTCTTGTTAAATCTTTCTGCTTTAAACTTGATCTAAATTTTTCGTCATCATCATTTCTGTCAGAAAATGTTCACTGTTGGACACAGGCCTACCCCAAGCGTCGCCCCATCGATACTTATCACATCCAGTACACTACTTCATATTAAACATTAAAATACAATCATGATGTGATATTAAACTATAATCTTTATACTCCAAAAAATAAAACACTCCTTCAAAATGTTAATCTCATTAAAAAAAAACACAAAAGCACTTGTCATCGCTATCAAATGTCACAATTATGAGACAATGGCATGAAAAGGGTTAACATGTTAAATTGTTGACGAAACTGGTACAATCTGTCAAGCAGTATTATAGCAGGGATTAAATAAATCTTAACTTAATTAACTCCACCCGCTAGCAATAATGAAATTGTTAATTTTGAATAGAATTATTAGCCCGTTTTAATTGGTTTGTCGGCACTGAAATGGCACCGATATTTCGTATTATTTCGATGTAACAGATTTTCAATACTAGGCTATGTTTTAGGAGATGAACGTGCTTATGAATATAAACAACTTTTACTATGCTAACGCTTCCGAAAGATTGCCAATCACTTGATGCCAACCTGCATAATAGGGAACTAATTGTTAGTCGTATTATTGGTTCATATTTATGAGTGCTTTCGTCTAAAAGATTGCCATTATGTTTAAAGTCATCCTGTATAGTAGGTAACTAAGTGTAACATAATTTGCTTAATACAGTTTCCATTTCGATAGGGTGTTTCTGATACCATAGAAATTGTTTAATACCGAGCAGCTTTGGCTGTGTTGTGAATATTCCTTCGTATTTGTATGAACTAGTCGGGAATGCGTTAGCATGAAGTAACGTTTGTCGATTGAACTGATTGATCGCTGGGGCATTGAAATATCGGTTTATAAAATTCTAGCCATGCGAATATTCCAATATTGCAAAGTGCTAATAGAATATTTAGAATTGTATCAAACAAAGTCTAGGTACTTTTTATACTACGGTAACTGCTTTGTTGGACCCGCGCCGCGCCGCGGTGACAAGCGCAACTGATGAGCGTGGGGCGTTCCACGTTCGATTTCCAGGTTAGCCAAAAGTGATATTGAACAGATGTTAGTGTATTAGTTATATTATAGTAAGGATCAGTTACCTATTAGCTTTAACTCAATCGTTAAACAATTGAAATAGCAAGCTAACGTTCATGTTCTTCGTTCATCAGACAAAAATTGTTCAAAACATTATTAACCGATAGTATTTGATGTTAACAAAAATTCAAACATTAAAACGTAAATAATAAATTAAACAATAAACGCAGCTTTCAGTGCATTCTCACTACACCCGCTTCTAACCTTCCACCACTTGTATATATCATGGAATGTCGAAAAAAAACTCACGACAATTCTTATTTATAAGATTTTTTCTGCCTTCGTCCTGCAAAGCATCCCGCAGTTTTTTCAGTCACGTTCTCAATCACCGGATTGCTTGCGGTCCGCTCCGGCCATAGAGCACCGAGTCACCTCGGCAACATTGCTAACCGCGGCATTGTCAAAACTGTCCATACAAACTAAAGGGGTAAATAGTAAAAATAGATATTTAATTGTCACGGGCAATCATTCGTGACAATTATATGTCTCATCATCGTCATTATCATCATTTCAGCCGAAAGATGTCCACTGCTGGACATAGGCCGCCCCCAGACGTCGCCACATTGAACCAATCCCGTTCGTCTCGCTTCCAGCGCATTCCCATAACTTAGCCAGATCATCGGTCCACCTAGTGGGAGGCCTTCTAACGCATCGTCTCCCGTTACGCGGCGGATCTTATGTATTATTACGTCAACTTGATGAACAACATGACCATGACGTCAATTTAACTAATATCAGGAAACATAAGCGTTTATAAAGGTGCCTTGGCCTTACATCTCAGTGCTGTCACCTAGTAAACACCATCTCAGAAAACCCTCATAGCGCAGTCCTTAATATTTGTTAGGAGCGGCGTCCCTTGTCGGTCTTTCATGCTCTATGGCTCCGTCCTTATTTATTTCCTCCTATATTTTTACTACAATGCAGTGGAGGTTGGATGTCGTATTTCGTAGTGCACTAGTGTTGCGCCTTGATTTTTATTGTTATTTTTAGTTTATTGAGATGCAAGCGGTTGTAGGTTTCTTGTTTGTTTGTATTTATTCTCAGTGATTTTAGTATTGTATAACTGCGCAGCATGTGTGTGAGTACTATGTACCCAACTGTTAATCTACCATTTGCTGTACCTTTGTGTCATTCGCTGACTTGTGTGTGCCCTGGCAGTTGAGTGTGTCAAGCTATCTCAAATGTCTCTCTGATGGTGGCGCGTGTGTTGGATCATTCGGTTCTTTTAATGATGGTTGAGCTGGGTGGTGCCGATTCATGCGTCATGTTCGTGAACGGGCGCCGTCAGTTGGGATTGATCTTAACTTAACTGCTTCGGATGATAATGTTTTTCTAGTACCTATTATGTAACTGCACAGTACATGTGTGAGTATTTTAATATTTTGTATCTGCACGTAGTATAGTGTATAGTGATTCTGGGTGCATTGTCCTCACAGTGGTCTGGCATTTTGCTGAACTGGACCTTTTGGCGCATCCGCGGGGCACACTATGTATGTAATTATTTCAAAAATAAGTTCCCTTTTTATCTGTTTGTGCCAAATAAACTAGTTTTCTTTCTTTCTTTACATATATGAATTTATTAATATATGTACCTAAATATTGTAAAAAAAAATTTTTTTTTATATAGTAAATATGGAGTTTCTTGTGCGTTCTTCTCAATAACAAGCTACTTTCCGAATGCACGGTAGAATAATTTTGTATTAATTGTAAGTTTTTATGTATCTAACGTTCAAAAGTGCCGCTAACAGCAGTTATCCCCAAAACTTTTAAAAGTTTTAAATTTACTTTTATTTAATTTTAATATATCACAAGGTATTTTGTTATAGCAAAATACCTTGTGATATATTAAAATTAAATGAAAGTAAATTTAAAACTTTCGTTAAAAGCACACTTCGTAAACAAGCATATTACAAATTAGATGATTATATTCAAGATAAGAATGCTTGGAGACATGCTGGTCCTGCTCTATAGGGCAATCTTTAGTGTAAACAAAATCAAATTTGTTAATTTATATTCATAGTTATTATATATATAATTTTTTTTAAGAAATTTACCCACACACTGTTCCGTTGTTGTTGATTTAGGTATTTTACCTATGTTTGCAATATTTGTAAGTATGTGAGAAACATGTTCCTATTTACAAAATTAATGAATTTACCTGTTAATGATTTTAATACTTTATACCTGTACGTTTTATAGTGTATAGTGCTTTTCTGGGTGCATGGTCCTCACATATATGAATTTATTAATGTATATACTTATATAAATATTGTAAGACACATTTTTTTTTTAAATAAAAGTGTAGGTATATATATATATATAATTATACTCTCAAATGAACTTTTTTGTACAAGATGTGCCAGTCTGGCACGTGGTGTATGAACTGCGGCAGACAGGTGCGCGGCGGTACTTATGTAAATATTGTAAGACACATATTTTTTTTTAAGAGTAGGTATGGAGTTTCTTGTGCATTCTTCTCCATAACAAGCTACTTTTCTGAATGCACGGTAGAATTAACTTTTATTACTTGTAAATTTTAATTATAATTTGTGTAAGACGTTCAAAAGTGCCATTTTTTGGCCTAGCTGAATAAATATATTTGACTTTGACTTTGATTTGACTTAGAAAATTTCGAAATTTAGCATTTGGTTTAACGATTTTCCCCATTCTGATTTATCTTTAAAAATACTTCAAGTATCAAATTAATTTATGTTATAGTATAAATGATGGCATATAACGATAGTGGCGACCTCAATTTTTTTCTACTCTTTATGGCCAAGGTGTACGTCAGCTAAGACCTTAGACACAGTATAAATATGGACGAACAGTACGAAAACTACCTACAAACGCTCGAAACGGCACACTCACACAAACATGCGCATCGACGAGACCCCTAAGCGGTTGTAGCGATGCTGTCAGTAGTGCGTCCCGCTTATCCCTAAGCGTACGTATGATACTCTCGTTGACGCGCATGTTTGTGTGAGGGTGCCGTTTCGAGCGTTTGTAGGAAGTTTCCGTACTTTTCGTCCATAGTTATACTGTGCCTTAGACAAGTGTCATGCGATGTCAGCGATGGCGATGGTCGATATTGTAGTATTCTGCTGTACAGATCCACATATTTTAGTCTATTTACGTTTTATTATACTATACAGACCACACCATTTTATCTTTTGACTAGCTTTTGCCCGCGGCTTCGCACGCGTAGACTACATGCTTCTCTTTACAATATTTTAACAAAAACCTTTTAAAGTAAAAAAACTATGCTACAAAACCAATGAAGAAAAGAAACTGTCCCCAGCAAAACCACAAAGTATTTACGCATAACCTCAAAATTCCGTTTTCCCATACAACTTTCAACGTCGTCGGTCCTGTAGCGAGTGCCCGCTTCAGGGCTCTGCACTCATACTGGTGCCCCCCTAGCCCCTTTATTGCACCTCCCAGTCCGCGTTGCAGCCGTGTGGCTGGAACTTATACCTAATCCCCGCCATGTATCTTGACCCTTGACTACCATACCGAAAATATTACAATCAGGGCAGGGCTCAAGTTACCTACCTGTCTGTCTAGTAGATTTGAGTGATTATTGATTATTATTATATTATTTCTTTAATTAATGTTATCATGTAGTTTAGGTACCTAATTATGTTTTTAAGTGCTGTACAATAAAGTATATAATAAATAAATAAATAAAGAGGACGAGTGCGTCTTATTAGTAGGTATTGCAATAATTTCAATTACTATCTAGCCTACCTGTAGTAAATTACCTACTGGAAATCAGTAGGTGGATGCTTGTAGGCTATGCGTTGCATTGGTAGGTAGGTACCTTTCTTAATGATCACCTACACCACCAAAGAAACCTACGTGCCAAGTTTCATGATTGTAGCTTCAGCCGTTTGGGCTGTGCGTTGATGGTCAGTGAGTCAGTCTGTCACTTTCTTCTTTTATTTACCTTTGGTAGGTAGGTACCTTTTTCTTAGTGCTCACCTACACCACCAAAGGAACCTACGTGCCAAGTTTCATGAATGTAGCTCAGCCGTTTGAGCTGTGCGATGATGGTCAGTAAGTCAGTCAGTCACTTTCTTCTTTTATTTAGCTATATGTTTAGATATGGATTATGGCTAGTTAAACTGCTAATATTAATATTTATTTTTGATATTTTCAAACTTAGGCACAGTCAGCAACACGTCAAGCTATTCACTTTGGACTTTGTACCGTACTTATTACAATGACTGTAAATTCTATAGCTGTACTGCAAGTGTACACCATGACGTGTTGCTTACCTTACATACAAAAGAAAAATCCTCTTCTCTCTACTATTATAAGTATATTACTATTAAACCTATACTTATATTAATTTATTATGTACCTAATTTTTTCAGTAACAGATGCTCAAACTATGAGGCAAAACATTGACAAACCTGCACATTCGATAAAAATTTAATAATAATGTCAGGGAAAACATCGTGAGAAAACCTGCATATTTTTACTATTTAGGTGGGGGCGGCGTCGTCATTCGTCAAAGGCTCTACGTTAGGTGGAGATGGAAGTAACGTGGGCATCGACGCAAACTACTCCAAGCTGTCTAGCTCACTGAGGTCGACTTCGAGCTCCTGAAACACATCGGGAGATCTGACACGTGGAGCCACTTCCGGGGTAGTGACGACAGGAGACACTTTTGAGAACTTGGCACGGCTCGATTGCATCTTCGCTCGTCTGAGCCGCTGTGCCTTTAGCGTCTCCTTCCCACACACTTTGTCGACCCTTGTGTCTTAATCATTGCCGATCAACTGAAGCGGTCACATTTATCATTGCATCTAAGAGGAATGCATCCGCAATGCAATGCATCTAACTGATAGTATGGTAGCCAGAGCTCACGTTAGGTTTCGCGGATTATACCTAGGTACACTTATTTCCTAGCACTGATTCATTTATTATGTAGTTAGAAATTAACTACCTACCTACAGAAGTAATTATTAGGTACTATATTCTTTACAGAATACCTATTTTTATATTGCTACACTGCTGATCCCTAATGCAACAGCTTAAATGAAATTTAAACGAAATAAACTGCAAATTATTTTAATACAATTGTTACACGTAAATGTTTAACATTGATAAGTTAGCTTAGATAATAGGTCTATCCCTATCCCGTCCCTATTTAATTCCTATATTTATGCGTTGAGCCATTTTATAGTTACCAACAGACTTTAAAGACTTAAAAGTATTTTTAATAATTTTTCCTTTGTAAAAGAAGGACTTTTGTATACAACATTTTATCCCCGATGATCCGCCCCCTAAGGACCGAATTCCCAAAAACCTTAATTTGCGTTAGATTTTAACCTTCAGCCCAAACCCAAAATTCGAAGATCCTATCTTCAAAACTGACCGACTTTCATACAAACTTTTATCCCCTATTTTAACCCTATTAGAGATCGAATTCAAAAAATCCTTTCTTAGTGGATGCCTGCACAGTATAAAGTAACTATGTGCAAAATTTCAAGTCTCTAGATGATTTTATTATTCCCATGACTTCATCCCCCTTTTCATCTTCATGGGGGTGGAAACTTCAAAATCGCTGAGACACTTGTAAATTAAGATCCTGGCTTTAAAACTGACGGATTTTCATACAAACTTTCATCCCCTATATCACGCCCTTAGGGGTGGAATTTCCAAAAATCCTTTCTTAGTGCTCACCTACACTACCAAAGAAACCTACGTGCCAAGTCTCACGATTCAAGCTTCAGCCGTTTGGGCTGTGCATTGATGGTCAGTGAGTCAGTCAGACACTTTCATCTTTTATTTAGCTATATGTTTAGTTAGATATGGATTATGGCTCGATAGCATCTTCGCTCGTCTGAGCTGCTGTGCCTTTAGCGTTTCCTTCCCACACACTTCACAATAGCTCCATTTAGGAGCTAGGATGTGTTTGCACATATGACACCTCTCTAGTTCTCCCAGGAGCTCGTCATATGACTGACTACATAGCCTACATTTATCTGAAAAAACAAATAAACCGTTAAAAATTGCCGTACTTACGATAAAAATAATACCGAAAGAAAAACAAATAGGTTCTTATGATGTCCAAGCAGAGTTTCTTGTTGAATGTGGTCAATTTAGCATCTTGTACTTATATAACTTGATCATTTAGGTAACTGCTTTATAAAATTATAGGTATGTACCTAACTATAATAAGTTTATACTTAACTATCACAACATTTTTAAAACCTTAATCTTACCAGTTACTCTTAAACCATACTTCCCGCAAGACGGGCCAAATTTGGCTTTTTTCTGAATCAAATATGTGTCTTCAGGCTGCAACATCATTAATATATGATTATAAAAAAAAAATATGTTGTCGGTAGTTTGAATATCAATGTAATGTATCAAATATAATAATGGTATGTACATACACATAACTGAATTACAGTATTATTTATTACTTACGATTTTTTGCATATTCCTAATCATGACAATACATTTATGTAGGTTCACTGCGTACTCCGTTATAATACGTCCTTGTGGCGTAATCATCGCCGATTAATTAAAGCGGTCTCAATTATCATTGCATTTTAATTGCATTGATGGAATTGCATGATTTAATTCCACCCAGCCCGTTCCATCATCGGACTACCAGACGTACGGCGATGCGTCATCGATATATGGTGGACATCCCACCCATACGCACTAAACGTTTTGGGAATACTTTTATTATGCGTACAGCTAAGGAGTGGAATTCCCTGCCGGAGTCTGTGTTTCCCGATAGCTACAATCTAGGGGTCTTTAAGTCAAGAGTGAATAGGTTACTTCTAGGCAAGCGTGCTCCACCATCGACCACATCATCGCTTACTATCAGGTGAGATAGTGGTCAAGCGCGAGCCTAGATTAGATAAAAAAAAAAAAAAACTAAGAGGAATGCATCCACATTGCAATGCATCTAACTGGTAGTATGGTAGCCAGAGCTCACGTTAGGTGCCGCGTATTATATCTAGGTACACTTATTTCTTATCACTAATTCATTTATTATGTAGTAAGAAATTAACTACCTACCTACAGAAGTAATTATTAGGTACTATATTCTTTATAGAATACCTATTTTTAGTTTGCTACACTGCTGACCCCTAAAGCAACAGCTTAAAAGAAATTAAAACGAAATAAACTGCAAATTATTTTAATACAATTGTTACACGCAAATGTTTAACATTGATAAGTTAGCTTAGATAATAGGTCTATCCCTATCCCGTCCCTATTTAATTCCTATATTTATGCGTTGAGCCATTTTATAGTTACCAACAGACTTTAAAGACTTGAAAGTATTTTTAATAATTTTTCCTTTGTAAAAGAAGGACTTTTGTACACAACATTTCATCCCCCATGATCCGCTCCCCAAGGACACAATTCCCAAAAAACCTTAAGTTGCGTTAGATTTTAATCTTCAGCCCAAACCCAAAATTCGAAGATCCTAACTTAAAACTGACCGACTTTCATACAAACTGTCATCCTCTATTTTAACCCTATTAGAGATGGAATTCACAAAAATCCTTTCTTAATGGATGCCTGCACAGTATAAAGTATCTATGTGCAAAATTTCAAGTCTCTTGACGATTTAATTATTCCCATGACTTCATCGCCCTTTTCACCCTCATGGCGGTGGATTTTCAAAATCACTGAGACAGGTGTAAATTATTTTTTAATTTTCAGCCGTTACCCATAATATGAAGAACCTGGCTTTAAAAATGACGGATTTTCATACAAATTTTCATCCCTTATTTCACACCCTTAGGGGTGGAATTTCCAAAAATCCTTTCTTAGTTCTCACCTACACTACCAAAGGAACCTACGTGCCAAGTTTCATGATTGAAGCTTCAGCCGTTTGGGCTGTGCGTTGATGGTCAGTGAGTGAGTCAGTCAGTCAGTCAGTCACTTTCTTCCTTTATATGTTTAGATAGATATTGTATCAACTCATGTGACCCACTTTTATGTATTCTTTGATACTGTTAGCACCTGAAAAGCATACTCTTAGTTATCTCTGATTGATTTAATATCCAAAACTTATTTTTACTGCTAATTTGTAAAATCTTAGAATACTTTTATACTCTGACATTTTCATCTGACCTAACATCTGTCTGTCCAATTTATTTTCTTAAGCCATAGACATAAAATACCACGGACACTTCTGCTTTTAGACCTTCTATAAGCTGGTTGTACATTACAATTTTCATAATAAGGGCAGCGGCAGACTGCCCCCTCTGTAAACCGTTTTTTATTCGTTCTGGTCATAATTACTTGAAATGGATTTGAATTTCAAATTCAGAAGATATGACACAGAAAAAGGGTGTCAGTTTTTTAGTTTGGTTTTAATTGCGAAATTTGAAGGACACATATTTTAGCCTTGAATTACAAAGTATATTCTTATCCACAAAGTACTTATAAAATTGTAATGAATTCAGTTTGTGGATGAGTGTTATAAATCCCTGAAGACTATAAATAAATAACAATTATACTCTCAAATGAAGCAGTACTGCCGGAGGGCGCGCGCGGCCTCAGCGCGCATACCGCCGCGCACCTGTCTGCCGCAGCTCATACACCACGTGCCAGACTGGCACATTTTGTACAAAAAAGTTCATTTGAGAGTATAATTATATATATATACCTACACTTTTATTTTAAAAAAAATGTGTCTTACAATATTTACATAAGTATATACATTAATAAATTCATATATGTGAGGACCATGCAGCCAGAAAAGCACTACACACTATAAAACGTACAGGCATAAAGTATTAAAATCATTAACAGGTAATTCATTAATTTTGTAAATAGGAACATGTTTCTCACATACTTACAAATATTGCAAACATAGGTAAAATACCTAAATCAACAACAACGGAACAGTGTGTGGGTAAATTTCTTAAAAAAAAATGAATATAATAACTATGAATATAAATTAATAAATTTGATTTTGTTTACACTAAAGATTGCCCTATGGAGCAGGACCAGCATGTTTCCAAGCATTCTTATATTGAATATAATCATCTAATTTGTAATATGCTTGTTTACGAAGTGTGCTTTTAACGAAAGTTTTAAATTTACTTTCATTTAGTTTTAATATATCACAAGGTATTTTGTTATAGTATTTAACACAGTACCCCATGAAAGATGAGTCTACTTTAGCTAGTCTATAAGATTGTTGGTCTAACTTATCTTTATTTCTCGTATTACAATTGTGTCTATCACTGACTTTACTAAAGAGATCAATATTTTTCCTTACATACATAATATTTTCATAAATGAATTGGCAAGAAACTGTCATAATATTAGTCTTTTTAAATAGTTCCCTAAGAGATTCTCGCTGACTTAACTGATATATGGCTCTGAATATGCTCTAACTGGTAAATAAAAAAGCCTAGGAGAGTAAAAACATCATTATTATAGTAACAATAAATTTTCTAATTACTATCTAAATATTTTACACCTGACATGTCCGATCCAAGCTTTTGATCATATTAGTAGTATCATCGTAATTTGACTGATATTTGACATTTCTTTCTAATTGCCATGTGTAGAAAAATATAGTTCACATTTGTTTTCTTTCTTTCTATATTTGTTCTCTTTATGGCCAAGCTGTATGATCCCAGATGAAATAAAAAATGCAGTACAAAAAAAATGCACGTAATACAATGCCGCGTGACACCAGCATTAGCTGACACATGACCTTTTGGTTTGGGTAGTGGTGTACTAAGTTGTTGTTTGATCGTCAACCCTCATTAGTTTAAAGCGTATGGTCTTAGTTTTGGGGATAACTGCTGTTAGCATAAAATAACATAATTAGGTATTTAATTGTTAAGGGAATTGTTGTGACGGCTTTGCTAATATTAAGTTAGTCATGGCTCTTATTTTCTTACTAATATTATAAATGCGAAAGTTTGGATGGGTGAATGGATATTTGTTACCACAGAATGCCTGAACGGATCTGGATAAAATTTGAACAGAGATAGGTCTGGAATAGGCTACATTGTATCCCGTTATAATCCCCGGGTTAATAAATCACTTTAAACGGAGGCGAAGCCGCGAACAGAAGGTAGTCTATTTTAATTATATTAGAATCTTGTTTGGTTCAGATAAGTGTGTTTTTATTACCGTTTTCTTTGTGTAGGAAGATGATTAATGACTGTATGACAATCATTATCACCGAAAGATTGTCACTTTTGTCTTAACATCTACACTACTTAGGCTAACTTGCGTAAAAAAATAAACTGAGAGTTAGTTACTAACACGAGGTTAAATTGACAATACTGCCTGTTAAAAACTAACTCTGAGATAAGTTTTTCACGCAAGTTAGCCTTATAGGATACATGTGTAAGTTTGCAACAATCCCATAACAGCCTTTGCTCTCTTTTCAGCTTCCTACCAGAGGACATATAACTTAATGCGTCAGTATCACAGACGGACATGGCTTCTTTAATAGTACGCTATGGACACCGCCATCAGCTTGGCAGTATTGTAAGTCTTACTCGTATTTCAATGGGCTATGAGGCCATTTTAGCTTGAACGAATGCGGCAGCTATAATATCGATATATACGATAGAATCATATTTTATGTTTAATCGTTTGGCGTTCAGGGTCTATAGCTGTCGGATGTACGGTTTAGATCTCAAGATAAAATATCAAATATCTATTATTCGGCGGATATTACAGTCTGGATGGAAATTAGACTTCATGCAAGATTAAAATAGCGAAAACCACCCTTTATAAACATTAACAATCAATCTGTCTAGCTAGTCTTATTCCAACTACTTTGGATGTGCCTTCTAGTCTAACCGGATAGTGTTGAATACCGGTATTTATTATGTATGTTACTGTAAAAGCCCGAACTACGGTAAATCCTAGCATTTACCGGTAAAACCTAGGATTTACCAAGTCATACTGGTAATATATGGCAAAACAGCCATGGCCCACCTGGAAATCCATAAACCGGTTACGAAGCCAAGTGCACCTCATGTCCTGCACCTTATGTAAAACACCTGCAACATGCAAGACCTTTGTGAAGCCGCTATGGTGAGGCTATCGACTTGGCTGAATACTGGTCGAAGTGAAGGGAATCATCGACGCGATGAATAAGAAGACTGGTAAAAGCCCGAAAATTTTAGGCTGACTAAGATCATAATAACCATGAAAACTTAATGATCTATAATAATTGCAAATTGCCGGCTTTTACCAGAAATCACACGGTAAATCATAGGATTTATGTCAGAGACCTGTAAATGTTTAAACGATTGTTTCTAGAACAATTTAAGGCCTGATTATCTTCACCAAAGTTGGTATTATGTTTGTTAGACTATTTTTTTTCGGCGACTTCTACTATTCGTAGCAATAAGTGTGTCACAGACATTAAAACTTGTCAACATTTACAAGTATCTAAGGTACATCCTGATAAGCTCGAAATTAGCGCAAGCAGAGATTGTCATAGATCACTTCAGGGTTTTACCAGCTTACTTGGTAAATCTGAGGTTATACCGGTAAATCGCTTAACGTAGATCCCAACACAATACGTCTAGATAATTTTATAAGAAATGGTATGACCGAAATACACTCATTTTCGGATCAATCAACAAGTGTTGGTTCATTGTCCCGCTTTGTGATTGTGTGCTTTGCTGTGTGTTTATTTACGACTATTATTATTTAGCCTCGGGCCTTTTATAAACATGATGGGCTATATTATGAGCCCTACTAAAACTAACAAGCATTTAGTTCGGCTTACTACAACCAGCTTTTAAAAGGTAATACCTGCTGCCGGACGCCGTGAATAGGTCAGACAGAACGTGCCAATAGCAAGCTTGACGCGCGATGCACTTCAATGTCTCGGTTAATCTACCTATAGCTCCTCTTTGTAATTTGATTTTTATGTGATCAATATATTGATACCTTTATCGATATATAATTCGTTTAATTGATTCAGTCATGCTGTCTAATCATAACAGAGGCTAGCCATCGATGCGGAAGATATTACGTGGAATACGAGTGGCTGGACAAAGAGTGCGCCTACACTTACGGTTTTCTCACACACATAGTCCGATCGGACCTTATGGGACGGATAAGACACGACAGGAGAGAGATTAGGCGCAATACCAACGAGGTCTTAATTCATATCGTATAGGTATCGTGCATGTATTCGTTATCGAATGCAATTCTCAGACCCTCTAGATCTAGGTAATATTAAGGATGTACAACTTTATCTGTTACATTAAAACGCAAGACGTACGGCTATGCGCCATCGTTACATGATGAACATCCTACTCATACGCATTAAACATTTTGGGGATACTTTCACTGTGCGTACAGGTAAGGAGTGGAACTCCCTGCCGTATTTTGTTTTTCCGAAAGCTATAAAACCTGGGGGAATTTAAGTCAAGAGTGAATAGGTTACTTCTAGGCAAGCGTGCTACACCATCGGCCACTTACCGTCAGGTGAGATATGGGTCAAACGCGAGCTTATCATAATAATATTTAAAAAAACTTACAAACTTATAAAACCAATCTACAAAAGAAGATTATCTCCTGCTAAATAAAACTTACAGGTGTATAAGGTTCATTCATAACTGAGCGAGCACAAAGGAGGGTACTCTGAAGTACGGGCGGATCGTATTTATTTTATATTGCTTGTAATAGATCAACGGTTTAGGGGCCAATAGTGATCAGTAAGTGGGTTAGTGTTGAGGCGATTGCTTCGTAAATCACTAGTTATACCTATATTGCTTTGTGTGAACAAGTCTACTCATCATCATCATCAGCCTATTAATGTTCCCATTGCTGGGACACAGGTCCTCCTCTCTGTGAGAGAGGATGGGCCATAATCCACCACGCGGGCCCAGTGCGGGTTGGACAAGTTTACTATATTGATTGATTCCTCACAAAATCTATTGTGCTGACGTATTGTATAGACACGGGCTAAACCTACTCAAGAGTATACAAAGTGTACATATTTTAAAACGTACTAGTACACGGTATACCCATACAAATTTTAGTCAGCTGGCGACCACTTTTTATGGAAAATCTTTTTTTTTGGGAGTTTTCTATGACTACCTTAGAGAAAGTTGTTTATTTACAAGGGCAGAAACAGTTTTGAAAATATGATTACATAATTCGGTTACACCCTGTATACTTATTTTTATTAACCGACTTCCCAAAAAGGAGGAGGTTCTATGTTCGACTTCAAGTTTGCTTTTTTTTTTTTTTGTGTATGTTCAATTGTTCACCGTTCAAGGAATTTTTTAAATCGGTCCACAATTGACGGAGTAATCTCCGTCAATTGTGGACCGATTTAAAAAATTCCTTTTTTGTTTGAAAAAGTATGTTCCGAAATTGGTCCCATTTTAATTTGGTGAAGATCTGATGAAGAACTTCGGAGATATACAACAAAACTCTTCAATAAATAAAAGCAAATCTATCGGGATTGCTGCAATCGCATGTCTGTTTATTGTTTATACCATTTCATAACATAACATCACGCCAGTACGCTCTTAAGGGGTACGCAGATCTCTCATTTCACCGGATATGTTCAAGTTTCATGAAATCTATTTTGGCGTTAAAGTTACCTTACTAACTTGCCTATTAGGTACGTACAACTAAAAAGTGAAAATTAAAAAAACTTTTGCAAAAAAATACTACCGACTTCCAAATACTAAACTACAAAGTGAAAAATAACTTAATTTTTTGAAGTCGGTGTCCATAACGCAAAAAAATCGTACCTACGAAAGACACCGACTTCAAAAAATTAAGTTATTTTTCACTTTGTAGTTTAGTATTTGGAAGTTGGTAGTATTTTTTTGCAAAAAGTTTTTTTATAAGGCTAATAAGTTTGACTATGACATAAATAAATGCCAACAAACACGGTAAGTTTGTTTAAATTCTCGATATATGGTTAATCATTATAAATACAAAAATCCCATACAAATTCGATAGATCTTGCGCGAATGATTACAAACCTTCTATTTGCAATTACCCGGTGACATAAATAAATCACTGCGACGGTTATGGTGAAGGAAACCGGCATGTCCAAGAACCAAAAATTCGGAAACGATCGTGACATCCAATTGTCCAACCCACACTGGACCCGCATGGTGGTTTAAGGCATTCTCTCTCTCACAAAGAGGCTTGTGTCCCAGCAGTGGGAACATTAATGCTGCTGATGATGATGATATGAATCAAAGCCTCTGAAAACAAGCAATAAGAAATCATTGGAATCCTCAATCATGTTTTAGGTGTTTTTTTTTTCTGGCATTCTAGTAAAATTTGTTGCTCTACTTAATATGAGAAAAATGCATTAATGCATACACGCTTGCTTAACAAAAACTTCGTTCAATCTTCATTCGCACTATGTCGTATATCATTTGTAGGAAACCTACTAATACTAGTGAGTAATTTAATAAAATACTGCTAGACTAAAGTAAAGAGAGATTGATGTTTTTCTGAAGTGTGTACATAAGGGTCCCTTCTTTTACCCTCAGACATTCTCCGAACATTCAGGATCATTAGTCTTTGCCAGAGACACTAGATGGTGGCACAACCACCGTTACACGCAGTGAAAGCTAAGTGTTTGGTAAAAACTTCAGACGGCTTTTTTAGATTTTGAAAAGTACATAATTAATGGTCTTCAGCTGTTTTGTAAGCGATCAAAAAGCCGTGATTGAAACTTTCTATCTAAGGTTGTTTTTTCATCAATCCGATATTGATTTATCGACAATTGCGTATTTTAGCTAGATGAAAGCGTGAATATTTAAAAAACTCATTTGTAAAGACCATGCTGACAGTGTGTAATTCAGCATCTTCCTGCCCTTGTTTCATGTTACTTGGGATCGGCATAACACGTTTTCTTCTTCCACACCGTCCTGTTAACTGTCACGCTATCACTGAGAAGGTACTCAGTTCTTCTTTCATGTCACTCTTCACTCAGTTTTTCAAACTTTTCTTTGGCCATGTACAGTAAGGGAAACTAATTGCGTATCACCTTAAGGTTGAATGTCACTTGCTCGTCATATCGACCAGAGCCTGAATCGTCTAAAGTGATAATCTAAAACAATTGTAGGTAATGCGCCACCGTTGTCTCTTGGTCAATTCCAAACATTTCGTCGTAACAACAATCGCTAACGCTGATAGGATGTGGACTGTATCTTGATCTTTGACTTGGTCTATTTGTCTTTGCGTCAGTTAGATAGTTTCAACCTTAGTGAAGTATTTAACGAGAATCGTAATAAAAGTCATAAGAAGTATATTTCCTGAGTATCTACGAGAGCACTTAAGTAATAAGGTCAGTCGTATAGGTAAAAGATACACCCACGCCTATTAGTTACTAGGGATACCTTCTACAATGTGCACACACATTATACCATCATAACCTGATACTGAGTTCCAGGCGTCGTTGTGTAATTGGATAAAACACATAAAAAAGCTGGCCAAGAGCGAGTCGGACTCTCGCACGAAGGGTTCCGTACCACTATCGCAAAAAGACGGCAAAAAAATCACGTTTGTTGTATGGGAGCCCCACTTAAATATTTATTTTATTGTTTTTTAGGGTTCCGTACCCAAAGGGTAAAAACGGGACCCTATTACTAAGACTCCGCGGTCCGTCTGTCTGTCTGTCTGTCTGTCTGTCTGTCACCAGGCTGTAACTCATGAACCGTAATAGCTAGACAGTTGAAATTTTCACAGATTATGTATTTCTGTTGCCGCTATAACAACTAATACTAAAAACAGAATAAAATAAATATTTTTGTGGGGCTCCCATACAACAAACGTGATTTTTTTGCCGTCTTTTTGCGATTGTGGTACGGAAACCTTCGTGCGAGAGTCCGACTCGCACTTGGCCGGTTTTTTTTTTAATTCTGTATTTGTTATTATAGCAGCAACAGAAATACATAATCTGTGAAAATTTCAACTGTCTAGCTATCACGCTTCATGAGACAGACAAACAGACAGACAGGCAGACGGACCGGGGAGTCTTAGTAATAGGGTCCTGTTTTTACCCTTTGGGTACGCAACCCTAAAAAGAAAAGGAATTGAGAAGTCGGTTAAAAATAGAGAACATAAACACATTAAATTTTGGGGTCGGCTTCCAGTGTAATCGGACGCAGCTTCATACCAGCACTGTACATGGATCGACTGCCTATATGATCTCCACAATTGAATAACTGGGTAACACGATACCTCTCCATAAGACTTATCAGATTTCCAGCATCTAGGTATGTAATGGATTGTCGTCAACCACCGACGGTTCGGCAACGCTCACATCATAAACGTAGTTTTTGTTAGTGTGTTAGCGTGTTATAGTTTTTTTAACTTAACTGCCTGTAGGTATACGTATCAAACAACTTGTTTGACTGTACAGTTGTAGGCAGAGAGCATTTCAATTAAAATAAGTAAAATGCAAATGGTCAGGCGTCCACGGATTCTCAATAATCTGAACCGCCGCGCCGCTGAAAAGCGTCGTTAACAAAAGTCACGTAGTTGCCAACAATAAGGAACTTATCTTCACAACTAAATACGGTTATAAAACCGAATTGCCACTGTATTTTGACCCTTATTCATTTTTGATAGGGTTGTTTATTCCATACTTGAGTGTTTGTGAATAAGGGCCCTTGATGTCCTTTGAATGTCTAGACTGAATGAGACTGTTAATTCTTTGTCATTCTTATTCAGGAATTAATTGAGTTATATTTAGTTTTTGAATAATAAATATATTTGAATGAAAATCCAGTCAAGTTCTCCGAGTCGTTTTTGGAACTACAATCAAGGTTATAGGGTAGAACAACATTACAATTTAGACTCAATCTAATTTTTTTTGTAATTATGAATTCATTCAAGTACCTTTTTAATGCATTTGAATTCTTATTTGCGCTCAGACAACCGATTCGATTCGTATAAGTGCACTGTTTTAATTGTAAATCAAATAACTAACTATTAATACTTACGAGTAACTTAACGTACTTCAGTATATCGGAGGAAGGTAGTTGATTAATAATCAAATATCGCTTGTAAACTTATGAATTTAGTTTTGTTGCATTGTTAACAATTTGATGTTTCAAAACTGAATTCGATTGACTCCAATGTCCAATGCGAGCGACGGATTTTATTTCTAGAATTAGGTGGCGGCCATTATTGAGAAGGACGCGAAAGCGCGTGAGAAGTGAGAAGTGTCTAGCAATTTTAGAGAAGTATGTCGCCATTTGGTGTGAAAAGTGGTATAACTTATAGACCTGCATCTAAAAGATTAAGACTAGCGATAATGGTGTGCTAACTCACTGTTCGATGGTTGAATATGGACGATCTCTAATCCTAAGTTACCTACGTGCTTTGCTTTACGTGCATTTACCCACAGCGAGCCTACAAAACCGTGTGGTATGGACTCCGACCAGAGTATATTAAGCATAGGCCTTATAGGAACACGGCCACGCGTTATCACCTCATCACCGGCGTACCAGAACACACTATACGCCGTGACCACCCCAGGGATCAAACCAGCACATGGCCAGACTAACCCGTGTATGGCACCCTTGGTCCCCTTGTGACGGGTCAAGCTCAATGGCCCCGCCGGAATACCAATTTCGGAAGCAGTAGATAGGGAGAGCGGCCAACGCTATACCATTCCCCCTCCCCTGCGGCCCCACCGCGTCCGCCATTAGACGTTTGATGTTTTATTCTTAGTAATAGTGTAAACCTAATGGGTAGATTATTGTGCACATTTTTATTATGATATTATAAGAACTACTGTAAATTACCAAAAATCACACGAATAAATCATTTGAGTTTGAATTTGACGGTGGCGATGGTACCTAACCTAATTATGGCGACGTTTCGCAACTCGCCGGGTATTAAGACAGGAATATCATGTTTACGGTGAAGGTCTGTCTCGCTTGGGTGGGGCACCGCTGTGTCCTCGTGGAGGCGATCGGCGGTGGCGACCTCTCGCGTCCGGTCCTGGTTCAGGGTACGGAGCGAGAGGGCATGGGAAGCTGTCTCCTCCTTCTTCGAAGCAGTAATTATCGCAATGGAGGAGGCGGAACGCGTGAGGGAGACGCAAATGAGACGCCCTCGCGCCTCTAACCACCGCAGGAGATGCCCAGGGCGTCGGGGAGTCGCAAGCCGATTAAAGGCCACCGTAGGCGCGGGCTTGCGGACAGCAAGTAATGGGTAGCTCGCCGTCCGATTAAGACCAGGCCCGAGTATACAGCGCGTATTGTTCCACGCGCGCCTCAAAGAGATGTCAGCACAATACATCAAGAAACACTACTGCTTAAAAAGCGAACTAAAAAGACGTAAACAAGAAAAAATTCATGCTGTGCAGTCGGAGGATACATATTCGCAAGCTGGCTGACCAAAACCAGATGATTCCTCCGACTGCACAGCATGATTTTTTTATTTATTGTTTTTTTTACACTTCCAAGTTATTTTTTTTTCGAATTAGGTACATTTAAATATATAACCGAATGTTACCGCGGCCTGGCAAAAAAGAAGGTATATCATGTTGCCTTAATTCAGTCGGATAGTACGGCCTATTCTAGACAATGTGCGAAGTCGGGTTGCGTATAATGATAATGATGATCATATACAAAAACAAATTACACTAAGTAAATAAACGTAACTCTACGTACATAAACCGAAATCTTATAAAATATTTGAGGCAAAAATGTTTGATGCTTTGCATAAAAGTTGGCTGAATCGAATTCTGAATGAATTTCAGAAGTTTGAAAGTCGAAACACACATTGCGAGCAAAACACATTACCTATATTACAAATCTTGAACTTTTTCTTTGAAAGTCTAAGTAAGATTACTTAGGTATTTGTCATCTGTCCAAGTGCCTTTTCACTGTCGAGAAAACCTACTAATATTATGTGAAATTCTGTATGGTAACATATTTGACTATTTGTTATTCTATCACACACCAACAGCTGAACGAATAGCGATGGAATTTAGGACATGGGAATATTATATCCTATGGATTAGGACGAATAATACTTTTTATCTCGGCAGTTTATTCCCGTGGCATACTTTTTGATTTTCACCTGGTTGAAGCCAAATACAAAACCAAGATTTTCTTCTCAATCAACAGAAGTGCAATTGATATCACGCCGACTTAATCGATATCATACAAACTTTCATTAATATCAACTTTCATTCAATGGGTCCAAAAAAATAATTAAATATACCGTTGAAACGAAAAGACGATGAAGATTCAATACCGTATTGAGATGAGCCTACCATTTTCCTTATTAATTCGTGAACATATGAATAAAACAACCAGTAAAATACCTATACTCGCATTAATACAAAAATAATACGAAAAGTTCCTGTAACATTACGACCATTTTTTTTTATTATAAATCCAAAACCTCGTTTGCTCGCATACTCGCACGAATTCAATAAAATACTTTCTTGTGATCAAATTCAATTTGGAATTCCTATGACCCAGTTTCTTTAGTTCAAACAGAAATAATTTGTATATTATAATATTTTTATTCGTATAAAAGGACGGAAAATAAATAAAAGTGTTTTAAGTAAAGCGGATTTAAAGGCATTAAATACATACTTTGCAAAAGAGTATAGAAACACAATAACCGATTGTAAGTTATTTATTTTAAACACTAGGGTCCTTAACTTGCAATTAAATAATAATTAAAAACTTCGATTTCAGTTTCGATATCCTTTTCATCCAGAAACTCTTCTCTTGTGCAAAATTTGTTGTTGTCTTGTCTTAGAGTTATAGTATATCTCACAGACGAGTATGCCATTTCGATTTCCATTGCTTTCTATCCTTTGGCGACTCTTCCTCAATTAAAAATATACATAATTATTTGTGTGGTATGACTGTACCATTCCCATTCTTTTGTTTATAGAACGTTTTGCTACTAGGTCATTTTGAGAATAGGACGATCTGCCCATACGTCGTTTTGCGAGGACCTTTTGATACGGAGACATTAAAAATTATATGTAGAAATTTAGATAGAAATTATAAAACAAACAAGCAAAACAATTTGAGTGAACCCATGGTTTCGGCGTAGCTGGCTGCAAGTAGCGGCCTACGCCGTAGCCCTTCGTAGCCAACTACGCGAAGCAAGCGTAGAGGTCACGAATTCAAATCTTAATCTTCGATTTAGTTTTTTTTCTTGAATTTACTTTGATCTCATTATTATTTTAATAAAGTTTATAAAACTTTTATGTAATTTGGCGTCGTAAACTTTAATATGTTCAGGTTAACACTGTCTGCAGGCTAAAGGTGTTCTTGGAAATCTTTATTAGTTTATATTTCTTGCTAGAAAACGAATCCGCACCTTTCCTATTAAGATTTAACCCATAGCAAATAATAAGCTAAATAAATAGAAAGTAATGGGAGTTTTTAGGTGAGTGAACGAAAAAATATGCTTGGTCATTTTTGGTGAAGTAAATAAAAAAGTTATGAAAAACACCACCTCGAATTGTATTTTTTTATACACAAAGAATACCATAAACTAAACTAGATAATTAAATAAATGTAACCTAAGTTTTTTAAATTGATTACGCTGTGTCATAATACATTAAAAAAAAACTTATAAAATAATCTAATTCGATTATAAAAGAGGTGGTCTATTCAACCCATGTGTACATATGTAATTAATTTCCAAATTGTATGTATATCTCAGAGACTAGGAATCGAATTGCAATTTAGTAAATAGGTCAAGTTTGATCAAAATCGGTTCAGTACTTTTTAAAATATGAAACACAACACAACAGAATTCCTTAAAGATAAACACCACGAATGTGTTGATTGAGTTATTATGGGAACATTATCTCGATCCTTTAGGTACCTTATACTAGTGCAAGTATATACTTAACTAATCTATTTATATTTCTATATTTTCATTTCACCACAAAAATATGATAACTACTGTACTGTTCGATATAATCGACTTGACCTCAATACCGGATAGAACCGGTACAGTCGGGTGGAAACCGGTTATTACAATCGTCTGTGCTCTGCCTTATTGACTATATATGTGGAGGGTTCAAAGGCTGCGGTTTGAAGTGGTCGTTTAAAATTTTATTTCATGTTTTTCTGTGTGGGTGTTAGTTTTCTGATAGCTCACTTAGCCAGTAATGCGGGTAGAGGCGTCTCGTACACTGAAACAAAGAAGGATATAATATTTATTTGTAGCTTGTACAGGAGATACAGACATGAAAAAAAGTAATACTTAAACAAAACTTAAAAAACAAAGAATCTTATTAATACTGGGTGTCTAGGAAAAACTAACTTTTGTAGATGCATAAAAAAATTACAATTCTCCAAGTTGAGTAGGAATGTTGTTGTTTTGTTGTTTAATGTTTTCCTTCAATTCAGATATAGTTGATGGATTACTGTTGTACACCCGACTCAACAGATAAACCCAGACGAAAAAATCCGGAGATGTGATGTCTGGGCTACTCAACTTCTGAATAATGTTTTTCAAAAAGTAATTTTCCCACGTCTTCAATTTCTGATTTTGTAATTGATCGTGTACATATAAATATTTGTTAATTTTTTATGCATCTCCAAAAGTATTTTTTTTCTTAAAATTCCCTGTAATATAAATGCGAAATTTCGGATGGATAGATGTTTGTTACTCAATCATGCCAGAACGGCTAAATGGAAATTGATAATGTGATACTTGATAGCTAATGAATTATAGTATGGTTTAGCTAGGCCCATTTTTTTTATCGCGGTATAATGTTTGTTGTTTAATACTTTTTAATACGCGGCGAGGC
Organism: Orthosia cruda; assembly: GCA_964057195.1. Classification (NCBI taxonomy): domain Eukaryota; kingdom Metazoa; phylum Arthropoda; class Insecta; order Lepidoptera; family Noctuidae; genus Orthosia; species Orthosia cruda. The sequence goes on from OZ059857.1 coordinate 9,673,520, forward strand.
CGCTGGCGCTAGTAAGTTATATTTCATACTTACTTCTGCCCACGGATTCACCCGCGTGGCAGTCGGAAATTATCTCTAGAACACATTCCTACTACGAGATATAAAGCATCCTATATCCTAATCCAAGAAATGGTCTAGCCGTATGCCCGGTTCTAACTTAAAAATCCATTCAGACAGAGAGAGTTACTTTCGCAAATGTTTTATTAGGATGGATGGATTAAATTGTTCATTCACTCTATCATCATGTTCAGTCCAAGTTTGCGTAGCGAAAATTAGGCACCTTAGTAAGTAAATGGTTGGTAAGTAATGTCCTAGCTTAGTAACTATAGGCATTAGATATCTATTCCCAATTTCGAGAGAGGCCTCTATTTCCCATTGCTTTGTAACTTAGTAACTTGTCAAACCCTTGTCATAATATATCGATAGTTTCCTGTTTATAAGCTTAAATGTAGGTAAAACGTCAATCTATGTTATAGATATTCTGAAAATAGGAAATTTTTGTGCTAAAAATATAGACTCAACTTCATATACGATGGCTATGTATTAGACACCTACTTCACAACTTCGAATTCGTTGTTTTCTCGATTCTAACCCTATATATTGATTGACTTCAAATACTAATTGAGGTAATTAATATAAGTAATTGTTAGACCGCGCTGGTTTGGCCACATCCTGAGACGTGGAGATGACAACACTACGAGTATCAAAAAGACCCACCGACAGACCGACGACATCCGACTGGCCATGGAAAATAGGTTCCTTACAGTTTTGATTTTAGTGGACTTTAGCAGTGCCTTTAATTCAGTTGATTTTGACATCCTCTTAGGTATCCTATCTTCTCTAAATATGTCTCCTTCTGTGATTGTATGGTTTAATTCCTATCACGCTGACCGCTCGCAGTCGGTTCGCTCAAAGGATACTTCCTCTGACTGGTGCGATCTCGCTGCGGGTGTTCCTCAGGGTGGCGTCATTTCTCCTCTCCTTTTCTCGGTTTTTATAAACGCTATCACGAAGGTCTTATCTTCACACTTTAATCTCTATGTAGATGACCTGCAGCTTTATCGCCACTTTAAATCGAAGAGCTCACTGAAACTATCGATGCCATCAATAGTGATCTTGGAAACATCTGCCAATGGGCTAAAAGTTTTGGACTCGTAGTGAACCCAGCAAAATCATAAACTCTTATTATTGGTGGCAGATACTTCTTCAATCTGTTGAGTAGCCAGTCTCTCCCCCCTATTTTGTACGATGCCGTCGCCATAGAATAAACCAAAATAGTTAAAAACTTAGGGGTTTTCCTTGACTGCCACTTAACTTGGAATGTTCACATTGCATAAGTAAGCAGGGGGGTGTTTTGCTCGTTTCGGTCTCTGAAGCGTCTCCAGAAGTTCCTGCCTTTTCCGACTAAAGTTACTCTTGCTCAGTCTCTCCTTCTTCCTATTCTTGACTATGCTGATGTCTGCTTTCTTGATGCGACTGAGGAACTTCTTGATAAGCTGGAACGTCTGCAGAATTTGTGCATTGTTTTCATATTTGGCCTCCGAATATACGACCATGTGTCGGAATTTCGGAAGAGGTTGAAATTGCTGCCTATTCGGCAGCGCCGAGATGCTCACACTCTTTCATTACTCTTTTCTGTACTTCATAATTCTAAGTCTCCTTTGTATCTTCTAGAACGCTTTTAATATCTTGTTCCGAGAGAAAAACCTTGTCGTCTGTCATCATCTCTTCTCCCTCGTTTTCCTTCCCAGTCTTCAAGTCGCGTTGTGCGCCTCTGGAATACACTGTCACACTTTTTACGGGATAGCCCTTCATTGGACGTTTTCAAGAGAAGAATTAAGGAATATTTCCTGTCAACATGACTCATTAATTTATGTATTTACAATTGTAATATTTTAGTTTTGTATAATATAGGTATGTATTATGTTTGTGCATTGTGTGTTGCACACGTATTTGTTTAGTTTATTTAGTGAGTATGTATTTAAAATTGTTAAGAGTATTTAATAAGCTTTTGTTGTGCACATGGATATACTATCCCCAAATGCATATTTGACTACGCAACTGAGGTTTGGTGTTAGAGAATCCAACTATGGGTTAAGATCGCCTTTGTACATAAACTGTCCTTTAGTATTTGAATGTTTTTATTTTTTGTGTATAATAAGAAATAAGAATAAAGACCAGAAATATCCCCGATCGACAGCGAGGAAGCAAGCATACAGAAAGAGCTCCAGAGAGAGAACCCGAGCACTCAGGCAATCCAGAACAGAGTTTTCAAGCACAGACGTGTAAGGAGACCAGACCCAGCTAAACTGGACAAACAAGAAGAAGAGTTGTTACCAATACAGAAATAGCATTAAATTCGTCTTCAAAAACACTCAGTTTGAATGTTACATGCAGACTTTTAGTTTGATAGAGGGGTGCAACATATTAAAAATTATTCCCCTTTAGATCAATAAAGTAATTTAATAGAAGGCGGACCACAAAATACCACCTTGTTTAAAATTACGTGATATTGAAACTTTCATAAGTTAGATTGCCGTCAAATTAAGGGGTAGCATACAATGGATGCGGTGTTAATCTAAGAGTCAATTCAAAACATGGAACACACAAGCACCTGAAGGCAGCAATATTATTACAGTGAACGCTATGGTTTTCATAACAAGTATAAGTCCTTTAGTTTTTAAGATTGTCCCTAACTTGTGTAATCTATGTGATGTTGCTGTACTTAAATAAATAAATTAATATGGCTTGGATGTAGCTGTTTACCAATTAGCCACACATCCGTCAGTACACAAGGTTAATATCAGCCAATCAGCGTAATCATAATAAATTTATGCTCGTCTTATTATGAAATCCGTTGTTATTTTCCAATAACCCTTTTTCTGAATCCTAGATTTTTAAATACGTAACTAAGAAGTCTTCAGTCAGCAGTCTATGTAGGTTGATTTCCAGAAAGCAGAGTATAAAACTCTTCATAAAGGCTTTTTATTAATAGGCATATCATATCTTGAATTGTGTTCTGGTTTAATAGTCCCTATAAATGCTAATTATGCGCATATGATAACGATCTTTGCAAGCAAGTTGTTGATTTTGACCTTAAGTTTCAGATCAAGGCTATAAAGTTGCCAATGTGCTTTTGTTTCGATGCTGTTCTTTATATAAAAACAAATACAAATTCCGAAACTAACAAATAAAAGCAATACATAACGTCCGCAACATTATTCATTCATTATTCTTACAGCATCATTATTCATTCATTTTGATTAGTATGTTGTTCTTTATGCAAAAACCGAGATATCGGTTAAAATAATAATAATAATATGTAAAACAAATGCACCACAACCGCACCGCTTTCAATGTGTAGAGCCCCTTACAGCTTCATTATGCATTGTGACTCTGTACAGCACTTGTATTTGAGTTAAGCCTGTTGGTTTGTCTCTGGTAACACAAAACAATCAGACAAATACGAGATAGTTACCGGTTTACTAAGATATAAACTCTCAGTTAACGTTTTAGTATGTAATTAAGACTGTTTTAAAATAAAACGTGACTTTTAATTCTTTGGCAATCATTTAGGGAAAAAGATATCCTATGGAATACACTCTGGAAAATGAAAAAAATAACTGTTCTCTAAATTTTATCGAGTTATGCAAATATTATCCTCGATATTTGATTATAGAAATAATCCCACATTAAAAGTTTTTTTTAACTATACTCATGAGTGATATCACCCGCTGAAAGATTGTCAATGAATTACTATCACAATGTATAAATCAAGTAACCAAAAACAAGCACCTAGTTCCTTTTTAAGAAACGATCGTACTTCACCAAACCCGCGATCTTTGCCATTTCGACAATCCTATAAAAGGGTACTCTAATAATATCCACAATATAACGTCAAAGGGACGGATATTCAAAGAGTTATATCAAACATGATAATCTTTCAAAGCGGATAAATCCTGTATAAAAAATAATAAAGCAATATCAAATTGATATTGTCAAACACGTTTCCGATATGCGATCGGTTGAAATTTTTATTTATTGTCTCGTATCGAAATATCAATATAAAAACAATAGAGGAACAATTTTCGGCCATAAATCCAAGAAACGGTGATATATCAAAATGTCAAAAGATGCTCACACCTGTGTAGCTGCGACCTAATTCTTGTTAGAAAATCATCCGTATTGCGAATCATAACAAAGCAAAAAGTACCTTTACACGTCGTTTTAACGTCTCTAATGTCTTTTATGGTGTGTTAAGAGGAATTTGGGACGTAAAATGTGGCCGTGAATCCCCAGAGATGAGTATCGTCATCATATTTCTGTTTTGACGTCAATTCTCAGGATAGATCGGTTTAGGAAGAAGATAGGTATACAATTTTTTTTGTCTTGCATTAGGAGATTGCTACACCCAAACGGCTGATAATAAGGTCAATGTAGGGCGTCACTCGCCCTGTACGTCACTAGTCTCCGATTTTGCTGAAACTTTGTGAGGATGTTGTTCTCAAATTGTTCTATTCAGTACCTTCAATGAAAAAAAGTGTACCTCTCGGGTTTCGCTAAAAAATGGAAAACAAAAAATGACGTACAGGGCGTATACGCCCCGTACGTCATTTTTTTTCTGTATGGCTTAGAGATGCACAGCATACATCAAATAAATGTTCCCGAATATAAACCTACGAATACTGAATATTGACTCTACAGCACACACCAAACCGCCGCAATATTAAATTAAAAATCGTAAAAATATAACCTAAAAATTTTGGTCCCAGAAGAAAGGCATTTTGATGAGATTTTTTTACCTGAAATAAATGTTCTCATTTACCGCTCCACAAAAATGTAATTATATCACAGATACATGCGATACTTTCAAAGGTAATAGCAAATCAAAATTAAACTTAACATTACCAACACAGACCTAAAGATTTTTGCTGTACCTAGATGTGGCAATCAAATTTTCAAGTAGTTACGTACTGAACTATCGTTGATACTATTTTGACTTAGGTTTTTTAATGATAATATCATAGTGATATGAGAGCGTAAAAAAAACGATGGTATTTTTTGTACGCAATTCATTAATGCGGCTAGCGAAAAAAGTTGCCTGGTGAAATCGTCACGTAACGCGATGTTCGGTGCTGTCTGGCAAAGATTCGGCTATTATGTTCAATCAATGGCCAACATACAACGCATTGTGTTGCAGGCTTTGTAATGATGGCTTTACAAGGTTCTTACTATACAAACTAAATAAGCTTAATTTTAAAGAGAAATTAACTAATTGGTTGAAGTTATTAAGTTATGATGAATCTGAAAAGCTTATAGTAATCTATACTTCTATACTATAATATATACTATACTATATAATATTATAAAGTGGAAGATTTGTTTTTTTTTATGTAACGAATAAACTTAAAAACTACTGGACCGATTTCAAAAAATCTTTCACCGTTGGGATTGTTGGGAAGCTACACTATCCCCGGGTGACATAGGCTTTTTATACCTGTATTCCCACGGGAACGGAAACTACGCGGGTGAAACTGCAAGTCATCCGCTAGTAGTAAAATAAAACTTATGAATTTGACATAATAATAATTTAGCACGAAACATACACATTATTTTGTAAAATTGCTAATTGAGTAAAATTGTTATGTGTAATATTTTAGCACTAAATAAGATGGTGATATGTATACGACATCTAAAACGGCCGACCGCCGACTACCCAAGATACGAGCATGTCTCAGTTTGGGAGGCGTTGTCCCCACTAACATAGATGATAATGTTGTTTCTTGTAACGCTTTTGTACTTTGTGAAGAATCTTTTTTTATTATTATTATTTATACTTATTGTTTCGTGTTTGGTCGCTATTAGAAGTGCAGCTTTTACATGTGGCCTGTGTGTTTTAAAAACTTTTTGTTAGACTGATGATGGGTAATATTCTCGTTCATTTAACAATGTAGGTGTTTTTTCAGTATATTTTTTTTCACTGTGCGTGTTATTTAATTTATACTACATTATACATAGACAAGTAGCACGAATTTGCGTTCACCATAGAGAATTTGACGCGTCTCTTCGGCTTATTCGGTTTAGGACAGATTCTGAATTGGGCAGATTCTTTTTAAGATGGGGCTTTGTTTTCCTCGTCCAGCTGCATGAATTTTCCAACTATTCTACAAGTATTTAATATGGCAGATTTCTGTAGATTGATATAGATTATATATTATACGTATATTATTATTTATCAGATTTATTTATACGGATTCTTCTAAATCAATTAATTTCTGGCCACGGAGAAGATGATAATATTTTTTTTATTATTATTAACAGTAGGCTCACATTTGACCACTGACTCACGATGGTAAGCGATGATGTAATCGAATGTGCACGCTTGTCTAAAAGTATCATGCTATTATCATCATCAGTAACTACAGTAATTTTCAGTGACTAAGAAGGTATAATATAACTAGTTTGTTCTCAAATTTCGTTAATTTTGTGTTTGACCCACTCACTCACCCATCAACAAAATTCTTAGGTACTTCTATTTGATACACAAGCTTCAAATTCTGAACACAATTGTAGTGTTTAAGCCGTCAACAACATTAGCCCCATTTTCTGCAGGGTGTAACGTCATATTTTAAAAACTTCTTCTGCCCATGCCAACTTTCTCCAAGGAAGTTTTGCGGAAAAAACATTATTCATTTATCTAACTTTTTTTAGTCAACAAAACATTAAACTTACTTATCTTAATCTAAAAAAGCTAAATATTTTAATCACATTTTCTGCATAAAAACAAAACAATTTCGCATGCTGGGCAGAGTGGAAAAAATATTCCAGCGATGGGATAGCCAGCCTGGCTAGATGGAACAGATCATTAAGGTTAAAACAAAGGTTAATAGGTTGCAAAAAAAGAAAAAATAAATGCAGATATCATTTACAGTTATCGTCACATTAGATTCGAGATGATATTTCATTAAGTTATTTTAAACTAATTTATTACGTGCAAAGTTCAAAACTACAATGGCCATGAATACATGGAAACCTGAAATAAGATTAATAAAAATTAAAATCGTTTTGTCACATATTTTACATTAGCAGTGGCAAATTATGTCAATTTTGTAAAGTAAATTAAGTAAATAGCTTAGAAATGATTGTTTATAATATGTGTTGATGTATATTAATGATTGTGTATATTGTATGAAACTTTGTGACAGTGTTCTAAAGAAGGATTACTACACGTAAAAATAATAATATCCAAACTAATGTGATGTAGGTATTATACAGTCGAGGCAGAACCAGCTATAAACAACCTCTAGAAAACAGATAGTTCTGTACGCACTTATTTGAAATCGAATTGCCACATCTAGGCACTGCAAAAATCTTTAGGTCTGTGTTGGTGATGTTGAGTTTAATTTTGATTTGCTATTATCTTTTAAAGTATCGCATGTGTCTGTGATATAATTACATTTTTGTGGAGCGCTAAATGAGAACATTTATTTCAGGTAAAAAAATCTCATCAAAATGCCTTTTTTCTGGGACCAAAATTTTTAGGTTATATTTTTACGATTTTCAATTTAATATTGTGGCGGTTTGGTGTGTGCTGTAGAGTCAATATTCTGTATTCGTAAGTTTATACTCGGGAACATTTATTTGACGTATGCTGTGCATCTCTAAGTTTAACAGAAAAATAAATGACGTACGGGGTGTATACGCCCTGTACGTCATTTTTTGTTTTCCATTTTTTAGCGAAACCCGAGAGGTACACTTTTTTTCATTGAAGGTACTGAATAGAACAATTTGAGAACAACATCCTCACAAAGTTTCAGCAAAATCGGAGACTAGTGACGTACAGGGCGTGTGACGCAATGTAGGTACTCTATAGCGCAGGCCACAAAGAAATGTCGTCGGGCGCGGACATAGCACGGGCGGCTTCCTATTCCATTCAAATTTCATACATAATGCATAGAAATAAAGCGCAAATTGATAAGGCGCGGGCGCCGAATGGCACGTCATAACCACGTCCGAGCAACGACATAACGTGTGTTAGGACACACGTTATGTCGTTGCTCGGACGTGGTTAGTTAGACGCTCGAATTGCGCTTTATTTCCATGCATTTTGTATGAAATTTGAATGGAATAGGAAGGCGCCCGTGCCATGTCAGCTCCCGATGCCATTTCTATGTGGCCTGCGCCTTAGGTTTGTAGATCACCGTATTTTTACCCCACTACGAAAAATGAAGAGTTTTGAGATTTACAGTCTACGTGTATCACTGTACCACAAAGTACGTAAGCGGCGGCGCGCCGTAGACAGAGAGGCCACTCTGAACAAAGCGTCATTTTGCTTACACACATTGACATTGCGATTTTACAGGGAATAATGGGCAATATCGGACCGAGCTCAGTCGCGGCTGTCATGCGTTTTGTGCGGGCATTGTCACGTCATTCATACTGTAACGAGGTTGCATTGGCTGGGTTACCTTTATTAATTGTTACAGAGCGAAAATACTTTTTTTTCTTTTTAATTAGTTATTTTTAAGGTTTGAAGGTTCAACATTGACGAAATTGGAAAGGCTATGAAATTTGTGATAATAATATGGTTTAAATCATCCAGCTCACAATTAAGTTTCCTCCGATTGCACAGCATAATTTTCTCCTAGTTTTTGTACATCTTTTTAGTTCGCTTCTAAAGCAGTCGGATTTTTTTACTTTATTACCTTTTTTTTTCACATTTTTTTTGTCAAGCTTGGTGCTTTTCACAATTTAATGTTTTTAGTGAGATCATTATTACACAATTTTTACGTCTTGTTACCTTCCAATCTTCGTCGTATGTGGCGTCGTGATATTTAATGCGTATTTGATGGTCTATCTATCGTATAAAGCATGTAAGCATGAATTAAAAAAAAAAAATGGAATCTCATGTTTAGACGAACGATGTATTTATGTTTGAAACTTATACAACCTACTCTTTTTGTCAGGGACGGTTACCGTTACCAAAAAAATACCGGTAAAAGTACCAAAACATTTCGTTCCGTTATGTTAAATATTTAACGTTATAACGCAGGATTTACCGGTATTTAAATAGCGATACTAATAGCGGTATTTCGCTAAAACTTAGCAACGTCTGGTGCGACGTTGCCAAACCGAAACGTGTGCCGCGCGCCGCGCTGTGGTTTCTAAGCAGAGCGGCAACATACATAAGAATACGAGACGGCTCGCGGTCACGCGTTTTATTTTAATAATCATAACAAACATCGCGTACGTCGGACATACTTTTTAACCGACTTCCCAAAAAGGAGGAGGTTTTCAATTCGACTGTATTTTTTTTTGTATGTTTGTTGCCTCAGAACTTGTTACTGGATGAACCGATTCTGATGATTTTTTTTGCTTTAAGCTGGTGGTTTTCATGTGGTCCCGTTTAAATTTCATCAAGATCTGATGAAGAACTTCGGAGATATACATCAGAACTCTTCAATAAATGACTGCAAATCACTCGAGATAGCGGCAATCGCATTTCTGTTTATTGTTTACACCATTTCAAAACATATCATATTTTTTTTTTTTAATTTCTATCTTTTTTGTTTTTCTAGTTTTGGTCATATTGAAATCTAGTAATATATTGTTGTTTACTGGTCTAGGATATAAGATAGCCGATGTTAAAATTATGGACAAATTGTACATAAACTGTTGTTAATAACACGTTTGTGAAGGGAAGGAACTGACCTTCAAGATACAGTATTTTACTAGTTTGGAGGTCAGGGTCTCACCTCAAAGATACCCTGTAAGTTGTTCATAATAAAGATTATTATTATTATGTCTTTTATTCAACTTTTTTCTTATTGATTACATTTTTAAATATTTTTATAAAACACATAATTAAAAAAAACATTTAAAAATATAGAAAATAGAGGCCCACCGGTATCGGGAACAGGGTCCAAGCTACCGGCGGTCAGGGCTATTATTATTATTATTATCACGATCACACTAGCACGCTCTAAAGGGGTACGCAAGTGAAAACAGTTCACCTTGGTATATTCTTATTCCACCGGTTTTGTTTAAGTTTCGTGTTATTGGGTTAATCTATTCTGTCTTCACTTTGGGCATTATTGGTACCTAGCCTACATAACTGGTCCTCTATGTACCACTACTAAAAAGTGATAAATATAAAAAAACTTTTCACAAAAAAAACAACCGACTTCCAAATAAAAACACTACAAAGTGAAAAATAACATCAATTTCGGAAGTCAGTGTCAAAAAACGAAGAAACGAAAACAAGAACACCGACTTCCGAAATTGATTTTATTTTTCACTTTGTAGTGTTTTTATTTGGAAGTCGGTTGTTTTCTTTGTAAAAAAAATTTTTACTGTCTTTATTTATGAACAAGTTGTTTGTGATAAATATTATTATGGGCAGAAAGAAGTGCAACAAAGTGTACCGATATTTCAAAGACGTATCGCTGGCTGCAGAGTGTCATTAAGCACTAGTCTTTTTGATATATTAAATCAGATGCCTTATTAAAAAAACTTACCACCATGATGGCATTTTGGGGGCTGAGTCACTCGCGTCCGTAGGTGAGTACCCCTTTTGTTACCCTACCGTGGTACCCGGGTGGAGCTAATCAGGTGACACTAACCGGTGGTAGGTTTCGGCCGAAGGCTTACGACCACCCACCGAACAAAGACGTACCGCCAAGCGGCCTAGCTGTGTTCCGGTATGATGCCCGGTGTAGCCCCAAGAGGGGTTGGGTCGAGATAGTTGTTCCACTGCAAGCAGACAAGCATGACTCGCGTTGTTATGGGCCTATCGGGAGACTAGTCGCGGAGGGTAGCGGGATCCGAGGCACGGTGCGACGATGGCCGCAGCTAGTTGGGGGCCCAAGTAATGTGCCAGCCACACACGAAAAGCTGCCACGCCAAATTTCAAAAAAAATCGGGGTGCGCCATCCCATCGTGCTGGATGACGACCAGACGAGAGTGCCCGATGGACATTCCCGGAGGGGCTCGGGCGACCACGCAGTCTCCAGACTAGTCCCCCAATGATGGCGTCCTGTCTGCGCGTGTTTTAAGTTTGCCAGCGTTTAACCTCATCTCACTTCCTTCTCCTCACCTTCCTTCACTCACAGCAGTAATGCCATGGAACAAAAAGAGAACAGCTGAACAGCGGCTGCACTCACTTTCTCATAAGGTGCACATCAGCAACATCCGAGGTCTGCAATCGAACCTTGTCTCAGTCCATCACCACCTTGAGTGAGGCTGAGAAACTAGCATTTTTGTTCCTTACGAAGACGCAGATGGGATGTGCGTCGAACGTGGCGTACCTATCTTACCCAGGATTTACCCTGGAGCACAAATTCAAGCCACGCGCGGGTGTATGCATGTACGCCCGTGACGACATCTGCTATCGGCGTCTCCGTGACCTTGAAGACTCAAACTACTCAGTGCTATAGGCCCTGGTGGACACAGGTCTGGATAAGATTATCTATGCCTGTGTTTACCGTTCACATAGCAGTGATCTGGAGACAACCAGCTTCGCAGATCTAGCCCAGCAACGGTGCCCTTCCGCCCAATTAGTTTTACTGGGGGACTTTAATGCCCACCATCAGGAGCGGTGAAAGATTTCGCATCACTCGTCGATCATGGTTAGTGCACTGGTATGGAAAGTACCAGTGCACTAACCATGCTTGACGAGAGATGCGAAATCTTTTGCTAGCGCTAAATCTCACCCAGCTGGAGCCCCCTGGCTACGAGGGTGCCGGATATTGATTTACATACGGCCAATTGCCTGGACCTTCTGCTGACAACAGATCTAGACCGATACTCAGTGTCGATATCATCACCTTTGGATAGTTCCGACCACTGTCTGGTGAAGTCTGTATCAGTCTAATCCCCGCCCGATTCCAGCCCGAGGGGCACCCGGCGGGTTTGGCGGTACAGGTCAGCAGATTGGGATGGAATGCGATCTTTCTTCGCATGCTATCCTTGGCAGCCCACTTTCTTCACATCGGAAGATCCATCGTCATGCGCTGACGCCGTGACTGATGTGTTGCACCAGGGGATGGAGTACTACATTCCATTCTCTGACGTAGCGCTGTCCGGAGTTGACTGACCATGGTTTGGTGCCGAGTGCAACCGTGGAAATGCGGTTAAACACAAGGCTTACCTGGTATGGATCGACGCTCGAGTGCAGAAGGCAAATGAGGTAACTCAGAAGAAGAGAGCCTTCAACAGGGCTGCCAAGTCCTGCAAAAAGAAGATGCGAAGGGCACGTTTTTACCATAATAGCAGAATCGGGAACAAACTAGCTTCATACCTAGCTGGTAGCAAAGCGTTTTGGTCCATGGCTAAGTCGGTTGAATCAAACTTCTGTCGCCCCTCACTACCACCACTCCGTCGAGGACAAGGCAAACTTGTTTGCATCCCTTTTTGCGCCCCTCCGTCTCCTGGTGGATGAGGGATGAGTATGTCGGACATTTGCATCCATCAGAGGGAGGTCTGTAGGGTGTTGCGTAACCTTGACGTGAACTAAGCAAGTGGCCCCGACGGCATACCGGCAATTGTATTAAAAACTTGTGCGCCTGAATTGTCTCCGATCCTGACAAGCCTATATATCCTATCCTATACTGGAAAGGTGCCGAAGGCTTGGAAGCAAGCTAACCTTCAGCCCGTGCCCAAGAAGGGTAGTCGGGCTGACCCGGCCAACTACAAACCCATCTCGGTAACGTCCATCCTCTGTAAGAGTATGGCACGTGTGCTAAATAATAAGCTACTGGCATACCAAAAAGACAACGACATCCTCAGTGACCGCCAATACGGCTGCCGCCGAAATCGGTCAACTGGGGATCTTCTAGCGTATGCCATTCACGTCTGGAGTGAGGCCTTCGAGTGGCATGGGGAAGCGCTCTTGACATCTCGAAGGCTTTCGACAGGGTCTGGCATGGGAGCCTTATTGGTAACCTTCCTTCCTTAGGTCTGCCTAGTGGTCTGTGTGACTGGATTGCCGACTTCCTGAGGGATTGGTCCTTCCGAATGGTTATTGATTGATGGCTGCTCGTCCGTTCAGTTACATATTAACGCCGGAGTCCCTCAGGGGTCGGTGCTCTCGGCTACACTATTTTTGCTGCACATCTATGACCTGCTAAAACCCAGAACCTTTGGGTACGCAGACTACAGCACGGTTGCTGAGAGATAAGTATCCGGCGCACGGGCTACTGGGCCTGTGATCCGGTCTATCTGGGAAGCCATGGTTGAGCGCTTGACAGACAGGTTTCTTTGGAGGCAGTCTCCGAATAGGGTGATGCCAATCTAGTCAGTTTTAATGTTGCTAAGACCCAGAGGCGTGTCTTTTCACCGAAAAAAGAGCCTATTCCATCCGGCTCCATCTTTCCGTCGTGTAACCGTGCCTATAACGGACCATCTCGACCTTCTTGGTGTTACGTTAACATCGACGCTTAATTTTGGTAAATTAATTTCGTCTTCTTTTCGTGGGAGTTATAGCCACCTCTGGTGTCAGAGTTAATTAAGCCGCCTCTGGGAATCCACACAGGCCTCCGCTATTTCAGACTTACGCTCCATTGGTGTAATTGCTGCAAGGCGTTCCAGTGCGAGGATAAACTAATAAATAAATAAATCTATACACAAAATATTATAAAGCTGAAGAGTTTGTTTGTTTGTTTGAACGCGCTTGTCTTAGGATCTAACTGGTTGGAATTGAAAAAGTCGTCTTGTGTTGGATAGTCCATTTATCGAGGAAGGTTATAGGCTATATAACATCAGGCTACGACAAATAGGAGCGGAGCATATATGAAAAAATGTTGCAAAAACGGGCAAAAATATTCCTTTTTGAGAGCTTTGGTTGCGTGCGCTGCGTAAACGGTTTAAGTTACGCAACAATAATTAATTAAGGGTAGGTAGGGTAGGGTAGGCAGGGTAGGGTAAGTAGGGTAGGGTAGCTAGGATAGGTAGGGTAGGGTAGGTAAGGTAGGTAGGGCCTACCCTAGTAGGTAGGGTAGATAGTTAGCCAGTTGACGGGAGCGAAGCCGCGTGGGACAGCTAGTTAACTATATAAGGATATATTTGGTACATTAATTGAGGCAAAGGCTCAATTGGCTGCAAAAAAAAATGGGGATCCTTGCAAAGATGAGAGGGTACTTCACGCCTGAACAGCTGCTCAAATTTTATAAAGCGCAAGTTCGGAAATGCATGACATGCATAGAGGATGCTTTAAGTATGCCGCTGCTCGCTGCTGGAACGATATTCCACCACCCATAAGATCGCTGAAAACAAAACAAAGCTTTAAATTTCATTTAAAAAGAATCCTGTTAGAAGAACAGAAGGTTGAACAATGTATATATTATAAATAAAAAATTGCTTTAAAGTTACTCACTTAAGGTTTATAATCCATTGGCATCGAATCCAAGCGGTTGTGATGTGGGGGGCGTTCTTTACTAGGCACAACACTTTCTCTTCTTCCTTTGTTGTCTAACATCACCAATCGAACCACACGAGCTAATCCCACGGCAAATGCCAGCGCGGGGCTCGTTTGCCGCCCTGACGACATCCAACGTCTCAATTTATTATATATAAGTCTATGATCCAACGAGCGCGTACACGTATGTCGTTTTGTGGCAATTAAATATTTTTTCTTTCTTTCTTTCTTATAGAACAATTAATTTTGTGGGGCCTAGTGGCTCAGACCTCGGCTCTTGTGCTTGAGTTCGTGTGTTCCAATCTGGGAAAGTAACAATGTGACTTTTTCAATTCTTATGTGTGTGCTTTCTAAGTTTATCTTGGACATCGCTGACAATGGTGAAGGAAGCCATTGTGAGGAAACCCGGACCAACCCGCATTTAGCAAGATGTTTTATGCCCGTGCCTTCTTTCTCTGTATGAGGAGAGGCCTTTATCCTACAGCGGGACAGTAACAGCATGGTATAATTATTCTCAAATAAAACTATAGTCCGAAATTAATCTACCCCGCCTTATAAAATATTTATTCTATCAACAAACAACAATCCCTTTGAACCAAAAAAAAGTGCCCGTAATTATTACAGTCGGTCAAACAACCATTCACAAAACTCTTACTCCGCGTTTATTCCAATGAATTGACGTGAAACGGGCGCCATAATGAAACACAATTATAAATGAAAATTTAAGCCCAACGGAATGTGCAAAGAAGAATAGAAAAAAATCCGTCAAATCGTATTAGCGAGAAGGGAGGCTCGAAAATGATTGAAAGCTGATTGAAATGATTGGCGGGACGCTTCGGACGATTGCAATAGTCTGGTGGACTTGTGAAATTGTTGGGGGGCTGGCATAGCTAGCACCCAGAGTAGAGAACGAACCAGAAGGCGAAGTGAAGATCGTCAACCCTTGCTATATCCAAAACTTAATTAAAGTTAAACAAACCTGCCTCTCTCTCCAGCCGCAATTGACTGATTCTATATATTTTTTGAGTAAAAGAAATTTTTACTTTCTGCCGTATGTAGATTTAAAAAAAAACAGTCTTATGCCTTACCAAAAACGGCCAAACTACTTTTAAACTATGTTATTAAAGTGTAATTTTTGTTTCAGTTCTACGCGCTGTTGTGTCTTCTGATTCGTTTATATTCTGAGACCTGACTGTAAATATGGCGTGGGTAAAAGAGCGGTGGGCGTTAAAAAAAGCTTTGTTTGACACGAATTTATTTTCATCTGTGTTTACAAGTAAATTGGGGAACGTATTGTCTATCGTTTTACTTACTCTAATATTTTGAGTACGATATCGTTTCTTTCGAATGAGCACAAAAGTTTTTTTTTTCATATCTCCGAATTATGATTTCGTGAAGTTCAGTATATTTTGCGACACTAGAGAGATTTCCGGTCCAATGAACAGGATGACATTAAAACATACAAAACTCGAAGATTTATCTTTCAAATCTTTTAACACATTTATAAGATAGATTGCAATATAGCCACAGGAGGGTAGAATAAGGTAATATTTATCAAACAAAAATATAAGCTCTCTGGGGAAATTAGGAAGACTAGAATAAAAACAATCGTCTACCGAGTTCGAATAATAAGATCAAGAATTAAGAGAAAAATCTGCCTGTATTAGTTCTGTGTTTCTTCGCAACTTTTCTTTATTCCATGTTTGGAGGTATGAGGAACAGGATGTTAAGACCCGCAAACCACCGTTGAAAAAGGCGGATCGTCTGACCAGATGGGTGTTGTGTCTGGTCCGGGCAACTGCCCAGCGCTTAATATCGGTCTATTGCATACATTCAAATTGCGCCGAAAACTTTGCTTGTGCGATGCAGGATTTGTGTGGCGTCATTCGTCCATAGCTGGCGGCCGCTCACTGACCTACAAAAGCCACTGCGATAGTACTAAACTCAAGGTTAACACACGTAACAACTTGCTTCGTCGACTCACATCCACTTCCTGGGGCGCCTCCCCTCACGTCCTTCGTACATCTGGCTTAGCACTCTGCTTCTCGGCTGGCGAATTTGCCTGCCCAGTGTGGCATCGATCCGCTCATGCCCGAAAAGTAGATTTAGCCCTTAATGACACGTGCAGAATAATAACTGGGTGCCTTAAACCAACTCCACTTGCTGCATTATACCCGCTGGCAGGAATAGCCCCTCCGGGGGTCCGTAGGGAAGTTGCCTGTTCCTCCGAAAAGCACAAGCAGGAGACCGATAACCGCCACCTACTGTACAACGCGGAACAATCACGGGGGCGACTAAAGAGTCGAAACAGCTTCCTTAAGTCGGCTAAAACAACATACGACAACAGCCCTGGCGAAGCGCGTAGGAAATTGTGGCTCCTCAAATACCCCCCTCCAACTGACTATATAGATCCTGCAGAAAAGCTCCCAGCTGGGCATAAACTGCCTTGGCATACCTGGAAATCCCTAAATAGGCTGCGAAGCCAAGTGGGCCGCTGTAGGTACAACCAGGTCAGATGGGGATACTCCGATCAGCCACAATGTGACTGTGGAACCACACCACAAACGATGCCCCATCTGTTGTCCTGCTCTCTGTGCACAAACACCTGCACCATGAAGGACCTGTGCGAGGCCAACGCTAGGGCTGTCGACGTGGCTGAGTTCTGGTCGAAGCACAACATCTAATTTAAAATCTGAAAATGGAATCATCGACACGATGAAGAAGAAGATGTGGTGACGGTTGGGGGAGGCCTATGTCCAGCAGTGGACGTCTTTCGGCTGCTATGATGATGAAGAATGATAGAAGAAGAAACGTTTGGCCGATTCTAAATCAATTGGAATAAGAGCAAAATAATAATGTTGACCTACTTTTTGAAGAGACTAGACTAAAACTTATTCAGACTAACGTGAAAAATTTTGTTCCTATCTGTAAAGGGTCTTGGGAATATGCAGTCCGAGGTAACATGAAAGTACGATAGTAATGATATTATTTCGTCTTATTCTCTTAGGAGCGATTTTCCTCTGGCAACCGCATCTTGCAATTCCCGAAAAGTTGGAGAACTTATGACTCTACAGCATACACGCAGAGGTTTCTCTGTGTTATTATAATATTAGGTTGCTGTATATGGTTTGGATCTGAGTTTTTGCTTGCGATAGATACTGGAAACAAAAAGGGATTGGAGAAGTTACAACATTAGAAAATAACTGCCATTAGAAATCAATTTCATTCACTCGAGCATTCGTTCATTCTTTCACTTCAGAACTTAGTCGGGTTGTTAAGCAATTGAGTCGGTTCAATTCGTTTTTCTTTTATTCTTTGCCAGCGGATGCCAACGTATAAACTTTTAAACGTTACTCTACCAGTACTTGTATGAGAAAATAAAGTAAGAAATCTTAAGTGCAGCGTAAGGCAGTGGCTTGTAACGCTACAGCGAGTTGACAGTGGCTTTGGGCGACGAGAGGAGCGATGGACTTGAAGAAATATACAATGGAGAACAAGCTTGATAAAATCAAGATGGGTTCGGCCTTCTCAGTGTCATGATTCCAAGTTTTATTTAGTTATATGTGACTCGACCAGTACTCATATCAGCCACCTCGACAGACTTGCGCTGGCCTCGCAAAAGGTTTCTTATGCACACACAGAGCAGGACAAGAGCTGATGCGCGGTTTGAGGTGTGGTTCCACAGACATTAGGGGGGATCATAGTACCTAGTCAGACTAGGGAAATTACACCTACGGCGGACCACTTGGCTTCGCAGCTGATTTGATATAGAAGATATATTAGGAGTTAGAGCCTATGGCTGGTAGAAGATTAATAGAACTTTTGGCTTTGAGAATTTTCACATTATGTTTTAGAACACTGAGAATAAAATTGCAAGGCTCAGTGCACTTGAATATTTATCAGTTAAGCTTGGTTTCCACTAGATATGAACTCTTGGTTAGCATGCTGGACACGTCCACTTGCGCACTGCTTGTCATCTAGAAAGAGAAGAAAGAATGATAAAAACATATTTTATTTGTGACTTTTATAGGAAATAGTCTCTCTTGTTTTCTTCATTGCTGGAGGTCCCCGTCCCCATTCCCGTCCAAAAAAAACATAAATCAAAATCATTTTTTTGCGTCAATAAGGTACAGAAAGTACTTAAGCAATAAAAGCCAAATTCATGGAAGCAGTCAAGGTATATTAAGTTTAATTAACATAAATTATTATTAAATTATATTACATAGATTGAAATTGGAACATTATATTTTAAGTATCATTATTATCCTCTACCGCTTTACAACTTATAATCCAAAAATGCCAGTCCACATTCCTGTCAAGTCTGGCCAGTCCAAGTTTTGACGTATTCACTGACTAACTACTTCTAGGCTACTCTGTCTTCGGCTCTTCTCAGGGAAGTGGTCACAGTGAATCCTGTTATCGCAGAAAATACAGACAAAAGTAAATTAAAAGCCGAACAAAAATAAAAAGACCCGTGCGAGGCCCGAAAGGGTATCACAGAATATGTTGAGATATAAAAAAAAAGAGCTGGTCTCTCCATCTCCATCCTTTACTACAATATCTACGCCCCTAATCAAAGACAAAGGAATGCTACGTCCTATTCATAATCAAGAAACATTCACGACCGCTCCTGATATGGACCAGCGGCCTAAAAGTTATTCAGTAAAATGAATTTGCAGTACACACCATACGTAACTAAGGTAGGATTTCTAATCGAGTATTGCTAACGAGGAGTGCCGGGCAGTGTACATTTATTATGGGCTGAACAGACTGCGGGCTGCTTACACATGAATGAGCTACTGCAAGAAACCGGACCGAGGGTTGTTATGTTTTTAGGATGTAGAATAATTATTGTAAAAGCTCTTTAAATATGTAAAGTTCTGTAGTGCTATTTTGTAACAATCTTATAATCTCGTCTAGCTTCTCCTAGTGACTTCGACGGCGCGTGAATGTCGAAGATTATTCTATGTGCTATTACAGATTATAATCTATATCTGTGCCAAAATGCGTCCAGGTCCGTTCAATCGTTTTTTAGTGAGTTTTTTTTACGGAATCTACTGGCTGATCTAGAGACGGAATTGAGATGGTTCGGAAATAATTGAGATCTTTTGTGTCGAATAAATAATATAAATTTGTAAGTTACTATACTTTAATATATCTATGTATTTTATATGTCTGTAAATCTTTCATGTAATAAATAAATGAGTTAAAATGCCAAGTTTTTTCGTTTGTTTAAACTAGATATGGAGCGTGTTTGTTAGCCGTCTACTCTAAGAAGAAACACGGAAACAAACCTACAACCCAATACAAAAATTTCATTACATTGTAATAATTTATTATCATATCAGATCAGTTATACTTCCACACAGAGCATGTTATATATCTATACCAATATTATAATGAGGAAAGATTTTTTTGTTTGTTTGTACCGAATAGGCTCCAAAACTTCTTTCACCGTTGGGAAGCTACTCTATCCCCGGGTTACATAGGCTACTTTTTATCCCTGTATTCCCACGGGAACGAGAACTACGCGGGTGAAACCGCGAGGCGTCCACTAGTTATTTATAATCTGAACGTAGGTACGTTGAGATATGGGATGATATATCCAACAAAGGAAGAATATCTGTTAATTATTTTTTCATTTCTATCATCAACGCCGCCAGCTATGGACGAATGACGCCACACAAATCCTGCATCGCACAAGCAAAGTTTTCGGCGCAATTTGAATGTATGCAATAGACCGATATTAAGCGCTGGGCAGTTGCCCGGACCAGACACAACACCCATCTGGTCAGACGATCCGCCTTTTTCAACGGTGGTTTGCGGGTCTTAACATCCTGTTCCTCATACCTCCAAACATGGAATAAAGAAAAGTTGCGAAGAAACACAGAACTAATACAGGCAGATTTTTCTCTTAATTCTTGATCTTATTATTCGAACTCGGTAGACGATTGTTTTTATTCTAGTCTTCCTAATTTCCCCAGAGAGCTTATATTTTTGTTTGATAAATATTACCTTATTCTATCCTCCTGTGGCTATATTGCAATCTATCTTATAAATGTGTTAAAAGATTTGAAAGATAAATCTTCGAGTTTTGTATGTTTTAATGTCATCCTGTTCATTGGACCGGAAATCTCTCTAGTGTCGCAAAATATACTGAACTTCACGAAATCATAATTCGGAGATATGAAAAAAAAAACTTTTGTGCTCATTCGAAAGAAACGATATCGTACTCAAAATATTAGAGTAAGTAAAACGATAGACAATACGTTCCCCAATTTACTTGTAAACACAGATGAAAATAAATTCGTGTCAAACAAAGCTTTTTTTAACGCCCACCGCTCTTTTACCCACGCCATATTTACAGTCAGGTCTCAGAATATAAACGAATCAGAAGACACAACAGCGCGTAGAACTGAAACAAAAATTACACTTTAATAACATAGTTTAAAAGTAGTTTGGCCGTTTTTGGTAAGGCATAAGACTGTTTTTTTTTAAATCTACATACGGCAGAAAGTAAAAATTTCTTTTACTCAAAAAATATATAGAATCAGTCAATTGCGGCTGGAGAGAGAGGCAGGTTTGTTTAACTTTAATTAAGTTTTGGATATAGCAAGGGTTGACGATCTTCACTTCGCCTTCTGGTTCGTTCTCTACTCTGGGTGCTAGCTATGCCAGCCCCCCAACAATTTCACAAGTCCACCAGACTATTGCAATCGTCCGAAGCGTCCCGCCAATCATTTCAATCAGCTTTCAATCATTTTCGAGCCTCCCTTCTCGCTAATACGATTTGACGGATTTTTTTCTATTCTTCTTTGCACATTCCGTTGGGCTTAAATTTTCATTTATAATTGCGTTTCATTATGGCGCCCGTTTCACGTCAATTCATTGGAATAAACGCGGAGTAAGAGTTTTGTGAATGGTTGTTTGACCGACTGTAATAATTACGGGCACTTTTTTTTGGTTCAAAGGGATTGTTGTTTGTTGATAGAATAAATATTTTATAAGGCGGGGTAGATTAATTTCGGACTATAGTTTTATTTGAGAATAATTATACCATGCTGTTACTGTCCCGCTGTAGGATAAAGGCCTCTCCTCATACAGAGAAAGAAGGCACGGGCATAAAACATCTTGCTAAATGCGGGTTGGTCCGGGTTTCCTCACAATGGCTTCCTTCACCATTGTCAGCGATGTCCAAGATAAACTTAGAAAGCACACACATAAGAATTGAAAAAGTCACATTGTTACTTTCCCAGATTGGAACACACGAACTCAAGCACAAGAGCCGAGGTCTGAGCCACTAGGCCCCACAAAATTAATTGTTCTATAAGAAAGAAAGAAAGAAAAAATATTTAATTGCCACAAAACGACATACAAACATTACATTTCAAGAACGAGAATAGTGGTTAACAATAGTGTTAGTAGTTCTTAAATTATGTTAGAAATGTAAAATAAAAGACAAAAAAAAAAAAATGCGAGTTTAAATAAAAGCAGATGCATGTCGTGATTGTGGCAAGAAGGCTTCCACTCAGCATAATGCTGTGCCGTGGGGGACCCACAACACGGCGCTGTTTTTCAGTGGTCGCCTAGGACGTGACGTACGGATACCAAGGTCTGTAGTGCATGTAAAAATAGGTACAAAAACAAAAAAAAAAAATACAGTAAGATATTTAAAATAAACTACGAATAAACTATAAATAATATTATGTTTTGAATAAAAGGAATGCAGGTATCAGAAACACCGAAGAGATGCATATTCGGCACACGATTGACAAAACAGAAAGTGCGGGTATTACAAAAAAAACCAAAAACACGTAAAATCGTTCAATGTTCTGTCCTGCTCCCACACCCACACTCGCGCAGCGCTCCCACAAAGCCTTACTTTGTGAGCCTACGCGAAGTAGTACGTGTACGCGCTCGTTGGATCATAGACTTATATATAATAAATTGAGACGTTGGATGTCGTCAGGGCGGCAAACGAGCCCCGCGCTGGCATTTGCCGTGGGATTAGCTCGTGTGGTTCGATTGGTGATGTTAGACAACAAAGGAAGAAGAGAAAGTGTTGTGCCTAGTAAAGAACGCCCCCCACATCACAACCGCTTGGATTCGATGCCAATGGATTATAAACCTTAAGTGAGTAACTTTAAAGCAATTTTTTATTTATAATATATACATTGTTCAACCTTCTGTTCTTCTAACAGGATTCTTTTTAAATGAAATTTAAAGCTTTGTTTTGTTTTCAGCGATCTTATGGGTGGTGGAATATCGTTCCAGCAGCGAGCAGCGGCATACTTAAAGCATCCTCTAAAGGCTGCGGTCCTACGACGAGGCAACGAGAGCGGTTTGGACGAGGGGCGGGCGGAGTAGCTGTAGTGCTCGTGTCTCCAGCTAAGCTTTTTTAACAGGTATTCCGGTTTGTGTGTTTGTATGACGCCGAACATTAAGACTGCTAAATGCAATTTCCGTCGTGCAACCATTTTTAACATGTTATGTTTATTCAAGTAGGGTGTGATATGATGCCTCCGGGGTATACTGAAGCAGTAACGCGCACACGCATTTTGTACCCGCTGTATTAGACGCTCTGTGCGGGAAAGGAGACACGGCCCGTATACAGTGTCACAATAATTCAGTTTGGACAGTACCAGGCTGTCCACCAGTCTCTTCCTCATTGCAACACTAAGGAGGTCTTTCACCCGGTACAGAACCTTTAATCTATAAAAACAGTTTTTTACTACACCATTGATATGCGCCTCAAAACGAAGTTCTGGGTCCGTGACTAGACCTAGGTTGCAAGCGATTTCCACCCTTTGGATGTTTTCTCCCATGATTTTAACTTCGGGCTTAGCAGAAAGAATTGACTTTATTTGATTTCTGCTGCCCATGACCATAAACTTAGATTTCTTTGGATTCAGCACAAGTGAGTTGCCCTTAGACCACGACGCGATTCTATCTAGTTCCTCATTCAGGGTACGTACTCCGGCTGTTGTGTTACTAGTTTTGAACGAGACATACAACTGAGTATCATCCGCGTATACATGGTACTTGCAGTTTTTAATACACGCAGTTAGGTCGGCACTATAGAGTATGTAGAGTAAAGGCCCGAGCAGTGATCCTTGGGGAACCCCCCTTGTGATTACTTTCGGGAAAGAAGATACCGTGGAACCGTCTTTCTTGCGCAACTCAACCCGCTGCGACCTACCCGTTAAATAACTTTTAAACCATTCCGTAGTCTGGCTGTCAAAACCGTAATATGTTAATTTGGATAAAAGTAAATGAATATTAATCGAGTCAAAAGCCCGCGAGTAGTCGAGCAGCACCATGATAGAACCCTCACCACGGTCCCGTGCTTCAAGGAGGTTACCCACGACGTCCGCTAAGGCAGATGCGGTTCCGCGTCCCCTTCTGAAACCTGACTGCAGTTCAGGCAGCATATCATGCTTCTCGAGAAAATCGATGACCTGCAGATACACCACTCTCTCCAACACCTTGGACAAACATGGCAAAATACTTATGGGACCAAGGTCTTTGTAACTTTGTGGGTTATTGTTTTTTGGAAGAGGCCGCACAATCGCATTACGCCACAAATCAGGAAATACGTTTGACGTAATTGATTTGTTTACTATATATATAAATAGGACACCTGATGTAGATGAATAGCTCCTATCTCCTCTAAGTTGAACTCACAAATCCTGACGTAGGTCTAAACGAGTAAGTTAGGAAGGTCATATCCGTACCTTAGTACCTATATAACTGGAGGGTCCCGACTCGACCTTTAATTAACTAAATACCTTGTAAATATGATCTGGCATCAAGAAGTCAATCGGTTGCCTTAGGACCATACACGCTTTTGAAAACCCAGAACTTTATAGCTAGGTACGTGAAATAAATGGTTTTTTAATCTAACACGTGGCTATAAAGTTTAGTGCTTAGTTATATAAGTAAAACGTATGGGTAGTTTACTTACTTGTTTCTCCTATAGCCAATATTATGGTACATTATTATTACAGATATTATTTGGCTCATTTGCTTTCAGAAGTTTTTAATCGATGTGTGAGTACCAACCGCAGGAACATTATGTCCGGTGCAAAAGATAATTATTAACCTGAAATCTTCCCACGGAAGTGAAAATGCCTCATCTAAACCTGCAGCCTAATTGCGAAAGTTAATTCGGCAGCGCAAAGGATATGACTCCACGAAAGAGTATGACAAATTCACTTTAAATAATTAGGTATTGCCAAAAAATATTGGACGCTTTCATTGGTGAAGATTCTCTTTTCGAAAGACTCCAATAATTTTCGGCAATACCTAATTATTTAAAGGGAATTTGTCATACTCTTTCATTGAGTACTAACTACTTTTTGCCCTGCCGAATTCACTTACGCAATTAGAGTGCAGGTCTCTACATCCATATTTCCATACTAATATGATAAATACGAAAGTAACTTTGTCCGTCTGTTTGTTTGTTAACTAAATTTGAATGAAAATGATATGATTCACGGGTATAACTAGCCTACCTACATACGGATCACCAGGATCAGGACAAAGGCTACTTTTTATCACAGTAGCATGTTACTTTGGGATAATTCTCCTCGGGCGAAGCCGCTGGCAGAAGCTAGTTACGAATACTAATCAAAAGAACATCTCCGTCAACAACAACAGGCAGGCAAGCCTTCGATGTGGAACCCTCCAGGATCGGATAGTAAGATTGCCACAAACATTTACAAGGGACGTGCTAATTGCTTCATCGAGTGGTCCTCTCGAGATCAAAGCGACCCGGTTGCGATGCCGCTCGGGAGATTATTGGCGACTCTCAGGTGAGTGGCTACGAATGAGGCTGTAGTATGTAGAGAGAATGTTTGTGGTGAAGTATTTAGGAAGGTTTTTTGAATTTTTGTTTAAATAATTTCGTTTACATAAAGTCAGGACTTATTGTTTTAAGTGTTTCGTACCCAAAGAGTCCAAACGGAGCCCTATTGCTATCACTCACGTGTCCGTCTGTCCGTCATCTGTCACATGGATTTTACAGCCAACGGTTGGGGCACAAAATAGAAAGTATCGCGTCGCCACTTACGTACTCTGTGGTTCGAGCTACAGTCTTAAAATGTTCACAATGTAAGCATCTTGTTGACCCAAAAACATGCAAACTTACAAGTTTTTTTTTTTACTAATGGCTCCCATATAGCTAAAGGGGGGCCTGACATTCTTTTTTTGATCTGCCTCATCGAGGGGGTATGGTTGTTTAGACTTTCTTTTTCAGATTATGGATATCTTTTTAATTGGTCCAATATGGTCAGTAATTTCCTATAGGCGAGAGCCAAACCTCGAATTATGAATTTTTACTTAGAATATTCAGTCGGATGTCTGTGACCGTATTTCCTCTTAAACCACGCAAAAAATTAAACCAAAGTAATATCTTCATTAGAACCCCTTGTACTCAAAACAGTTCAAAGCCAAGTCGTAAAGATTAGTGTACTTGACGTGATGACTTCAGTCAAACGCACGTCGTACAGGTCTTACTCTTGTACTACGAAAATCACCCTTACTGCTAGGCACTGTACTTGTCAAATTGTTACCACTGATGTGTAGTTGACTGTACCTGCGTATGTATGCGTGTTCCGATGAAAGTAGGGTGGTTTAAAAGAGTAGAGCCTACTTGAGATAAGTTGTTACTTTTATGTATAGTATGCTAGAAACGTGTAGCACGGTTTAGAAAAGGTACGGTAAACTTTTGTGTTAAAATGTTTTTAAATGTATTTGTGTACAGTTATTTTCTTTTCTTACAAAGGCGAGCTTAACCCGTAATTGGGTTCTCTAATAGCAAACCTCAGAGCTTTAGACATATTTGTAAATGACGACAATAAATCCAAGTGCACAATAAAAACTTCAAAACGAAATATTGTGTTATATTTAGAAATTGCAGAGACTGAAGTGATGTGTGAATAAATAAATATAATAATCTGCACACGAGGCAAGGTTACGAATCAAATAGCGTGACTGATAAACATTCCATTTCCAAAGAAAAAAGATATTTATATCCTTCCACATGTCTTTGGGTTCAAGTATGCATAGAAGTGGTTCCACGTGCAATGTTTCACAGAGCATTAACACCCCGTAGTGGCTACAGCAAGAAACAGAATTCTCAATTCTTTCCACACAAACCAAACGTGGTAGTAAGTGTCACCTTACTTACAGAAATTACGTCAATTTCTATGAGTTAGTGGCAACAGGGTATTTGACAAGTTAGTTAAATATTATTTCTCAAAAACTATAAATACTTTTACAAAATGGTGAAAGTTTAAGAGTTTTGAAATCTATCTTCTTCTTACTACTTGTGATAAACATAGTCAGTTCTTAGTATATGAATCTGACGTCACCCGACAGTAACGTCAGTCAGAGCGTTATTAGGTACTAATCGCAAAATTGAATAGTATGCAAAATACATTTAAAAGTTAGTTGAATTAAAATAGAAATATCAAATTAAAAAAAGTGACAAAAAAAGTTTGATTTGACTTGTGTTTATTATACACAAGTCAAATGAAACTTATGTATTCATTATATATGTGGTGCCATTTCAGATTAAATCAGTCATCTTTCATTTAAATAATTAGACGGGTGTTGTGTCTTGTAGCCAACTGCCGGCTGCCCGACGGTTGATGTCGAGCTCTTATATCTGTTCCAATCGCACAGAGAACTTTGATAGCGTGATGTAGGATTAGTAGGACGTCAGTTCATTTTGTAGTTTGTGGAAGCACGAGTATTATTAGTAATGGCGTCGCTTTCGTGGCGAGGCGGTGCGGCGGTTTCGTGCTCTATGCTTTTACGAGTGGGAGTTTCCTCACAATGTTTTCTTTCGCTGGAATACCAAAAGCAAACGAAGAAAACATGTAGACTTTGTTTTTAAATATATTTCTGTATAATCGAACCATTATTTCTAGCTTCATTGTTTTATTGTAGGGTTATCTAACGCTTTTAACCTGTAAAAAGTCTGTAGGATTTAAATTCGGCAAAATTGACGAACCGATGGAGTAAGGAAGTGATCGATTGGTGTCTAAAAACTGGTAGAAGGACTATTGTTCATCCGGCAGAACGAGGGGCAGTTGTTGATATCGCAAATAGAACCTCGAGGGAGTCTCCTACACACAAATTAGTATTTTTTTGCTTGGGTTAATGCTCATGCATACTGCGCTACCACGGGGAGATAGCACAGTTATGTGGAACTTTAATCCACTAAAACTGCACGGTGTCCTACTGTGCCACTTATGGCAGGCACACGGGCACTCATCCGTGAACCCGTCTCGGTTGTCCGTCACTGGACCCTCCTCTAGGGAGTAGCCCCCATCACCGGCACACCAGAAAACATTGACTGTGGGTGATGATGATGAAATGTGCCTACGCCTAGTTATCATGCCTGATTACCTCGTTGGTCCCTTCTTACTGGGTTCTGGATTCAATCCCCGCATAGACAACAACATTTTTCGGGTTTTCATATTAAGTTTTCAGACGCAAATTTGGATCTCGATTTGGTCCAGTGACGTAACAATCTTCTAAAGTGTTTTTATCAACAAAATTCATTCAAATAATACATTTTAGCAGTGTATTTAAAGAGAAGTAAGTTCCTGGCTTTTTACGAGGTAAGTGGCCTTTTTACGTGTCATAAAATCTGTTTATAAGGAAATATTTTTGTGAACCATGAGGAAAATAACGATTTTCTTTGCTTATACAACTGTGTTTGTATTCATAACGGACTTAAGAGACTTCTTAATATCTCTGTGGGTGACTGGGTTTTATGAAGAAAGAAATCTATTAAGGTTCTGGAAATGGTGAGAAGAGTTTATTTTTTATTGTTTTTGTAACGTAGTAATGCAAGTATTTGCACCCATTTTTTTACTAAGCATCTTTCTAGGATTCCGTACCTCAAAAGGAAAAAACGGAACCTTTGTAGGATCACTTTGTTCTCAGTCTGTCTGGAACGCGTGGAGGTATCGAGTTGAAATTACTACGTGTACTCCAGTTTACAACCTCTTGCAGCTGTCAACTTTTAGATCAACGCAATCAAGAGATACAGCTGTTAATGACGCAGATTTTACATCATCATAAT
The DNA here is from genome assembly GCA_964057195.1 of Orthosia cruda. Lineage (NCBI taxonomy): Eukaryota > Metazoa > Arthropoda > Insecta > Lepidoptera > Noctuidae > Orthosia > Orthosia cruda. The sequence goes on from OZ059857.1 coordinate 9,702,031, forward strand.
CTACATGGTACTTCCCGTTGATCTAGAATCATGAAATTTTGCAAGAAACAAGTTCTTATAGCACAATAAAGGAAAAGGTCCGAAAACCGAAAATTTATACCAACACCAAAAAAAAAGTATATTAACTTATTAGCAGTTGGTAAACTGACCGCGACTTATGTCGATGTGCCCCACACTACTACAGTTTTCCAACGGTAAAGTTCTATTATTCTTTTTTTATATATATATATATTTATATATTATTATATTTCTCAATTCTATTATTTATGAGCTTCAGTAATGTTTTTTAATTATTGTTGTGAATGTAGCTGTTTGTAAAAAGAAAGAAAGAAAAACAAAATATTGATTTGTTACCCGCACAGGAGACACATGGCCAGTTTTTTTTAATGGCACTACCATTTGAGAAATTATTTGGACGTAGGATCTTCGAAACTACTCGTCCGATTTAAAAGATTCTTGCTTTGATAGAGAGCTACACTATTTATATGATTATGAAACTTCAAATATAAATCTTTGCCCCAAAGTCAATATAACACTGAAAACGTTTGGTCCTCTACGTGACCAAATGACAACTGATATATTTAGGCCGTTCTCAAAATGGGTCAACGGCCACGTAAAATATTGCATGGAATATGCATGCCTTGTGACAAGTTTATGTGATGCACCTTACCTTTTAAAGTAGGTTAGAGTTGTCTATGGGTGGCCATAAAGTATGTTGTTTAAAGAGTAGAAGAACAATGCATAAGTTAAGAAGGGAAGGTACATAATAAGGTAACATAACGTTTTTACGAGCATGGTGGAGGATTGACTGAAGTATTCTGTTTACCGTACGTTTAAGTACTTATTTATTTATTAATTGACATTATCTAATATAATCTTTTTTTTCTTTGACGTTTATTTTTGTATTTGTTCGATTTTATTGTTGACATTCTAAATATATTTGATAGTTTTTTTTTTTATTTTGATATTCTTGTATTAATTTGAATAGTTGTTTGCATTATCCTATTTTTATTTTTTGACATCTGAAATGTTTTGTTAATTTGGTACTTGTTTTGAAATTGTAGTTTCTATTGAAAATTAATTATTTGACAGGAGAATAATAACTATATTGATTAATCCAACACTAACTCTTTCTAGTTTTTTTATATAATATTGTAAAATTAATTATGAAACATTTGTACGCCTAATGGCAAAGCATAGAGAACTTAGAAAATTGTAACATGTCACATACTTGTGTATCTGTAACCTATGTTTACAAATAAAGAACCTGAATTTGAATCTTTACCATGTTATTTTATTCAATTACCTATTTTAATATAAAGAAAATGTTTTCGTTCGTGTACTTGGTAACTTTATTCGTGCTTATGGAAGCAATTAATTTCATGTTATTTTTTTATTTATCGGCTTAACTGCACAGGGCTGGTTGGTATCGGTATCTGATAGCAATATAAAAACGGTTTTACAAAATCCAAATGCCTGTTTTATTATGGTCCATATCAGGCCCAGATAAAGAGTCTTTAAAATTCACAGTAAGCGGTTATACTCATCCATAGACGCTAAAATGTCTATGATTTTTTAACTGATTAAAGAGGTATAGATAGTTTAACTTATCTTTGCGCGCGGCGCTATGTGTGGGTAACCATGTATGGGTGGTGATGGCTGCCGCATCACTGCCACACAAATGCATAATGTGTGTTTACCTATAAGCGCATGCACAGCGCACGCACACATGGTCCCCTCGCGCACAGTTGAGTTGAACTATCTATAGTAGTATCACAAAGTTGATGCGCTAGAGTCGATCGAAAAGCGGGCCAAGAAGCTCATTGGCGATGAGGCACTGGTTAAGTCAAAGCTCCAAAGTCTTGAACATCGTCGCCGAGTTGCCAGCTTGTCGTTTTTTATCGGTTACATTTCGGGGAGTGTGCGATGGAATTGCACGATCTAATTCCACCCAGCCCGTTCCATCATCGTACTACCAGCCGTACGGCGATGCATCATCGGTACATGGTGGACATCCCATACGCACTAAACGTTTTGAGAATACTTTTATTAAGCGTACAGCTAAGGAGTGGAATTCCATGCCGGAGTCTGTGTTTGCCGATAGCTACAATCTAGGGGTATTTAAGAGGTTACTTCTAGCCAAGCGTGCTCCACCGTCGACCACATCATCACTTACTGTCAGGTTAGATAGTGGTCAAGCGCGAGCCTATATTAGACAAAAAACAGAGAGGCCACTTCGTACAAAGCGCTATTTTTCACGCAAACATTGACATTACGATTTTACAGGAATTTGGGTAATATTGGACCAGAGCTCATCGCTGCTGTCACGAGTGCTATGTACTTGCTATCGTTTGTCATGTCATAGACAAAGTACTGTAACGAGGTTGCATTTATGTAGTTTTTATTTAAGTTATAAAAGTCGTTTAATTTTTAAAGATGACAAGTTTGTTCAATATCTGAGAAAATAATTAATTATTTCAAGTTCATAGTCCATAGACGAAATTGTACATTGTAGGTTTGTTTAAGGAAAGGCTGTGAAACTTGTCACCCTGAAGATCTCAACTCTTCTTCGTCGAACTTGGTGCTTTTCCACAAATTTTATGTTTTTGGTGGCATCATTATTACACCATTGTTTTTTTTTTTAACGGGCCTTCGCTTTACTACCATCTCACCTGGTGGTAAGCGATGATGTGGTCAACGGAGAAGCACGCTTACCTAGAAGTAAAAGGAACACTCTTAACTTGAAGACCCCTAGATTGTAGCTATCGGGAAACAGACTCCGGTAGGAAATTCCAATCCTTAGTTGTAACTTTGTTAGCATATTAAAAGTATTCCCAAAAAGTTTACGTTACGTCTTGTTACCCTCCAATCTTCGTTGTGGCGTCGTGATCTTTCATGGATATTTGATGCTCTGTCTACTCTCTGAGGCATGTAAGCATGGTATTATGTGTGTTACATTCGACTAAACATACATGCTTGTATATATACATCATAATACGATGTATTTATGTTTGTAAATTAATACTAACTACTCCTTTTTTAAATTCAGAATCAATATAGTAGAAATCCTTGTGAGTCCGGCAAGTTTAGGTGACAGTTGTCAAGAACGGCGGGAGTGGTCCTTCTCTATACTTTCTATTTTATGGTAGTGTTCAAAACGACATTCGAGAAATTTACATCATCTAGAAACCTGGACAAACTGTGTTAGGTAATGATTGCTTATAAAAAGTATAACCCAATCAATCTGCAGAGCATTTCTCTCATTTCTTTTCTTTCCATTTTTCTTATGCATCGAAACTTCGAAACTGGATGAAGCTTGGTACCAGTATTTTACACTAGAGGACGCCTCGCGATTTCACTCGCGTAGTTCCCGTTCCCGTGGGAATACAGGGATAAAAAGTAGCCTATGTCACCCGGGGATAGAGTAGCTTCCTAATGGTGAAAGAATTTTTAAAATCTGTCCAGTAGTTTTGGAGCCTATTCGGTACAAACAAACAAAAAAATCTTTCCTCTTTATAATATTGGTATAGATGAAGCTACTATCTATATGACAACGTTTTACTCGCTGGCTTTCAAATAATACATACATATATAAATTCAGAACGCCACCTACGTAAGTATCGTAATCCTTACACATTCCTTCTGCTTCATTTACTTTCATACATCTGTCCAAACAAGCAAGCCGGCTCTTTTTATTGCTGGCCTGATCTGCCCCACTCCGTGGCAAAGGGCTCCTTCCACTTATGCATGCCAGTTATGGCTTTTAAGATTAACTGTTCCAAATTTGCTGTCCTACTGTCACAATATAATACAGATCTATAACCACGGCACAGTAAGGGCAAGGCGTGGGTGATTTGTTTCCAGCTGTAAGACGACACACGGTGACGTGGTGACGCGGCGTGAGCAGAAGGTGAGCTTAATTAACTCCGTGAGTGATGACCAGCCGCCCTTGTAATATATCAGTGTCTACATGACTATATATTAAGTGTTTGATCAAATATCAGGTTCCAAAGATGAAGTCTTTAGTAAAGTATCGGGTACTAAACTTAACTGTAATTTTTATGAATTTTTTGGCACGCCCGACGCTACAATTTTCGCCCATATGTATGTAAAAACATTCAAACTCATATACACAAACAGCATGACACGGAACAACTATCTTAAAGAAAATACTAATATGTTCCCGTGCAGGAATCGAACCCGTGACGCGCAGCGCAGCTGTTAATCGCTAAGCCACTGCGTAAACCATGTCTTCAAATGCAATTGAAGGAGACCTAAGTCCAGTTGCAGACGTCTTAAGGCTGTAAATACTAATTGAAACAGAACAACTCTTGAAACAATTTCATAGTGCAATTTTTTTTATCCTATGTAATCTGCTTTTGTAGTGTTTCCTAAATATAAGAATCACTACTCGCTCCATTATCAGAATTGCAAAATTATGTACTTACATTTCACACCAGAGTGCTTTGTAAAAAATATTTTTACATTTTAAAAGCAACCGCGCCGCGCACTTTACATGTTCACCATAACACATATTTTTTTTTCATGAAAGCTTTCTATATAGGTATTGAATCAAATCCGTCGAAGGAACAAAAAATGTGATGGGAGTAACAAAGTTTTCAGCGAATAAACGGTTTTATTTTCATTAAAAGAAAAAGTTCAAAATTTTTGGCGCCAACTGCCGTTGTAAATGTCAGTTTATTTAGTAACCATGTTATTAATTTATGAATCGCGATGACATTGACTATGAAATCAAACGATACACTGCATATCTATTTAAATAATCTTATTTATTTAAATAATCTTAGGCCAGCCTAATCCACTAATGATAGAAGTTTGAAATTTTGAGAGAATATTGATTTTATACGGAATTTTCGAAATTTATCCCCTAAAAGAGTGAAATAGGGGATGAAAGTTTGTATGGTCATTTTACTTACTCTAAGACAGTCTGGGAGTTCAGTTAGATTTGCCACAACTTACCAGGAGACCAGAAACCTGGTGTAAAAAAACCGGGGCTGAAATCAGGAGTGGTTACCCTCAAACTACCAGCAGAACAGAAAAATAAAGAAAAGAAGTATATCCGGGGATGGAATCATGTGTGGTAAGGAATCTCGAACTACCAGGAAATCAGAATCATGAAGAAGTAGACAATCATAAAATCTATATTAACCAGAGCGAAGCTGGGGCGTGCAGCTATTAGTTTACAAGCTAAACTTCATTTGAAATGTTCGGAGATTCACATACTACTTTTAAAGATAGTCATAATCGAAGTTTTCTAAGTCGTCTCATATAGGGAAAGCCCGCAATTTCTTCGTTAGATTTGTTCATTTGTTTCTCCGTTTATCCTCGTGCTGGAACGCCTTGGAGAAATTACTCCAATGAAGCACAAGTACTTCAGATTCTGCTGCTTTCTAACAGTGCGAGGTGGAGTGTTGAAAATCGGTTGGACGGCGGATTTGTCTATTAAATGAAAACGAACGATGTTCTTTTAAAGTCTGAAAATGGACCATTGACCAAAAGGCTCCTATCTGAAACTTTTCGGATATATTCTCGGTATGCAAGCCGCATCTACTCAACTATCAACTTTTTGCCGTGAATATACTTGCTCAAAAGCTCTGCCCTCTCTTTTACTATAAACACCCATATGATAACCATGATGTCATATGTACTCGTATTTATTTATTATTAGGCTTCTTGTATACAATCAAATACTGTACCTATTTGATTGTATACCTTCCAATAAGGAAAAACCCTCATTATAATTTTATTGAACCGTGGCATTAAATCTAATCGTAATTTATTACAAATTGTAGCGCTTTTGCCGAAAAATGAATGTAGGCTGACCGCGGCCCCATGTGGGTCCTGCCTACGGCATTATGTGATACATACAGTATTACACGCTTTCCGTACGTTTATATATTTTATTTATGAGGTTGGTGGGGCCTACCTCATATAAAATGTACAAACTCACGTTTATTTTAATATAATTGTTGAATTAAAAAAACTTTCTTTTGTACCCATTTTTTTTAGTTTTTCGACACCGACTTCGGAAAATAAAGTTTTTTTTTGCTTTGTAGTTTTTTGTTCTGGAAGTCGGTTTGATTTTTTGTTAAAAAGTTTTTATTTTTCTCTTTTTAGTTTTGGTAGGTATCTCCAATTAACATGATAATCATTTATGGCCAAAGTACATCTCATGACGATTCCAATAAGCCCAAGCACGACTAGGTTACATTGTTTTATTTCAGAGTTCCAGTGCCGGTAGGTTCCGGCTTTATCATCAGAACAGTTCAATGGTACCATTTTCATCAGTACCATTCATTCATAAGTATTTGCTTCATCATAGTCGGTTAATTATTCGAGATATTTTATACCCGTGACATACTTCGCATTTCAGTGGCCATCTGTGGTCTTCTTCATCAGTTCCACTTCACCAAATTATACTTTCTGAGTGCAAGTGAGATTGCATTGTTGATGAAAATATCAAAATCACTATATGTATGCCTATAATATTTGAGGAGTTCCCTCGATTGCTCTAGGATCCCATCATCAGATCCTGACCTGATGACTATGGGACCAACTAGAAAGTATACCCTTCAAAACAAAAGAAGATTTTTTGAAATCGGTCCAGGCGTCTTTGAGTAATCAGGGAACATACATAAAAAAAAAAGATTCCGACGAATTGAGAACCTCCTCCTTTTTTGAAGTCGGTTAAAAATCAAATGTTAACATTAAAGGCTGTTGAGGTATACTCAAAAGGATTTATTACACTGATTTCGGTTCGTGGATATAAAATATTAATCGCAGAGATGGTTTTTCTACTTAATAACATAGTCATTCAAGACCTTTTTATGTGATTTCATTTTTCTGAAACGATCATTCATATTTGAAATCTTCGTATCATGCCCTCCAAATAACTGAGGCATATTTCGAGAATACGTATTATAAAGACTTGCCTCGATTGATCGACTTAGACTTGACCTTACAGGTAACACAGTTCAGAGACAAGTAAATAAAAGTACTATAACAATAGTTTCAATTACGAAAATAATCACCTAACATTTACTAGGTAAACAGGTCCATCCAATAGGAAAATATGACTTTTCTACAGACATCGTGGACTTTTCCAATCAATGTTACTCGGAGTAGTACGGGGAACAGTTTGCTATCGGCATATCTAAAAGTGGTTTGTGTCGTCAAGTTGGCCAATGTTAGTGGCGTTAAGTTGGGTCGAGTCATGACGCTTTCTGGGATGCTGCAACATGTCAGGGATACACGGCTATCGGCACGGCATCAATGGCTCCTTTCGATGAACATGAGTTACAGGCAGGCTTGCTCGTAACTCTAAGTTAGTTAAAATTATTTTGTATCGAGCCTATTGCACCACTCATTATACGATTGGCCTGTAGGTATCTTACTTGCAGATATCCTACAGCGTTCTCCGCGTTTGATATAATAATGCGCTGATTACGCTGCTGCGACTGCCTCGCTTCTGCAGCGCAACGAGAATGTTCACTGGCGTGCGCATTCAATGTTTTTACTATTGCTCCTATTGTGAGAATTTTAGTGAATCAGACTCAAAAGCATAGCTTGATTGATATAATTAAATTTTATATTTCAGCTCATTTTAAGTTTCTCATGTAAAATAATTAACATAGTGTTATTTGCCATTGACACCTATTGTGGACCTAAAAGCTGTCATAAAATGAATTATTAATAATAAAATAAACCAGGATATGATTCAGTGTTTGAGGGAATTACCTGGTCTAATGCCTACTTATGTGCTTAACGGAAATAAAACACTGTATATTCACGTATAAGCACATTTACTGAATTGAAATTAATAAAAAAGGTAACAAAATGAATGCTAAACTAAAATTACTAAGTTCAAAAGATACCTCATCTAGGAACGGTAAACATTGAAGAAAAAATTAAAAAGGCTTAATAATAGAATACAAAAATGAAAACTGTTGCCTCAAGGACAAAGTAAGCCATATAAATCAATGAGATTATACTTCAACCTTTACCGAATTTTTTACGGTGGGTTTTCGCCCATTTGACAGTAAATCTGCTAGAGTTAGGTTCTTCTGCGCTGAGTAGTACGTATGAGTGTTGGTGACATTGCAACTATAATTTTTATCAAATTCACATCTTTTTCCCTCGTGGTTACCAGCACATTTGCACATTGCCTCATCCTCTTCGTCCAGGGAACAGACGCCGTCGTTCAGACAGTAACCATGACATACGGACACCTCACACCTGTCTCCGGTGAAACCAGCATTACAACTGAAATAATAAAAATTTGGGACATGGGTTTTTTCCATACTAAACAGGAATACCATCAGAAAGAATAGAATTTATTGTACCTGCATGTACGATGTCCCTCATCATTGAAACTACAGTGACCTTGCAGGCAATAGTTCAGACAGTCTGATTCCTCGCATCTGTCACCTGAATAACCTCGTTCACACTGACAGATTGGGTCACTGTTCTCATTTAAGGAGCAGTTACCGTTACTTAAACAATAACCATAACACACGGAGACTTCACACCTGTCCCCGATGTAACCGGGATTACAACTGAAATAATGAAAATGTTGAACATGGGTTTTTTAACAACATTAAAACCATCAGAAGGAATAGGATTTATTATACCTGCATGTAGGATGTCCGTCATCATTGACACTGCAATTGCCTAGATGGCAATAGTTCAGACAGTGTGATAACTCGCAACTGTTGTTTAAACCGTAACTACGACACAGAATAGCGTGAAGGGAGACATCTTCGGTGTAACCAGTATTATCACTGAAATAACGAAAGTTTAAGTGTTTTGGTCATGATGAACATTTGACTAGGAATAACAATGTAGAATAAGTTTTACCTGCATTTAAGAAGTCACTCTTCATTGACTCTACAGTTACCGGTGTCATCAGGTGTTACTGCCATTGTTGGCATTAGATTTGTTAGTGATTCGCAATCCGGCATTCTCTTGATTCCTTCATTTTTTTCATAGTTTGCGACTATACTGAGTGACTGGTCAGTATTGAAGCTACCGTTAATTTTAGGGTTCAAACCCGTCTTTGGAAATTGCCAAACAGCTTTCTGGTTTCCGCTACTTGTCATCCAGTAAATGTAATCTTTTGAGACGGTCAACTCATTTGGGGCAGTAATATAATAATAATTTAGGGTTGATGCTATTTCATAGGCTGAACCATTCAAATACCAACGATTTAGATATCTAATAGTACATGTTTCACAACCATCAATATAATAAATTTCATGTTTATGTTGGTCCATGGCCAAGCTATATAGCGGATAAAAATCTACTAAAACCTTTCTTTCAGCACCGTCAAATCGAGCCCCCTCCAGGTAATGCTTTACATCTACCGTAATGTTCGTGTTGGTCCAGTAAATGTTTCTGAAAATTAAGGACCACTTTTAATGATTGTTCACAAAATCGAAAGAATTACCGTAGCGTTAGTACCCAAATAAAAAAATTATAGCTCGCTCCATAGCGCGCAGAGCATTTGCTCGGAGTATCTTCAAAGGACAATTCAAAATATACTTTAATTTTGGAGCTTATCCGCAAAACTGGTCACCTGGAACCACCAACATAGCTTACATGGTAAGCTAACTGAGAGGCATTGCAGTGGGCTAGCCGTGTTTGTCGACAGCACGATGCAGTGGTCGATAGAACAATCTAATCCTGTGGTGGAGACTGCATATAGGCAAGCTCAGAGTAAGACACCAGTGGAGCAAACTGATTGCAGAAGACCGAAGATCGGGTGTTATGGCGCAGCTTGAGAAAATCATTTAGTGCATAAGTGGGCTGTTATGTTATAATTTTTCACTATAATGGCTACGTACCCTTTACAGCTATCCACAATAATATCAGTTGGTGTCCCGTCATCAATTTTGATTAAAAGATTTCCGTTAAAATTGTTATCAGATTCGCGTTTTAATGAAATCCAATTAATACTTTTTTCATTGGTATCAGTGAAGAAGAGAATTTCTGTTCTCGGATCATAGGCGAGACTATGAATGTTACGACCATTTCTTTTGATAAAACATTTAATTTTCATGGTAGATAAGTAATATCCACATACAGCGTCGTTGTTGTCCTGTTTGTCGACGTACAGCATCATGTTTTGAGCTTCAACGTAAGCTAATCCAGCGAGGTTTCGGGAATCCAAATGTACAGAGTTTGTTCTGGTTCCGTCGGTATAAAATATAATTTCATCTCCTACGCTAACAGCGATATCTAAAACAAAAGAATAGCATTTTAGTTTACTTAACGCCAATTCTTCAATTTTCCGATAAGTATGGAGTAAGGAATAAAATGACGATTAGATAGCTTTTGTATAGAAATTATGTCAAAGCACCATATTCTTCAGATAAAATTTATTTGATTATTGTGATGTTCAGGGTCGCATATTTCATATAAAAGTCAACACACGATAAAAAGTACAGTTCGATAGAACAGCAAACAATTCCGCAGGACGCATATTGGGCTGGATTCTGGGTTGTTTTATCAAAAAATTCAGTTGTTGCCCAATATACTAAGTTATATATAAAGTAATTGTACTTTTATGAAACTCAAATTGTGCTCTATGTTAGACGCGGAGAATAAAATATTAAAAGCTTTAAAATATACCTACATAAAGTAAGTATATTTTCCTGTTTTGTATGAACTAACTGTACGTTAATTATATTTCACGACTGCTGATAAGTTATACGATACATATATTCTATTAATTAATTCCCGATAAGAGATAACTAGGAAAATAAAACCAATAAATAATACTACTGCAAAATAAAATATAAGGAAACAGGTGTTCTGGGAAGATAAACTTCATTAAGAAAAATAATAACAATAGTAAATGCAATTCTATACTATATACTTCTATACTATATACACCTGGCAACCCTGGCAAATGTAAACATAGGCTCCCCATATTTAAAAAAAAAGAATTAAAATCTTTAATATGCGTTTATACTCGAAAAATAATATCATTAAAGTCTTAACAACATAACAAACCAGTGACAACGTTTTCAAGTGAAACTATCAAGTTCCAGGACAGTTACTGAAAGGAACAATAGTGAATACCAAAACTCAGTAATAAACAGTGAAAAGTGACTTTTGCAAATTCTAATCAATTATTACGTTCTTAGTGCATCAAAAGAAGAAATAGAAAACTATAAACAGTGAACGAAACCACTTTAATCAACCTCAAGTAAGACTTTAACTTTTATGAGTTCGTTTATTTTATTTAAAAACATACAACTAGCGCCAAAACGACATATGCAACCGCCTAAGTGGCGAATGGACGTACTAAAGTGACAGCAAGATAGCATATCAGTTCTACCAACCTAAGCGCAGTTGAAACGACCACTAGCGCCATAACATCGTACAAAACGGTTCACGTGGCGAAAAAGTGAACTAAAATAATAACGCTACTGCCCACCAGGGGCGCTAGATAGTGATTGGGGATACCAGTTCACAAAATAATCTTCCTTGTGGTAGAAAAGTAAATTAAATTGAGTAAACTTCTTTTTCCTACTGCAAATTATGGCGAGTGGAGTATCTAGTAACATAACTTTAAGAAAAATAAGAAAATCTAACTCTTATAATAATGTGTCAATTATGAACGATTCTGACTCGTCACTCTTTAATAGTACGATGCAAAGTCTACCTGACCCCAGTGAAACTTTAGAAGTGCGTAATTTACAAATAAAATTATCATCTGTACAGGAGGAATTGATAATTGCAAATAATGAAATTGAGAATTTAAACTTAGAGAATACTAACTTAAAGTTGGAATTGGAAAAATGTCAGAAGATTGTAGAATTGTACAAAAAGCTCGGATACGGCGAGTCTTGTTCCACCCCACCAACATCAACGAGGAAAACGAAAAAGAAAGATGAGAACAAAAATACTCTCAACAAGGGTTCCCAGACATGTAACCCGATCAACAAGGACAATAATACCGAAGTTACAGAAAAGAAAAACCAAAATAAGTCAGATCACGCGCCTAATATAAAAAAAATACCTAAACCAGAAGTTCGAGGAAGCCAAAAAAAGGTATGCATCCTGAGTACAAACAACAAAAACAAAATACTAACGATTGCAGAAAATACATTATTAGATTACAAAATTTGTCACTACTTGATACCGGGTTGTGGTATAGAGGCACTTATTAGGGACATAGATCTCAAATTGAAGGACTACACTACGGATGATTACTGCCTGATCTTCATCGGCGAGGAAGACTTTCGCCGAACGAACAACTATGTCGATCTCATAATTACATTGCGTGAAGCACTTTTAAAAAATAATCATACTAATATTATAATATGTGCACCTACATTTAAATTGAATGACTTTTCTATGATGTATAATAGGAGAATAGAAAACTTTAACAGTCTTTTATACTTAGATGCCTGTACTCATCACTACGCGTATTTGTTTGATAGTAATTTTTATTTGACATATGATTATAAAATGTTCTTGCCAAGAAGTGGATCTGTTAATAATAATGGTATAATGAACATATTTAAAAATATAAATTTAATGCTTAATGAGATTAATAGCTACGACGTTTTTCATGTAATTGATGGTGAGTCTCCCCCAATTTCTTCTTCGTGCACAAAAGACAGCACTAGTGATACTTTTTTTCGTTAAAAAACATATTAAATTGTTACACCAAAATATTGCTGGTTTACTAAATAAAGCAAATGTTTTAACTGTATGCCTAGATGAACTGTCCGAAAAAAAGATTGACGTGGATGTTTTATGTATAACGGAACATTTCATTATGGAAGGGTTCCAACATCAACTGTATGTGCCAAATTATAACCTAGCTGCCTGTTTTTGTAGGGAAGGCAGGAAAAGAGGAGGGGCTTGTATTCTTGTGAAAAACGATGTTCAATATAAGGAAATACCTAAAATTTCAAAAATATCGACGTCAGGCATATTTGAATGTTGTGCGATTGAGCTCACCCTTTTTAAAATAATTATTGTATGTATCTACAGAGTACCAAATATAAATAATCTCAGTTACTGCTTTGATAAAATGGAAACGCTTTTGAAAGAAATATCACGCACACGATATAACAACATTGTAATGGCAGGTGATTTTAATATAGACATGCTTAAACCTAATAGCCACTCAAATGCTTTCGAATGTCTGTTAATGAGCTTTAACTTAAAACTAGAATTAAGACAGCCGACTCGCATGGCCAGTATGACGTGTATAGACAACTTTGCTCATAATTTTAGTTCAGTATGTAAAACCGAAGTAATCGAACTGGCTTTGTCCGATCATACGGCACAGCTGCTTCACTGTCCAGTACAAACAAAGTGTCTCTTAAAGTATTGGTATACCGTCAAAAGAGACTACAGTGTAGACAATATTTTGTATTTTAAAAACCACATTAAAAATCTCTCTTTTGGTGAGATTTACGACACAATCGATCCGAATGAAGCCTATAATAAATTTCTCGATCTATTTAAATTAATTTACGACTTGTGTTTTCCAACTAAACTGATCAAAGTAGATGTCACAAAAAGACCTAAATGGTTGTCAAAAGGTATTAAACTAGGCAGTCAAAAAAAAAGAAAGCTTTTGTGGCAATTCAGATTAAACCCAAACAAATATAATAAATATACTTTCAAGAACTACTCTCGCTTACACAAAAAAATTATACACCTAACACAAAAAGCCCAGAACAATCATAATATAACAACATCTAAAAATAAGTCTAAAACCACGTGGCAAATTATAAATCGTGCAAAATTTAACCTACCTAAGTCTAATATTACTAAAATTATAAATAATAACAGCGTTCTATCAAATCCCAACGATATTGCCGAAGCATTTAACAATTATTTTATCGATAAAGTACAAGGGAAACTGGATGTGACTAGCAAACCTAAATGTAACAGAATTGACACTTGTAATAAAACAATGTTTATGGCTCCTAGTATACCACAAGATATTGAGAGAATCATCAAATCATTAAACAATACAAATAGTGTAGGGTATGACGATATTGCTACAAAAATATTAAAACATGTGTCTAAGGAAATAAGTGGCCATTTAAGTCACATAATTAACTTAAGTATTAGCGCAGGCGTTTTCCCTGATGCATTAAAAATATCGATTATAAAGCCATTATTTAAAAAAGAAAATAGAGAACGGATGGAAAATTACCGCCCAATATCATTAATTCCCGTTATTTCAAAAATTTTTGAAAAATATATTTATAGGGAACTTTATAAAATCGTAGAAAAAAATAACATTCTGTGCGAGGAACAGAAAGGATTTCGTGTACATAGGACTATCAATATGGCTATATATGATTTTTTATACAATGTCATAAAAAATGTTGATATCCGGAATCCTGTATGTAGTGTATTTTGCGACATGACCCAGGCGTTCGACTATGTACACTATACTACTCTTTTAAAGAAACTCGAAGCCTACGGGATGAGAGGCAATGTCCTTAATTTGCTTAATTCTTACCTACAAAATAGAAAACAAATTACTGAAATTAATAAAGTTAATACAGTTAATAAACGTGAAGAAATATTTCGATCTTCAGAGCGTGAATTATTATTTGGGGTACCGCAAGGCAGCGTTATGGGACCCTTTAAATTTATACTATACATAAATGACCTACCGAAATCTATTGATCGACCAGTAACACTATTTGCGGATGACAGTACGATTACAATACCTTGTAGAAGGATAGATCATTATGAGAATGACATTAATAATAGTTTACAACAGATGGTAACCTGGCTAGACGCGAATAATTTAAAAATAAATTTGAGTAAAACTAAAGTTATCCATTTTAGACAACAGACCTCTACTATTAATTTAAATATACACTACAATAATGATATCATAGAGGAAGTTGAAAGTACAAAGTTCTTGGGTCTCAAAATAGATGGCAAATTAAATTGGAAATCACACATTGATACCTTATGTAAGAAGCTGAGTAAGTCTGCATACGCTCTATATACATTATCACCTATAATTAACACAGATGCTCTTCTTACTGCTTATTATGGCATAGTAGAATCACATTTACGGTATGGGATCATATTTTGGGGAAACTCTACTGAAAAAGAAACCGCCTTCAAGGCGCAAAAAAGATGCATTCGATCGATGTTTAAGATTAAACCCACGGATAGTTGTGAACCATACTTTAAAAGTTATAAGATTTTAACATTACCTTGTCTATACATACTAGAGGTAGCTGTGTTTGTGAAGGCAAACCCGAGTCGTTTCAGACGCATAGCTGACGTGTTTCCCCGCAATAGACGCGACAATAGCTTGCTTTGTCAGGAGCCAGCTAAGACAGCACTCATGCGCAAAAGTGTCTACTGCATGGCTCCAGTTATTTATAATCACTTGCCTAAGAGTTGGAAAGGGCTTCCAGTCCATTTATTTAAAAAAAGACTTCGTAGCTTTTTAGTGGTGAAAGCTTATTATAATTTAAGTGAATACCTTACTGAGAAAGATTTTTTAAGTTAGAATAATGTTTATTTTGTGTACCTACTTTTTCGTGTAATGTTTTTTTAATTCTACCTACTATCTAGTTATAAGTTGATGTTCTACATCTTTTGCATGCCTACGTGGTAAAATATGGCTGAACTTTCAATATGTTTTTTTTTTTGTCACCATTTAATGTTACCCATGTTTGCAAAATAAAATTATCTTTATCTATCTTTATCTTTATCAGGACGGGGCAGATTAAGTAGTAATTAAATTTCGTAACGCACGTTTGTAAAAACAAGTGCGAGTCGGACTCGCGCACGAAGGGTTTTGTATCATCATCGTAAAAAACGGCAAAAAAATCACGTTTGTTGTATGGGAGCCCTACTTAAATATTTATTTTATTATGTTTTCAGTATTTTTTGTTATAGTTGCAACAGAAATGCATCATCGGTGAAAATTTCAACTGTCTGCTATCACGGTTACGGCCTGGTGACAGAAGGACAGACAGACAGACAGAGAGACGGATCGCGGAGTCTTAGTAATAGGGTCCCGATTTCACCATTTGGGTACGGAACCCTAAAAACAGCAATGTGAAAATTCTACCTTAAATCAATTTCTAAAATTCTAAATAAAATATCATATATAAAATAAGCGTATCATGACGGAACGGCTGCACCTATTGGCTATATACTTTTTTGTTGTGATTGTAATTCTCATTGTTTTTAATACAAACCCTTTGAAGAGAAAGGAGATATAATACGGAGGTATTGGACTCATTAGATACATAACCAATGAGTCCAAACTTGATGGTGTTATCTTGTCTGGTTGAGGAGTTGCTATGGACATTTAAGACATTTGAGCTCCATTCTGAGACAACTTCCATAGTACTATATTATTTCAATGTCTAGTTAATTACTTAAATTCGCCAAGGTGCAGCTTAATCGGATGCCAGGAAGTGTTTGAAAAATTGTAAATCTTACTAGTTTGCGGATACACTGACTCACGGATCTTTGCTGTGAAAGGACGTATCGTTGGTTGCTGTGGTGATTTTTCAAAGCTGGTTTTTGGGTTCGCATTTTGAGGAACATCGGACCCTCTCTTACTATCTTGTGGATATTACCATTTACGACGGTGTCCATATTGGATTTTGTTTCTCCGTCTCATTCACACAGGAGTGCACCGAAACTCAAATTGCGACTGGACAACATTTGAAGTTTTACATAATGCGTTCACCGAATAAACAAAGCTCATCTAACCCGGACATACCTTCAACATCGGAATTCTCTCAAAATATCAGAAAGCGTAAAACACCGGAAAATGAAGCTTTAGATATGTTTCATTCCTTTAAATCTGAACTATTGCAAACATTGAAGGACTGGCGCCAGGATATGAATAATAATTTCGAGCAAATAAATCAGAATATTAATAATATAAGAAGTGATTTTGACCAGTATAAAATTGAAATTAAGAAAGAGCTAGGATCTTTACATACGGAGCAGTCAAAAATTGTGTCACAGTGCGCAAAGTTATCAGATGAAATTTCCGATCTAAGGGAATCTAATCAATTCATGAGCGACCAGTATAATGATCTCGGCAAACGAGTGGATGATATGTCCGCGGAAACAAATACACAATATGGAAAAACTGTCTTGGACTTAGAGGTGAAAATAGACTTGTTGGAGCAGCAAGCAAGACAGTGCAACATAGAAATATCTAACATACCTGAAAGACGGAATGAGAATCTCGTTGACTTGCTCGAAAGTATCGGTAAGCAGATTGGATACAATATCAGGAAAGAGGATGTAGTATCTATACACCGTGTTCCTCACGCTGCGCAGAATAACAAGCCCAAGAATATTGTTGCGAAATTTACAACAAGAATTTTACGTGACAATATAATTAGCGCATACAGACTGAAAGAGGGACTGTCTACCGAACAACTAGGAATACCAGGCACCTCACATAAAGTCTTCGTGAACGAACACCTCACGCTACGAAATAAGCAGCTCTTTCGTCAGGCCCGGGAAGCAGCAAATCGTGAGGGATATAAATTCGTGTGGACTAAACATTCTACAATACTCGTCAGAGAGATGGAAAATTCCACTGTGCTGGCTATTCGGACGCTCAAAGACATCGAGAAAATTAAGGTTAATACAAAAACTAACTCCTCTATACAGAAATGAAAAACTCCGTTACATTTATTTTGCCCTTTACATCAAATTAGGTGATTTCTTTTTATTCATTTACACTCGGTTTACATATTTTCTTGTATTTTTTATTAGATATTTGCAGAAGCATACCATAATTTCACTAATTTTTTTTATCCACTTAAGAATATTGACGTGTTCGTTGGCAACAAAATACTTAAAACTAATGCAGCATACGAATTGTTTTAGAAATCATGGATAATCACAATACAAATAACCTATCAGTTTATTATCAAAACTGTCGCGGCATGCGTACAAAGCTGAAAACAATATTCTTCAATATAATGTCTAATTCATACGATATAATCATTCTGACGGAAACCTGGCTAAACAGTAGCATATATGATGACGAATTCATAGATCAACGATATATTGTGTACAGATGTGATAGGGACCTAAAATTGACCCATAAATCAGATGGAGGAGGGGTTTTGGTGGCAGTCATGAAGTATCTTAGACCGTATCGTTTCACTGTACCGTCGCTTGCACCAATGACAAAGTCTGTGGAATTAGTTCTTGTCCAATTACCGAGTACTGAACTAACTGGCTGTTATTTAATTGGAGCAGTTTACATACCGGATAGGTCACCCACAGCGGTGTATAATTTATACTTTGAAGTTTTAAATGATATCATAAGAGAAAATAGCATATCCAATCTGTTACTAGTCGGGGATTACAATATACCTGATGCTGCTTGGCAACATCAACCGGACTGTTCTGCCCTTGTTTGTACGGGTACATCATCAGTTTGTGACGGTCTGCGAAGCTTTATGATTCTTCACGATTCCTCTCAATTTAATGCAATTAAAAATTCGAACAGGAGGATTTTGGATTTATGTATCACTAATATAACTGATTGCTCTGTGACGCAACCACAGGTCTCAATTTCTGTCCCAATAGACGTTCATCATCCTCCATTTTACATTATTATTCCTTTCACATCCAACATTAACACCATGAATCGTAACCGAGTAAAAAAACCTAACTTTTTTAAGGCCAATTATGATATTCTAAATAAAGAGCTGATGGGCGTCTCCTGGAACGTGATACTTGATCAACTTTCCGCAGAGAATGCAGTTAACTTATTCTATGAAACTATTTACGATATTGTCAAAAAAAATGTACCACTTGTAAAACCTAAACCAGCACGATACCCAATATGGTTTAGTTCTTCTCTTATACATATTTATAAAAACAAACATAAAGCTTGGACTAAGTGGAAAATATATAAAAATGACGCAGACTATGAGATCTTTTCATTATACAGAACCCGCTTTAAAAGTGAATCTACAAAATGCTATAATAAGTACATCAATTCTGTAGAGGATTCTAACCCCAAAAACACTAAATACTTTTGGTCTTATATATCTAACAAAAAAACAAAGGCAGGTATACCGTCGAGTATGTCATACAAAAACCAAACTTCGCAAGATCCCGAAACCATTTGTAACTTATTTTCCTCATTTTTCCAATCTGTTTACCAGCCGAGCACCTTAACTCCCCAATGGTCTACACCAAAGAGTTATTCGGACCAGTGTGATTTATTACACCATATCTATTTCGACGTAACTGTTATCAAAAAAGAATTAAAAGAACTAGACCCCTCCAAGGGTCCTGGTCCAGATGGACTTCCAGCAGTGTTTCTTAAATACACTGCTGAATCAATATGTGAACCGTTGCACATTGTATTTAACAAGTGCATCACGGAAGGTTTCTTTCCAGACATTTGGAAATGCGCCTACATTGTCCCAATCCATAAAAGTGGTTCAAAACATGACGTCACAAACTACCGTCCAATATCTATTATTAGTGCAACATCTAAACTTTTCGAGAAGCTTGTTCAAAATGCCATCTACCCCTTCATCCATAACTATATCATAGCCGAACAACACGGTTTTGTGAAACAAAAATCCACCATGACGAACTTAGCAATTTACTCTAATTTCCTCTTCCATAGTATCGACAAGGGAGTCCAGGTGGACGCTCTGTATACAGACTTTCAGAAGGCATTTGATAGAGTCGACCATGAAATCCTCCTCAATAAAATAGCCTACAACGGAATTAGGGGCAACCTTTTGCGTTGGTTTTGTTCATATATTATGAATCGCAGCCTGATAGTCGTGATAAATGGGTATAAGTCGGGAAGTGCTGGTATGTCATCCGGTATTCCCCAAGGCTCTATACTAGGACCTCTACTTTTTGTTATATTCATAAACGACATACATACATGCTTTAAATACACAAATTTTCTTTTATACGCTGATGATTTAAAATTATATAAAACCATAAAAAACGATAACGACTGCTCAGAACTTCAGAGCGATCTTAACCGACTATCGGAATACTGTAAAGTTAACAAGCTAAATTTAAGTATACCCAAATGCCATATCATCAGCTTCACTAAAAACAAAACTGTAATAAAATATGATTACACATTATGTGGTACTATACTAAAAAGAGTAATGAACCTTAGAGACCTGGGAATACTATTTGACTGTAAATTACATTTGGACCTACATATAGAAAACATTATAAATAGAGCATTTAAAATGTACGGCTTCGTTATCAGAACAGCAACCGACTTTAGGCGCCCTTGCACGTTTTTACATCTGTATCGTTCACTCATTCGTTCTCAGCTTGAATATGCCTGTCTGATATGGGACCCGTTTTATAATAAATATAAAATAGCCATTGAAAAAGTACAACGAAAATTCTTACGTACCATGCAATACAGATGCCAACTACCACGCTTAGCTTACGAAGACCTTTTAGCATTATATAATTTACTCTCACTCGAGAAGAGACGAATGGTTCTGCAAATAATGACACTGCATGACCTCTATCATAATAAGCTAAATTGTATAGACCTTGGTAATGATATTAACATTGTAGTTCCTAGATCAATTCTTCGTCGTGGAGTGCGCAATTACCAATTGTTTGATCAGGCATCAACCCGGACAAACGCAGGTAAACGTGCACCCATTCAGCGCCTTATGCGAATGTACAATATATATTTTATAGATATTGATATATTTATGTTAAATAGAAATGCTTTTCGAAGTGAAGTTATCAGCGTGCTGAATAGCTTGGATATATCTAGTGGGATTACCCACTAGATATGTCTAAGTTGTTCGGTACGTTGATATTTGTTTATTGGATAGTTGTTTATTAGTTTGTAGCGATTTAACATGTTTCGTACAATGTGAAGTAACTACCCTACCGATGAGTCCTCACCATAGCATATCTCTTTGTTAATATGTGGAAAATGTTGTGGTTGTTACATTGACTTGTTTTATATAAGTACCTAACTGATAAGTGTTATATGTAATGTAATATCGTTTTTTTTCCCAAATAAAATAAAATAAAATAAAATGAAATACAAAAAACACCGAAAGCAACGTAATTTATAGCTTATAACAAATAACAATTTAAAAATAAAAAGGCCCTCCAACACATTTTTATTTTATGCTACATAATTTATCTAATATTAGCCACGCTTCGATCAACAATCTATTGAACGAATTGTGACACGATATCTTGCGAAAACACCCTCGATTCAAACAGTAATACGCCCATAACGCATCAAAATCGGTTCATTCGCTTAGGAGCTATGATGCCACAAACAGATGTAAATATTGGTGAAGAACTCTTTAATAAATGATTTCAAATTTCGGTATGGGCAGCTGCATTCGCACGTCTGTTTATTTATTTTAATTTTATTTTACACTATACCATAACAAAAAGTAAAAAAAAAAAAAATAGTTTTGGAAGTCGGTATTCCTGTTATCGTTGTTTCATTTTATCTTACATCTTACTTCGACTTCCGAATATAACCTTTAAATGAAAGGGGTAAATATTTTATTTTGTAAATTTCCGCCCTGACTTAAAACAAAAACACTCTAGTTTTTTAACCATTACGAGAAGAAATTGATCTTTGTATTCATTAGGAGCGCTAATAGTTCAAATACTCAAGAATAAATTGCAGCTTATACTTAGGGCAAGGTTCAAACCTAATTTTCTTGGTCTATATAATCTTATAATATTTATTAAAACTTCATGCACAATAGCAAATAATAACACAAAAAGAAAAAGGCGGGATCCTTAGGCATTGAGTTAACTTTAGTGAGAGAAAAGTAGGTAAAACAATCACAGATAATTTTTGGGACTTGTGAGTACAAGGCCTCATTTGCTTTTGAATTCATAACAAAAATCGTAGAATGCAAAACCTCTGCCTAAGTATAAGTAGTCGTTTAAAAGCAACGGCAAAGGTTACTTCTAGGTAAGCGTGCTTCACCTTCAACCAACATCATCGCTCTCCATCAGATGAGATAGTGGTCATGCGCGAGCCGATCTATAAATAAAACTTTTTCACAAAAAATAAACCGACTTCTAAAGCAAAACACTAAAAAGTGCTAAAATAACTTTCGTTTCGGAAGTCGGTGTTGGCCAACGAAAAAAACAAGAGGTTCCAAAAACACCGACTAGACTCTCTTTTTAGTTTTGATACCCTATTATAAAAAAATGCAGATCTATAGTAAGTTACCTATCTAAAGGGTTGACAAAATACCCATAATAACTTAATTTACACGTTTTATTAGTCGCAAAGGAGTTCGGAATGCTAAACCGATTTTGATGAAACTTGAGATAACACTGTTCTCAAAGTTGAGATATACTTAATCCAATAAAAATGAATTAAAGAATGATCACGATCCGATAAGTAGTTTTGGAGAAATGCGTGGCCAAACATACATTGAAACAAACAAACATACACTTATGAAAGGCACACGTGTACGTGTGCACGCGACCCATACATAGTAACATATTATGTGAATATTATGCTATTACAACAACATTACATTACTTCCTTTTTTTGAAGTCGATAAAAAATTATAAACCAGCAGCCTTATTGCGTAATGAATTCGGAAATAACAAAGTACAAAGAGTATGAAAAATCGACCAAACACATGCGAGATGAAAGACGCGATATGGCTTTCGTTGTTATGTGATTAGTTGATTTTTCATACTCTTTGCCCTTTGCTCTTTCCAAATTCATTACGCAATAAGGCTGCAGGTCCTCGAACTCACCCCAACAGTGCGCTGCCCCCATGCACATCGTCACAAGCACCAGCACACACCGAGCTCTGCACATTTTATATTCAGAATGCAACGTTGATTCTACAGAGGTAGATGGTGCGACGACCACCCTTGATCGCTCTATGAATATTAATAAAAATGCCTGGCTATCCGCGAACTTAACAGGATAAAGAACAGTGTTCTCTTATCGGAAACCACAAGCTTGTTATTTGTTCATATTTTTATCAAAATTTATGTAGCTAATTACTACCAGCTCTATAGATTAAGTATTGTCTTCGGGTTCTTAATATTGAAAATATCTTTAAAAATAAAGACGGAGCAATGCTCTTAGGTGTGTCCCTCCTGTTGGTCACCATTTTACCGGGCTTATTTACCCAGGTATGTGGAGCCACGCGAGACTGACGATTTGGTAAATAACGCCTTGAGATGATCGCGCACGGTGGGCAAGGTTTTGTGAAAACACGGAACAAGAACTCTTAGGACCGGATCAAACTATAGAGCAAGATTAGGTATAGGATTAATTCCGACTATGTTATAATTACTTTACAGTAAACCCCGCCTATGGCTTGTGGCCGCCTGACGATTCAATCTGTCTGTGTTTAACATCCTTAGACAAGTGACATTCTTTCAACGAATAGCGATTGAATAAAACTCAATAATGTATAGGAATGCCAAGTCCTATCGAACCCTTGCATTTTGGCATTTCGACCAACGCCTTTGCTGTCTTCAGTGTGAGATCCCACTGCAAAAATAATAATAATATATCTGCAGGTAATAATTTGTTTTTGATAACAATTGATTTTTATGAATGATTCTTGACAGTAGTATAGATTACTGCAGGGTTGCCTGGCCGCATCTGGCTGCAAATAATTTTATATTTTTAAACTTTGCCCTACACCATTGAGGTAATAATGTAATACGTAGTACATATTATCTCAAAGTCCACTAAGAATTTCTCCTGTATCATGGGTGCGCTTGGAATACCATCTAGCTCGCAGTTAGCCACCATTCATGTGTACAGTTAGCAGGCAAACTGGCAATCTACTATTAAGTATAATTTATAAAAAAATAGTTTATTCAAAAACCCTGATTTCTGCAGATTTCTGCAGTCGGATCTTAGCCTCCTTTCTAAATTTGCATGATGTTTCAAAAGCCAGGCGTGAGTTTTTCATAAATATTTGTTGTGAAATCGGCACCTTACTAACATTTAATCAAGCTTGCGTCGTAATGGTAATTAAAAAGTGTGTCATTAAGGGGAGTGACTATGGCAATGAAGATGAGGAGGTGTCTGGTCTCATCAATCTTGTGTTGTTCGCTGGCACATGACAACTTGATAAGTTACTGTGTACTTGTTACATGTATGAAGTTGTGGTTACGTATTACCATTATAAGGTAAACGTCTTTGATGTTTACCTTTTCTACTCTACTAAGTTCTTGTACGTCCTTAACAAATCGTGTTTTATGAACAAATTAGATTGTACCAGCGGTGCAATATAGGGTAGGTGCTCCAGTGAATGAACATAACCCAGTTAGTGAACAAAACGGAGTTATTTCCAAAATAAAAGAAAGTAAAACATTTTTACCCAACGTAGTATTTTTTTTCGTAATAGCAGCTCTTTTTTTCATTATAGTGGCAAAATTAATTTCATAAGTTACTGTTCATTTTAAAATGGCGAGCGTTTAAAGTTGGCAGTGTTGATGTGACTGTTTATTTGTTCGGGCAAGAATTTAGGGACTCAGGTAAGACAAAACATTTTTGATATTACATTGTAGCCGTAATTGAAGTATGTACTATAAGATTTATTGATTGATTGCCATTTTAGCCAGTTTTAAGTAAATTATTAAGTGTCCCAGCATTGGAACTAAAAGAAACGTTTAAAATCCGGTAAATGAACAGCCGTTCATTCACTGGACAAACGTCACTTTCATATTATATTCAAAAATGTAATTTATAATTACACCATAAGATTCATGTTTTGGCAGTAGTTTTAAAAATCGATTTCTGATCTTTAGGCCAGTATTGGGACTGGTATGTTAATTGGCGAGTATATCACTCAACTTTGGTTTGCCGATGATATCGATGGTCATGCCTGAGACTGTGGAGGACCTCAATGCAATTCTTTATGACCTCAAGTGGCTCTTAAAATGAACTTGTACAAAACAAAAGTCATGTTTAATACCCATGTTACATCCACTCCTATCAAAATCGGAGACTCTACACTCGAAGTTGTAGACGATTATGTCTACCTGGGGCAATAAATCCAGTTGGGTAGGGCCAACTTCGAGAAAGAGGTAGACCACCCAATCCGACCCAGCTGGGCTGTGGCGGCGTTCAGAAAGTTGCGCGGTATCTTCTCGTCCAAAGTACCACAGTGTCTCAAGACGAAAGTCTATGACCAGTGTCTTACGAGTGTCACTGGCTATATTAAAATTGGAAAATAGAAAATGGCGAATTTCGGGCGCCATATTGTCGACTCTTTTAAGCGGGATTTAGATTTTTTGAAAAAATTCTATTTTTTGGAGCGGTTTCGTAGTAACGATTTTCTACGTCTATTTTTAGTAGCACTTTAACTCCTAAGTGTGTAAGTAAAGTTCTTATAGCTAAGTATAGTAGCCCAAGTGGCTTGTAAATTACATTGGCCCACGCACGTGCCATATTTATTTTTTATACTTAAGTAATTTTTCTTAAGTTATATGGAAAAGTAAGTTTAAAAATAGTGAAATAACTTCGATTACTCAACATCATCTGATACGATTTGATTTGATATGGAAAGAAAGAGTGAGCTAGTGAAGTATTCGATGAAAGCCTAAAGAATATGTATGCATATCTTTGTATTTAAATGCTTGTCTGTGCGCTCAGCTATCAAAGCTTGACTTACCGCTCTTACAGGCCCTACCAGGGAATTGAACCCAGGACAATGAGGCAGTCTTTACTGCATGTATACAGTTATTGGTACACTGATGCCCTGTATAATTTCCTGTTTTATTATGTTACTCTGAGAAAATGTAAGTAAGCGAACGAGTTAGTATGTAAATGGCAATTATCGTATTTTAAGATACTTGGGCTTTTGCATCGCAAGCGCAATCTATAATTACTTTCATTTCGGGTCCGTTTTACCAATATACGTAAGGTTTCAAGGCAACCCCCCGAATATGCGAATATAGGATTAAGTATTCTTTTGACCCACTGAGTTTTGTCCTACATAAAAGTCCTAGATCGTCCCAAACAATATGCTTCCTTCGTCCCTAAATATTATTTTAATAATTTTATTCCCGCTCCGTCTTATTAAATATGTGAATATAGATACAATATCAATGAAGATTTTAATGAGGTGTTTCGTCTTTGTTGAATCGACGGCAGCAAAGACAAAGTGCGGGATAAATTATATTGTACTGTTTACATATTATGGTGCACACAAAATAAAACTGTTTACATATGGTGCACACAAAATAGTACTGTTTACATATGGTGCACATAAAATAGTACTGTTAACATATGGTACACACAAAACAGGTCGGCGGTCCGCCATTTAGTGATACCTGCAGGGTGAGCACGGCCTTCTGTGACAGGCTTGATTCATATATTTTATCACAGTTTGGGAGCAAAAACCGTGATAAAATGCGAGACTCAAGACTGTTTCAGAGGCCGTGCTCGCCCGGCTGATCTATAGTATAGGAAGTATGATTCAAAGATGATATCATGGGGGCAATCAGTATTGGCATAGTTTGTCTGCAGATGCATAGGTATTTTTCATCAAACTAAGTATACATATTATATTTGATACCTTTTTATTTCTATAAATCGGTGTCCTTTACATCGTCATAAAGTTGTCTGTAAGAGATTGTCCTGTGCGATAAGGCCGCCCATTGTACACTTGCTTTTATGATTGTTTGTCCTGTATATACATTTTTGTGGTGTACAATAAAGAATATAATAAATAATAGCTCATGTCGTACTTTTCATTTATTCTTTCTTATAGACAAAACTAAACTAACTCTAAACTATGCTAGTTTTATGTTATCTGTGTCTATTATTATTAACAAACATACCAAAACAAGTCAGCACGGCTAAAAGCCGCGATAAAGAAACAATAACACGTCACAGAAGCTACGCTACCGCTGTAGCGCGATAAAACTCTTTCTACATAACAATCACCTTGAGAGGAAACACACTACTTATTTGTGATTCTGATCAGCAGGGGTCCGTTTTAGTAGTGGTAAGGCTATTTTTGAAGGAGCTTGTTTGGGAAAGTACTACTGCCATGAGCATTTGGGTGTGCTGTTTGCCTGTTTGAAGGTATATAAATGTAACGCATAAGACACACTTTAAGGCGACAATACACATAACCTGCGTAAAAGACCGCAAGTAGCTTGTAGCTTAAATTTCACTATGGCATGCAAGTTACTCGCACACTTTTATGCGGGTTACAGGCATGTGTATCGTCGCCGTTAGATTCGTCTCTGGGTTTACAACATACCTGCCAAAGTTTTGTTATTGCAGACGTCTATAAGTCGCGGAGACCACTTCCCATAAGACCGCGTTACTTTTACTTAGAAAACATTCAAAAGCAAGTCCCAATTTAGTAAATTATTTATTTGTCTTCCGTATTATGTTTTGAAATCTTATAGTTTCTAGTATTGACTTATAACATAAACTAGCGGACGCCTCGCGGTTTCCCATGTAGTTCCCGTTTCCATGGGAATACAGGGAAAAAATGTGTTTTTGAAATAGGTCCAGTAGGTTTTGAGTTAATTTGTCCCACACAAAAATGCAAATCTTTCCTCTTTATAATATTAGTGTAGATATAGATGTGAAAATCTATAGTTTTCTTAATTATTTATACCTCAACGATGGGCTGGACGGATTTGGATGAAATTTTACAAATGTGTAGACAATAACCTGGATTGAGACGTAAGATAGTTGCTATCCCGATGGTATGTTTCCTTTAACACGGGTGAAACCGCTGACAGAAGTTAAGAAACAATAGACATAAAAAGTGTCCGCGGAATTTATTGCACGTTCTTCTCCATAGAGATATACCTACGCTTGCCAATCTTTTTCTGTTGGACTGACCGACTGCATGATAATTCAAAAATACCTAAATAGATTAATTGTAATAAAGGCTTTCAGTCTTCACTTATTGCATAACATTTTTTTTTTAGTTCGAGTTACGCATACAACAGTTATCTCTCCTTAACAAAAATAGCTAACCACAATAAAAATATCATAGAGGACACAATAAAGCTACACTATACATCGATCCGCCGATAGATACAGCAAACAGAGACATGTTTGCGCCATGCGCCAACGGCAACAGGAAACAGTAATCCTATTGCAGAACCTATTTGAACAGTCGGCTCCGTGATTTAATCGCCATCTTTGTTGCACGTGTGTAACCCCCAAATACATGTTCTAGACCTGCTAGAGAGCTCTTAGACGGGCAACTTTAAAGGCAACTATCCGGTGACAGTTTCCTAACATAAGTGGACTAAATTGTTACAATACGTAACGCAAAACAATCGCCATAATTGGCGGCAATACGAAACAGCACCTATTGGTACACCTTCTTTTCTTTTGCCTGGAGAAGTGCTCATGCATACTGCACTACCACGGGGAGATAGTGCAGTTATGTGGGACTCTAACCCACTAAAAATGCCACGGTGTCTTCCTGTGCCACTTATGGCGGGAACACGGGCATGCGTTAGCACTCACCGCGAACCCGCCGCGGCTGTCCGACACCGGACCCTCCACGGGATAGTACCCCCCCCATCACACATGGTCACGGCGCACCAGTACACACTGTACGCCGTGACCACCTCAGGGACCAAATCAGTACATGGGCGCCAGACAACCCCGTGTATGGCACCCTTGATCCTCCTGTGACGGGTCAAGGTTACCTACCATTTTTTCGGCCGCAGGAGATAGGGAGAGCGGCCAACGCTATACCGACACTCCTCTTCCCATGCGGCCTAACCGCGTCCGCCATCAGACGGTGGCGACCCCGTCCAGGCCGTGGATGGTAAGGAGAGCGGCGCACCGCAATACCGGCACTCCTCTCCAAGCGCGGCCTCCAACACTCAGCCGCGATATCGTATGGGACCTAGGACGCTCCATAAGACATCGCGGCCCGCCTCAGTTGCGATGTCGCCTGTTACCATGCGGTACCGCAACCTACTAGTTGGCCGATACGTCGTCGGATTAATCGGAAAAAGCCCTGACGAGCGGCCCCTCCTCGGGTTCTTTTTCGCTTTACCGTGGGTAACCAAGCCACGGTTACTTAGCCCCCCCGCCTCGACAATGCGGGAACCCGACAGGGGGGACATATTGGTACTCCTGCCTCCGTGATTTAATCGGCATGTTAGTAGCATGTGTGTAGACAAAAGAGTGTGTGTAGTGTAGTCAAAAGTTGCCCGTCTAAGAGCTCTGTATCAGACTAGTACATGTTGTGTTCTAGTCTGATACAGAGCTCCTAGATGGGCAACTTTTGAAGTAACTGACGGGCGACAGTTTTTAATCAAAAGTGGTCCACTTTTGATTGAAAACTGTCGCAAGTTGCTACAAAATGGAACGTTAAAATTATCACTTTTATGCTTTAAAAAATAAATCAATACAACGAACGTATGCAGAATCACTCACCGCGTTTAACTAGTTTAAAATTAATATCAATTTGCAGACTAGACGACCTTTTTGTAGCCCAACTTCTGTAAACAAAATATGTTATTTTTTTTTGTTTCTGTTTCACCCACGTATTCAATCTCATTTTCCGAATTTTCTTTTCAAGGACGTCATCAAAGCCCTTCATAGCTAAAGTTTTCCGTAACTCTCGTTAGATCTAAGCATGTTTAACTGACAGTGTGGCTTTATGTTGCTGCCGCCATCGTCCATCGTAGCTAACGTTGGCCAACTTAAATCGTTCGTGTGAGCGGTCTATACAATGTTTGGTCTGGCTCAGATATCGCAAACATCTGCGGTCTTTGTGCTGAATGCCAGGCGGTTTCAAGTCTTAGCGCAGTCTATTTCGTGTGAATGAATATGTGCGTTGAAATGGATAAGTAGTTTTTTATGCATTCTGAGGTTAAAGCTACGAGCTGAGCATGACGGTTCGATTCCCGGGTCGGACAGTGGTTACGCCAGTTTTGTAAAAATCATTACTTGCTTTTATTTTTAAATTATAATAACTACTCATAGTTGTTTATGTCAAAGTTACTCTGGTTTGGATGCTTGTGTGTTACGCGGGTTAATGTAAACTTTGCTCGCCATTGGCCCGTTTGGATTGCGAACCCCGAACTGTCATACATCATCAACCAATAAAAAGTCTTCTAATGTCGGCGCTCGCGAGCTAACGCATCTTCCGTCGGCTCCCGTTTTCGGTTGTTTTTTTTCTGAAGATTCTACGTTCAAAGACTGTGTGTGATATCAAACCTGTGCATCTGTGGTTCCTGAAGAGGTACATGGAGGCAGGAGCATTCGCCTTCGGGATATGCAGGTACGTCCAAGCCTAGGTACAATTGTCCAATGTGCAACTACGAGTCAGTCAATCAGCACCTATCTTAAATTACAGTCCACTATTCAGGTATTTCCATCATCCCCTTGTTATTTACGCACCATTTAATTTGGTCCATCTCACCGGATGACAATCGGATAAGAATTGTTGAGAAAAATCCGATCGTGATTCGACTCGAGTTGGCTTTTACGCATAGTTGATATTGAACCTTGTTACTTCATACGTTAGGTTGAAAGTCGATTATTAGTACCATAGGTCAACGACTCATATTTTGCAAATATCCTGTAGTATTCACTTATTACGCATTAAATCACAGTTTATAACGTTATTTTATTATTAATTACAATATTTATACGTTTTCTAACGTGTTTAATAAAGTAAATCGCTCGCGCGTCCGTACATACATACAAAATTTACGTTTATTTCCTACCTACCTACATTCGCTTCGCATTCGCCTTTCTGCAGACGTTCATATGTTCGCAGTTAGTATTCTTATCTGTTTTACTTACAGATTTCGTTAAATATTCGCCCTAGTCTAAAAATTAGATTAGTGTTTTTCGCCAATTAAACCAACCAAATAAGTGAGACCCGCACTAGTCATACTTATTATAACTACGCTAGGGTTCTAGTCACTGGTCGGATAGTTGTTCGCAATCAGTTGTTTACAAGTTGATTGTTATTTACTTGGGTTTTAAGTAAATAACTTTATTAAAAGCGCATCGAATTGTAGACAGCTATTATATTCTTTAAATCTTCGCTTATACATACTGCAAAGGTATAAATAATTTGGGTTTAATATTTAATTTAATAGGTAGGGAAGGTATATACATACATATTATATTACCGCCGCGCCGTGAGCAGGTATATACCGTCGGCGTAGAATATCGCATTTTGTGCATCGCACCTATAGAGGTATAGGTACGTGTAAATAAGTCGCATCGTAGGTAACTTATCGCATCGGCTTGTAATATTTGCGGTTATTTCGCTCGCATCGCATCGTACACTTTTCAGATATTTAATTTACTTATTGACTAATCGCATCGTATCTTTTTATTTTATCTCGCGTAAAACTTTACGCTTAATTTGTTTGTCGCGGGAGTTGTTAACACAGTTTGTGCATTGTTAAGTTTCAACAATGGCGGCAAAGGATGTGGATATACATTTGTTACAAATTAAATTATTGGAAGCTAAGCGTCAATTGTATTTTGAACAAATAAATAAGACATTCCAGTTATCATCGAAAACAGATGAGAAGTCGAGGTATAATTTCTTATCTCAAGCTCGCGCTATTGATCAATTACGTAAGGAATTTGTAAGTTTGGTTGATGAGATAAATTTATTAAATTTGCAAGTAGATCCCGACTACGATATTAATTACCAGCCGATAGCGGCCTTTGACGATTTATATTATTTTATAAAGGAGATTTTCAATAGGTTGGACAAAACAAACTCCCCTCCACAAGCCGCGCTAAATGCCGGTATTCAGGAACATAAGATTCCCCGTATTGAATTACCTATATTCGACGGTGAAATTCAGAACTTTCCGTATTTTTACGAAACGTTTAAACGTATAATACATGAGAACAAGACTTTGACTGATTCGGAACGTATCCATTACCTGATTAGTCATCTTTCTGGAAAGGCTAAAAACATATGTGCTGGTATAGCCCCGGCTGCAGAAAATTACACTGTTATTTGGCAGGCATTGCTGGATAAATATAAGGATGACAGAGCTTTAGCTACGACATATTTGAGTCAATTGTTTGCATTAAAAAATATAAACGGTCCTTCAGCAAATAATTTGGAAAAATTTGTTGATCAATATGCAGCTACTATCGCGGACCTCAAACAACTTAACATTGATAATTTGAGTGATTTTGTTTTTGTTTATATGGGGCTTAGGCTTGTAGATTCAGATACAGCGAAAAGTTTCGAAACTGCGATTCGTAGTCAAACGGATATGCCTAAATATGATGAATTTGTTAAATTCTTACGAGAACAAGTTAAAATTTTGTATCGCACGAGCACTTCGTCGTCATCACAACAAGCTCGTGGCAACCCTACGACACTGCAGCCCGCTTGGAGCGGCCGCGCAGCCACCTCGCGTGTTTTTCCCGCGCCTCCGCGCGCTTTAGTTTCCGCTCAGCAGACTCAAGCTTCCGGTAAGCTGTGTAAGCTTTGTAACAACACCGCGCACACGCATCTTTATGCATGTAAACCATTTACGGAACTTTCGGCTCTCGATAAATTTAAATTTGTAAAAGAAAATCGTTACTGCGTTAACTGTTTGAGTAATCAACATACATCGTTTTATTGTAACTCGAGCACTTCTTGCCGTAAGTGTAATGCGAAGCATCATACGTTGCTTCATTTTGGTAAGGAAATTTCACCAGCGCAGTCGAGCACCTCCACTGTAGCTGTAAACCAGGAGACTGAAATAAGTGAGGTCTTGAACTTACTTGAAATCGAGGAGGAACTCACCTCAAATCCTGTCTTGGATGACTCTTTGCTTGAAGAGGAGAATCCAGAAGTATCGTTTTGCACATTGTCTTCTACAAAGTGTGAATCGAAAACAACTACGCAAATTCTAGCGACCGCAAATGTTTACGCCACCGGTCGCAATGGTCGAGATGTAGTGGTTTGATGCTTATTGGATCCCGGATCTCAAAAACATTATATAACAACAAAATGCTGTTCTAAGCTAGGATTAAAGATTAAATCTGACTCACCTGTCGCTGTGAAAGGTATAGGTGGCTCAACACAGATAGTGAAGGGCACTGTGAAAGTTAATTTCAGATCTCGGTTTAATAATTCTAAATTTAATATTCAGGCACTAGTACTGAATCAAATCACAAGTGACTTACCAACGTGTCCTGTAGATACAACATTCCTTGATAGTTTGCGAAACACTCCCATGGCAGATAGTACCTGGGGTACGCCAGGAGAAATAGATTTGTTAATAGGTGTTAGTCTTTTTGCTGAGATGTTGCGATCCGGAAAAATAGTCGGAGAACCCGGATCTCCAGATGCCCTTGAGACGGTTTTGGGGTATATCGTTCTAGGTGATGCTCCAGCGGCTTCTCAAATTCACGCTACAACTTCTGTGGCATGTCATACTGTCACCACTTCCGAGGTAGACTCTTTAGTTCGTAAAATGTGGGAACTCGACGAGATAGATCCTAAACAATTTTTGAATGCGGATGACAAACAATGTGAAGATATTTATAAGGAGACTGTCACACGAATACTTCCGGACAATACGAAGTAGCTTTACCTTTTAAATTCAACCCCGACTTGCTTGGTAATTCTTTTGAGATTGCCAAACGCAGATTCTCATACTTAGAGCGTAGGTTTAATGCTCAGCCCGCTCTGAGAGAGGCATATGACAATGTCATAAGGGATTATATAGATCAAGGTTATTTATCTGCTGTAAACACGATCGATACGGATTTTCGACACTTTTATATGCCACATCACGTGGTTTTACGGGATGA
Source organism: Orthosia cruda (assembly GCA_964057195.1). Taxonomy (NCBI): domain Eukaryota; kingdom Metazoa; phylum Arthropoda; class Insecta; order Lepidoptera; family Noctuidae; genus Orthosia; species Orthosia cruda. The sequence goes on from OZ059857.1 coordinate 9,735,833, forward strand.
CAAAGCAACTACACGGGTCAGACCTGTCGTGGACGCAAGTGCTAAGTCTAGCAGTGGATTTTCCTTAAATGACCTCTTACATGCTGGTCCTAATCTCCAACGTGACCTTTTCACGATCTTATTGAATATGAGATTATTACCTGTTGCTATCTCAGCTGACGTAAGACAGATGTATCTTAGAATAGGCGTTCGTGAGCAAGATCGTTGTTTTCAGCGAATCTTATACCGTTTCATTTCAGCCCATGATGATTCACCTGTGTGCAATTTTGCAGATAGCCAAAACCCTGTAAGGACGTTTGAATTCAATCGAGTAGCCTTTGGATTGAAATGCAGTCCATTTTTAGCACTACGCACTGTCGCACAACTAGCACAAGACGAGGGTTATCGTTTTCCTATCGCGAATGAAATTTTCCAGAGAGATCTTTACATGGACGATATAGCTAGTTCATTAATGAGCTCTGATCAAGCGATTGCAGCCTTCCAGGAGCTGATCGAGCTGTTCAAAGCTGGGGGTTTCCACCTAGTCAAATGGAGTAGCAGTTGTAAAAGGGTACTCGAACAAATTCCTGAAGATTATCGTATTTCACAGAATGTCGAATTTGATAAAGATGACACTCTGAAAATATTAGGCCTATGTTGGCATCCTTATGATGATGAGTTCGCGTTCAAAGTGACGTCAGATGATCGTCCTTGCACTAAGAGGAACATTTTGTCCTCTGTTGCACGTTTGTTCGATGTTCTTGGCCTAGTGGCACCGATCATTTTGTATGCCAAGCTTTTAATCAAAGAGCTTTGGATTGCCAAAATTGACTGGGACGATGCTCCCCCCCAACGGATTATACGATTGTGGAATCAGTTCCAAAGGGAACTTCCCGAAGTTGTCAAAATGAGATTTCCTCGACACATTGGTGTGGTGGAGGGTTGTTTAGTGACCATTCTTGGTTTCGCTGATGCAAGCGAGAAAGCCTACGGTGCTGTCGTTTATATCAGAGTAGACACTGAACAGAATCAAGCAACTGTCATGTTATCGTGCGCAAAATCGAAGGTTGCACCTTTAAAGGTTATCTCTTTGGCAAGTCTGGAATTATGTGCAGCCTTATTGCTTTCTAAATTAATAAAAAGGGTTTTTGAAACTTATTCGAGCAGATATCCAATCAATTCTATATTTGCATTCTCGGATTCGACCGTTACATTAAATTGGATCCACTCTTCACCTCATAGATGGCACACGTTTGTTGCCAATCGAGTTTCAAAAATTCAGGATAATTTGTCGTCTGATCACTTTTGCCACATTAAAGGCAACGAAAACCCAAGTGACTGTTTGTCCCGCGGGTTAACTCCAACACAACTTGTTAATCACCCTCTGTGGTTGCATGGACCCCCCTGGGTCAGTTTACCCAGGCATGAATGGCCTATAAAAGCGTTCGTTCCAAATGAGTCTCCTGACATACCAGAGCTTAAGTCACTTTCACTGACAAGGCTGGGGGAAATGGTTACGCCAGTTTTGTAAAAATCATTACTTGCTTTTATTTTTAAATTATAATAACTACTCATAGTTGTTTATGTCAAAGTTACTCTGGTTTGGATGCTTGTGTGTTACGCGGGTTAATGTAAACCTTGCTCGCCATTGGCCCGTTTGGATTGCGAACCCCGAACTGTCATACATCATCAACCAATAAAAAGTCTTCTAATGTCGGCGCTCGCGAGCTAACGCATCTTCCGTCGGCTCCCGTTTTCGGTTGTTTTTTTTTCTGAAGATTCTACGTTCAAAGACTGTGTGTGATATCAAACCTGTGCATCTGTGGTTCCTGAAGAGGTACATGGAGGCAGGAGCATTCGCCTTCGGGATATGCAGGTACGTCCAAGCCTAGGTACAATTGTCCAATGTGCAACTACGAGTCAGTCAATCAGCACCTATCTTAAATTACAGTCTACTATTCAGGTATTTCCATCATCCCCTTGTTATTTACGTACCAATTTGACTTCGTAGCGCTTCGTAGCGATGTTGCTTCGGTTGACTTGCTACGGCGTAGCAGATGCTACGGATGTCTACGTAGAGAACAATATTTTGGTTCAGTAAGTTCGTCTGGCTGACTACAAAATTTTTGACTATGTGTATAATTAGTTTTTAAGTATTTTTGATAAGTAAAAGTTGGAGATGTCTGTTTTACTGATATAATAGTAATTTAGATCAGGAATCGAGCAACGGTATTTCACTTGATAGTGAATGAAGTTGATGAGGTTTACAATGTAATACGCCTGCCTCGGTGTTTCAAATACGAGATTATCTTAAACAAACTGATAAAAAACCGGCCAAGTGTGAGTCAGACTCGCGCACGAAGGGTTCCGTACCAATATCGCAATAATCGGCCCAAAAATTACGTTTGTTGTATGGGAATGCCCCACTTAAATATTTATTTTATTCTGTTTTTAGTATTTGTTGTTATAGCGGCAACAGAAATACATGGGTGTACGCCAATGTTGCGAAGTTAATTACCGCGATGTACGGTACTGCGAAAGTTTAGATCATCTGTGAAAATTTCCACTGTCTAGCTATCACGGTTCATGAGATACAGCCTGGTGACAGACAGACAGAAAGATAGACAGACGGACCGCGGGTCCCGTTTTACCCTTGGGGTACGGTACCCTAAAAAGATAAGTACTTCCAAGCTAAGTTTAACTATGAAATAAATTTTCATTAAAGTCTAATCTTTAAAACAAATTTTATTTAAAGACCAGCTACTAAGTTCTAAAGGTAATGCCGTAAAAGCCCTTAAATAACGCCATAAAATAATCCGGCAAGCTTACCGATAAAGTAATAAAAAATTAAGGCGCCGTATATCAAAGAGGTGACCCTCTCTCTCCTTGGGGTCACATCGAGGGATACATTGTCGCAGCTTCGCAGGTAACGGGTTGACTATAACATTTAATATATATGGCACTGCAGAGAGATATTTGTCCATTGTTTATATTTAAAATATATTGCCTTGGTTTTTTTTTGTGAGGTGAAACTTCTCATAATATAGCGGTGTAAGTCTGACTCTGTATGTTTCGATATTTATTTATATGTTTGAGTAAATAAGGAGTGAATAATTTCAATACATGAAAATTGGAACAAGGGTAGATCATGCATGGCCTAGATTAGAACATCCCACCCATAAGTTTTTGGGACCCGTACATTTTGCGTAGTTACAACTGTTGCGAACACCTGTTCTTCTTGATAGCTACAAGGATGGGTCTTTAATTCAGAAGTGAATAGATAACTTCTATGCAAGCGTGCTTCACCGTCGACCACATCATCGCTTACTATCAGGTGAGATAGGTACTGTTAGAACGCGAGCCTAACAACAGATAAAACATGGATACTTTTATCCCGGTCGTAAGCTCCCGTAGAATAGCTTTAAATTTTTACACGGGGGAACCCTTAGACAAAGGCTATTAAAACAGATTATACGAAATATTTAAGCACACAATTTATAACTCAATATCTTTTTTAAGCTTAATCCATCGCCTACATAATTCTAACAACATTTCTTCAATAACACACTCAAATCACACTCAAGGAAAAATAAGTTTTTATGCCAAGATTTTCTCTTGACCTTTCAGATTTCTTGCTGAAAAAGGAAAAAATACATAATTACCCATTTTTAGTTGCTATTTTTAGCAGTTCTAAGGAGGAAAATTAACCTAATTTATTTCTGCGTCATCTCCAGGATCGAGATCAGGGATGTTATGGAGCTCCGTAACCGAAACTATCAGATATCCGAAATAAACATCCATCCGTAACTGTAAACAAATCAGATATAAAAGTTTCGGTTATATTCGGTTAGGGGCGCAGTCTAAAATTATACAGGTTACGACAGGTTTTGTTGGCCGGCCGAGCCGACACACTTGCCACGCGCGTTACCTGCATATTTGTTTCGTATAAAATTTAATATCCGTAACCGAAACTATCCTAAACTAAAGAATAATCCGAAATAATGCCTTATCAGTAACCGTACCCGAAACCAGTTTTTGTTTCAATACTTATCCGTATCCATATCCGAAATGTCATATCTATAACATTCCTGCTTGAGATTAGGGTATTAATCATTTTAAATCGAGCTGGCGCTGTAAGTAGGTCATCAGAGGTCACCGTGCGACGAGGCTGGAGAAAGAGGAAAGTCTCTAATATGATGACAAGCTTTTTAGATATACGCTTACTTGCAACTTTTTGTCGGGATTAATTATATATTTTTAAATTAATTATGTGTCGCTGATAAATGAACATACTTTACTTTGTGTTTTAAGTATTTTTAAAAGTAATGTCTGTAATAAGTTTAGGTGTGAGGCTTTTCAAGGTGTGAGACAATACGGAGTACTAAAATTCCAAATTAATATATTTTCTATTCGGCGGGGCAAATCTCTGTCATCAATTTAGAAAACATTGCATAGTATTCTTAGTGATTGTTTATTTTATTTCAGTAAAGATCTATAGAAAAGACTTAGGTCAAAGAGTATTTTATCAAAGCCAAAATATTATAAATTGTAAACACATCGATGAATCTCGAAAACATGAACCTTAATTCCGTAATCAAAGCGTTCTTTAAAGTAACGAGAACTTTAAATTATAGATGGTTTTCGACCTGAACTAGACCCGGTTGTAAATATGTCACGTAATGAAGCCCTAGCCTCTACATTCATTGCCCATTTATTCAAGCTTCGATTCAAATGGTTGCAACCCTGACATAATTGACACTGTTTGCAGGGGGTGCAATGCAGGAAGACCTTTACAACCGACTCATATTTATGCGTGCATTCAAATTTGAATTAATCTTGCGCTTCCCATAACTTTTTTTATTTTTTTGTTTATCCTCGATAGGCTTGCGCTTGACAACTATCTCACCTGATGGTAACTTGCTTTGCGGAATGCAACCAACAAACAACGATAGCTCATGCATGATCCAATCCTTCCTAAAAATAATAATTTGACAAGTTGCGACCCGCTTAGCGCGGCACAGTACCTTGTAAATGATGGGCGGTGCATTTTGGCGGACGGAGCGCCTCACGTAAGTAGTTATTTTATTATGTTTTTAACTCCTTGTATTCGAGACACAATGAAAAAGCTATTGTGTTTCGCGTAGATCTGCGTTCTGTTAATGGAATATGCACGGTCGTGCAGGTGATATCAGGAAAACCAATCTTTTTCGGTGTTTTTCCTTATTCCTCTTTAAATACGACCCATGTCGTAAATTACAAAAAATCTAATATTTTTATGTTTGGTTGTAAAATGGTATATACCCATAGGGCATAGCAGAGTGCAACATTTGACAGTTTAAAGTTGTGATGAGTCATATATGTGTATTTGTCTGTTATTATACTTACTAGCAGTACACCACAGATTAAGCCTTTGATTGACATCAATCGAGGGTTTTTTACGTTGTTATGGCGACTAAGTTAACGATGGCCTTTAACTTATTGCCCATGATTATCTTAACTGAGTTATAAGTTTTTAAACTGTCATGGTCTAGTGTTAACTGAGTTAGTTTGAAGGACCTCCATCCTTCATTCTCCGTTGGAAAATGGTACTTAGAACTGTAAAAATAATTACAGTTTAAAGTACTTTAATAGATTAGTCATAATGGTTGAGCTGAGTGGTGCCAATTCATGCGTCATGTTCGTGAACGGGCGCCATCAGTTGGGGTTGGTCATAACTTAACTGTTCGGCCTGTTTTTAATTACGTACTTATTTTATTTATGAATTGTTTCTTTTACTCTAGACGCTTTTACGTGTATATTTAGTTTAACAATTCTAAAACCTATGTATGGTTTAGTTGAATTAAAAATATTTGATTTAGATTACGATTCCTAGAAATGGTTTTTGACGTCAATTTTAAGTTCCGGCGAGATGAGTTATTTGTCAACAGCTAAATAATATCTAAAGGTTAATTTCTGTTCACAGTCTAATAATGGTTTGAAGAAAGGTTTCCATTTTGTGTTTTGGGAATTGAGTATTCATGTAAATATCTAGTGTTCAATCAAAATTTGCTGAGTGTATTATACGAGTATGCGATTGTCTTGTGTTAGCGACTTCGTCCGCATAAAATTCGTTGGAATTTATCCCAATTAGGGAAAACTCATGACATAAAACGTATCCAATGTCATAATCCAGTGTATGGCCTATCTTTTTGCCAAGTTTCATCCATATCGTTCCATTAAAACGTGGAAATGACAGAGTTATTGTCGCATTTATAATATTAGTAAGGATCGCATTACTCAAATCAAAGCTGATAGCTAAATAAGAAATAAATAAAAATGGTTCGTACCTTTGACTCGTAGAAGGGGATTTCTTGGTATTCAGATTAAATTGAGATTGGTAGCTTGCCAAGTGTTGCCGGTAACCAATTTACTTTTCATAACGATTGACAGGCCTTGTTACCTGCTTTCGTGAATTGAGATGTGAAAAAGAGTAAATTGAAACTGTTACTTGGTACTTGGCTGTGTATATATTGTACATGGGGTTAAATATTTATAAAGATTTAGCAATACCTAAACCTAAAACTTACTTTAGATACAATTCATTAAAAAGTACCTTCTGCCAGCGGCCAGTGTTTTCTATTGATCTTTACTGAAATAAAATAAACAATCACTAAGAATACTATGCAATGTTTTCTAAACTGATGACAGAGATTTGTCCCGCCGAATAGAAAATATATTAATTTGGAATTTTAGTACTCCGTATTGTCTCACACCTTGAAAAAGCCTCACTTATCCTTACACCTAAACTTATTACAGACATTAGTTTTAAGAATACTTAAAACACAAACTAAAGTATGTTCATTTATCAGGGACACATAATTAATTTAAAATATATAATTAATCTCGACAAAAAGTTGCAAGTAAGCGTCTATCTAAAAAGCTTGTCATCATATTAGAGACTTTCCTCTTTCTCCAGACTCGTCGCACGGTGACCTCTGATGACCTACTTACAGCGCCAGCTCGATTTAAAATGACTAATACCCTAATCTCAAGCAGGAATGTTATAGACATGACATTTCGGATATGGATACGGATAAGTATTGAAACAAAAACTGGTTTCTGGTACAGTTATTCAAAAGGCATTATTTCGGATTATTCTTTAGTTTAGGATAGTTTCGGTTACGGATATTAAATTTTATACGAAACAAATATGCAGGTGACGCGCGTGGCAAGTGTGTCGGCTCGGCCGGCCAACAAAACCTGTCGTAACGAGTATCATTTTAGACAGCACCCCTATCCGAATATAACCGAAACTTTTATATCTGATTCATTTACGGTTACGGATGGATGTTTATTTCGGATATCTGATAGTTTCGGTTACGGAGCTCGATAACATCCCTGATCTCGAGCCTGGTGATGAGGCAGAAATAAATTAGGTTAATTTTCCTCCTTAAAACTGCTAAAAATAGCAACTAAAAATGGGTTATTATGTATTTTTTCCTTTTTCAGCAAGAAATCTGAAAGGTCAAGAGAAAATCTTGGTATATAACTTATTTTTCCTTGAGTGTGATTGGAGTGTGTTATTGAAGAAATGTTGTTAGAATTATGGAGGCGATGGATAAAGCTTGAAAATAGATATTGAGTTCTAAATTGAGTGCTTCGATTTTTCATATAATCCGTTTTAATAGCATTTGTCTACGGCTTTCCTCGTGTAAACATTGAAAGCTATTCTACGGGAGCTGACGACCGGTGATAAAAGTATCCATGTTTTATCTGTTGTTAAGCTCGTGTTTGACCAGTACCTATCTCACCTGATGGTAAGCGATGATGTAGTCGACGGTGAAGCACGCTTGCCTAGAAGTAACCTATTCACTTCTGACTTAAAGACCCCCAGGTTGTAGCTATCAAGAAGAACAGGTGTTCGCAACAGTTGTACCTACGTAAAATGTATGGGTCCCAAAACTTATGTGTAGAATGTTCTAATCTAGGCTATGCATGATCTACTCGTGTTCCAATTTTCATCTATTGAAATTATTCACACATTTTTCTCAAACATATATATAAACATCCAAACATACAGAGTCAGATTTACACAGCTATAATATGAGTCGGACTAAAAATTTACCAAGATTTGCATTATTTTTTTAAATTACCGGAATTTTCACCTCACAAAAAATACAAAGACAGTATATTTTAAATATAAATAGTGCACAAATATCTCTCTGTAGTGCCATAAATATTAAATGTTATAGTCAACCCGTTACCTGCGAGGCTACGACAATGTAGCCCTCGATGTGACCCCAAGGAGAGAGAGGGTCACCTCTTTGATATACAGCGCCTTAATTTTTTATTACTTTATCGGTAAGCTTGCCGGATTATTTTATGGCGTTATTTTAGGGCTTTTAACGAATTACCTTTGGAACTTAGTACCAGGTCTGTTAATAAAATTCGTTTTAAAGATTAGACTTTAATGAAAATTATTTTATAGTTAAACTTAGTTTGGAAGTACTTATTTTTTTTTTTTTTTTTTTTTTTTATTATTGATAGGCTTGCGTTATATACTTATATTTGATTTCAATTAGTTGAAGATAATCTCGCATTTGAAACACCGAGGCAAGTGTGTTCCATAGTCGACCATCATCGCTCACTATCAAGTGAAATACTGGCCGAACGCGAGCCTATCAGTAGTATAAGATCCTCGGTTCCTGAACTTAATTATTAGTATGCCAATAAAACAGATACATCCATCTTTTACTTATCAAAAGTACTTAAAAATAATTATACTCATAGTCAAACGTTTGTAGTCAGTCAGACGAAGTTACTGAACCAACGATCATAGGCTTCAGAGAACGGAAACAGGCTGAGGCCCTGATTACAAATCCTAGTGCCAGTGAAGCCTTGCCCACAATACCGTCAATGTGTTGGTCAAACAGTTATTTGCTATCTTGTATAATACCTAAATCTTTCTCCTTATGCTGTTAACTTTGCCCAAGGTAAGTCAGTTGAGACTATAGACTGAATTTACTATAGATTTCTGGCGCGTGAAGGTCATTTGAAAACATTTGGATACATTCAATTGGAGCAAATTATGTTTACAATATTCTACAAATCTATTCAGATCCTCTTGTATCTGGTGAGTATCCGAGATATCACGTATAATCTTGTGAACCTTCATGTCATCAGCATATAGCAACACGTAAGAATGCTTGAAGCAGTTTACAACATCAGCAATAAACAGAGTGAAAAGCAAGGTCCCCAAAACTGAACCCTGTGGCACACCCGAGGGGACCGATGTCCAACCCGAAGTGTAACCTTGGAGAACCACAGCCTGACTCCGATTCTCAATATAAGACGAAAACCATCTATAAAGGTCTCCGTGTATACCGGCTTTGAGCAACTTCTCCAGCAGCAGACGATGGTTGATACGGTCGAAGCACTTGCTGTAGTCGGTATAAATGACATCCACCTGCGCACGTTGATCCATACCACCCGATATAAACTCGTGCGACAACACCAAGTTAGTCGTAGTGGATCGTTTTTTGAGGAAGCCATGTTGTTCACCCCCGAAGTTACTTTCCATAGCCGCATAAACATCGTTATACACTATACGCTCAAGGATCATTGAAAATAAACATAACTTAGATATCGGGCGATAGTTCGTAACATCAGATTTGTTTCCTTTCTTGTGAACAGGGGTGATGAACGCTGATTTCCAGATTTTAGGAACTATACCCTCGGAAATAGATCGATTGAATAAGATACACAATGGGACTACCAAACTAGCAGCACATTGTACTATAAACACCGGGGGTATGAGATCCGGGCCACCTGATTTAGAAAGGTCCAAGGACTTGAGCAATTTCAGTACTCTAGAATGAGATATTTCTAACGTACTGATAAATGCAACACTATCAACACTACTAACACCACTATAAGTCTGCGAAGATGTACTACCAGGGATGTGCACAGGTTCTTGGAAAGTGGAGTGAAAATACGCCGCAAATAAATTGCTGATATCCTCACCACTACTCGCTGTGACGTCACTCTACTGCACGAACTTAGGAATTGCAATAGAAATTCTCTTACTTTTCATATATGACCAGAAAGATTTTGGATTTTTGATTATCGATGATTCTATTTTATCCATGTATGTATCATAGCATGTCTTTTCCAAGTTAATGGCCCTGCTCCGTAATAGGTAAAAATAATGAAAATCAGAGATATTACCATACGTTTTATACTTAGGTACGATGATACTTATATTTTTCTCTTAATACCTTTATTAGAGCAGAACTATACCATAAAGGATATGATGATTTTTTAACACATTTAAGAGGGATGTACTTGTCCCTAAGTTCGTATAATATACTGTAAAAGATTTCAACAGCACTTTCCAATGACTCCGAATTTAAAGAGTGTCATTCTGAATTTCGACATTTAATTATTTCGACAGAGTCTCAATTTCGAAAAACAGTAGTTCGACAACTCATTGCTTCGACAGAACATATATTCGACTAGCATTAGTTCGACAGATTATACTTCGACAACACACATCTTCGGAGAACACTACTTCGACAAAACCATTCCTCGATATGCACTTGTTCGACGGATCTCTAGTTCGACGGAACATAACTTCGACATAATACTGCTCTGAAATGTGACAATACGATCACGTGTCGGCGTTTCGGACTAAATTGAACTGGCTGCTGATTCGGCGTCGTCGAGATACTCATATCCTATTTCTTCTCTATACTATCCTACACAATCCTTATTCTCCTCAATACCTTCGTGAACGCTTTGGGTACTTTGTCCCGAGGGGTAAACCCTGTCGCACTTCCACTTCTCTTCTCCTTCGTACCCCACGTCACACTTCTAGCCGCTATGATGGCTTCTTCTCTGTTACTGCAATGCGTCTCTGGAACTCTCTACCACATTCCCTACGCGACAGCTCTTCTCTGAATTTCTTCAAGAGGAAAATCAAGGATCATTTTCTGACTCGCACTTGAGCGGTTCTTTTTTTTTTACGTAATGTCTCGCGGACGTTGGTAGCCTTTTTGACCCCTACAGACTCGAATAACCCAGCCTTAAAGCAGTGTTACCATTACATAAATTGTACATGCTGAAATCGGAAAGCCTGATTTTCGGGGGAGAGTAGAGTAGCTTCGCGCATGCAAAAACTAATAGGCAAGAAGTTATTGTGGTCAGTCATATTTGATTTTTTCCGAAGGAAATATTTATTTATTAAAACTTTATGCACAAATACAAAGGCGGACTTAATGCCTTAGGCATTTCCTACCAGTCGACCTTAGGGTGGTGCAGAGATAAAACATGGCAGGTGCAATTAACTGAAAGAACAAGTAGAAAAAAATAAAATAAAAAGAAATTACTAAACTTACTACTTAAAAATATATACTTAGATACATACATATAGATATAAAATGTATACATAAACAATGTCATTGAGAAACCGAATCCAACAAACTAACTGTGTCAAGTTTCTGCAATAAATGTATGTCTCATTTTTCGGCAATAAATGTATAGAGGGGTCTCATTATTCTAATGTGCCCAGGGCCTCCAATAGGTTTAAGTCGGCCCTGCCTCATCGGTTTTGTTTTCTTTTTTTTAGATTGGTCACTGCCCGCCTACAACTTCATATATAGCGAAATTCAATTATTATTGTCACATTTCAGAGCAGTATTATGTTGAAGTTATGTTCCGTCGAACTAGAGATCCGTCGAACAAGTGCATATCGAGGAATGGTTTTGTCGAAGTAATGTTCTTCGAAGATGTGTGTTGTCGAAGTATAATCTGTCGAACTAATGCTAGTCGAATATATGTTCTGTCGAAGCAATGAGTTGTCGAACTACTGTTTTTCGAAATTGAGACTCTGTCGAAATAATTAACTGTCGAAATTCAGAATGACACTCAATTTTAACACACCCGTTGGACAAATTTATAATATTAGGTGATTTTAACTTCGGCAATAGTGTAGACTGGATAGTGAGTGCCGACGATGGTAGCAATGAATTGGTTCAGCAAAATGTTACGTGTCAGCACTTAAGCGATTTTTTTGATGTCTATCTTACTTCAGTATAAAGGTGAGAGGAATATCAACGGAAGGGTTTTAGACCTCGTTTTTTCTAATGACTCTTTGAGTGTCAGTGAATGTCATGATCCATTAGCTCTGCCAGTTGATTTGCATCACAAACCGATATCAATTCGAGCTGATTTTGTTGAAATTCATAAATTGGCGGACAACGCAACACGTCGATACATGTTTTCTAAGGGTGACTATGTGGCCATTAGATACGGATTGGACAGTATAAACTGGACTGGCCTTTTAAATTCGAGTGTCATTATGAATTTCGACAGTTAATTATTTCGACAGAGTCTCAATTTCGAAAAACAGTAGTTCGACAACTCATTGCTTCGACAGAACATATATTCGACTAGCATTAGTTCGACAGATTATACTTCGACAACACACATCTTCGAAGAACACTACTTCGACAAAACCATTCCTCGATATGCACTTGTTCGACGGATCTCTAGTTCGACGGAACATAACTTCGACATAATACTGCTCTGAAATGTGACAATACGATCACGTGTCGGCGTTTCGGACTAAATTGAACTGGCTGCTGATTCGGCGTCGTCGAGATACTCATATCCTATTTCTTCTCTATACTATCCTACATAATCCTTATTCTCCTCAATACCTTCGTGAACGCTTTGGGTACTTTGTCCCGAGGGGTAAACCCTGTCGCACTTCCACTTCTCTTCTCCTTCGTACCCCACGTCACACTTCTAGCCGCTATGATGGCTTCTTCTCTGTTACTGCAGTGCGTCTCTGGAACTCTCTACCACATTCCCTACGCGACAGCTCTTCTCTGAATTTCTTCAAGAGGAAAATCAAGGATCATTTTCTGACTCGCACTTGAGCGGTTCTTTTTTTTATGTTATTTATGTTTCATGATATTCGAGAAAAATAAAAAAACTTTTTTTACAAAAAAAATACTACCGACTTTCAAATAAGAAAACTACAACGTGAAAAATAACTTTATTTTTGGAAGTCGTTGTCTTTCGTAGGTACCTTTTTTTGCACCATGGACACCGACTTCCAAAAATAAAGTTATTTTTCACTTTGTAGTTTTATTATTTGGAAGTTGGTAGTATTTTTTTTTCTTTAAAATTTGAATAAAAACAAAAGACGTATATTCCTCCACAATTGTAGTAATAACAATAAACATCTAGATGTTTATTGTTATTACTACTGCTAGGCTGCTGTTAGGTACTGCGGTGTCCCTGAGGCCACCACAGTAAATAATACGCTAGATTTGTATCATAGTCTTCACGCTATTCCAGCTTTTACAGAACTGACAATAAAAGCTAAACAACCGGTACTTGCTGGCGTACTTCCGGTCGACCTTGAAGTGCAGCGACGTGCTGCAATGTACTATTCCGCAAAAGAGACCATGGACGCGGACTTTTTAACGCGGAGTGACCGTGCCAAAATCTCTAGATTATTTAAGCCACATATTGACGTCTGGGAGGAACTTTTATCCGAATGGCAATGTAGATGGGATAATTCCATCAAGGGCCGACACCTCCACCAATTATTTCCATCCGTTCGCGTGCGGCTGGCCAGGACGTGGCTGGAGGTGGATCACTGTGTTGCCCAATTTCTCACAGGGCATGGTAACTTTAAAAGTAAATTATTTTCCTTCAAGCTTGTTGCCTCGCCATTATGTCAGTGTTCTACATCTGACTGTGAATATGTACAATCTGCACATCATATCTTATTGGAGTGTATTCTTTGGCAGAATGAACGCAATACTATGTTGAATAATGTTGCAGGCTGTATCAGGAGCCGTTTACTATACGGACCTTGTGGAAACTAGAACAAATTTCCGTGCGTTCAAGCGCTTTTGCCATACCTATTATTGGAATCAAATATAACAGCTCACAATGTTAGGAACCATTAATATTAATGCTAATTTTTATCCGTGGTGCTAGGCAACTGGGCTTATCCCAGTTGTAAACGACCCTTTGTACCTATTGGTCTTGTTTGTTCTGTCTCCTGCTTGATATGGAGGGAAGTGGAAATTTGTATTTTTCTTACTCCTCCATTTTCTTTTCTGATTAATTTCGTTGCGGGATCAAAGACAGTTAAATTCATTCTCCGGGACTTCGTCGAACTTCATTGCCTCGGCGCTTTTCTGGTGGTCGCCACTGTTGATTCTGGCTTTCAGGAGTTGCAGTGGTTTGGGAATAGTGCGGTTGGATTGTCCCTATAAAAGCTAAACAAAAATATCTTCAAATATTTTCCTAGCGTTCAAAATTTTAATCACCTTCCAAAACTAAATAGTTATCTGTTGCCAGTTTTATAATTGGCTAGGAGTTTGCCTCTAAGAAGGTGAGGAGTCCTCACAATGACTACGCAGTGATGAAAACGGTGACCATAGTGGCTTGACAAAGCCACCCAATTAATGGCGATGGTGACCAGACCGACGGGGAGAACTGCCTGTTCGAGGCACGTTGTTGAGTCAATACAAGTAGGGACTCAGGGAGCTCAAATAATAGACAAAATTTACTCTTAGTAAATTTTCTCTATTATTTGAGCTCCCTGAATTAATTCCTCATAGTACGTTTATTAACAACTAGAGAACGCCTCGCGGTTTCACCTGCGTAGTGCCCGTTCCCGTGGGAATACAGGGATAAAAAGTAGCCTATGTCACCCAGGGATAGAGTAGCGTCCCAACGGTGAAAGAATTTTTGAAATCGGTCCAGTAGTTTTGGAGCCTATTCGGTACAAACAAACAAACAATCTAACAAACAAAAAAATCTTTCCTCTTTATAATATTGGTGTAGATAAAATTACGAAAAACAACCATTTATTTACCACTAAGCAAAAATCATCACAATCTCATTATAAATGTTAATGTTTCTATGAATCAATGTAAATCAGTCACGCCTCCACGGCTGGTGAAACAAGACCAGGGGGGTGACCATAAGCTCTTAGAGTAAGGTTATTTTGAGTGTGCGTAAGGAGCAGATGTATTTAAGTCATATACATCTGTCCCTTACACACACACAAAATATCCTTACTATAAGAGCTTATGGTGAACCCCCTGGATTATGGATGACCAATTGGGATAATTTTAATGAGTGAAATCAGTTTTCGAAAAGGTGAAGCATCGGGCGAAACTAGTTCGTTGCATCTCTACTCTACTTGTGGCACCTATCTACATATCATGTCAGAGTAAGGCAGACAGGACAGTGCAAAAAAATGTGAGAGGATTTGTGATCTCCAATACACTTATCAATTTTATTTTTCACAGAATTTCTTAAAGAAAAGAGGGTTCGAGCTACTAATTTGAGCCTAGAGCACTGCTACTTATCTACTTCTTCCGTCATTTGCATCGTTAACGGATCCTGTTTAACTCTGTCCGGTGAAGAGATGTTTAGTATGAGTAAAAAAAATCAAGCAACAAAAAATAAAAACAAAAGTAGGGCATATGATATTAATCATCAGAATCGGCCATTTCTTCAATAAGAGGTAATGTGGGTAGGAACCATAGATATAATAAACAAGGAGATATGCCCGGTAGACGAAATATATCGGTAACCTGTTTCTCCAATTTGCCCCTACCACACGGCAACTACTACACATGCAGTTCAGAAAAAGCAATAGACACGCTGTCGCGCACACACCCGCAACTTTTAAATCAGAACGTACTACAGAATTAATTTTAAACCTTATCTCATCAAACACAGCGTGTATTTACCATGCTCCGTACAACTTACCCACACAAAATATCTGCACAAGCACATCACTAACTCGTCGCAAGAAGCAGCGGCCGTACTACGCGATGCATCAGCTTAATAAATTATCGTTTTGTGATTTTACATAGCTTGTCCAGTCGCTTAGCGACAAACTTAGCTAGTGGTTAAGGAGCAATGTATTTATTGGAAAAAAATAGTACAGTCGCTGTGATATTTTGAAACATGATTTTGGACATGGGCACTGTGACCACGTCGCACGGACACCAACACGCCCCCTTGCCACTTCTCCTGTATTTCTATGGTAGGAAGCAACAAATAATCACTCGAGTCACAATCAAAAGTTATTTAATCGCACAAAATATCTTCGTGCCAGAATTTCATTAAAATCTATTTACAAGTAATTAGGAAATCACTTAATCAATTGGTGTTAATTATTTTTGAAACATAATAGGACAAGATTACTCGAAACAAAAGTGATTCGTCGGATACCGGTTAAACGGGATTACATTAAGATCTGGGGTTACTTTGATGATTACTTTTTTTTTTAGGTTTTAAGCCAAGTTCCTGAAAAAGGAACGCACCTCAAATTTCTTTTTAAATTTGCAACACTGACATGTTAGCCATGTTTTTCATCAACCTCAGCTCAAGAATAAGTTTACTTGTTGCAGAAAAGATATTTTGAATTGTACATTGTGTGAACCGTACTGGTCAAACACTCAGGAACGCGAGGAATTTGAATACAAAACACTCTTTATAAATTCGAAGATCAGCTTTATTCTTTATATTTACACAGCAGTACAGTTTGAGTTAGCAAAACCAACAGCAATACAATACAAGTGACTAGTACTGATGTCAGAAAACGAATGGCCGGGCATACCAATAAAATGCCCGCCGATTCGTTTCTATTCCCACCAATCCCCACCATTAAAATTGCTTGTGATTGGTCGTCGATAACTGTCAAGTCTCGACCAATCGCAAGAAGTCAATACAACTACTTTTAAGCATACAACTTCATAGAAATTATTGTGATTATTATATAAACATAAATAATTGTAGGCATAATTTAAATAAATATAACAATTGTGAATTCATTAAAATACATTTTAAATTGGGATTACTTTATATTGCAATGAAAAAACATTGGGGTATCAAACTAACCCCATTTTCATTTTAGCGTTCACAGGCTTCTTTTTTTTTTATTTCTCCCAAACTATGGTAATAAAAAAAATTGTATTAGGGAATATAATTTCTTTTGTGAAGTCGTTAACACTGCATCTTATTTATATTTTTAACCGACTTCCCAAAAAGGAGGAGGTTCTATGTTCGACTTTAAGTTTGTTAATTTATTTTTTTTGTTTATTTTCACCGATAACTCCTTCAATTGTGGACCGATTTTGAAAAATCTTTTTTTGTTTGAAAAAGTATGTTCCGAAATTGGTCCCATTTCAATTTGGTGAAGATCTGATGAAGAACTTCGGAGATATACAACAGAACTCTTCAATAAATAACGGCAAATCTCTCGGGATTGCTGCAATCGCATGTCTGTTTGTTGTTTATAACATTTCATAACAAAATATCACGCCAGTTCGCTTTTAATGGGTAAGCAGATCTCTCATTTCACCGGTTACGTTCAAGTTTCATGAAATCTATTCTGGCGAAATAGTTCCCTTACTAACTTGCCTATTAGGTACGTACAACTAAAAAGTGAAAAATAAAAAAACTTTTTGCAAAAAAATACTACCGACTTCCAAATACTAAACTACAAAGTGGAAAATAACTTAATTTTTTGAAGTCGGTGTCCATAACGCAAAAAAATGGTACCTACGAAAGACACCGACTTCAAAAAATTAAGTTATTTTCCACTTTGTAGTTTAGTATTTGGAAGTCGGTAGTATTTTTTTGCAAAAAGTTTTTTTATTCAAAATATAATTGAACTGGTTAAGTCAATTTGAATTCAAAATTAATCAATTTAACCTCGTTTTACGGTACGTGGTGCACACGCCATTGACGTTCGGAAAAACAAGTGATGTTCAATGCTGATGAGCGCCTCGACGGTCCGCCAGACGGACAGCTGTCAAATCTCGTTCCGACGTATCTCACAAAAAGTGGCGCTAGCAATGCGCCGCCAGGTAAGAAACCAAACTGCAAACAAAATATAACTTCACCAACAGAATAAATAAACATTTCGTCACCAATCTATTGACGTTACTAAAATAATCAATATATTCCATATTTATGTTCCGAGCAAAACAATTTCTCTTTCGAACTATAGTACGGGAACCATTGATTTATAAACATCATGAATAATTGCAGGCACGTCCTCATTTCATGAAACTTTTGCAACTTAAACATTACCATCTTCATTTATGAGTTCCCTCGGAAACAAGACTGTCGGAAGAATTTTAACGAGATGAGAGCATGCAAATTGCTTAATAGGTAAGTAGGTATTGATTTCTGCGGAAGACACCTTATTTGCTGGGATCTAGGAATTTGGCAAAGTGGATTCAAGGAAAATCCATTTTAACTTAGCTACTAGCTGTTGCCCACGACTTCGTCCGCGTCTATGTTTAACCTTTCAACACCAGCTATCTACCAGTGAAAGTTCAAGAGTGGATAATATTCCCCTGACTAAGTTTACAGATTAAAACTATACTATTATTATAAATGTGACAGTAACCCAGTCTAAGATGTGTTCGTCTGTTACGTATTTACGTCTGAATTGCTAAATCGATATCAGGGCAATGGATAGGACAGAGGATACTTTTTATCAACATAGCCGAGGAAAGCTGTGATCAGAAGATAATGGTTCATAAGCGGTAGGCTTCTTGGAATAAAAATGGTGGCCTATCTACTAGCTCTAGTAAGCTGGACTTTTTTTAATAAATGCAATCTCATAAGTCATAAATATTTCTTACCAGACCATAGTACTTGATGGCAACCGTAATAGGCCAATAAACGTCACGTCGGGCACATGTCTTTTTTATTAAGTTTGAATTTTTATCCATGCGATAAATTGCTAGCAAATTTGTCATACATGACTCCAACAGCTTTTGAAAATGTTACAATTTTAATATCACGATAAATAAATTTGATTATGTACCTAGAGGTAAATTTATCTACAATGGTTTGTACTCAAACAAGATATTAATATTCGGCTGCTGCCAGAGAGTTTTCATATGTAAATTCTTTTGCGCCATTTATCCGGAGGGCTGGGGCACGGAAATTTTTAATAAAATGCAATAAAAACGAGTTAGTGCACTTTTTCGAGCTCTCGTATTTTTGATCATTGTCGTTACTCAACCCTTATCCACTTGGATGTATATACCTGCTAAGAGGTTTCACGGTTTTGAAGGCAACAAGACAGTAAGTACGAAAAGAGCAGGTTGGAAAACAAAGAACTTTTAAGTTTTGTGTTTATTTTTGTTTTAAATAATGCACGCTGCTTTCTCTGGGTTAATTGTGAGAGCGTTTAAAAGGACACAAATGTATCACATGCCAAAAGTAGAGCCAGAAAACTAAAATTTACTTTTACATCTTATTTTAGGTACAAATAGTACCTAGAATAAGATGTACAAAGTAATTTCACTATGTATCTATTGATAAATGATTTTATTTAAGTAAGTTGGTTTGTACAAACACTTTTACATGTCGATCTTATTATTTAAGTTTCCCCAGATAATTTTTTATCGTCTTATCTTGGAGAAGTGTTACTACTTTTTTCGAGACGAGTCAAGATGATGCTTAAATAAATCCATTTATCAACCTCAACAGCTGAAGAAGAAGCAGCTTCAAGTATTACCATTATTCTTTTGGCCAACGACGCATGAGAATTACACGGATGCGAGTATTTACCTAACCATGATTTTGTGAGTCCAGAATCATAATTAGTCATTTCGACGTGTCTCGTAAAAGCCACATTCAAGGAGTTTGCAGATCACAGACAACAAACACTTTGGCTGTCTCATACCGGTCTGGAGCCCAGGAATTTCTTGGAGTGTTAGAAATGCCTGGGTTCTACGTTCAAAGCACGGGAATGCATTTAGAATATGAGCAGAGGGCAACCCGCTACCTGATTGGGGCCTTTACTGGCCACTTTGGAACCAACAACATGCTCATGATATGGGTCTAACCGCGACACCCATGTGCAGGTTGTGTGAGGAACATACGGAACCCATGGAGCACCTTCTGTGCACATGCGATGCACTGACTGGTAAGCGAATGAGTCTTCTAGGGATAAGATATTCAAGACCAGAACACTATAGGCTCATATCTCTTAGTCTCATTGTAAAATTCATGAAGAAAGTTTTTAACGAGATTGGGGAAGTCGCCTATATACCTACCCTTATAGGGGACCACAAAAGATCCCAATGATCGAATTGTCCGAGTTATTTCTTGGCCCCTCCACAAGATAAGATAAGAATAGAATAGATTATACTTTATTGTTTACCATAAAAGTTAAGATAAGATGTACCATATTAGAGTAATATTTATACAGGTCATGCCTGACCTAGACGCTATCCTGGGTTAGCCCGACTGTGAGATGAATTGAAATTGTTTTCCCAAATACCTGCTCACAATAAATATAGATTACTTGTCTACCAAACGAGTATACCTCCTACAAAATGCCGCGCCGCGCAAATGGAATTTCATGCACACGCCGTCTTCCCGAAGCCGGCTAGACAGAAAATGTGAAATATTGACTGCACCGCGATGTGCAAAAAAACCGTGTAAAGTCTCCAATTGAATTCATGGCGATTGTGATTGAAAGGCCCCAGGATTACATTGATTCCATCAGGATATTTGTAGGAAATCAAAAAGTATTTATGATATGCAAACAATATTTTATGCTAAAGTAGCTTTTAGATTTCTGTGTTGGCTTAGGAATGGAAGAGAATTGAATTTATCGGTCGCAGTGTCTCCTAACTTATATTGGACTGTCAACTTGTGAAAGTCAGTCAACAGGGGGAAAACGGGGACACTGCACGGTATACCGGTGCATAAGTGTTTAGTTCTGCTCTAGAAACCTGTCATATGGAATATTTGCACCAGTTAATTGAATACTAAACGAAGCTTTATACCTTTTTTTTTATTTTATTTCTTATGAATTAAATTCAACCGCAGGGTCTGTACTTACTTTTATTTTTACAACTATTGCGCAAAGTAACTCGTCACGTTTTGATTCATCATTTCACATCTTTGTATATGCACCGATTTTGGGAATGCATTTGTTTTGTTTCTCATTTCAAAACGCTGTCAACAGGCAAAACAAATTCTTTCTTTTTAAAAAAGTAGACCTATGCAAGCTAAAGAACTTTCTCACAACCAAAGCTGAAACTAGTTAAATTGTAAGGAAGACGGACATTAGTGCAATCTCATTCCTTTATTGAGCCATCAAAGTGTCAGCGACAGGAAACTGCCCGATCTCAGGAGGTCATACCTGCCTCAGACACTTTAGAGTCGTTCAAAGGGTTGGCTTGCCTGAAGGCAGATTTACACCTCGGGCATTCAAATCATTGAAGATAAACAAGCTTAACGTACAATTTACAAACACATCACTCATTTTTGGAACCGAATGCGAAAATAGGAGTGCTTTTGCCAATGTGAGGCGAACCTTTATAGTCTATTTATTCTGCATCCAGGGGACGAATATTGAAAATACTCGTAATATTGTCCCCTGTAGTTTCCCAGTGGGTGCAGTGAAGGCGTAAACGATGTATTTATGCAGGTTAAATAACTTTTCTGCATAATATATTTGTGTCACAGTTTTATTTAGTTTGCGTTACGTTTGTTTTTGTTACGAGTGGACGTTTATTTTTGTTGCTTTGCAGGTAGTTCTAGTTTATGCACGGTGAAACTTTAAGTTTTTGTTTGTAACTCTTGGCAGGCGCTTTGTGCCGGGTCATTTGTTCAACTGTTAAGTCTTTGTTATGATTTGCAATAATATGTACCTGAGGATTATTTTACTGTTACAGCTAGGTGAAATTTTTCTTAGTTTCCACATAGAAATTATAATAAAAAGATATTAAATTTGCAATATGGTTTCCAATCGGTGTTAAATACAATAATACATCACTATCACTATCTCTCGTCTGTCTGTCTGTTCGTGATAAACTCAAAAACTACTGAACAGATTTTCATGTGGTTTTCACCAATAGTCAGGAGGCAGATGAAGCCGCCTGGGAGCTTTCATGGAAAACGCAGCGCAATTCCTTTGAGATATAATAATAGTAAATCGTGATACAAGGGTGGAAAGTAGGTTATTGCAAACGAGCTGGCATTAACAATGGCCTTTTGATGACTCGTGTTTGCAATAACCTACACACCCATGTATCACACGACGTTTTTCAATACAGTTGTGGGAAATATTAAAAACAAACAAGAATTAAATTTGTTTGTACAAAAATATACAGCCTATTCGATTTTTGACAAATGTTGATGTGAAAACAATTAAATTAAAACTGGTAATAATATAAATATATTAAACAACCATTTAAAAAAACTTTTGGGAATTTAATTTTAAAACGAACGGTATCATTAATTTTTCCTCTATCCAATTTTATTCAATATATGAAAACTACTTGCTACTAAACTTTTTTCAATTAACTTATAATTTTAAAACTCAACTGCAAAACTAATGATCAAGCTCGTAAACAAAAGTCACGACCACGTAACAGAAAGATGCCTATTCAAAAGATTTAATATTTGAATCATAATTATAGCCTCTGTACCATGTTTAACAACTCTATTGAAAAACAATGTATGTCATAACCAGCACTTTAGTTCTATCGTCTAAGAATTTATACTGCCGGTCTTCTTACTTATTACACTAATATTGTAAAGGCGAAAGGTTGTGAGTGTGTAAGTGTGTTTGTATGTTTGTTATTTTGATTGGTATTGTTCTTTCACGCAAAAACTGCTGAACGGATTCTGGATAAAATGTGTCAAAGCAATAGATTATAGTCTGAAATAGCACATAGGACGTTTTATCCCGGGAATATGTATTCTTTAGCTAATTTTCGATATTCACGCGGGCATTAAGGCATTAAGTCCGCCTCTGTACGTTTATGTGCTTAAAGTATTAAATAAATAAATATAATATTTAATAAAAAGAAAAATAAAGATTCTGACGAATTGAGAACCTCCTTTTTTTTTAAATTCGGTTAACGGTCAATAGTCGGTGTCGGGTTCCGTACACTTCAACGCAACGTAAGGTTCAGTTGAAAACCAGCGTCAGGCAACTCCCAGTTGTCTGGCATTTTGCTGAACTGGACCTTTTTGGCGCAGCCGCGGGGCAAACTATGTATGTAATTATTATTATTACATTTAATATTTTTTTTGACGTTCGAAAGTGCCGCTTAATGGCCTAATTGAATAAAGAAATTTTGATTTTGAATTATTTTAAAATTAAGTTTCCCTTTATTTGTACCTACATTGTGTGTATCTGTGTGTGCCAAATAAACTAATTTTCTTTCTTTCTTTTAATAAATGTAAAGGTTTGGAATGATTAATGTGTATATGTATGTTACTCAATCATGCCAGAACGGCTGAACGGAGTATCCTGGCGTGATCGAATCAGAAATGTAGAGATCCGCAAGAGAACCAGGGTTACCGTTATAACCCGCAGAATTGCCAAACTTAAGTGGCAGTGGGCAGGGCACATTGCTCGCAGAACGGATGGCCGATGGGGCAGAAAGATTCTGGAGTGGCGACCGCGAACCGGGAGATGTTGAGTTGGAAGGCCTCCTACCAGGTGGACTGATCACCTGGTGAAGGTTTCGAGGATCCGCTGGATGCGAGACGCACGGGACCGATCAATGTGACGACGCTTGGGGGAGGCCTATGTTCAGCAGTGCACATCTTTCGGCTGATATGATGATGATGATGATAACATAACATCACGAACTATTCCCTGAAAGGCTGAGCAGAGGTTCACGTAAGTACACCCACATTTTGCCAGTTAAGTTAAAGTCCCAAGTAATATTGTAGGGGGTGAGCTTATTGCCATCAACCGAGCACAAGTCAAGTGTCACATTGACATTCCATATGGGAAAATCCATTAAAACTTTCCCAGACCCGAGCATCAAACCCAGGACCTCAACTCAACAGTAGCGCTTGCGAACACTGGACAAACGAGCCAGTAAGTATTGAAGTACTTTAAAAAACATGTTTTCGTTAACGAATTTCATGAACGAAAACATACACATATATGATTTAATTAAAGGTTTGTTTTCAAAAGAAAAGTTATATAATGAAACTTAAGTTATTGTGTTTGCAGGATAATAAGTAGGAAATTTAGTACAAATACCAGCCTTATGCTAAAACGAAACTTCACGTCCCAAGAATGTCAATTAATAAAGTTCAGCAAGAATATTCAAATATTGAAAAACTTTTCTATCAGCTACACTAGAGTAATAAGTTCCAAAGTTTTCCAAGTATTTTGCCTGTAGTACTACCACCGTATTTTTGCATAAAAAACATAAAACGTTAAATTATGGCTAATAGTTAAGTTCACACGCGGCGCCAGACTCTACATTCAGAAATCGTACCAATGGAATTATAACAACTAATATATATATTTTTTTTCATAATTTCATTAATTTTCTCGTTGTTTATTCTTATAAAAATATTATTTATTTTTAGTTCAAGCTTGAGTTTAGCATTCTTGGAGTCAGTTTGAAAGACCGTATTAGGAATACAAGGCTGCATTCAAAAACACAAATCGCCGAACGTCACCCAAAAAGCAGCCAAGCTTAAATGGGACTGATCACATCTGCTGCTTGTCGAACGTCTCATGGGCAAAAGCTACCACAATGAATATCCCGGTAAACGTATGGCGTATCACGGCAGACCCGGGTGAAGATGGCAGGATGAACTTGACACCTACAAAATGGACTGGTCTACACTTGCCCAAAACCGGGACAATTCAGGCTATTATTTATTATTGTATTGTCATCGGTCCTCAAACATTAAATTTAACCGCACATTATGAAGTAGGTGAAAATCACGTTCAAAGATTCCGTTACATACCAACACACATACACATGAAGCTAATAAAAAAACATGTAAATAGTGTAAAATCAGAACATAAAACTATTGCTAGTAAAGTTGACACACGGGGCAGCGTGCCTTGCCCACTCTCCTCTACTATATGAAATCAATATAAATTAAAGTATTGGTATTTGTTGAAAACATTTCACATACACGTTTGTTTCCTTTTAAGACGAGGGCCTGGCCTATTAGTTTGCAAATACCCAACGGGAGTTTCAAATCTACTTATTGTTTGTGTCGTACTACTTGGGCTGTTTAGTAATTTAGTTTGTCACGCGAGCATTATTAGAAAAAACTGAAAACGTAATTTCAATTTTGTTTTCAGGTATCACCACGTTTTAATCATATGCGAGACAGTGCTTCAGCAATATTTTCTCAAACTTGACAAGGCCAAGTGTAAATAAATTAATCTTGTTTTCCACATTTGAAACTATCTATCTATCACTGAGTCGAATAAACATTGTCGCTTTGTGGCATGCACTAATTTCAATTTCAGCAGAAATTCCTAATCAGCGCAAATAGAATAGCATCTTTCATATGACGGTCACGCAACTTTCTACAACTCATAGAGCATGTCTTAATCCGACTCAATTGAACTCCTACGGAAGCTTTCCGGTACATGGGTGACCTGCCACAGAGGTCTCCATAATTGGTTCACCCTCCCCGTGACCCAAATAAATTCACGGAAACTTGTCTCTGGGAGATAAAGAATGATTGCGTATTTCAAAACTAAGATTAGATTTCAGGTGGCGTTCTACAGTTTTTGCCTACCAACATGGAAAAAAGGCGTAATTATGTATGTTTAGTATTTTTGGACCACACAAGTCAGGATTAGAAATGAGTACTAGTATTTGTGCCATTCTGTTTTTAGGATTCAGTCAAGGCCAGTAATTTCTACATTCTCTTATGGTTTTTGCGTGTGGGAGATGGATGCTCCGGGGATTACTAGGCACTCTATTCATACCACACTGCTGGCTACCAGTTCTGGTGACCAGATCTTGTTCCGGGTAAACCTGCCTTTTATTTGGTTTCGCAGCCGAGAGATTGTTGATGGACTCGTTAGTAGGTCTTTTGTAGTTCCATTGGTAGTCACTTCAAGGCGTTTAGAGTATCGTAGCTAAGTTCTGATCAAAACGGAACAATTAGGAATCGTTGATACGACGAAAAAAAGTTTTAAAGAGCTGATATTTTATGTTTTACCCTTTTTAATCGACCTCGAAAAGTACTTCCTCCATTCTCTGAATGTTCAATTCAATGCTTTTTGCACGCGTATCATCATCGTCATCATCATTTCAGCCGAAAGACGTCCACTGCAGGACTTTGGCCTCCACAAATGTCGTCACACTGATCGGCACGTGTACGTTGCTAAAAAAGCAATCCGGATATCCTGTTTAACAAAATTCTTTAGGTCCATTAATTGTAAGTAAGAAGCTTTCATGTTCAGTCATTTCAGTTCATCATAAAATTTTCCATTTAGTCAATTTCCTCTCTTTTTACCAAATAAATTGGTTTGTGACGGCAACAGAGATTGTTTTTGTTTGGCTTTTCAAAATAATTGAAATTAAGTTTTGCTGTATTGTGTGTACCTATTGGATTTTATTATTACGTAGGTATAGAGAAATCGTATAGCGCTCTTCACGTTCAGTATAATAATACCTGTAGGGTGCTGATGGAACTGCCTCGCTTCTGTAGCGCTTCAGAGATGTTTGCGGAAATGGGCGTCGATTGCTTTTATGCATTGATGCTTAAAATATATGCATCCTTGGTGTGCAGGGTGCGGGCCAGCTCCAACAGCATCCTGGGCATGATCGCTGACAAGCTGGACCGTGTTGTGATGTATCGTTACTCCAGTAATTCAGCTGGAATAGTGAAGCAGTGATTGTCGTCTGTGTGTAAATGTTAAATGTATGTTTGTTTAAATGTTGTCTGTTGTTATTGTGATACTAACCTAGGTATTTAACAAACTACCCGAAACATGTTGAAAATATCGAGGTATTAAATACAATCCAATTTCCTTCGGATCATCGAATGGTCAGAGCCTACTACTATCGTTTGCAGGGAATAAAGAAAAGCAGACCTTCTTACAGACCATCTTCCAATACTTTAAAAACGGAACAAAACACAAAATTATATAATGTTAATCTAAACAACAACATACAAGAATTGGAAACAGAACACTCTAACGAAAACATCCAAACATACTACAACAAAGTGGAATCAATTATCAAAACGAGTTTAGAAACAAAAGAAAACAAAGATAAACAAGACAGAGTAAACAAATTTTTTTCCACAACTACAAGAGACCTCATAGCCAGACGAACAGAACTAATAAAAACTAAACAAAAAAAACATTAGCAATGAAAAATGAACTAACTAAACTGTTCAAACAAACAAACAAAGCTATTAAAAAAGACTACAAAACCTACAGATATAATATAATGGAAGAAAATATCAAACGTTATAGAAGCACAAAGAGATCTTTTAAAGAACTAAGCACACATAAAAAATGGATTCTTAGTGTAAATACAAAAAATAGAGACGCAAATACTAGGCAAGACATCATCGATTCTGCCACGGAATTCTACACAAGGCTATATGGTTATAACACTGAACCTTACAACAAAGAGGAAGAGTACCATGAAACAGAAGACTACGAAGAAAAAGAAAACCTAGAACAAATCGATGCAGTCGAAGTTTTCGTCAACATCAAAAGACTGAAATCCGACAAAAGCCCTGGACCTGACGGTATAACGAATGAAGCCCTAAAGATTGGAGCACCTGCACTAGCTCGCCCACTAAGCCACCTCTTTAACATGGCTCTAAACTCATGTCAAGTACCCGAACAATGGCAAAGATCAGACATAATATTGCTTTACAAAAAGGGGGACCCTAAAGACATAGGGAACTACCGCCCAATCAGTCTCCTTTCGAGTATATACAAGCTATTCACATCAATCCTGCAAAACAGAGTAAGCCCAAAAATTTATTATCTTCAACCAGTCGAACAAGCAGGCTTCCGATCCGGTTTCTCCACAGTGGATCACATCCATGTAATGGAACAAATTGTGGAGAAATACAAAGAGTTTAATCGACCTTTGTACCTTGCCTTTATAGACTATGCTAAGGCGTTCGACAGTATATCACATGACTCGATCTGGGCAGCCCTCGGCGAATGTGGTGTCCACAAAAACTATATAGAAACCTTAAAAGACATCTATAAAGGTAGTACTAGTAGAGTCAAATTAGAAAACCGCGGATCGGAGATACCAATCAGGAGGGGAGTACGACAAGGAGACCCACTGTCACCCAAACTTTTTATAGCCGTGCTGCAGAGTATTTTTACTAAACTTAACTGGCAGGATAAAGGTATCAAAGTAGCTGGACATCACTTAAGTCACCTGAGATTTGCGGATGACATCGTTCTTTTCGCTGAGACTAGCCCCAAGTTGGAAGGGATGATATATGCACTAAGTGTCGAAAGTGAAAAAGTGGGCCTAAAAATGAATAAGGACAAAACAAAACTCATGACGAACAGCATAGCTGCCCCAATCAAACTAAAAGGCAAGGCTTTGGAATATGTGAGTAGTTATGTGTACTTGGGAAAACAGCTATCCTTCAAAAACAAAAATACCGAAGAAGAGGTTGATCGAAGAGTACAGCTAAGTTGGAGGAAATTCTGGGCCCTCAAGGAAATCTTAAAAGGTGATTTCTCCCTCCAACAAAAAAAGGTAGTGCTGGATACATGCATCCTTCCGTCCCTCACTTACGGATGTCAGACGTGGACTTATACTTCCAAAATACAAAACAAACTAGTTGTATGTCAGAAAGCTATGGAAAGAAGTATATTAAAACTGAGAAAAATACAGAAAGTCAGAAGAGAATTTATACGGAAGAAGACAAGACTTACTGATGCTCTGCATTATGCGCTTAAGCTCAAGTGGAAATGGGCCGGACACCTAGCCCGTTACAATGACAGGAGATGGACCATAGAGGCAACTCGGTGGACAGGACCCAGCGGCAAGAGACGACAAGGGAGGCCTAAAAAACGCTGGACTGACGACATCATAAGAACTACTGGAAAACAATGGATAAAAGATGCCGCTGATAGAGATAAATGGAACAAGCTGGAGGAGGCCTATACCCGAGAAGGGGTTCCGATCAATGAAAATAAAGACAGTAACGGTGAAATATAAACAAATGAAAATTAATGTTTAATGAAATTAATATTTTATTTGAATTTTATGAATATATAATTTTATTGACATTTTATTTTAATGTTAAGGAATGTATAATTTAATTGATATTTTTTTAATGTTTATGATTGCATAATTTAATTGATTGTTTATTTTATTATTTGTTGTTCATGAAAATTTATTAATTTAACTGATATTCTATTTTAATGTTAATGAATGTTTATTTTAATAATTCTAAAATTTTATAGTTTTTATAATGCATGTATTTGGATGTTTATCTTATTAATGATTGGAAATAAATGGGTTTATTATTATTATTATGTCTTTTATTTAACTTTTTTCTTATTTATTACATTTGTAAATATTACATTTTTATTATTATTTCATTTATTCATTTTATATTACATATTTTTACATTTTTAAATATTATTCTATAAAAAATAAAATAAAAAAAACATTTAAAAATACAAAAATAGTAGCCCACCGGTATCGGGAACAGGGTCCAAGCGACCGGTGGTCAGGGCTCCTGAGAGAGGAACCTCCTAACGATACGCGCCGTGTCCAGAAGTACCGCTTTCTGGATCAAGCCCTTGATCCAGCTGCCTAACGAGAGCCTCCTCAGATGTTCGTAGAGGCTCTTGGCTATTATGCCATTGGCCGTAACGACTATCGGCACAATGATAGCTGTATTCACGTCCCACATGTCGACAACCTCGCGAGCCAGATCAAGATACTTGCTTTTCTTATCTCTCTCAGCCTTCACGAGGTTCTCATCATGTGGGACCGCTATATCAACAATCATTGCGCGACGCTCTAGTCGGTCCATCACCACTATGTCAGGCTTATTGGCAACAATAGTCCTGTCAGTGATAATAGACCGATCCCAATACAACGTTACATTGCCATTTTCGAGAACTGGGTCGGGCACATACCTATAGTAAGGCACTTCCGACTCCACAAGATTGTATTTAAGAGCAAGTTGCTGATGTATAATCCTGGCTACAAGGTTGTGTCTATGCAAATAGTCTCCGTTAGCCAGACTAGAACAACCGGAGATAATGTGACGGATTGATTCACCCGGCCGGTGACATGCCCGACAGATGTCAACCGTGCCGTCCTTCACAATGTATTTCCGGTAGTTGTTCGTCATCATAACTTCGTCCATAATCGCAAAGACAAAACCTTCGGTTTCCCCGAACAGGTCACCAAATCGCAGCCAGGCCACGGACGCTAAAAGATCTACATCGGGCCCATGTAGGACCCGGTAGAAGCGTCCGTGAAGCTCCTTGCTCTGCCATACCTCCCTGCGGTCATTAGTATCTAATACTATAGGTTTGCGCCAGTTCTCGTTAGCCAAGGAGAGCGGGGTAAGGCCCTTGTCCACCGCTACCACATCTCGATGCATACCCACGTCAGCGGCCTGGAAGTATTCCCTAAGACTGCATACCTCGCGGTTGTTTAGGGTCTTAGCATTTAAAAAGCCACGACCCCCGCACTTCCGAGGGATATACAGTCTCATAACCGATGAACGTGGGTGATGCATACGATTTGCGGTAAGCAGCGTGCGGATCCTCCTATCCAGGGCGTCAAGTTCAGTCTGAGTCCATTTGAGTATGCCGAAAGAATACATCAATACCGGCATGACCCAGCCGTTGAAGGCGCGCACCTTGTTACCGCCCGATAAAAGACTATTTAGTACTCTTTTCAGGCGGCCAAAGAAGCGCTCCTTCAACGACTGTTTCACGTCAGTAGCATTGATATTATTATTATTCCTATATTTAATTTCTTTTCTTATTAACTAAATTTTTAAATATTTTTATAAAACACAAAATAAAAAAAAAACATTTAAAAATATAGAAAATAGAGGCCCACCGGTATCGGGAACAGGGTCCAAGCTACCGGCGGTCAGGGCTCCAGAGAGAGGAACCTCCTAACAATGCGAGCCGTGTCCAGCAGTACTGCTTTCTGGATCAGGCCCTTGACCCAGCCGCCTAACGAGAGCCTCCTAAGATGTTGGTCGAGGCTCGTGGCTATTAAGCCATTGGCTGACACGACTATCGGTACAATGATCGCCGTGTTTACATCCCACATGTCGACAACCTCGCGAGCCAAGTCAAAATACTTGATTTGCTTATCTTTCTCGGCTTTCACGAGGTTCCCGTCATGCGGGACGGTAATGTCAACAATCATTGCACGCCTCTCGATTCGGTCCACCACCACTATATCAGGCTTATTGGCTACAATAGTCCTGTCAGTGATGATGGACCGATCCCAGTACAATGTGATATTGCCATTTTCGAGAACTGGGTCGGGCACATACTTGTAGTACGGTACCTCCGATGCCACAAGAGTGTATTTCAGAGCAAGTTGCTGGTGGATGATCCTGGCTACAAGGTTGTGCCTATGCAAGTACTCCTCGTTAGCTAGACGAGAACATCCAGAGATAATATGTCGGATGGATTCACCCGGGCGGTGACATGCCCGACAGATGTCAACCGTGCCATCCTTCACAATAAATCTCCGGTAGTTATTCGTCATGATAACTTCGTCCATAATTGCACAGACAAAACCTTCGGTTTCCCCAAAGAGGTCACCGAAACGCAGCCAGGCTACGGACGCTGCTTGGTCTACATCGGACCCATGTAGGGCCCGGAAAAAGCGTCCGTGAAGCTCCTTACTCTGCCATACCTCCTTGCGATCGTTAGTGTCAAGCACTACAGGCTTGCGCCAGTTCTCATTCGCCAAGGAGAGCGGGGTGAGTCCCTTGTCCACTGCTACTACATCTCGATGAATACCCACGTCGGTGTTTAGAAAATATTCTCTGAGATTGCATATCTCGCGGTTGTGGAGGTTTTTGGCATTTAAAAAGCCTCGGCCTCCACACTTCCGCGGGATATACAATCTCATGACTGACGATCGTGGGTGATGCATTCGATATGCAGTCAGCAGTGTACGGACCCGCCTATCCAGGGCGTCAAGATCCGTTTGAGTCCATTTGAGTATGCCGAAAGAGTACATCAGCACCGGCATGACCCAACCGTTGAAGGCGCGCACCTTGTTTCCGCCCGAAAGAAGGCTATTGAATACCTTCTTCAGGCGGCCAAAGAAGCGTTCCCTCAACGATTGCTTCATGTCTATAGTACTGATACCTAACGCTTCCGACATACCCAAATACTTATAGGTTTCGTTTGGAGAGAGGGATCTCAGGTTTATGGAATCCGCAAGTTGATTTTCTACGGATTCCACAATCTCCCCTCGCTTTACATGCATGACCGCACATTTGTCCACACCAAACTCCATCCTGATGGCGCTACTAAAAGTTTCAGTTACCTTTAGTAGCTCCATCAGCTGAAGATTGCTGGGGGCAAAAAGCTTCAAGTCATCCATGTAAAGGAGGTGAGATATAACCTGACCACCTCTCTTCAACCGATAGCCTAGCCCTGAATTCTCCAGCATCATGCTTAGAGGATTCAAGGCAAGGCAAAACCAAAGTGGACTCAAACTATCGCCCTGGAATATACCTCGCTCGATCCTTACAGGTTCGCTATTCCTCTGGATATTTCGACATCCTGGATAGCGAAGGACTGTGCTCCATTGCCTCATACACGACATCAGGAAGGTGCGTAGAGTTGTATCTATTTTATACAATTCTAGCACCCTCATGAGCCATGTATGCGGCACCGAGTCATAGGCCTTCTTATAATCTATCCAACATGTCGACAGATCCTTTCGGGAACGCCGAACCTGTTGGCTAATGGCCATATCAATAAGGAGTAGCTCCTTAGTACCGCGGGACCCGTTCCTACATCCATTCTGAGAGACCGACATGATGGAGTTATTGTCAACGTGTTTATTAATTTTTACTCTCAAAATGGATGTAAGAACCTTATAGACCGTTGGTAAACATGTAATTGGTCTATAATTTTTAGGTTCCGCGGTGCTACCAGACTTGTGGAGCAGGTGGGTTATTCCTGTTGTAAGGAACTTGGGTAGCGAACCAGACTCTAAGGCTGCCTGGTACTGAGATGCCAAACGAGCGTGCGACCTTTGTAGCCACTTGATCCAAAAGTTGTGCAGTCCGTCCGGTCCTGGAGATTTCCAGTTCGGAAACGGACGGATTGCACGGGCTACATCTTGGGGGCTGATCGTGATAGCCCCCATTTCTTGTATTGGATCACACGCTCGTTCGACCTCCCGAGTCCATTCACCTTCGGTGTGACTGACAGGCACCGACCAGATGCTGCGCCAGAATGAACACATAGCGTCATCATCCGGCAGGTGCGTATCAGTCACACCTCGGTCGGGTCGCTCCCAAGCCCGATAAACCCACCTTTCATTACTTTGGAATGTGCGATTCTGGGTGTATCGCTCCACTCTCCGCCTGTACCTACGAATACGGTTTGCCCATGCATACACTTTTTGTTTCAGGAAGTCGATGCGCTCTGTGACATGGGATATATAGTCTCGGGGGCTGACATCAGTCCCCGAAAACGCCCGTCTCACAAAGCGCATCACTCTTGGGCGACTATTGCCCTCCCTGAAACAAATTAGTTTGCCGATGAGTGCTCTGGCCCCACCAATACGACGTTCGATCCTGCACTGCCAAGCCGGTACGGCTGGTTTCGGTCGTGTAGCTCTGTCATCTGCAAATTTGACATGAGCTACACGACATGCCGCTACAGCCGCGCAGTACATAATCGAATGTGTATCAGTGAGGTCTTCGCAGTCATCAAAATAGTTTGACAACTGCGAATCCAGAACAGCCACCAGCGCCCTATTTTTGTTATGCATGGGCAAACGAGGTAATCGTGGCCTAAGTTCGGGTGGCATGTAGCGATAATCCCGAATAGCACACTCCAAAGCACTCCTCAATTCCTCATTGCACTGGGTACTTACGTTTGTAACCCTGTCACTACTCTCCACGTCAGCATTGATGGCAATATGGTTTGACTGTGGTGGTACCACAGCCTGCGACGATGGGGCAGTGACACGGTTACCCATTTCCGTTCGGAGGCGATCAAGTACAGTATCATCCAACATACGATTACGCTGGATGACCCGCACCTGATCCGAAAGTCGTTGGGCCGAAACGTTGACGGCTGGCTCAAGCACCTGAAACAAAGTTATTATTATTCCATTTATTCATGATATATACATATTTTTACATTTTTAAATATTATTCTATAAAAAATAAAATAAAAAAACATTTAAAAATACAAAAATAGTAACCCACCGGTATCGGGAACAGGGTCCAAGCTACCGGTGGTCAGGGCTCCTGAGAGAGGAACCTCCTAACGATACGCGCTGTGTCCAGGAGTACCGCTTTCTGGATCAAGCCCTTGATCCAGATGCCCAACGAGAGCCTCCTCAGATGTTCGTCGAGGCTCTTGGCTATTATGCCATTGGCCGTAACGACTATCGGCACAATGATCGCTGTATTCACGTCCCACATGTCGACAACCTCGCGAGCCAGATCAAGATACTTGCTTTTCTTATCTCTCTCAGCCTTCACGAGGTTCTCGTCATGTGGGACCGCTATATCAACAATCATTGCGCGACGCTCTAGTCGGTCTATCACCACTATGTCAGGCTTATTGGCAACAATAGTCCTGTCAGTGATGATAGACCGATCACAATACAACGTGACATTGCCATTTTCGAGAACTGGGTCGGGCACATACTTATAGTAAGGCACTTCTGACTCCACAAGATTGTATTTAAGAGCAAGTTGCTGATGGATAATCCTGGCTACAAGGTTGTGTCTATGCAAATAGTCTCCGTTAGCCAGACTAGAACAACCGGAGATAATGTGACGGATTGATTCACCCGGCCGGTGACATGCCCGACAGATGTCAACCGTGCCGTCCTTCACAATGTATTTCCGGTAGTTGTTCGTCATCATAACTTCGTCCATAATCGCAAAGACAAAACCTTCGGTTTCCCCGAAA
Source organism: Orthosia cruda (assembly GCA_964057195.1). NCBI lineage: Eukaryota > Metazoa > Arthropoda > Insecta > Lepidoptera > Noctuidae > Orthosia > Orthosia cruda. The sequence goes on from OZ059857.1 coordinate 9,770,766, forward strand.
AGGTCACCAAATCGCAGCCAGGCCACGGACGCTAAAAGATCTACATCGGGCCCATGTAGGATCCGGTAGAAGCGTCCGTGAAGCTCCTTGCTCTGCCATACCTCCCTGCGGTCATTAGTATCTAATACTATAGGTTTGCGCCAGTTCTCGTTAGCCAAGGAGAGCGGGGTAAGGCCCTTGTCCACCGCTACCACATCTCGATGCATACCCACGTCAGTGGCCTGGAAGTATTCCCTAAGACTGCATACCTCGCGGTTGTGTAGGGTCTTAGCATTATTATTATTAACCTAGGTATAAGTTTATATTGTTTATAAAACAATGAATATATGTATTTAGGTTAATTAATTATATGGGTTCTGTTGCCTTTAGTAAATGAATTAATAATAAATTAATAATAGAAGCTTTAAATTTTAATTTTGAAATGGAAACTGTACCTAATATAACTACCTAAATATCAAACACTTTTCACAATAGCGTTCAGCCAATAGACGTCCACTGCTGAACATAGGCCTCCCCCAATCATCACTACATCGCCCGATCCTGTGCTTCTTGCATCGAGCTGACTCGCTTGGTCCACCAACCAGAGGCAGTACACAGTCGCGGATAAATTTGAAAGAGAGTTACTGGGGCCTGGCTAAAGCAACTGAAGGGACACAGGTGGGTTTTAATCAGTAAAAGTCTGAAGTCTGTTAGAATCATGAAGGAACTCTATATAAAAGTATTGACATCAACCAGAATAGCAAGCTTGGAATGTCAAGATGGTTGTTGGTTATTTACTGTGTATCAGAGTGCCTATGTATGTGGTGTGTAAGAGGAAGGTTTAATGAAGAAAATCACTGGAAGACCAGGTATTTATTTCAATTAGGCTTGTCAATAAATTCATATTGAGAAGGCTCATTGAGCTTACCACCCGTTTCGACAAACTGGTTCTCGTGGAGAAGAAGGGCAAGAAACTCCACAGAAGCTCTTTTATAATATTTATAGATATATTTTACAATCATATAAATATCGTTTAACACAATAAAGATCTAATTCCATGATTATCATTACATGATGAATCTTGTAACATTTCACAATGTTACAGAATCAAAACAATAAGACGTTTCACTCAAAGCGGGATAAGTCATTGGATGATTTCCTAAACCAAAAATAATAAAATAAAGAGACTTTACACAAAGTGTTATGCTATATTACATTAGCGTAGGCGACGCGCGACAGTTTAAATGTCAAAATATAAGAAAGAAAGGTAAAAATGTGTTTATTGCCATTAAAAACAAAAACACCTTAAAATTAAACAAAATATATAATTAAAACTATTAATGCCAAAAGCGCCTCAGCTCAACATAATGCCAAATGGTAACACAGTACCACCTGACGCTGATTTTCAGCTGCGATGCGATTCAGGCGATGAACTACTCATTATTACTTACGTGGGCGAAAATCTGTAAATGCAGCGTATCACTAAATGAAAACTTTGCTTTGGTCTCATGATCGGAACGCACGACGCTGCGGTATTCGGTGCCGGAAACATAATCGTTGGAAAAACGTCTAGCTAGAGTGTTTTATGGTTGCGTCGCAGTATGCGTCAGCGGTGAGGAGGATTGTGTTCGTCCTCGCATACCGCAGCGGTGTGCTTTGGGACAAAGTTTAAGTGAAATATTAGTGATTGCTGTTGTCAACGGGTGATTTCAACATTAGTCAATCGTATTTCAGGTGACAACGAACTGATGGCAGATCGCCTTTGGTTTACAGAATATTACACAATAGCTGAATGTTAGATAGCTAAATAGAATAGATTTTCAGAATGTTGTGGTTAAAGATGACGTACAAAGTAAAAATATCGAGAAATCTAGCAAAGTTGCGCATCTTAAAAGAGTATTCTACAGGAAATTAGAAAATTGAACACCATTCTAGGTTAATTTAATAAACTGTTATATTGGTGCAGTGGGGAATTGATTGGCTTCTGCACTCCAGCAGCCGGTTCAATTTCCGAAAGAATTAACCATTTCTGTGTATTTGTAAGTTTACCAAAGCTATGTAAGATTTTTCCTGAAGTGTATTACAATTTTATTATTTAAAATAAACAACAGCTTGTGTCGTAACTTTTTAAGTGGATAATCCATACTAATATTATAAATGCGAAAGTAACCCTGTCTTATTACTAAGTCTTGTACCCTGTTTTATTACCTTTTCACGCCTCAACGGTTTTTTTTTTAATTATTATTGATAGGCCCACATTTGACCACTATTTCACCTGATGGTAAGCGACGATGTGGTCGACGATGAAGCACGCTTGCTTAGAAGTAACCTATTCACTCTTGACTCAAAGACTCCCAGATTGTAGCCATCAGGAAATACAGACTCCGGCAGGGAATTCCACTCCTTACCTGTACGCACAATAAAAGTATTTCCAAAACGTTTAGTGCTTATGGGTGAATGTCAACCATGTACCAATAGCGCCTTGCAATGCCTACGTCTTGTAGTCCGATGATGGAACGGGCTAGGCAGAATTAGTTCATGAAATAACGGTAGGTCGGTCGGTGTTTTTTTCCTACGCCTCCGTTATTCTTTTCTGATTAATTTCGTTGGAGATCGAAGTTAAATTCATTCCCCGGGACTTCGTCGAGCTTTATTGCCTCGGCGCTTTTCTGACGGTGGCCACTGTTGATTCTGGCTTTCAGGATTCTGGTTGCAGTGGTTTGGGAATAGTGCGGTGGCATTGTCCCAATAACGGATCAACGGATTTAGATGAATGTTGGTACATGGCTAGACCATTTCCTGTATCAGGATATGGGTACTTTTTATTCTTGTAGTGTGTTCCCTTGGGACAAAAAACACTATTCACGCATTCAAAGTCGCTGGCAGGAGCTAGAAATTAAACAAAGACACCAAACACAATAATTGAACTGTTCTTTAACTTTGCTCGCAGTTGTGTTTCAGTTTAATTAAATGCCGACCTAGTGCACTTGTTAGGAAACTTTGCACACAAAAATAAAGTAACGACTATGCGAAAAATTTATCCTTGAAACTTTTTCATTTGAGTTTATCTAGTGCATTTTAATGCGGTTTTTCATAAAAAGCTCAGTGAGCTTTTTATTATGGAATTAGGAAGCTTTTTGAGTTTTGTGAGCTAAGTAGATAAGTACTCGTATTATCGCTGCTTTCAGCGATTCTTACTTTACCTGTGGCTGTTGGAAACATAATCCAGGTTTATGTTTCCGTATAACACCCACCATTTTCAGAATCGGTTTAGTTTTACAATATAATTTCGTTATTAACTCTAGATGCATGCAAATAGAGGAAATACATGTCAAAAAATCTACACTATGAAAATTTTACATTGGTTGAAATTATAAAATATCTGCTGCTGCTGAGATAGGAGCCTTTTTGGTCCCACACGAAGATTTATTATTTATTATTTGTATTTGCTTATTTCTCGTGTCTCTTGTGCGGATCACAAATATATTTTTTCTTTCTTTCTTTTCTTTATTTATATAACATTTTTCCGAACTATAAAGGGTTCCCTACAACGTACCTAAGTAAAGGCTGTATATTACTTGCTAGCTTACAAGCTTTAAGTTTATCAATATTATATCTTTATCATCCATGTTATAATACTACTTTCTTTTTAACCGACGAAAAAAAGGATTAGGTTCTTAATTCGACATGTATACATATATCTTTTATTCTGCCATTTTAAGGCGGCGCCAAAAAAACTATCAACGAAGATCAACCTAGCTACACTCATTCATTCCTAAATAATTTGCAAGTTTGTTTGTTTGGCGCCAACTCAAAATTATAGACTGAAGATATTCTTTTTTTGCTTTTTGGTTCGTTACTTTGTTGGTTATTTTTTTGGTTATAAAGGTTTTTATCGCTAATTTAACAGCCCAACCCTAACGAAGGCTTAATCTCGTAGTATCGACGTTCAAGCAACCACCTAGCATGATTAGTAGCGGATTCATTACCGCTACTCTTTTCTCAACTGTATGCTCTGCAGATTATTGGTTGACCAATAAATGGAATAGAAGAATACTCAGTAAGTCAAGCGAGGTGATTAATGCTAGTCTTCTCTGTATGAGAAGTGGCCTTTGCTCTACGGTGAGATAGAATCATCATCATCATATCAGCCAAAAGACGTTCACTGCTGGACATAGGCCTCCCCCAAGCGTCGCCACATTGACCGGTCCCGTGCGTCCCGCATCCAGCGGATTCCCGCAACCTTCACCAGGTCATCGGTTCACCTGGTGGGCGGCCTTCTAACGCAACGTCTTCCGGTTCGCGGTCACCACTCCAGAACCTTTCTGCCCCATCGGCCATCCGTTCTGCGAGCAATGTGCCCTGCACACTACCACATGCTGTGGGATAGAATAGGCTGGTATTATTATTATGTGTTTGTTGTCAGGATAATAAATTAGCCTTAGAGCTGATTTATCAATAATCAGATATCTTTTATATGGAGACTAAAATATTGCCGTTAGAAAGTTTTTGTATAGAAAACTAGTGGCCCGTCCCTGATTTGCCTGGCTCTCTCTATAAAATATTAGTCAAAATAGATACTCGTATGTCATATTTGTTCGTCCGATAAAAGTTATCGGGCTACTGAAAAACCAAACCAAGATAAGTCATCATCTTCCTGGCCGTATCCCATGTCACTTGGGGTCGGCGCAACACGTTTTCTTTTTCCATACCGTCCTATTCCCTGTCACGCTATCACTGACTCCCTTTTCTTTCATATCTCTTCCTATACTCCTCACATAGTCCATTCATCTTTTCTTTGGCCTTCCTCTCCCTCTCCATTCATCCACATTTATATTCATAAGTCTTTTAGTAGCGTTTTATCCCTCCTCATCACATGATCATACCAGGACAAACGGTTTCCCTTCAACTTTTCTGTCACTGGCACCACTTTCAAACTGCTTCTAATATACTCATTTCTCACTTTATCCATTCTCTTCACGCCGCACATCCATCTCAACATTCTCATTTCTGCTATATGCAATCTCTTTTCAAACCAAGATAAGTAATTACAGGAAAATACTGAGAAATTACGAGTTTTACATGAAAATAAACACTTACCTCGTTTATATAAAGCCTTTACTCATGACTTCAGTGACTAGAGAAAGTTTTGGGATTTGAACTCCAAAAGGTCGATTATGTTATTAAGTAGTTAATTTTTGTAGAGAAACTAAAAATATCGCCTGCTAAAAAGGCTAGTTATTTAATATAATAAAATTCATTCGCGTTAATAAAAGATGTACAAAGAAAACACGAATGGACTGTGTGAGGAGTGAAATAAAAGAAAAGAAAGTCAATGATAGCGTGACGGGGAACAGGACACACATGCAAGAAGAAAACGGTTTGCGCCGTCCCAAAGTAACATGGGACAAGGGCAGAAAGAAGAAGAAGTAGTTCATTCGCGTTAAGAAAATAGTGGGTCATCATTGGCTCCTCGACCAATCGGGTCGCAAGCTTTCTAATTTGTTGCGACCCGATTGATCGATGACTTACTATTTTCTTAACGCGAATGAACTATAGTACCTTTTAAATAAAGTTATTGGCAAAACTTTTCATGATTTTATTCATATGCAAAAACCCATCGAACACAGACAGTCGACACAATTTATTGTGTACAACAAAATATCTGTATCGCAAAACTTCTCGTTTCAAATTCAATAGGGGTGTATTTGTATATTTTTTTGTGTACACCAATAAGAGTTCCCATTCACCCCTTTTCTAAACACTTATCAAAAACAAATTTAGCATCAGAGTGAAATATATTTTTCCGTTTCAAAGGGAAGTGAGAGTGTTCTTAAAAAAAAAAAAATTGCTCTGGAAAGGTCAATCCATAGAGGCGCGTTTGTGCTGAAATTGTTTATTTTTAAGTATAGATCTCTAATTTACACTTTTAAAAGGTAGATAAAATTAAGAACGAGAATCATATTACGTATTTGTTTAATGAGCAAAATGTGTGTGAACGTTTTCCTGCCAAAAGTATAATTGTTAAATCTAAATATATAAAATTATATTTATTTTAAAAAGGGTCCGTTAATTTTCCTAGAACTCGTTAGTAGAACATGTAAAATCGTCGGAACATTTCATTCACCTACACAAAGAGATTAATAACAAAGTTCTATGTCAAAATGCGAGAGAGACTGCCGTTTTATATTACAGATTATCACAGAGAGAGGACGAAGAGTAATATCGTCGTAATTATGAAACTACGTTATTCACTTTTTGATCAACTTTGACGCCGAAGCGTTGGCGTGTTGGTTGATTAAAATTTTATTACAAAATGTCGGGGCGTCTGAAGTTCGGTGAATTGCCTTATAATTGAGTTCCCCGTTAATTTGTACATGATGTGATTATTATATTATATTTTCTTCATAAGAAACTATTCACTCATTAGCTTGTCCAGTGGTTGACAATACGGATAACAGTTTGGGTTTGATTCCCTGAGTTTGAACATTGTTAATCTATCTCTGTACTATTATCCGTATGGTAAAAGTAGCCAATGTTTTTAAATTTCGCTAAAATACATCTTTTTATTAAAAAAACCGGGCCTCAGTTAGATCATCGCGTTAAGAATAAGTAACTTTTCTGTCACTGGCACCACTTTCAAACTGCTTCTAATATACTCATTTCTCACTTTATCCATTCTCTTCACGCCGCACATCCATCTCAACATTCTCATTTCTGCTATATGCAATCTCTTTTCAAACCAAGATAAGTAATTACAGGAAAATACTGAGAAATTACGAGTTTTACATGAAAATAAACACTTACCTCGTTTATATAAAGCCTTTACTCATGACTTCAGTGACTAGAGAAAGTTTTGGGATTTGAACTCCAAAAGGTCGATTATGTTATTAAGTAGTTAATTTTTGTAGAGAAACTAAAAATATCGCCTGCTAAAAAGGCTAGTTATTTAATATAATAAAATTCATTCGCGTTAATAAAAGATGTACAAAGAAAACACGAATGGACTGTGTGAGGAGTGAAATAAAAGAAAAGAAAGTCAATGATAGCGTGACGGGGAACAGGACACACATGCAAGAAGAAAACGGTTTGCGCCGTCCCAAAGTAACATGGGACAAGGGCAGAAAGAAGAAGAAGTAGTTCATTCGCGTTAAGAAAATAGTGGGTCATCATTGGCTCCTCGACCAATCGGGTCGCAAGCTTTCTAATTTGTTGCGACCCGATTGATCGATGACTTACTATTTTCTTAACGCGAATGAACTATAGTACCTTTTAAATAAAGTTATTGGCAAAACTTTTCATGATTTTATTCATATGCAAAAACCCATCGAACACAGACAGTCGACACAATTTATTGTGTACAACAAAATATCTGTATCGCAAAACTTCTCGTTTCAAATTCAATAGGGGTGTATTTGTATATTTTTTTGTGTACACCAATAAGAGTTCCCATTCACCCCTTTTCTAAACACTTATCAAAAACAAATTTAGCATCAGAGTGAAATATATTTTTCCGTTTCAAAGGGAAGTGAGAGTGTTCTTAAAAAAAAAAAAAATTGCTCTGGAAAGGTCAATCCATAGAGGCGCGTTTGTGCTGAAATTGTTTATTTTTAAGTATAGATCTCTAATTTACACTTTTAAAAGGTAGATAAAATTAAGAACGAGAATCATATTACGTATTTGTTAAATGAGCAAAATTATATTTATTTTAAAAAGGGTCCGTTAATTTTCCTAGAACTCGTTAGTAGAACATGTAAAATCGTCGGAACATTTCATTCACCTACACAAAGAGATTAATAACAAAGTTCTATGTCAAAATGCGAGAGAGACTGCCGTTTTATATTACAGATTATCACAGAGAGGGGACGAAGAGTAATATCGTCGTAATTATGAAACTACGTTATTCACTTTTTGATCAACTTTGACGCCGAAGCGTTGGCGTGTTGGTTGATTAAAATTTTATTACAAAATGTCGGGGCGTCTGAAGTTCGGTGAATTGCCTTATAATTGAGTTCCCCGTTAATTTGTACATGATGTGATTATTATATTATATTTTCTTCATAAGAAACTATTCACTCATTAGCTTGTCCAGTGGTTGACAATACGGATAACAGTTTGGGTTTGATTCCCTGAGTTTGAACATTGTTAATCTATCTCTGTACTATTATCCGTATGGTAAAAGTAGCCAATGTTTTTAAATTTCGCTAAAATACATCTTTTTATTAAAAAAACCGGGCCTCAGTTAGATCATCGCGTTAAGAATAAGTAACTTTTCAAATAGCATATGGATGCGACTGTTAAACCATTGTCAGGAAATATTTCTTTTGAAACTATTTTCCCTCAACTTTAATATTATACTACAAACTTTAATATCCTTCATAGTCAAGAAGAACAGGACAAAATAGCGCCACTAAATTGAAAACAACGCGTCAATATGAAAAATAGATCCAGCGCATTATTAAAACAGGGTGACACGATGAACACGTTAGTCGAACGGAGTGGTATGGAGCGAAGCGGAGCGGTGCGAAGCTGTTCTCAAGCTATAAGGCTACTATCTGACAAAACCAAATTCTGAGTTGTAGACAAAAACCCGCGAATAAATAATAAAAATTCGTTGTTGATTATTAATTATTTATTAATTATATTTTATATAGATACTTTATTGATTATCAACTGTAGGTAGGTAAATCATATGCGAGTGTTTTCGGTGTAATAAATTGATCTAATTGAGCACTTTTGTATAGTCACTTTGTTGACTTATATCAAATAGGTTTGCAAACATAGCGATTAGAGGACTTAACGGAGTTTTCTTTTTTTTTATCGGGAATCTATTGATAGTAGAAAAATACTGACCGATAGACATTTTTTTGCCAATAAGATGGCATAAAAACCTTAAATTAGCCAATTGTCAGATAGTGTCATTTTAGCTTAAGGACGGCAAAGTGAAGTTTTCCGCTTTTCCTGTATGTAATAAAACTAAGCCACAGATGTAAAATAATATTTTTCGTATCATAAACGTCTCAAACGTTCGTTCTGCCCAACTGTTTTGAAACGCCCAAGTTTTGAGATAGTTGCTTTTATGAGTTTTTCAATAATATGATCATTCTTTAATTATTTTCGATGATAAAAGAGCACATAGCGGGTTTAGGATGTAACTAGTGCAATTTTCTACAATCAAGCTAGTCCTTTTTATCAGAATATATTGTTATTTTCAGCAGTCGGCTATGTGAAAAGTATGATCAATGAGCTTTTCAATGCTGAACATATTTCGAGGAAATTACGATAGAATTGCACAGTTCAATTCCGCCTAACCCGTTCTATCATCGGACTACGACGAACGGTAATGCACCATCCGTCATCGGTAGGCGAGTACATGGTGGATGTCCCACCCATACGCCCTCTATAACTTTTTGGAAGTACTTTCACTGTGCTTGCAGGTAGGTACAGGTAAGTACGCACGTGTTGTCTGTGTTTTGCGCTACAACCAGCGTGTGAGAATTATTATAGGTTACTTCTATGGCAAGCGTGCTCCGTCGTCGACCACATAATCGCTTACCATAAGGAGAGATGGTAAAACGCGAGCCTATCAGTAATAAAAATTAGGTTCAGCAGGTAGCTTAGCAGAAAATGTCTCTAGAAACATTCTAAGCACTTAAAAATATACCAACCAAAAGTTTTATACAACTCAAAATATATTGGTTGTAGTCGGGCAAGGCCTGGCAAGAAATACTGAATAGCGTTCGCTGGTAAGTCTCTCAGTACGCGAGAAATCTCGCCACCCCCGAAGGCGATGCAGAACCCAGTGACTTACAAAATACTACGAATAAAATCATAAATAAGTGAACAGCAATCTGCACACGACCTGCTTCCCTGGTTTATCATTAGACTGACCGATTTACTCGTTGGAAATCTGCGTGAATATATATGATACCTAAGCAAACACGGGTACTTTGTTATTCATGTGAAGTAACTCTATATGAATTTTCTCTACGGCTAGGATTGATGTTCTAGTGGGTAGTGGACCCTTATCGCCGTGCCTAACATAAAGACAGGGGCATATGTTAACCTGTTTACTTTACAGTCTGAAGAAAAATCCAAAAAATCGCTTTAAATGAAGTTTCCCTAAGAAAACCCAATTATGTAGGTACTAGGTAAATATCTAAGTTATAGATAAGTACATTCTTAAATATAGAAACTTAATTAAATAAACTTCATAACTACTATACAATTTAGAATTAAGTGTACCTACCTAGGTGGGTAAATTTTAAATTATGAAGACCGTTTGCCTGAAAATGCGTTGTAATGTTGATGTAGTAACTCAAATATAGATGCGGGAAACAACATATACTATACAAAGGCAGGTTATTTCCCCGAATATATTTCGTTATTACAAGATTCCCTCTGGCTAATTCTCTCTGTGCGTGTTATTCAGCTATGAAGTGGATATTTACGCGGGAATCGCGGGGTTAACGACATGTTCTAACCTCCAACACTTTATTAGTTTGTGTTGCCATTATATTATCATCATAATGGGAATGGGTTCATTCGTGTTGCCAGTAAATGGGTTGTCCGTTAAACAAATTACTACAATCGTCACCTGGAGAGTTCTGAGCCATAATAATATTTATACCCTGCTGTCAGCGTGTAAAATATGGAACTACCTTCATTTTATGGGTTTTGATATTTTCATTTTTGTTACCCGACTCTGCGATAGCAAAGATAGGGTTATGTTTATTTTGTATCAAATTTATAGATTTGAGTACCTACAACATTCTATTGAATGAAATCAATAAGTAGTTTTTGTGTTGCTAAATTTTGATAGCTTAAAATCACAAGAGGTCTTAAATCAAGTAAGCAACCAAAAGCCGAGATTGCTGTCCTTTCATTACAGTGATTCTGCCTAAATGCCTCATTCCAGTGACAATCACAGGTCTCACAATAGTTCGTGTCAATCCGGTTAAGCTGGGAACGAATTGGACTGCAACTAGCAACAAGTCTAAGGAGGTTACCGGGCTTTGTAGTGAATTTACATTTCGAATTCCGAACATTTCATAGACCCTGTCGATCATCTATCAGACCTATCAAACCTGGAACTCCAGTACCGATGTACTACTATTATATACCTACGTACCAACCATTTGGATCACACTGCTCTAGTTACAGCAACGTAGGGGAAAACAGAGCAATGGGCGCCTACTAAGGGCAAATTTTGATAAAAACCACATTCGTTAACATCCTTCTATTTTTAATTAGACCTAGATTATTTTAGTAGTTTATGAAACTGTTGCTTAATAAGAGGTATTCCGTTGCATACACTATTTTATTTTCACTCATACAGTTGAAATAAAACAAAAGTGGAAGCGGAAAAAATATGTGGTATGGCTGCCAATTTATGTTTTCATTGCGCATGACTGCGCAGCGCGCGCATATATAGCCAATGACACTACTTTTCTACATCAAGTCAATGAGCCTATAAGCGCCAATAAATTAAAAAGTAAAAGTGTGCTATAAAAATAAAAAAGTTATTTTATGATGCAGCTTTTTGATTAATTTCTACAATCTTACATACAAATTAAATTTACTTTAAAAGTTTAACTATCTGATACCGTTACGAAAAAATCGTCTTGCTTTCCAGCATAGGCTTCCCTAGAGCTTGCCACTCTTAGGGGCTCTGTGTTTATCTTCTCCATGTAATACTCGCTTATCTTCTAATGTCGTAATCCCATCTAAGACGCTGTCGTCCTTTCTTTCTTTCTGTGTTGTCTTGGGCACCACTGTGTTAAGACCATTTGTCTTTTTTGTTCCTTAGCATATGTCCTGTCCATCTCCATTTCATCTTTTTAATACAGTAGCTAATATCAGTTATTCTAGTTAGCTATCTTATATTATATAGTTTTAATTTTTATTTTGTCTTTTAATTTGATGTTAATTGTGCTACGTTCCATACTATGCTGGCAAGTTTCAAGTTTACGTATATTTTGGTTGGTTAGGCTCCATGTTTGGCAACCATAAGTCATAACCGGTAAGATACTTTTGTCTTAGCTTTAAGTGGCACATGAGGGTCTTGACACTTGAGATACCAGTACCTCTTCCATGCTAAGTTTGACCAGTTGTTAACTTCTTTCAGTGTAAGGTCTTTAGGAGATATGATCTGTCTCAGGTACTCGTATGTATACTCTGCCACATAATCTATTGTGTGCCTTTAACGATTATCGGGAATTTTGTGAGATTTGTCACTACATTACCCAGCGCTCCTCTAAATGTATGATAAAAAAAAATACTACCTAAAACCTTTCTTATTAGTGTAATTAGTCACAGAGAGCGAACTTTGATCTATCTCAAAGCTTTAGCAGATACAAGATGGAACGAGAAATTCGCCAAAGAGCTCAGCGAACTGGATTAGCCACTATGTCTCCTTTATCTGAGAAACTTACGAGTTAGGAGCCACCTGAATAATTATGTTCAGTGAGAGTCGTTAGTTTGGAAATATAATCGCTATCAGTTCTTTTTAGAGTGTCGACTAACACGACGTCGATGTAAAAGTTTAAATTATGAGCTTGTTCGTAGACGCACATCAGTGTTTAACCTAATCATGTCATCCCATCTTGTGTACCGAGTCCCTTATTTATAACAAGTATAAATTGAAAATACCTCGAGGCTTGTTAATAACTCATGTTTTTAAACTACATACCTAATGTATCTAGTAGTAGACACGCTTGACGCTTCGAGCGACAATCCATCGAAACATGTTGTATGTTAGGCTATATTCGTTAGGCTTAGTCGGCACTGTGATTTTTATACGCGCGATATTTTTCCGCCCATTCTGCGACCTATGGAATTGTATGAAGCTGCAGGCATTGCGAAAAAAAATATCGCGCGGAAATAATACCGCAAGAAATCCGTGTTTTGCCACAGAAGCCACCGCACCGCGCTGCGTATTAAATTCGCGCGATTATTTTGAACCCTATGAACAGGTAGGAGACAAAAACGCGCGATTTTATCCGCAATGCGTGTTAGTTATATTCGAGTCCCATACGGTATATATAATTACCCTTGAACGATATAATTGTCTACAGAAAACATGGTTCACCGTTGTCAGTACGCGGACATAAATTCGCGAGAGTAAAAAAACTTTCTAACAAAAAATCAAACCGACTTCCAGAACAAAAAAACTACAAAGCAAAAAATAACTTTCTTTTCCGACGTCATGTAAGTAACATGATCATCATTTATGACCAAAGTACATCTCATGACGATTCCAATAAGCCTAAGCATGACTTGGATACATTGTTTTATTTCAGAGTTCCAGTGACTACCTTCCGGCTTCATCATCAGAATGGTGCCATTTTCATCAGTACCATTCATTTATAAGTATTTGCGTCATCATCATCATCATCATTTCAGCCGAAAGACATCCACTGCTGGACATAGGCCTCCCCCAGGCGTCGCCACATTGACCGATCCCGTGCGTCTCGCAACCAGCGCCTTCCCGCAACCTTAACCAGGTCATCAGTCCACCTAGTGGGAGGCCTTCCAACGTATCGTCCTCCGGTTCGCGGTCGCCATTCCAGAACTTTTCGGCCCCATCGGCCATCCGTTCTGCGAGCAATGTGCCCTGCCCACTGCCACTTAAGTTTGGCAATTCTTTGGGATATGTCGGTAACTTTGGTTCTCCTGCGGATATCATCATTTCTGACGTGATCACGCAAGGAAATTCCGAGCATAGTCCTCTCCATTGCCCTTTGGGTGACTTTGAGCTTTCTGATAAGGCCTATTGTAAGCGACCACGTGTCGGTCCCATAGGTGATCACTGGCAACACACACTGGTCATAGACTTTTGTCTTGAGACACTGCGGTAAATTGGACGAGAAGATACCACGTAACTTCCCGAACGCCGCCCAGCCGAGTCGGATTCGACGGTTTACCTCTTTCTCGAAATTGGACCTGCCCAACTGGACCGTTTGTCCCAGGTAGACATAATCTTCTACAACTTCGAAAATAGAGTCTCCGACCTTGATAGGAGTGGGTGTTACATGGGCATTCACCATGATCTTGGTTTTGTCCATGTTCATTTTAAGACCCACTCTTTTGGAAGCTCTACTGAGGTCATCGAGCATTTTACTGACGCTCTCCATGGTCTCAGCCATGACCACTATGTCGTCGGCAAAACGGAGGTGAGTAATGTACTCGCCATTAACGTTGATGCCCAGCCCCCTCCAGTCCAGAACCTTGAAGACATCCTCCAGCGCAACAGTGAACTGTTTCGGAGAAATGACGTCTTCCTGTCTCACGTTGCGCTGGAGAAAGATTGGTTTCGAGGTCCGATCCTGAAGACGGACTGACATGGTGGCGTTTTTGTACAAACACTTTAACACCTCAATGTACCGGTAGTCGATCTGGCACCGTTTATTTATTTATTTATTTATTTTAAGGTACACCAACAGCATTACATACAAAACAGTTTGTAGTAAACAAATAAAAATAAAGGTGCTGGTATGTATGCCTATTACAGGTATACGCAGCTTACACCATATGGTCAGAAACACTAAATTATTTGAAATATTAATATATATATTAGTCTTAATAAAAAAAAAACATAGTAAAAATAAAAACATACAAAATGAAAAACACACAGAATAAAAAAAGAAAACGAAGTAGGATGTTTATGTTCGTAATAAGACTAAGTTGAAGTATTTGCGCACTCCCGTACCTCCAAGATTGCTCTTCTAAACTTATTCAGTGAAACACCGTGTAAATCAGTATCTGGTGTTGTACAAAAACTATTATAGCTTCTACACATGCGGAGAAGTGGAGCGTTGAGGCCTAGGTTGGTTTTGCGGAATGGAATATGGAGTAATTTTGTGATGGGATGTCTGGGCAGTTTTGAAGGGACTGAATATTGGATACACATGCGGAGAAGTGGAGCGTTGAGGCCTAGGTTGGTTTTGCGGAATGGAATATGGAGTAATTTTGTGATGGGATGTCTTGGCAGTTTTGAAGGGACTGAATATTGGATACATTCTACTAAATCACTGCACTTAATGAACCCGTTTGCTACTTTGTAAAGGAAAATTAGATCACGCGTACGGCGACGGTCACGCAGTGTCTTTATTTAAAAAAAGTGTAGGCGCTGTACATATGGACAGCGATGACTAATTCCCCTAGATATAAATGCAAGATGTTTAGTAAAAGCTTTTTGAATTTTTTCAAGTCTTTACGAACGGACAGCGTAGAGTGGGTTCCAGGCGACACTGGCGTATTCCAACCGACTTCGCACTAGGGTGTTAAACAAAACTATTTTGGTTTTTGGTTGTTGGAAGCCTCTTGTGTTGCGTTTAACAAAACCCAGCATCTGCGCAGACCTCTTTACCACGTAGTTGATGTGTGGCTTGAAGGAGAGCCCATCATCCACCAGAACCCCTAGATCCCGGATTTCTCCAACCTTTGCCAACGAGGTGTCGCATAGTGTGTAGGTAGTTGGGAATGATGACTTTTTTCTAGAGAAACGGATGTGAAAGCATTTTTGGGGGTTTAGGGTCATATTGTTGGTTTTGCACCAATTTTCGACGTTTGCTAAATCGCTTTGAATAAGCGTGATGTCTTCAGGCCCAGTTATTTTTTTGTAAATCTTTAAGTCATCTGCAAACAACATTGTTTGACAGTGTTTGATATGATTTGTTATGTCATCAACAAATAGTAGAAACAAAACTGGGCCAAGGTGGGAACCTTGTGGAACACCGGAGCGTCCAGGGTTCAATTGCCGGACCGACGTTTTGGAACCTTATCCTAGATCCACTCCTACACAAAATGGCTAGTATGGGGGTATACTGCCAAGCCTTCGCGGACGACGTTGTCCTGGTTTTCTCTGACTTCACAGCCGGTCCCCTGCAGCAATCAGCCAACAGCACGTTAGCCAAAGTATCGGAATGGGGCGTCCAAAATAAGCTACGTTTCGCCGCGCACAAGACTAATGCGATGGTGTTAACGAGGAAGCGAAAGTACGACGTTCCGGTACTTCTGGTTTAGCTGACTGGTTTAGCCGCGTGCCCGACAGGCACGCGGCTAAACCTGGTTGAGGAAGTGAAACTGTTGGGTCTCACGATAGACTCCAAACTCACCTTCAATGCGCACGTGTCTGCGACCTGTAGAAAGGCCGCAGACATCTATAAGCAGTTGGCATGTGCGGCGAGGGTGACTTGGGGTCTGAACAGAGAAATAATCAGGACAATATACGTGTCGGTGATAGAGCCCATCGTGATGTATGCAGCGAGTGCGTGGGCCCCCGCAGCTGAGAAACTGATGACAAGGAAAAAGTTTGACTCACTGCAGAGGGGCTTCGCGCAGAAAATCTGCAAAGCATACCGCACGGTGTCTCTGACATCGGCACTTATCCTGTCAGGGGGCTAGACCTCCGGGTAATCGAGGCGGCAACCCTTTTCAAGATCAAAAAGGGACATTCCCAAGAGTTTATACCGCTGGGCCGCGTGCTGGAGTGCAACGTGCACCACTCCAAAAACCCCCACCCGGCGCAACTCACAACAACCGAGTATGAATGCCTAGAGAACTTGACTCCCGAAACCCTGGCAACCCACCAAGTAACCGGCCCCCAAATATACACCGATGGCAGCAAGATAGAGGGGAAAGTCGGAGCTGCCCTAACTTGGTGGGAAAACGGGACGGAGTCAAGGTTCAGCACCTTTGGCTTGGAGCCTCACAACACAGTCTTCCAATCGGAAATGTACGCATCCGTAAGCATCTTAAGTGACTCGAGATCGTCACTTGACCTGCTGAGGAGACCGTCTGTCACTCACCACCTGGCACTCCAAATCAAGAGAAGCGTCCGTGAAATCAGAGAGGAGGGCAGAGAAGTGAGGCTCTTTTGGCTCAAGGCCCATGTGGGAACTGCCGGGAATGAGAGGGCGGATGAGCTGGCCAAGGAGGCAGCCCTAACAAAACTCACATCAGAATACAGCAAGGTCCCCGTTTCGTTCATGAGGAAGAAGATTCGGGAGGGGACTATAAGGAAGTGGCAAGCGCGGTACGAGTCTTCGAGTACAGGATCGGTCACGAAAGCGTTCTTTCCAGACGTCCTAGCGGCGAAATGGACACTCAGAGACGCAGTGCTCACACCGGTCCACGTACAAGTCCTTACAGGACACGGCGGATTCTCAGCGTATCTCCACCGCTTCCATCTCAAAGATAGTCCCTTGTGCGTCTGTGACCCGAGTTGTGAAGAGACAGTCTGGCATCTGCTGTTCGAATGCCCAAGGTTCAGCCAAGACAGAATGGAGCTCGAGGTAAAATTCGAAACCCAGCTTAGCCAGTCCACACTCCACACCATCATGGGGAGACCGGCTACTAGGATTCCATTCTTGGCATTCGCGAGCAAAGTCGCCACAATCGCAGCAAAGGCCAACAAAACGGACGTAACCTTGCGAAGTCGACCACACAATCGAACACAAACAACCACAACTACACAAACAACAACAAGTACACCATTGACTGATACACAAATTACACACACACAATCTAACCAACGGCCATTACCAACGGTAGCAGCAGCGGTAGCAGCAACAGCCAGCCTACAACCAGCCCCTAGCATGACTACCACACAATTCCTGGCAAGCGGAGAAGACGGAGTCCCTGGCATCAGACTGCGAGGCGTCGCTCTGTTCATGAACAGGGAACAAGAGAAGTTAGGCATAGGCTTCTGCATAGGCTCAAGTCAAGCTGCGGCCCGAATAGACCTTTCACCGGGCCTTGCCGCCCTGATTAACGGAAGCACCACCAAAACGAGCATAACAGGCAGCAAGTATGCTGCACTACCTCAAATGGAAGTGGCCACTCACCGATGCCGTCTAATGCGATTTAAAGGGAAAACAATCGCATTACTCGAGTGGGGAGAGGTTACTCCATTTGCTCAGGCAAGCTCATTGCTTCAGAAGATTAGGGAGGCAGGAGACTACACGTCAGCCACGGCCCGAGCCATAAGTGTGGACGCAATGGTGGTGGGAGGAGAGAGAGGAGACGTCGCAGACCGCTTTGGCTGTTTAAAGGCCTCAGAACATCATGAGGTTGTTGTCTACGTGGACAGAGGGGAAACCCTGAGTTTCCTCAAAGCCCCCAGACAACTAATAGCCAGCGCAATGAGCCCCAAAACAAGCCCCACCACTCAAAGCGGATCGGAGAGGGCCCAGCAGAAGGCAGCAGCCGAAAAAGCCGCAAAGGTGCAGTGTAACACCATAAACCCGGAGGACCGGGCCCGGTCGAGGAGTCGCCTGAAAGCGTTTGGCACTTTCCTCAGTGCACTGCGCCCAAGCACCAGCTACGCTTCACCATCTCACAAGCAGGAGACAGCACTGGAGAGGTTCTTCAGAAAAACACCAAAGGAACCAACCCAGCAAAAGCCTAAGCCAACACGAGCCGACAAAGGGCAAGTCAGCCCGCCGACCCTCGCAGTAAAGTCGGGTACCACGGACCACGTAAAGAGCGCGTTCCTCGAGTACGTAGCAATCGTAAAAGCGACCAGAGAGGTCAATCTTACGACATGCAGGAAGATCCTGCAGACCTTCCAGAGAGACACAGAGGGTCTGTTAAGGGTACTGCTCGAGGAAGCAGGGGCAGCGGTGTATGACAACGTCACATCCCAAGTCATCAAAGGGGAAATGACGGGGTCATAAGTGGCAGCCTACAGCGCGAGGAGTGGCTTTGTGGCCCTGGACAAGGAGGAGACGGAGCGCTCAGGCAAACTCAAGTTCAGTGTGCCAAATGACGACCCGATAGTGGTTACCGCCAAATGTACCAAAATCATGCCGGACGATAAGATCCTGGAAATGGCACACTCCATTTCGGGGACCTCCGGTATCCAGGCATCACAGGAAAGTTGGGCGGTACCCAATATCAGGTGGATTAACGGAGTTCCGGGTTGCGGTAAGACAACCTGGCTGGTAAAGCACTTCGAAGAGGACAGGGACGTGATAGCAACCACGACAACAGAAGCTGCCAAAGATCTTAGAGAAAAGCTTGCGCGCCGCTTAGGAAACCGAGCAAAGACCAAAGTGCGCACTATGGCCTCAATCCTAGCAAACGGTTTCAAGAGCCAAGACAAATGCTACCGTCTTACGGTAGACGAGGCTCTTATGAACCACTTTGGGGCCATAGTCATGGCAGTAAAGTTGTCTGGAGCGAGCGAGCTTGTCCTCGTCGGAGACGTTAACCAGCTTCCATTTTTGGACAGGGAGAATCTTTTCGAGCTTAGGTATACCCGTCCAGACCTGGTGGCTGGCATCACCCAGGAGTTTCTCTGCACACACCGCAATCCAATGGACGTGGCGTTTGCACTGAGTGAGATATACCCCGGTATATACTCCTCCAAGTCGTCGCTGTCGCGGGTCCACTCCCTGAAGGTGAAAGGTTACACAGGGGCGCAAATACCGGGTACTGCCCAAAACACCCTGTTCCTGGTTCATACGCAGGGGGAGAAAGCCTCTCTTGCGAGCCAGGGATATGGGTCTGGCGAGGGGTCGCGCCTGCTAACCATACATGAGGCTCAGGGGTCGACCTACGACAGCGTTATCATCATCAACACCAAGTCCAGGAGGCTTCAGGTCCCCGACAGCATCTCCCACGCGGTAGTGGCAGTGTCCAGACATACAGTCAGTTACGTCTATTACACCGACGACGCCGATGACGCCGCAGGCCGCCTTGCTAAGAGGGCGATGGATGCGCCGACTAAAACGGTCGTCAACTACAATCTTAAGACGGCCATGCAGCATCGAGACGTAGTCGTCATAGAGGCCTTGCTCACGCTAGCGAAGTCCCTGGTCAGCAGCCAAAACACCACCTAACAAGTCCCATCCAAAAACTCCAACCCAAACACCCAAACCATCACCCTGTCTAAAGAAAACTATATATATACATGTGAAGCTGCATGGTAGAGTGAGTCAGTCATACTCACCTTAACGTCCTAACGACGGGGTTCTATAACCGGAACCGTCGGCCGGGGCTGGTCTACTCGCACTGCCATGCATCTTCCCACAAAGTGTACCAATAGATATAGTAATAACATAAGCAGTGTATCAATAGAAATAAGTAAACAAAATAGTTAATAACATAAAGATAAGAATAATAGAAACATAAAATTGTAATGCCAGTGTGTAATATATATATAGTATTTGTTGAGGGATGAACTCACGTAAATTTAAGTTAGTTAAGTAAGCCTTAAAATAATGTCCGACGTAGGAATCCAACAATTGTAATAATAATGAAAAAAAAAAAATAACAAACAAAATATACACAATAAAAAAGAGCGCGGACTGCCACATGTCCGCGGTAGAATATTTAATAAAAAATAAAAAAAAAAATAAAAAAAAACACCGGAGCGTGCATGAAATTCGTAAGAAACATAGCCATTGACAGCAACGAACTGTGAACGATTTACTAGATAGGATGCAAACCACCTCAACAAAGATCCGTGGACACCACTAACCTCAAGTTTTGCTATCATGAGTGGATGACTCACCTTATCGAACGCGCTGCTGAAATCTGTATATATTGCATCGACTTCGTCTCCGCAATCGAGCGCTTCAGATATGTCGGATAAATATCTGACTAAATTAGTCTCTGTGGAACGTCCAATTCGGAATCCATGTTGGCTATTGGAAAGCTTAGTGTCCAAGTAGTTGGTAATGATGGGACAAACGAGACACTCAAAAAGCTTTGAAAAACATGATAGGATTGAAATAGGCCTATAGTTTTTAATATTGCTGGAGTCGCCTTTTTTGTGTACCGGCACGATCCGAGCCTTCTTCCATTCCTGTGGAAATACTCCCGACTCTAAAGATCGATTAAATATTAGACACAGTGGCTCTGCAAGTGCTCTCCCACAAGATTTAACAAAAACTGGTGGAATACAATCGAGACCAGCACCCTTGGATGTCAAGTTTCTTTATCTTCGCTAGAACTTCTTGTGGATAAATTTTTATGTTACTAAGCACTCCGGATGATTCTTGGATGTTTGTTTTGGTACTGCCATTTGGGTCGGTGAAAATTGAAGAAAAATGAGAAGCAAAAAGATTTGCAATGTCATTACCACTATTAGCTACTACATCGTCCATGTGCATTCTGGCTGGAATCACTGATTTACTGTTTCTTTTATTTTTAATGTAACGCCAGAATAATTTGGGATTTTTTGTTATTTCGCTCCCAATGTGTTGTTTATAGTCACTATAGTTTTGGTTGATCATTGTATGACAACGACTTCTTAGTAAATCGTAGGTCAACTTGTCTCGAGGATTATTTTATTTTCGAAATTTACTACGGTACTTTTCTTTTTCGGATAGAGCTTTTATGAGAGCTTTACTAAACCAGGAAGGATATTTTGAGTTTTTACAATTGTGTTGAGGTATGTACTTATCGATCACCTCTTTTAATTTTGTGTAGAATACAGAAACTAGATTATTAATATCATTGGAGAGCGAAAATTCTAGATCCCAGTCAATTGCTTGCAGGTCAGATATAATTTTTACATAGTCACATTTGTAGAAGTTTGGGCGAATGTTGTTATTTGAACGCAAACATTTAATATTAACATGTGATATGGAAATGATTAGGGCAGGGTATCACATGTTAATATTAAATGTTTGCGTTCAAATAACAACATTCGCCCAAACTTCTACAAATGTGACTATGTAAAAATTATATCTGACCTGCAAGCAATTGACTGGGATCTAGAATTTTCACCGTTGGAGAGACTGCAGTACAGCCCAAGTCTCTATCGAATCGAAGGCTTTCTCGTAGTCCACAAACGCTAAACAGAGAGGCAGGTTATACTCTTCGGTCTTCTGTATAACCTGCCGCAGCGTATGTATGTGGTCTACGGTGCTAAAGCCTTTTCGGAAGCCGGCTTGTTCGGGGGGCTGGAAATCGTCAAACCTGTGCGCGAGACGATTCGTGATAACAACTTGTAGACATGGCTAAGAAGTGAGATGGGCCTATAGTTCTTCAACCGGGCATTGTTGCCCTTCTGGAAGAAGAGTACCACCATACTTGAAGAAGAGTACCATCGTAGCAAAACGCCACGGGCTTGGTGCAGGGGCACCATGCCTGTGACGTTTTGCCCTCGAGTATGATGGAATCAAACAGCTTCTGAAGGGCCCTAAGGACCGGTTTTCCACCCGCCTTCAGGAGTTCGGCCGTAATTCCGTCATCACCCGGCGCCTTGTTGTTTTTGAGCTGTTTCAGAGCCATCCTAATCTCGTACAGGCTGACGTCCGGGATATCTTCGGTATAGTGTCGGGTCAATCTAGCTCTTGGGTCGTTTGCTAGACTCGCAACGGGCTTGCTGATCGGTGTATACAACTGCCCATAGAATGTCTCGATCTCCCTGAGAAGCTCTGGTTTGGCGGATACGATCCTGCCATTGTCGGTCTTCAGTTTCGTGAGTTGGCTCTGTCCAATAGCCAGATCCCTTGCAAACACCTTGGAGCCTTTATTTCGCTCGATCGCGTCTTTAATACGCTCGGTATTGAAGCGTGAGACCTCCACGTCTCTTTTCAAGGATTTAGAGATCTGTCTATTGAGCTGCTGGTATTTGCACGCCTCATCTGAAGACTGCAGGATCATCTCACGCCTCTCTTTCATAGACTTGAGGGTAAGATCAGAGAGCTTTTTATTTCTATCTGCACGACGGGTCTTGAAAAACTTATACCCGACCGTATGGACAGCTTCCACGAACCCGTTACTGTATTTTTTTTATTTTTTATTATCAATAGGCTCGCGCTTGACCACTATCTCACCTGATGGAAAGCGATGATGTGGTCAACGGTGATGCACGCTTGCCTAGTAAAAACCCATTCACTCTTGACTTAAAGACCCCTAGATTGTAGCTATCGGGAAACACAGACTCCGGCAGGGAATGCCACTCCTTAGCTGTACGCATAATAAAAGTGTCCCCAAAACGTTTTGTTCGTATGGGTGGAATGTCCACCATATAGCGATGACGCATCGCCGTGCGTCTGGTTGTCCGATGATGGAACGGGCTGGGCGGAATTAAATCATGCAATTCCATCGCACACTCACCGAAATGTAACTGATAAAAAACCGACAAGCTGGCAACTCGGCGACGATGTACAAGGCTCTGGAGCTTTGTACATCGTCGTCTGGAGGTTTGTACCAGTGCCTCATTGCCGATGAGTCTCTTGGCCCGCTTTTCGATCGACTCTAGTGCATCTAGCTGGTATTTGGCAGATCCGTCCCAGAGATGAGAACAGTACTCCATGCACGATCGAACTTGCGCTTGATACAAGTTGAGCAGCTGTTCCGGCGTGAAGTACTTTCTCACCTTCGCAAGGATCCTCAATTTTTTGGCAGCCAGCTGAGCCTTTGCCTCAATGTATGGCCCAAAATTGGGAGTCGATGTTAACGTAACGCCAAGAAGCTCAAGATGGACCGTTATTGGTACGGTTACATCACGGAAAGTTGGAGACGGGTGACATTGGCTCTTTTTAGCGGAAAAAAGACACGCTTGGGTTTTAGCAGCATTAAACTTGACCAGATTAGCATCACCCCATTCGGAGACTGCCTGCAAGGAAAGGTTCAAACGCTTCACCATGGCTTCTCGGAGAGACTGGATTTGAGGCCCGGTAGCACGTGCGTTGGACAAGTAACTCTCAGCAACAGTGCTGTCGTCTGCATACCCAAAGGTTTTAGCAGATCGTTAATGTGCAACAAGAACAATGTTGCTGAAAGTACCGACCCCTGAGGGACACCGGCATTAATATCCAATTCGTCTGACGAGCAGCCATCGATAACCACTCGAATGGATCGATCCCTCAGGAAGTCTGCAATCCAATCACACAGACCACCGGGCAGACCGAATAAAGGAAGCTTACCAATAAGGCTTTCGTGCCAGACCCTATCGAAAGCCTTCGAGATGTCGAGGGAGACGGCAAGCGCTTCCCCGTGCCTCTCGATGGCCTCACTCCATATGTGAATGGCATACGCTAGAAGATCCCCAGTAGACCGATTTTGACGGAAGCCGTATTGGCGGTCGCTAAGGATATCGTTAGTTTCTAGGTATGGACCACCACCCTGGGACTGCCGGTAAACCTCTCGGAAATAGAGCAGGTTACCGGATTTGAGGATTATCGAGTCCACCCCCTCTCTTCGGACTTCAGATAACCCTATAATACTCCATCGCAACCTGCTCAATTCCTCTTCGAGTTCGGTGACCTTCTCGTCGGTCCGAAGTGTGCGCGTGTTATACGTTGCCAGGTCCAGTCGTCGGTGATTGTTGGGGTAGCCGGATCTCTGCCGGAGATTCTTAGCAGCCCTTGCCATGCCGTAGCCTCGACCGCTACCGTAGTCGAGGGTAGGCAAGCTGCCGGGTACTAGGGGCCATTTTTTATTTGTGCTATTCATTGGGGGGGTTTTGTCATAATCGCCACGCTTGGCAGGCGGGTTGGCGATCGCAGTATGGTTGCTATAGCAGCACAGAGAACGCTGCTGCCCATTCTCTGGTTTGTCCCTTAGTCGCCTCTTACGACACCCACGGGAAGACATGGGATGGTGAAATTCTTTACGTCCGGCACCATACGGAACATCATTGTTCGTCATCATAGTCGGTTAACTATTCGAGATATTTTATCCCCGTGACATACTTAGCATTTAGGAGTTCCAGTGACCATCTGTGGTCTTCTTCATCAGTTCCACTTCACCAAATTATACTTTCTGAGAGCAAATGATTGCATTGTTGATGAAAATACCAAAATCACTATATGCATGCCTATAATATTTGAGGAGTTCCCTCGATTTCTCTGGGATCCCATCAAAAATCCAGACCTGATGACTATGGGACCAACTAGGAAGTATACTCTTCAAAACAAAAGAAGATTTTTTGAAATTGGTTCAGGCTTCTTTGAGTAATCGGGGAAAATACATTAAAAAAAAAGATTCCGATGAATTGACAACCTCCTCCTTTTTTTGAAGTCGGTTAAAAATCACCATGCGTGCTAAGGCTAAGACAATATCTTGCAAAAACATCCCGATTCAAAGAGTAAAATTCGCATTACTTTTGAACGGCTGAACCCATTTTCATCAAACATAGCTAAGAACACTCTCGACAAAGTAATCTTTAAAACAAAAAAAAATATTGTTTCGTCCGTTTAGGAGCTACGATGCTACAGACAGATACACAAACACACAGATAAATACACAAACACAGATAGGTACTTAAAACTTATAACACCCTTCTTTTTACGTCGGGGTTTAAAAAATCTCGGTCAGTACTGTCACATAAAATTTAATACTTGCATAGTACCATAGATATTATAAACAAGCATAGTACATATTGTCACAAAGCACATAAACGGCGTTGCGGCAACTAATAAGCTGGTTCCAAATTCAAATTCCAAGAAAATTTGAATTTGTTAATGTGTAAGCGTCGAGATTTTTATAAAAAGGGCCCATGGTTAGCGAGTTTTTTTTTAATAAATAGCACCCATTCTGTAAGAAAACTACCTACCTTCATAGGTTTTTTAGCATGATATTATAAGGTACCTACCTAACCTATGCCCGTCCTAGCTTTCAAGTATTGACAGTAGAATTAATATGGCTACCTACATCATACGGCTATCAAATATTTATATTACCTACTAACCTCAATCGATCCTTATTTATGATACAGCCTTCTTGTAAAGCCTCTATATTTTATGTCCAATAAAATAATTTCCTTGAAAAATATGGGGATGAAACGCAGTGAACATCAAAATATTTCACCCTCACCATAATTTCGAAGGGTGACAATTAGGGCGGAATATCATTCGAATTGCGATGAGTTTTGATTGATAACTTAGCCTGCCTGGCCAGAAGTGTGAAAATACCAGAATAAAGGTACGTAGGTAGGTACTTGAGTACGTTTTAGTCAAAGTCTGGTAGATTAAACTCTATGGAATTGTTAGAGTAACTGTGAAGACAAGAATGTAATTTAAATCGTTGCTAACTTGGTAGTAATTCTGACACTACTTTGTGGAATGTTACATTTGATGTGTTTGTAAATAGTCATGAGTCTTTGGCCGAGCCCTTTCTGTCTGGCAATTTGAATTGGCAAGTCAGCCATATTGCAGACCCATTTAAAATTCCATTGCATTTGCAAGCACGTCGTTTCGTTTTTAAATTCAGGACCAATTTCCTCTTTGATTATGACAATTATGGGCCCGTCGTGTGCAGCAAAAACACAAAAAGAGTTTGTTTTTATTGTTTCTATAAACTTTTGTTTCAGACCACGTCAGAAAATAGTGTTACCATAGCTGAATAATGGGCCAAACAAACAATTTAACTTCAGTAGGTAATAGTATATTATGATACAAGTGAGCTAAGTAGCTCATTACAGGGTTGCAGCCCGAGCCGTAGGCGAGGGCGTTATTCAGCCGAGCGTGTAATGAGCACAGCAGTTTCATACGACGTTTTTAACACATTTGCGAGGAAAAATAGTACAAGCCACTAATGAATAAAGGACTGTTTAAAGCGAGGGCCATAGATTAATCACGAGCAAGTGAAGGGTTCTAACAACTGAGCGACGCAAGTTATTCATGGCCCTCGATATAAATCCGTTTTATTCAAGAGTTGCATACTATACTTTATACCATGACTACTAGAAAAAGTTAATCCCAAAAATCAATATACCCGACTGCTTAAGAATCGAAATTAAAAGACCAACAAGAAGAAAAGCATGCTGTGCAGTCGGAGGATACACATTAGCGAGCTGGTTGACCAAAATCAGATGTATACTCGAATTTATGATGTATATATTTATTTCGAATTAGGTACATATAAACATATAAGTGTTAGGGTATATATTTTTGAAATGACCTCTTAAAACCCTTTATTTTGATACCCCACACGATGGGTTTGGAAGAAAAAAAACTGAGCCCCCACAAAATGGCGCCCAAAATCCGCCCGATAAAAAAAATCGACCAATCACATAGACGAAAAGCCACGTCGCGTCTTTTATCTCGCATATGATTGGTCGATAGTTCATACTCTTTGCCCTTTGCTCTTTCCGAATTCATTACGCAATAAGGCTGCGGGTTTCTACATCCTTTGTTGTAATATTATGAAGCTCTTGTCGTCTACACGCACCAGTGCAACCAACTTAGCGCTTTCAGCGCCAGATCTAGCGTTTTTTTGTTCAATAGCGCTTTCTAGCGCCTAGCGCTAAAGTTAGCGCTTTTTGAAATCATATTATGATATGCACATCTACTATTATTTATTCTGTGATCACGGAACGAATCACTATTTTGGGATTCCTCGAGTTGGCAGCACTGATTCCTCACTAAATATTTTGAAATTTGTAGCTAACTTTGTTTCATGTTCAATTGTACCACAGTAATTCATTACTTTCGGCCAGTTATTCTGAGTCAGTTTTAGGAGTTGTGCAATAGACAATGAAAATGGATGAGCCCTTAAAAAAAAAACAACTTCAATTTAGAACACGCCATTATATTCAAACTCCATCTCAATCAATGCTGTACAACCTCCTTGCACAAAAAAATATGTTTTCAACACACTTGCTCGTAAAGTAAGCCATATTACATCGCTTTTAGGGCCATAACTCGAGCAATAACACACATGTGCGTAATAACATTGCACACAAGTGCGTAATTGAATAATTCGTACAAAGTTGAATCAGTATCTTTCTGCAAGTTATATGGAGTAAACGGAGCATTTTCAATTTAACCGGGTAATACAGTTTTTTTTTAGTAATAACAAAGAGGTTTTATGCCGCTGAAAGTCCATAGGTATACATTATTGGAATAAATAAATATGTACATTACGTCAAACAAATATTTATTATTATCAAATTATACTTAGTTCACAATAATTTGTTATAAAATATTTGCATTTTATCACTTAAAAATTATAATTTTGAAGTAGGCTGTAAGTTCACTCACCTTGCATTTGGCGCGTGCAAAAAAAAACTTACGCGCCATTTCCCACAATTTTTATTTTTTTATTTTGTCATATCGTATTTGTCACTGTGGTAAATTGTTTTCGTGCAGAAGATGAACATTACTGGTAGAGTTAACTCCGTCAGAAATACTAAATGAGCTGCCTACGATAGTTTCCTACAATGGAAGAGCAAGGTGAAAATGAATTTTTGGCGTATTTCTCTGATCTCGCCAATACATAAAAGCCCAGCTCACTGTGGTGCATCTATTTCAGGTGGTGCTCAAACATGGTGTTGATATCAAAACGTAGGTACTGTAACCTGATGGCATTTATGAAGAGACGGCTCAGACGGATATATTGGTCGGAAATCTAATGTTTTGTCACCAGCCGACGTTGAAAAGTTTTTGAAAGAGGCTCCGGATAGTCAATGCCTAGCAACAAAGGTACGTTGAATATTATGTATCTAAATAATTGCGTAACCTGAACATAAGTTCTTAAAAACGAATTAATTGATTTCGTTGCCGTCTACCAAGAGCTTCATAATATTACAACAAAGGATGTAGAAACCCGAAATGCCTTTGTCGCCGTTTCGCCGACATTTACATAAGAAACGAAAGTATCTACTAAAGAAGTGGCAAGAATCAATGTAACACAAACGGTGAAATTGCCATCCAAATCAATCCAATATCGCTTTGAAAATAGTAAGTTCACCAATTGTTTTAATAATTAAACGATATAAGCAATACATGTTTGTTTTTAGGGTTCCGTACCCAAAGAGTAAAAACGGGACCCTATTACTGAGACTCCGCGGTCCGTCTGTCTGTCTGTCTGTCACCAGGCTGTATCTCATGAACCGTGATAGCTAGACAGTTGAAATTTTCACAGAAGATGTATTTCTATTGCCGCTTGCCGCTATAACAACAAATACTAAAAACAGAATAAAATAAATATTTAAGTGGGGCTCCCATACAACAAACGGGTTTTTTTTTTGCCATTTTTTGCGATAATGGTACGGAAACCTTCGTGCGCGAGTCCGACTCGCACTTGGCCAGTTTTTTTCCTGGCAAATTTGTTGAAAACGTCGTATGAAACTCGTGAGCTCTGCTCGTTACATGCTCGGCTGAATTACGCCCTCGCCTACCTACGGCTCGGGCTGCAACCCGCAGCCTCGTATTTAATGAGCAACTTAGCTCACTTGTATCATAATAAACTATTAACGATGAATAAAATAATCACATTCCATAGCAACTGATACCTGCAACGTCATACTTACACTTTTCTTCATCATCAACTATTTTACCCTTTGTAAAAGGGAATATTTTGCCACCTCCCTGTTTTTAACAGCATCTTACGCCCAATTTAATTCATTAACAGACCATCTGTCCAAGCCACAGACCCTTAGCTAACGTAATATGCGAGGTTTGGACTTATACGTGGCGCCGACTTTCATAGGCCAAATTGTATGGCTGAGACCTTGCTAGTTGGTTTCTCATAGCACCTGATACAACCAGTGTTTATTTCAGGTACTACTAGAAGCCTTACTGCGCCACCCCCCCCCCCCCCTCGGGGTGTTTGGAACTTAATCAATAGCAATAAGTTGCCGCTCGCTCACTTTCGCGCGTCTACAGCAGATTTACGTATATTCGCGACGAATATCTCTACAATTTGGCAAATTATTTAAACCTGGTATCATTTTAGAGCTGGAAACCCTTTATTGACGTGAAGTGGCACTCAATCAGCCTATCAGGAATTGAGTAGTGCATGCCATATTAAAGTAGCCAATCAGAAACCAGAATAGCACCTAGAAAGAACGACACACTTTCGAGAATATCTCCATCCCTTTTCCTCTAACGATATCCCATAAGGCTCTTCCACTCTAAACAGATGTTTATAGATAGTAATTTCAGGAAATTTGTAGAATCAAAATTATAGCTGTGTCCTTATCGTTATGTGTACGCAAGAAAAAAGGCACAAAGAATAAGATTTTGGTTCAGCTTTCAGCATCTTTTATTCATTAAAATATTAATAATAATTGGAATTGATTTTAAATATTACTTTGGTTTCTTTATTTACTTCGCCCCCCCAGATCTCTTAACCACCCCCCCGGAGAATTTCGCCTGAAAGAAAAACTGGATACAACCGGCTACCTGCAGCCTACACACTCTTATTCATCAGCACCTATTTAACCGTTTATTTTTACCAACTGTCTGCAGATTTAACACCACCAACACATAACTTCGCCAATATTAATTCATTAAGCGACGATCTGTTCGAGCCCTTTAGCTGGCTTAATATGTGGGGTTCAGACTATACAGGCTTACTTATACGTGGCGCCGACTTCCATTGGCCGAATTATATGGCCAGGCCTTGGCGACCAGCCAACAGTTGGCGCCAGAAATTTCACGGCTCTCTTCACTTCGTACGAGAACCAACCCAGACATTATCATTTTATAATTTTTCCTCTCTTTTCATAATATTCATGCTGTGGTTATCCTTTTTTATCAAGTCAACGGTAAAATGAAATCGGGAACGTAGTAACAGTAAAATTATATCTGCAGTTAACTTTTACGAATCTCGTTTCATCGTAGGACCGACTTGTCTAATTGAATTCAATGAAGGCGACGATAAGTCGTACTCATTAAGCTCGTTAGCCATGGAGTTTCAAGAGAGTAATTTTGAGGAGGGAAGATAACAAAAACTTTCATTAAGAAATAAAAACTTTTATTATTATCAGTTCAAATATCGTATTTACATTCTTTTAAACGAGTAAAAGCACATTGTTTATACATTACAAAAAAAATATTAAAAAATCGTAACTAAATCAGTAGCGGGACAATTTCGTGATAAGTAAAATAATAAAAGAACATAGTTAATCGAAAATAACCTATGATAGATTAAAATTAACAAAATAAATCTCATATCGTCCGTGTAGTTCGGAACTCATACAATCGGCAATGGCAACTCGTATAGGACTGTCGTAACTAAGAAACCGTAACAACTAACACCCTCATTTATGAAAATCTCGACACTGTTTAGAGATTGCTTAGGCCGGTATTCCGGCAGCTTTGACTCATGCTCAACTCAATATAGACAGTTGTGATTGGTTAGTTTGTATTTTTTGACATTGACTTGCTCAAGTCCAAGATCCCAGATGACCCACAAACGTTACCGAAACTCTTTCAACACAAAATCAGTGGAATTGAGTAGTGTTAGTATGTACTTTGACCGTACACATACTTGCTAACATGGACTTTTATTTTCATTATTTACTCCTATTAATGTAACTGTGATCAAATTTCAGTCTTGTGAGTAGGACTTCAATCAAGGTGGCGACCAGCTTCAGCTGAGACTATTGTATTTACTAATTACGCGTTGAATACTATAACATGGCCGTCGGCCGTCTAAAATACACACTACAACTACTCAATACCTGCCACACAGTTTGTGTAGAAAAATTCAGTCAAGTCTGAGGCGTTTGGGATCTTGCTCTATTGCGTACACATTATGTCAAACTGAAGAGTCATTATGCCAAACTCGAGCTGTGATTGGTTGGCAGTTGATTGGTAGGTGTGGCCAATTTTGAATTTGAGTCGAGTATGAGCATCTGGAATACGGGCCGTAGTGTACTTAGAATTTTTGAATAAAGAACACAATCTATTAACAAATGTTGATTAAAGAATGCATTCTATATTCAAAATTTCTATAGAGAATTTGAATAAAGAATCTGCTAATAAACAGCTCAGAGATTTATACAAATGAGGCCCTAACTGATTAATTATTAATACCTATATACAATTCGTTCCTTCGCAACGAACGTTAGCCTGACGGCGTCGGTCAGTACATCGTACAAATGCAAATTATTATGTATACAATAGAATTTCCACTATTCTCAATATAAATGCTCCACGTAATCTCGTATCGTACATTGTGTGCTTCACTCAACGGGTGAACTATTTACTTTGCATCCCTTACCTACTCACTAGGGCTGCGAGTGGGGCCGAACCGCGAGTGCGTTCCGCAGATTCAATTGCTAGCGAATTGTATTACTAAATTTAAACGGCGAAATCTGAACTTTCATCGGATATTAGGATAAAAAATATTCTATTCATATATTTAGATTATTTATTTTTGTATCTAGACACTTCACAAAATAACAATATCTAAGGTTGCGTCTTGCTATTAGAAACATGTCAACAATTCAACAATCAAATAACGAACGGATATTACAATAACCAAATTTGACCAACCTGCCTTCCAAATTAAAAATTCGCGTTCGTATATCCACACTCGCGTTTCGGCTCACATCGTTACCCTCTAAACTACATACAGTAAAAACTCAACAAACCATATACACTGAAAATATTGCGTTTCACATACTATACAATTTACGTACTATTGGTGTTCGGAACCGTATTATGAATTAACTAGGTACTCGATAGTGCCGGGGGCGGCTCTTGAATTTGTGACGTAACAATTTTGTGCTCAATTTAGTTAAAATTTTGTTTAATTCTGCTAAGTGCGGTCCCCGGCACCCGGTGTAAATGTCTCTAAAGCTCTGGACTACACTAAGTTGATCTATGCTCACTAGTGTTATTTTATCTCCGCGCACACTGACAACTCGATTCTAATATAGCTTGACAAGTTCGTACGTGGCACTCCGCAGGTCCGCGGGCGCGGGGGACGTAAGCTGGCGGGGATGGCGCACGTGCTCGCGTGACGAGTGTCACCTGACGGGCGCGTCGTCACGTCATTTGGTAGTAACGTCCCCCGCCACCCGCGCGGACCACAAGTGTGTCACGTACGAATTTGTCAAACTATTGTTACTCGATTCGATGACATAATATTATCGATTTATTTCGCATAATTTGGCAGTGCGATCAGTGCGCTTATTCAATTGTAATAAGGCTTCATTCGCTTAGTCTTAGCACAGGTAACAATTAATTGATTTTTATTGCTATTCGTCACCAATTTTATTTACAGAGTTTTTTTTTTCTCGATTCTAGACTAGCTTTAATTTTAAGACTACGTACAAAATGACCGTTTGCGATAATTACTTACATCTTGATTAATTTTAAATGCCCAGATTCTTATGAAGCGTTTATTTGAATTGTTGGCACAATTTCCGTTCACGTGTCTGTAGGGCTATAATCTACTTTAAAATCACAGATAACTTGATTGTATCGCTATCTTACAAGACATGGAGGATACCTCAATATGTTGGTCTGTTTGAGTGTCAAGTTGCCAATGCGCCGGTCCTACATAACTTACACTGCGCTCCTAACCTTATGTCGTGGGGACCACTAATAATTCGCTAAACTGGTTAATTTCACTAGTCTTTAGTCTAGACGGAACCTACTTCCATCTACTCTAAGTCGCCTCGCTCAGAACAATGATTAGTATATTATTTATAAATCGTCGAATTTCCTATCACTTTAAAATTTACAGTAGGACGGTCCCACACTTGATTATATTTGAGATCTGCGAAGATTAAATAATTTTGGTAATAGATTATCTCCGTTCAATTCACTTGGTATCACTGGAGGCGGCTGCGGCCGCGACACATCTCCTCGCCACACTAACAACACTATTTGAGCACCGTGGAAGGAATGTGTGCATAAGATTTAGATGAACGCCAAGATTCAATGTTAGAACGTCTACCATGAGTTACGATGATGTACGATATCCGTAGACCCAATAAACATCGGCAAATAGCCAATAGTAACCAATATTTGAATCAGAAATCAATCGTAAACTCATGCTAGAAGCTCAATGACAAAACCGTATAGTTTCATAAGACTGCATTAGAGTTAACTTCATCGACAATTATCCCTTAATAAATATAAATAAACATCTTTAAAATTTTTACCAAATTATGAGCATATATTTCCAGCATAAAAATCTTTTAAAATAATACGTCATACTCTTCTCAATTATAGATATACATGGCACACTGCTCTGTTTATATATTTATAGTTATAATTCATACACTCGTTACCTATCAGTTTACCTTGTCACCATAGAATAATTGAATTATATGGATGGATATTCCGTTGGAAGCTTAACAAGCACTAATAGAAAGGATAAAGCAATCGACGGACGAATAAACAAACGAACACTGATGTAGGGGGAGGGGGGGAGGTTTTGAAATTAGAATACTGTCGGCATTGGATGCCCGTTCGAGCGATTCTCTTTTTAAACTAGACGATAGAACTATCACGAAATGTTGGTCCGACGTAGCGAGTCAGTCAGGAGGTGACGCCTCGAGGTGTAGGATGGGGAGCGCGGCGCTGGCGCGCGGCAGAACGTAAAAAGCGTAATTGATTCGACTAAAGGGCTCGGCCGCGGCTCACTTGATGGTCGCGTGCCGCGTCTCCGGGTGCAGGCACACGCCCTCCACTGTTAATATTGACACCTCTGTAACAATAGAAAACATGTTTAGGGGATTTATTTGACAAATTTTGAAGTTATGTTGTGACTAGATATGTATGTCAACTGAAAACATTTTATTAGATTTTTTTAAACAACATTATAAGAATATTAATGTTAAGTTGGGGTTATTCATATGCGTTATGCGGTTATGCATATTTTCGAGTGTTATACTCTTCAAAGAAGTAAAGATTAAAGCATTCTACTCAGTTTTCAAACAATTAAAATACTTTTAATGCCGTCTGCGAAGGCGTCTGAGCGGACAATCCGCGTGCGGACGATCCGTGACGGAAAAACCTCGAAGGATAAACCGTGACGAAAAATCCTCGAAGGATAATCCATGACAGAAAATCTTCGAAGAATAATCCGTGACAGAAAATCCTCGAAAAATAATCCGTGACGGAAAATCCTCCAAGGATAATCCGCGTGTAGGCCTGTTAATGGGAAAACAAAGAGCAAAATTGCAGGAAGCATTCCCTGACCCAGCAGATTCAAAAACGTATTAAGAAGAGCATTTAAGGATAATTATCATTTCCTCTACTCACCATCCGGCAACTCCCTAAGCCGCGGCGGCAGCGAGGCGAAGTACGCATGGTGCAGCGCTCTCTGCGCCGGTAGCCGACGGGTAGGGTCGGGCTGCAGCAGTGCCGCGGCCATGCGCTCGGCGTCGCGCCCAGCGTCCCGCAGGCGCGGGAAGGCGGCCCCCAGCGCACGCGCCGGGCACAGCCCCCAGTGGGTCACGTGGTTCCGTAAGCCCGGCAGGCGGCTGACTCCTGACCAGCTCTCTTCGGTAGGTGTGCCTACCACCTGTGATGATTGGGAGAATGAATATTTGTGATCGAAAAGGAGCATTAACATCGAGTTGTCAAATTTATGGAAAGCAAATATCCACAGATTTCTGTCCCACAGTTGGGCAAAGGCTTTCATTCAAAATTTTCGATCCAAGGCTAATTATCCACTGACAAGTTTTATAGTAATCATAGAGATCGCCACGTACTTGCTTGCACTAAAAAGATTCAAAATAAGTCGACTTGCTTTTAATTTACCATTTAAAACAATAATAGTTTATGCAATGGTCATATAATAGGGGTTATTAAAACACGAGCGTGGGTTTGATAATAATATCACGCGAGTGTTTTAATACCTAATTATATGCCGTTGAATACACTATTTTATCTTCAGTCATACAGTTGAAAGAAAACAAAAGTGGAAACAGAAAAAATATGTGGTATGGCGGGTAATTTAGGTTCTCATTGCGCAGCGCGCGCATCCATAGACAATGGCACTACTTTTCTACATTAAGTCAATGAGCCCATACGCGCCAGTAAATTAAAATGTAAAAGTGCGCTATAAAAAATTTAAAAAATATTTTATGATGCAGTTGTTTGAAAGTCGAAGGAAAATGTTGCGCTGTAATGGTATTTTTTTTTTAATTTTCCCATCCACGAATATAAAGTACGTATAAGTAAAAAAAAAATTGAATTCAGATTTGGAACATTACGTTGTGAGTGTAAATAAATAACTTTTTTGCATTGATACCTACTTTTTCTATGTTCCATGTTGCGACTTATAATTCCATTTATCGTTTATCCAAAAATGGATAGAATATGTAATGTGACGTACCTTAAATATTTTATCTAGTTGGTCGTGTGTGTCCCTGACGCCCGGGAAGGTGGGCACTCCGCAGAGCATCTCCACGAATATGCAGCCCACGCCCCATATGTCCAGAGACGTGGAATACTCCGTACTGCCCAGTAGCACATCTGCACAAAACATACTCATAAGAAAAAACATTGAAAATAAATGATCTTTTTGGAAAACAAAACCATATTCTTTTGTTCAGTCCATCGATAAAACCGGCCATTGTTCATCATGTATTTGTGTAAATGCATGCACATGATCAGATTGCAGACGACGTGATTTTAAACGACGGGCTTAGAATATTTAAGTTCGATGGAGTTTTCCACCAACCGTCATCATCATAGTCATTATTTCAGCCGAGAGACATCCACTGCTCAACATATGCTTGCCCTACTGAGTCGCCACATTGACAGGTACTGAGAATCTCGCATCCAGCGGATGCCTGCAGTCTTGACCAAGTCAATGGTCCACCTAGTAGAAGACCTTCCAATGCCAAGTCAGTAAAAGACGAAAAAAAACCGGATGATTCTCCAGAAATTGACGAAAATGGCTTCAAAGGAGGAAGGTTTCGGCGACTTTTTGATTATTTGGCAGAACAAATCACTATCCTCCTGAAGACGACCTACATCTGAAGTTTCCAAGGTTATTTTTCAAAAAGTATATAAACTGTCTGTGAGACACTCTACAACAATTTAGCAGACATTTGGTAAGGGTCGTGAAAATGCCGAGCTGAATATAAAAATGAAGATAAATGACAACTCGTGACAGCCATAAAAGTATATTTAGGGATAGTAGGCGACATTCAATTCTCACTGTGCGAAAATAAACGTAAATTCACATTACAGCGTTGATATATTACTATTATTGAATATTTTCAGAAGCTACATACAATAACATTTTCTTAGTAATGACTATGAGAGCTTTAGCGAATGTTTTACTAAGCTGATCGAAAATCAAAAACAACATGAAAAGAAAAGTAGGAGTCAATTAAAGACGACAGATGGTACCGAGTCGAAAACAAATTGCAAAAAAACTACAAAGACAAACGACTTCCGAAGAAAAACACAACAAAGCAATAAATAACATTATTTTTGGCAGTCTGAAACATTTGCCTCCTTATAAGGCGTCATTTTAAAGGCGAGACGTGAAAAGCAACGAAATTGCTAGATCGGGCCCTGCTCGCGCTTGATCATCTCACCTGATGGTAAGCGATGATGTGGTCGACGGTGAAGCACGCTTGCCTAAAAGTAACCAATTCACTCTTGACTTAAAGACCCCTAGATTGTAGCTATCGGACAACAAAGACTCCGGAAGGGAATTCCACTCCCTAGCTGTACGTATAATAAAAGTATTCCCAAAATGTTTTCTGCGTATGTGTGGGATGTCCACACCATGTTCCAGAAGGAAAAATCCAACTACACTGCCCGTTCGTGGAACCGAAACCACTACCACAGACCACTAGACTATAACGAGGCAGCTTAGGAAATATATCGCTTTTCACAAATACCCAGTCAGAATAAATTAAATAGCACTTCCCTAGTTCGCGTGACAATATCACTGGCGACACCCGCTAAGCCGTATTTACAGTAAAGATTTCAGGGAAAGCATTAGTTCCAAATATAAACAGGGCCTGTCACTTCTAATTTTACCAAGTCTGTTACTAGAAATTTTCATAATGGTCACTTCTCCAGGAAGCTTATAATAGTGAGCTGTAAAATTGCAGTGGTATTGTCGTTTTAAGCCAGGGCTGTACACCTAAGACGCGATTGTGAGAAATTCGAAGTTAGGTTACTGATTTTACTGTTCTATACCTCAGGCCTTGATTTATAAAGTAACTAGCTTTTGCCCGCGACTTCGTTCGCGTGGAATAGTGACTTCCGGCAGATTTTTTGTTTTACCCACATAGTTCCCGATCTCGCGGGATCTCTTCAAAAATGAAATGTGGAAGATATTCTAGGGAACTCTTCAAAAATCAACATAATGAGCTCTGCGTTTGAATTGAAGATATGTATACTCACTTAGGGCATTAAAGCCGTTATTGCCGATCGAAAAAGGCGAAAATGTATCTAAGAACCGTCGCTCCTGCCTCACCTCCTCAGTCTCAGCAGCTCTTTGAGCAGCATGACGTTCGGTGACTAACAGCCGGCGCTCCCGAGTCATGTCAGCGGTCTCAGCAGCTCTTTGAGTTGCATGACGGCCGGCATCTAAGAGCCGTCGCTCCTGCCTCGTCTCCTCTGTCTCAGCAGCTCTTTGAGCAGCGTGACGTTCGGTGTCTAAGAGCCGGCGCTCCCGAGCCATCTCTTCGGTTTCAGCAGCTCTTTGAGTAGCGTGACGCTCAGCGTCCAAGAGCCGTCGCACCTGCCTCACCTCTTCAGTCTCAGCAGCTCTTTGAGCAGCGTGACGCTCGGCGTCTAAAGTTAAACGGGCTTGAGTCTGTTCTTGAGACTCTTGACTTCTTGCAACTCTTTTAGCTCGAGCTCCGCTGGAACTACGTGCTAAATTGGACTTGCGTTTTCTCGTCCTTGAAAAAAGTAGTTTAAAAAAGAACTTAAACTAAAGAAATATTACAATCTTTCCGAACTTAAATTAAAAACTAACTGAAAACAAAAGAATTTAAAAAAAATACGAATTACGAACTTGATAACAATTTAAAAGAAATTATATTACAACCTATTCTCTTAATAACCAAGCATAAAACTAAGTAATTTAAAAGGAACGATCTAATTAATTTAAAAATTAAAACGAATTTAGACATACAATTTTAGTATCTACTAATAATCGAGATCAAACTAAACTTACATTATACAACACAACAACCAGACAACCCAACAAATAAACCTTTTAATCTACTAATACAACGGAGCCAATTTTAAATTTACGAAACGATCAATCCACAATTCCACGACAGTACCGAAGCGCTCGGCCGATACCCAACCAAATGCGTGTAACGAAACCATAACGCGATCTATTTCGATCCCAACGCCATCTATCGAGCATAGTGACAACTCGGATTATTTATCTATAATCCGTTCGGGCATTTTCTTTGTACTAAAAGTTTT
The DNA here is from genome assembly GCA_964057195.1 of Orthosia cruda. NCBI lineage: Eukaryota > Metazoa > Arthropoda > Insecta > Lepidoptera > Noctuidae > Orthosia > Orthosia cruda. The sequence continues at coordinate 9,809,819 of OZ059857.1, forward strand.
TTATATTGATATTATTTTTTCATACCTTTTTACTATTTATTTACATTTTTCCGATAAATTTTCAGTACTGAATTGATGCCGACTCTTGACCAATAGATGGCGCTGTATGTCCGGAATAAATTTTATTTTATATTTAATTTTTTGTAATAAAAACTATCCTATGTCCATTCTCAAGTTCCAAACTATGTCTGTACCAAATTTCACACAAATCGGTTCAGTAGTTTGGGCGTGAAGCAAAGACAGACAGACAGACAGACAGACAGAAAGACAGACAGACAGACAGACAGAGTTACTTTCGCATTTATAATATTAGTTTGGATAATAAAGTAATAATTTACTATATATTTTTATGTTAATCCCGTCTTGCGTGTATTTGCAAACTACTACAACGACAAAGATATACCAAATAATTTCAAAAATATATACTTAACATATATTATAAAAAGGTATTTGTTTGTGAAGTAGGTAAAAGGTTGTGTTTAGAAGGACTGCACCTATAGCCAAGTTGACAATCTACGGTCGTTCGTTAACGCTATTAGAAAACTAATCAATGTATGGGAATAACACATCTGAACGTTAAGTCACGTGGACAGACGAAATGAATAGAAGGCGTTAACGATTGTAGAAAAAGATTGGAAACAAAACGTTTGAACTTGGCAAGGCCCACTGAACAGATTATGAAAACTCTTTGGACTGATAGAATGCTGAACTATCGTTAAGTCAGGAAATAGACTGAGATAAACAGTAGTTATCGAGATTTTTATAAATTAGGGTGTATATGTTATGGACAAAGTGATTAATACGGCATTATTTATAATACCCAATATGAGAAAGCAATATCATAAAAACAATTAAATTGACAGGGCTCTCAGATGTTTTTTAATTATTTTTATGTTGACATTGGTTTTAATATAGAAAAGGTAAGTACGATTACTAGCAACAAAGTCGACAGAGCCCCGATCTCAGATGAAGGAGATGACGGGAGCTGAGTTCGCTCACTTCAGCTCCCGTCATCTCCTTCGAACCTAACCTATCCGTGTGAGGGTGCCCTAAGCTCCCGAGCTCGCTTCACTCGCTCTTGGACTAATTCATTGACCATAATAATGGAATTGCCCATCCGTCCCATTCATAATGACCAGACAATGTGATAAATATAAAAGTTTAAATCAGTATTAATTGCCCGATATGACTTGACCAGGCTCATAATGCCCGGGAATTATACATAGTGTCCTAATTAATCACTTGGTCCATGACATATATATTCAATAGCATAAAAAAAGAAATAAGCGGAGAAATAGACAAAGCAGACGATACTGTTCTAACGATTGCTCAGCATATTCGCACCTTCTATATTCAAATTTTTTACAGAGAGTTTGAATTTCGAATCTGCTAATCAGTTGCTAAACAGCTCAAAGATTTTTGTATATAAGGTCCATAGAGATTATAGAAGAGATGAGTGACTTACCAGGTGGCCGGTACCATAGCGTGACGACCTCGTGCGAGTACGTGTGGCTCGGCACGGACTTGGCGCGCGCCAGACCGAAGTCCGCCAGTTTCAGCTCGCCGTGAGAACTTATTAGTAGGTTCTGAGGCTTCACGTCCCTGTCACAAAAAAACTGATTATTAGTCAGTGTTGTAGGAAAATAAAACCAAAACTATCGAAAAATAAATGTGACAAATAGTTAAGCGCATATTAACTAACGGCTGTAGTTGAATTAATTTTCAGCGGCCAATCTCAACACTCGACTTGCGTTAATTTTTTTAAACGTCGAGAATTTCATCCCAGTAATCCGTAGGCTTATTACGTATCCTTTGCAAGAGCAAAACGATAGCAATTTTTGCGCAATAATTGCTCTTCAATACAGAAGTTTTAGAGTTGATGGCGGTTTTTTTTCTTCTATTAAGTGCATTTGACAAACAGCGAGCGGTTAGCAAATGATTGTGTAGGACCTACCATACCTGCACTGCAGATAATTCCGACTTTTATTACAAAAACCGTTTGATCGCTATCGTTTTGCTCTTGCAAAAGATACGTAATAAGCCTGCGGGTGTAAGTTGCCTACGATATATGTAAAATCTTGTGATTGGTCAACAACCTATACAATAAGTTGACATTGTGTGAAATTTGAAAAATAATAAATACGCTTTTAAAAACAGGGGTGGGCTGTACTGTTCGAGAAGTATCCGAATAACTGAATGAATGGTACGTTTTCAATAAACGAATCTGGGATGTAATTCGATCATCGAAGGGAGCTTTGTCCAGTTTACAGCTGAGAAATGGACTGTAATTGATTGAATTCTTTTTTCCTAATTTCTATTAAATTATCGGACCGGTCATTAAAATCGGATCCTGATTTCGTTAAAAATACTGTAAGATCTAAATTATATGCATGCATTTTTTTATACATATATAAAATGGTCATAAGCTTTTGGGAACAAATACGAGTATTAAAGATTTTTTTTAAATATCTTCATCAGAGAGAAGTTAGAGAACTTCGAAGTTGATAGTTAAAAAGAGAAGTTCGATATAGACTGAGCTTAAAGTCTAGTATTGTGTTCGCCAAAATTCTGGGCCGCCCTGAAGTTGGCTTTCCGATGCGCGAGGCACGAAACGGTGCTGTTTTTGTATGAGATTTACTACTGCGCAGCCACTGTAGCAAACTTCAGGGTAGCCAAGAAGTTTGGCGGGAACTATACGCCTGTACACCTGCCATAGACACTGGCGTTTTAGCAAGCGGCAGATAATTGGTATATTTCGTTTGTCTTCCGATCAATTTTAATTCTGTTTTCACTGTTAATATTCTAATTTAATATATTTATCGATAAACGTGTTATGATGAGAACGTAGAGATGAGAATGTTGAGATGGATGTGCGGCGTGACGAGATCGAGTAAGTGAGAACTGATTATATTAGAGGCAGTTTGAAAGTGGCGCCAGAGACAGAAACTTGGTTTGGTCATGAGATGAGGAGGGATGAAATGCATGTTACTAAAAGAGTTATGAATATAAAAGTGGATGGAAGGAGAGGGAGAGAAGGCCAAAGAAAGGTTGGATGGACTGTGTGAGGAGTGATATGAAAGAAAAGGTAATCAGTGTTAGCGTGACGTAGGACAGGACGGTATGGATCAAGGAAATGTGTTGCGCCGATCCCGTGTAACATTGGATAAGGGCAGGAAGACGGTGATGATCGATAAATTGGTTATATAAGAAATATATTGTTCATGTATATGTTTTTAGAATCTAAAATCAACGTCAATGCCAACGTTAAACATTATTGTATTTTCAAAGTTCCTATCGGACTTCAAACTCGCAACCAGCAGAAAAGCAACATTCCGAACTGTTCCATGTTCATGTTTCTCATCTCAGCATGTTAATAACAATATAAGCGAATACTACGTTATTACAGGAAGAGCTTACTTTTATTATTATAAACAGCGAACAGAATAACGCACACCATTGTTTACCCTCGCTTCGCGCAGACGATATTAAAATAGCCGAGGAAGACCTAGGAACGCTGGGTAGATTTTTTAAACCTGTCTAGCGGCATTTTAAGTTATACAGGGTGTATCAAAAGAAAGTTTATATTTATTTAGCTGACTGCGCGAACACAATCCGAGGGGCGCGGGGGTTATGTCAATCGGTAGCCCGGCTCTTGGGAATTTAGACAATTCAGTCGCAAGAGTTTTACAAAAAAGGTGATTTGGCGACTGTAGCCACTTAAATGATGCGCCAAGCATGCCTCTTATTCCAAAATGGGTCAAACAAGTTTGATGAGACCCAACGCTGGCAAAACCAAAATCCGGGCGACCAAGGTCATCAAGAACGGTAGAAAACGTGCAAGTAATTTTACTGTTCGATTAAATGAGTGCCGCGAACGCGAGGGACTACATTTGGACGATATTATTTTCAAGAAATAAATTCCTAAATTGTGTACTTTAACAATTATTAAAAAAAAAACGATACACGGCTAACTTTTTTTTTTATTGATCCACTAAATATAAATAAACTCGTATGTTTATGTGACCGGATTATTGCAAACACCGTCAGTTTATAATCAATCGCGTGAAATTGTTAACTGTTTCTTCTCAATAAGACACGGGTATATTTTAAAGTATCGAATTTGGATGCGATCTATCGAGAATCTATAATCGCACAAGATACATTTTTATAATGCTAGTTACTGTGTTCGCAAAAATCTGGAGTCATTTATATTTTGGTAATGGGCAATCTCTGGTAGTAGGTATTAATCCATTATCATCTTCCTGCCCTCATCCCATGTCACATAATAAATAACAGTTCAAGTATCCATATTACTTGGGGTCGGCGAAACACGTTTTCTTCTTCCATACCGCTCCATCCTTACGTATCACTCCTCACACAGTCCATCCATATTTTCTTTGGCCTTCCACTCCCTCTCCATCCATCCATATATATATTCATAACAATTTAAGTAACATGTGTTTCATCCCTCCTCGTCACATGACCATACCAGGACAAACTGTTACCTTTCAACTTTTCTGTCACTGGCACCACATTCAAACTTCCTCTAATATACTCATTTCTCACTTTATCTATTCTCGTCACTCCGCACATTCATCTTAACATTCTCATCTCTGCTATTTGCAATCTCTTATCATCCATATTTTTTACAGCCCAGCATAATACCGAGAATTCTGTGTGTGGCATAGTCTACTGTTTATCACTACCCTACCCTATCCGTTTTTACAAGGTACGCCAAGGAAACGAAGCCGCGGGTAAAAATTTAATCTATTCTATACTAATATTATAAAGAGGTAAAGTTTGTGAGCTTATAGGGGGTATCTCTAGATCTACTGAACCGATTTAGATGAAATTTGGCATGGAGATAGTTTGAGACCCTGGTAAGGGCATGGGTTAGTTTGCCTTTTACGCGGGCGAAGCCGCGTGCAAAAACTAGTTGAGAATAATTTTAAAACCAATAGTGTATTTATTTACCAGACATTGATTGTAATTGAAAATGAAAATTGTTAGCATGAAGTGAAAAAAATATCAACAGTATGGAGTAAGAATTTCAGAAATGTTCTTTCGTCTGTTTTCTGTTAGTCTAACACAACTTTTATACACTATTATATACAGAGAAAGATAACTGTAAATATAAACGAACATTCATTTCAATCCAAGTTTTGTAAAAGTAAGCTAGGTAAAGGATGCCAAAGATATTAAGTTTTACAAATTAGTCTTAAAAATACATTGTTTAGAAAGAGGAGACTGGATCTCGCTACAGTGCTGGATTCAGGTAATTCTATCACATTGTAGTTTGTTAGGAATTGAGGATGTGGAAAGAAGAGTGAATGCAGGGAATAAAGTGAATGGTGCTATACATGCGGTTGTGACCAGCAAGCCGATGTCTCCGGAAGCTCGACTCGCCGTTCACAACAGCGTGCTGATGCCTAACTGTCTACACTAATTTATGGAAGTGAAGGGTGGGTATGGCAAAAAAGACAAGGGTTAATGCAGTAGAACTGCGCTCCCTGCGAATTATGTGTGGTGTAACTTTAGATTGAGGAATGGAGTAATAAGACAACGTTGTGGTTTATAAGAAGATGTAGGGGACTCAAATTGAAAAGAGTATGTTAAGATGGTTTGGCCATGTTGAGAGGATGAAAGAAAGGCGACTAACGAAAGCTGTTTACAAGGCAGACGAGAATGGAAACGCCGGGAGGGGACGCCCTAGAAAGACATACATAGATCTTATAGGTGATGTTCTTCAGAAAGGCCAGGTGCGCAGTACACATTACCGGCGTGTGTGTATGACTATATGTATGAATGTGATGTGAGTGAGGCAAAAGAAGTATGTAAGGATCGTAGCAGGTGGCGTTCTGTAGTGTCTGCCTACTTCAATGGGAAAAAGGCGTGAGTTTATGTATGTATGTAGTTTGTTTTACGTAAATAATATAAATGTTTATGTAACTTCAACAAAACAGCCCTCTCTGTCTCGCGACAGAAACACATCACCTAAGTGAAACCCTCATCAGACATTCTTCTTGGAGAAACATACCTGTGTAAAACTCTTCTCCTGTGGCAGTACGAGAGTCCTCGCAGCAACTGGAACATGTACAGCCTCACATTGTGGTGGTTCAGCCCCCCAGGATGCCTCTCCATGTATTGTGATAGATCCGTGTCCTGGACGAAGAAAACAGCGAGTTAGCATTTGTCTTATTCTTTGGCAATATTTTATGGCAAACTTAAAATTTAACCTCGTGTTAGTAACTCTTGAGTTAGTTTTTCGTGCAAGCAGGACTTACAGTTTAGGCGAAACTTGAGAGTAGGTAGGTATATGTGTAGCAAGGGTCAAAATTATTTAAATTATCTGGCCCAGTGGTGTCGGTGTCTTTCGTAGGTACCATTTTTTTGCGTTATGGACACCGACTTCAAAAAATTAAGTTATTTTTCACTTTGTAGTTTTGTATTTGGAAGTCGGTAGTATTTTTTTGCAAAAAGTTTTTTTATTTTTCACTTTTTAGTTGTACGTACCTAATAGGCAAGTAAGTAAGGGAACTATTTCGACAGAATAGATTTCATGAAACTTGAACATGACCGGTGAAATGAGAGATCTGCTTACCCCTTAAGAGCGAACTGGCGTGATGTTATGTTATGAAATGTTATAAACAACAAACAGACATGCGATTGCAGCAATCCCGAGAGATTTGCCGTTATTTATTGAAGAGTTCTGTTGTATATCTCCGAAGTTCTTCATCAGATCTTCACAAAATTAAAATGGGACCAATTTCGGAACATACTTTTTCAAACAAAAAAAGAATTTTCAAAATCGCTCCACAATTGACGAAGATATCGGTGAACATACACAAAAAAAAAAAAAAACTTGAAGTCGAACATAGAACCTCCTCCTTTTTGGGAAGTCGGTTAAAAATTATTGTTAAGCAATAAATAGCCTTGTTGTGGCCCGTTAGTGTCATAATAGATAAGCCAAATGCATGCGGGACAGAACAAGATGGTGAAGGCTATACTATTAACAACTAATCCATAAGGACCTGAACATTCAAATATTAGAATTGGGTGTGTCGCGACGAAGAGGAGCTCGTGGCTAAACAATAACAGCCGCACGGGTCGATCTTCAAGGTTAAGCAACGCTTGACGAGGTCTATCCGTGGATGGGTGACCATTTCAACATACCGAGTTTCCTCCGTGCCTCGGAAAGGACGTTAAGCCGTTGGTCCCGGCTGTCATTTGAAGATCTTTGACAGACGTTACGGGTTGTCAGAAGCCTGAGATCTGACACCAGTCTTGCCAAGGGGTACCGTGTTACCCAGTTACTGGGTTGTGGAGGTCAGATAGGCAGTCGCTCCATGTAAAACACTGGTACTCAGCTGAATCCGGTAAGACTGGAAGCCGACCCCAACATAATTGGGAAAAAGGCTAGGCAGATGATGGGTGTGTCGCGACGAAGTAAAAGTGAAACTTGGCGTAAAGCGTCATTTCAAACAAAAACAGTATTTACCGATGACATCAGCCTGAACACTTCAGTTTCACTTTCAAGTACTAACAAAGACGAATTTAGTATACAAAACGTAGGTAATAAAAACGGTGAAGAAAAACAAATTCGCATTTACATCCAAGTGCGTCATCTCGAAGAAAAATAACTACTAGAGAGATCATTATATACATGAAATAAGCTAACATTATGTCTAATAACACCCGATAGAAATCGAAATCAATTTCAATTGATATTGGAAAGAAAGATACACTTCAAATGAAATTGAATTCGTGTTCAGACTGTGGGTTAGAGATATTTTTGTTATATATTTAGTAAGATGAAATATCAATGAACCGTAGTGAAGAACGTCTGTCGGCAGTTAGGAATCCTATAAATTGGTGCTTGTATCTGTGCATGGAAATCTATTAGAAAAATATAGGGGTGGAATGAATATATGAATACAGTCCTTCCACTTGCACAAACCCTCTCCCAACTCCCAAGTTGCATTAACAGCTGGGCCTTGTTCTTCCTTTTTTACCCCCGACGGAAAAAGAGGGGTGTTATAAGTTTGACTTGTGTGTCTGTGGCACCATAGCTCCTAGACGGATGAACCGATTCTGACTTAATTTTTTTTTGTTTGTAAAGTGACTTTAGTGTTTTACAGTTTGAATCGGGGTGTTCTCGCAAGATATCGTGTCATAATTACGTGTTCAATAGATTGTCGATCGAAGCATGTCTACTACAAGATAAATTATGTAGCATGGAATAAAAATGTGTAAGGGGTTTTTAAATTTTACTTGAATAACAGCTGGACGTAGGCGTCACCTAAACATTGCCAGTAGTCACAACCAGCCCTGCGTTGGACGATTAACGCGACCTTCCAAAAGGGCGTTGTTCTCCCTTTATGTTCCAATAAGGATCATCATCCATCGCTCACGACTGAACATAGGCCTGTTTTGCTATTCCACAGCCAGCCTCATCCATGATCTTCCTCCAATAGCAAAAAATGTCGTCTGCCCATCTCACCACCAGATGACCGACACTATTAGTCTTTGGATGCCATTATACCTATCAGGTAAGGACCTCTGCGCTGTTGTCGTGGAAGAGACAGTTTTGGGCCAACGAAATATCTGTAAAAGAAGTAGAAGCTAATGATAACTTACCACAAATTCAAACACGAAAGTTAGCGTCTCCCTGGTGTGCACAATGTCGTGAAGAGTCACAATGTTGGCGTGCTTCAACTCTTTGAGTAACGAAGCCTCCCGGATGGCTGTGAACGGAGCCCCCTCTTCTTCCTGCAGTCTGATCTCTTTCAATGCTACCACTTGCTGCGTTAAACTGGGGAAAAACAAACACTTTAGAATTGTGATTGCATACTTAATAAATAGTTAGAATAACAAAAAAAAAAGATAAATAGCGTGGGGTGCTTGATGTCAACTGTTACAATATTTTATTGGCAGATTTTGGTAAAAGTAGTAATTTTGAAAATTTTTTTTTGTTTATCATACCATTCTTAATTTATTGAAAATTATTTTCTTTTAGTTTGGTTTTCTATTAGAGTGTTTTTTTTTAGTTTTTTTAAACTATTTTTTAATTTTTAGTTCAATCGCTAATCCTGAAGATTCTGGTAAGGATAATGGGACAAACTATTGAAATTATTGCTTTGTCATTGGTTCTTGATAAGTGTGCAAAGATTCAAAATAATCCGACGTTTTTAAGGGTTGAAAATCACGTTCAAAGATTCCGTAACATAGATTCATACATTGTATACCAAGCTAATAAAAGCGTGTTAAAAACCTAAGCAGATACTTTCAGTATTGCCGATTTAGTTGATATTTAGAAGATACAGCGATTGAACATAGTATGCGTTCTCGAATGCCATTGCAGTCACGTTGTATAGTGACGCATTGGCATCTCTGGAACATTATCGATGCTCAATTGTTTTTACTGTATTCAAATGACGAAAGCAACACTGATGTCCAACGGCCAATCGCCGACCGCCTATGCTAAAACGATCGTGTCAGCCACAGCCCTAAGATAACAAGAAGAAATCTCCAACAAAACGCTGTTTGTATCTGATTCTGAATAGCTAGTCGGTTCCTCTTGACGTCAAGCCCCTTTGATAAAACTCCTCATTATAATTGTCAGTTCAACACAATAGAACAGAATGTCTTTCCGATGCTAGGACTCGTGCAACAATACTACCTACGTCTGTAACTTTTTGTGCTAATGACACGTTTGATAAAATAAAACCAGTGTGCGGATTATGTTCTCATTGTTTATACCGGTCGTGGTCACGACTAGGCTAGTTCACACGTTGGTCTAGGTGACATAAATAATGCAACGCCATGTCTCATTTGCATTTGCAGCCATTGAAATTGGAGGCATGGAAAAGTAAACAATTTTATCGCACCTGTCGACCTAGGACTATGTTATAAAGAAAAGTAGGATAGGAAGTCTTATATGGTTTAATTGCCGGATACAAGTAATTATGTCAATGTGTCTGGAGCTTGATCAGGAAACTCCGCTCATTAACATTCTAGACGTCTTGACATCGTTAAGCAAAGTACCCGCCTGATTATAGCATTTTAATAACTTTCCTGCTACAGCAAAAATTAAGATCGCTTCAAAGCTTTTTGTGGATGTTGCTTAATTGTTTACACGTTAATTACGTACTAGTTAACATCAACGTAGAAGCTTTTACATAAGTTAGATATAAACTGCTCCTTTCAGCACTAGCTTTTAGCTTCACGAATTTTAAGGCACTTATGAGGTACAAGAACGTAGTTACCCGATCTCAAGGCATTCTTGAACTAATTTCGTAAGAGATTGTTGAACTACTCCTGAACTACTCGTAAATACAGAGGGCTTGTAGAACTTGCTTTGAAATTATGATGTTGCCGTGTTACCATAGCCAGGAAACTTGAAGCACCATGAATACGACAATTTGCAGTTGAACACGCTTATTACCGCGCAAGTCAGATAGGTGAAGAACTTCATTCAAATATTCACGAGCAATGAACACTGTAAGTTCCGTTTGACTTGGCCCACTCGACCTGACCCCGCGCCAACCGGGGTTTAGCGTATTAATTCGGGAACTAAAATATACGAGAGTTTTTAACGTAAAATTTTATTTGGCGTGAGTCCTGATATTAAAATTAACGAGCCGGAATGATAAAGGCTGTAAAGCCAATGATGAATAAATCTGAAATATATTCAGCTGATATTCCGGTTGGATTTTGTAAACATTATTTTTAACAGCCAACCACTCTCGACTAAAATGTTTGTTGTATTTCAATGCAAAATTGGATAACAGAGGTGCTTTACATATCGAGTGACATCAAAGGCTGATTTCCAAGTGGAAATGCAAGAGACTATGACAAGTAGGCCACAAAGGCGACATTGTTGGAAAAAATACGAACTCGGATGCGAACGACGAGAAAAAGCGAGAAAGCAACTTTTATTTTTCATAAAGACTGAAATTGAACAAAATGTAACCGTTCCCGCTAAAAGAATAAATGCGAGATGAAAGGAATAATCGACTATCGTAGAAAAGTAAACGGATGACTCCAATAAAACATGGATTTGATTGCAAAAGACAAACTAAAGAATATTCAATTTGGGGAAAAGATAAACAAATCCTTTGTATTCGAACTGTACCCCCCGGTGGGTTCCCGCATTGTCAAGGCGGGGAGGGGGCTCAATAACCGTGGCTTGGTCATCCACGGTAAAGCGATGAGGAACCCGAGGAGGGGCCGCTCGTCAGGGCTGCCGATTAAGTCAACGACGTAGCGGCCAACTAGTAGGTTGCGGTGCCGCTTGGTAACAAGCGACATCGCGACTTATGGAGCGTCCCAGGTCCCATACGATATCGCAGCTGAGGGTTGGAGGCCGCGGCGGGAGAGGAGTGCCGGTATTGCGGTGCGCCGCACTTCCTACCTTCCGCGGCCTAGACGGGGTCGCCACCATCTGATGGCGGACGCGGTGGGGCCGCAGGGGAGGAGGAGTGTCGGTATAGCGTTAGCCGCTCTCCTATCCCCTGCGGCCGCAAAATGGTAGGTGGCGGGGCCATTGACCTTGACCCGTCACAGGAGGACCACGGGTGCCATACACGGTGTCGTCTGGCACCCATGTGCTGATTTGGTCCCTGGGGTGGTCACGGCGTACAGTGTGTTCTGGTGCGCCGGTGATGAGGGATACTCCCCCGAGGAGGGTCCGGTGACGGACAGCCGCGGCGGGTTCGCGGTGAGTGCTAACGCGTGCCCGTGTTCCCGCCATAAGCGGCACAGGAGGACACCGTGTAGTTTTAGTGGGTTCGAGTCCCACGTAACTGTATTATCTCCCCGTGGTAGTGCAGTATGCATGAGCATTTCGCCACGCAATATACAATCCATTTGAGTCAATAAAGTCACTAAAAGCAAGGCTTTTAATTTGAAAGCTAGCAAACAAGGAACTCTTAAGTAATTCGAATGACAGCGAAGATTTGCTGAAATGTGCCGCGGCCGCATCCACTCGAGTCACTCCCCCGACCCATATTTAAATATTGATGTTTGTTACGAAATGCATTAATATTTATAAAGCTGATTACTTTTACCAATAATTAATTTACGTGTGTCAATTAGGCAACTTCCTTATTATGCTGTGTGATTTTATTCAAAGGGAAATATTGCCTGAGATTGTTTTTAACCCCTGCCGGAAAAAGAGGGGTGTTATAAGTTTGACGTGTGTTCATCATGGTGTCTACCTGTGGCTTCATAACGCCTAAACGGATGAACCGATTCTGTTTTTTTTTTAAATGTGATAGTGATATTGTTATATAGTTGATAGCCGAGATTAAATTTGAGTTAATTGACACGAAAAGTAAAAGATTACTGATTTTGGTTTGAGTTTGCGTTTTCAATCATCTGTGCCTGGTTTTTGAGGTAACATGGGCATATTCTAAAGTTCTAATTAAGTAACATAACTTGTGTATTTCTGGACACTCATAGAATATAGATAAGTCATAAGAATAAAATTAGATTGATTAAATCAATAGCTCTAAAGAATTTACCTGAGAAATTCAGCAACTGTCACGCAGGCACAAATTATTTTGTACGCTAAGGGAATACAAATAAGGTTGTAAATAATAAAAAAGACACTTACTTGCTATAACCTTTATACACTGTGGCGTAGGAACCCTCACCAAGTTGCTCGAGTTTTATGTAGGCTTCGGATTTCCCGAAGGGAGAATCACCCTGTTGACGGACAGAAAACGTTAATTAATCAACTGAACACATTGAAATAATCCTGTAATTTACGACACCGCACAAACATGATAATATATAAGGATTATGAAATAAAAGCTGCCACGGACAGCCGTGACATGACAATGCGACAAAGCGTTTTACATAGTGTTGTTAGGGCAAAGTGATATTGCAGCCCGGTGTCTAGACTTGTGCCCGATTGATAGCAAAAGGCTCGTCTCCTATTACACGGGACTTAAACGTAAATGGTGGAATGTGATAACGACGCGACACACGACACGACAAAATGTTGTCACGATTCAGAGTTCCATATATTTGTATGGATCGTTTATTCATTGCACGACACAGCACCACCTTCGACACGATTTACAAACGATTTTCCGGCTATATCGTCGATGCCGCCATGTCGTCGTGACTTTTTTGCAGTGACTTTTCAGTGGCTGTACTAAACAAGTATGAGTTTGTTGAAGACACGACACACTGCCTGCAGTGTTGTTGCAGAATCATGTCTAGTGAACAAACGAACGGACGGCAGACCGTCTGCAGTGTGTCGTGTGTTAAAAATCGTGACCGCAAATCGTGTCGTGCGGTGCCTCTTGAACAAACGGCCTAACTCTTAAGGCAATACAGGCGTGGTGCTGTTATGTTGTGTTCTACGAATTTAAGAACAATTTCTGTACAACACATTGTCGTATAGCGCCTGTCTGTGAGAGCCTTAAATTGGACAAAGTTATTGTAGCATTTCAGTAGCTATTATAAATTGAATACGATGAAATGAAAGTTTATTTCATGTAAATTATAGCTAGTAATTTATCACACGTTTCAATAGGAGTTAAATGATCGTTTGTCCTCTATCAAACCTTCTACATTCAGCTGAATAATGGTAACCTACAAACAAATAGCAGTAACGAAATTTTCTTGCCAAGCTTTACTTCAGTAAATAATAATTCCAAGTAGAATAGCATCGAAGCTGCGAACTTCGCCCATTTTATGACCGCGTAAAATCCCAGTAACCACAACTGGGGTTATTTGTAACTATTAGTATATATTGTGACGTATCGCCACTTAGAATATTTGATATAACGTCTACAATGCTCTGCTTTTTAGGGTTCCGTACCGAGAGGGTCCAAACGGAGCCCTATTGCTGTCACTCACGTGTCTAATATCCGTCTGTCTGTCCGTCATTTGTCACACAGGTTTTACAGCCAAACGGTTGGAGCTACAGTCTTTAAATTTTGACAGTATATAAGCATCTTGTTGACCACAAGCCATACAAATTGTCAAAAATATGTTTTAAATGTTTTTGATGTGGACTCCCATACAACTAAAGGGGGGTAAAAAAATATTTTGATTTACCCCATCAAGTGGGATATCGTTGTTTAGAACTCGTTGAGTAGATAAATACTGTATTTTTTGTTTTAAAAAATATTGGAATACAAAGGAATGAGAAGCCATCAAAGTCAGCTTTCATTTTACAAAATTTTGTTCCGAAGATTTTTTTAACTTCCCATTGACATACGAACTTGAAATTTGGAGATAATGTTTATACGTATATTTTACTAACAAAAACTAATATATTCTACATTTGGTACGGAAGCCTAAATATGCGAAGTCCGACACGCATTTGGCTGGTTTTTCTATACCTTTTGCTAATAAATCTTACCTTAAGTCTAACCTGCACCAATAGAATTACTCCATTTTAAATTTGGTGCTCAATCTTCTATTATTATTATTTTTTTTATATCCAATAGGCTCGCGCTTGACCACTATCTCACCTGATGGTAAGCAATGATGTGGTCGACGGTGAAACACGCTTGCCTAGAAATAACCTATTCACTCTTGACTTAAAGACCCACAAATTGTAGCTGTCGGGAAACACAGACTCCGGCAGGGAATTCCACTCCTTAGCTGTACGCATAATAAAAGTGTTCTTAAAACGTTTTGTGCGTATGGGTGGAATGTCCACCATGTATCGATGGCGCATCGCCGTACGTCTGGTAGTCCGATGATGAAACGGGCTCGGTGGAATTAGATCGTGCAATTCCATCGCACACTCCCCGAAATGTAACCGATAAAAAACTGACAGGCTGGCAACTCGGCGACGAATTTCAAGACTCTGGAGCTTTGACTTGACCAGCGCCTCGTCGCCGATGAGCCTCTTGGCCCGCTTTTCGATCGACTCTAGTGCATCAAGCTGGTATTTGGCATATCCGTCCCAGAGATGAGAACAGTACTCCATGCATGATCGAACTTGCGCTTGATACAAATTGAGGAGCTGTGTCGGCGTGAAGTACCTTCTCACCTTCGCAAGGATCCCCAGTTTTTTGGCTGCCAGCTGAGCTTTTGCCTCAATGTATGGGCCAAAATTGAGAGTCGATGTCAACGTAACGCCAAGAAGCTCAAGATGATCCGTTATTGGCACGGTCACATCTCGGAAAGTTGGAGCCGGTTGGAATTGGCTCTTTTTTGCGAAAAAAAGACATGCCTGGGTTTTAGCAGCGTTAAACCTGACCAGATTGGCATCGCCCCATTCGGAGACTGCCTGCAAGGACAGGTTCAAACGCTCCACCATGGCCTCACGGAGAGACCGGATCTGGGGCCCGGGGATTTTGTTTCGCAGTTCTAAAGGTTGCAAGAGCATGCATGGGGTCTTGGGGTCGTTATTTCCATATGGATTATTTCTCCGTAGTATACCGGAGGGGTCTGGACTTGTGACCGTTTGATTTAAACATAATTAACGAAATGTGTCCTATACCTGCTAGTGACCTCTGCAATATTATTTCTTTTCTTTCTCTGCCGACATATTCCCCTATGTTATATATGTCTACCAGTGGATTCTTTTCCTGCTCACCGCACCGTTTACCTACCACAGTTTTGGTAGAAAACCCAACTCTAAATATTTAGCTTAGCTAATGCGCTCACGCAGTGTTGCATGCTCGAATAAAATTCTACTTATTAAGTGAACGCCTCGTAAACATAACCGACGGTTATCGGTAACTAAAGTACTTGAGTTCGTGTTAGAAACGTTCATTGGAATATTTTAAGTGGATATATTAGTTGGCTGTAATAGATTTAAATTTATCGCTTTTAATATACTGGTAACTTTACCTAGCTATGGTGTTGCAATTGCAAATAAAGTTATTTCTGTTTTGCACAGCAAGTAAAACCCCAAAAATGTTAAGTGTGTTATTACCCAAAACGATAAAATTTCATACTTCTAGTTCCATTGTTTATATGGCATACATACGTTAGAATAAAATTATTCAACAAAAAAACTTTTTTTATAACAAGTTTTTTTCGTATTTATCTCAGCAAACCCTTTCATTTGATATCCATATCATTGCAGTGCACAAAAATAACTAGTCCGCCATCTTGAGTGGTCCGCCATATTAGATTTAGAAAGGCGTCACTTATGCATTTTCAACAAAACTAAACGTGTATGCAAAATTTCATCTTAATCAGTGGAGGATAACTGTTTTAAAATTCAGTTGCAAGATTTGACCCGAACGCACTTACACACATACATTGCAAGTTAAATAAAAGCTTTTAAGAACAAACAACCATCGCAAACTACTGTAAAACTAAATTACAGTTGAAAGCCTTTTTCAAGCACAAGCACAAAGTATCACAAATGACCGGTATCCCAGAATTACTCCGGAATCTAATCGCACAATCTATCAACGTCAACGTTGGTCCTGCTCGGCCTATTTGTAAGCTAGCAACACTACGGCCCACCGCGCGCGAACACTAACATTTATCATTATTCTTTTATATTTACGTGCATACGGACGTGCGAAATGGAAGTGAAAATAAATATGGAAGGGGGCGTACAATCTATTTGTGTTTACGTTGGTAAGAAACAATAGTAAACGTTTTTAGAATGTCTGTGTGATGGAGTAAATATGTGAGGAGCGTGTTTGTAATTAAGTTTGTTGTTGTGGTTATGTTATTTGAAAACAAATCGTCTGTAATACCTGTAATGAGCGACTTGTTAGCACGTTATTTAGGTTTAACTCATTTTCCTTGTATTTTAACATTTAGTTGATTTACATAACATCAAGGAAAACACAGCTACACATGTAGTTTCCTGTGCGGGTCACAAATAAATATATTTTCTTTCTTTCTTTCAGTTTAGAATAACAAATTTATGCTTCCTCTTACCCCAAAGGCACTAAACCGCTTCGTGCGTCGGTTGGAGTGGTCGTGAGGCCCCAGAAAGGCCTCAGACTTGGGCCTGGGCGGCCGCTTCGGCCTCATGACTACTCTCGCCTCCTCCCTGGCACCTTCGTCGAGTAGTTTCGAGTCCGAAGACACGGACAGCTGTCTTCTTACACGATACTCGCCGTTACCGCCGCCGCCGCTCCACTCTGTACAACAAAAGAGAAATTGGTTCGTTAATTTACTAAAATTTCTTTAAAGAAATCGTTTGATATTTTTAAGTCTTAATTAATAACTAAAACAAATCACCGTGAAAAAGAAAAAGTGATGATGCGCGTTGGAATCAATCGGAAGCTCCGTAATTTTCAGTTGGAAATATCCTGCCTCGAATCCTGTTCACGTGTTCAGAAATTACAGCTGGCGTGTAAAAGTAATCGCTCTTTTGATAAGCTTATTACACCGCTTCGTCATTGAAACGTTCGTTTTCTCTCTTTCGTACACATGACGTAGCTATTTGCCTCCCCTACCCAGCCTCACGGTACAATCATCAACCGCACTCTAAAATACAAACATTTTCATTGAAAGCTCCGTCAATTGACAGAATGAAAATCCCGTCAGAATTCCCCGCAAGCACTTAGTAAGCAAATTAATTCACGAGAAAATAAAAAATGGCGTGTTGATGCGACGTTGTTTGAAAGATAATATTTTTCTCACGGCCGTCAATATCCCGGTAGCGGGCATCGGGAATAGAAGCACTCGGAAAGCCCGTTAGCGTCACAAAGACGCGACTTCAATGCAACGGATGTAAACGCGAAACGAATAAATCATTCGCAGACATAGAATCGTTTGAAGACGAACAAATCGATTATAAAGGCAATCGATCACTATGATTGAAACGAGCAAGAGATAAACGATAGTGTCGAATTGTCCATTTGTTTAACGTAACTCAAGAAGTATTCAACATGCTTCTTTAAGGTTCCCCTAGTCAACGGCACGAACTATTTTGTGCGAGGGATTAAAATGCATGCTGTCTCATCCGACAGCACGTGCGAAAGAGATAGATGTTGTGATGAGCAGTAAGAAGCTAGTTCGCGTACGAATTAGCACTTTTGCAAATTTGTAGCGAAATGCATGATGATTTAGGACGAAAACGAGCGCGCGAAATTTTATGAACAGACCTTTGGGAGTCTAGATATAATGAAAAAACTACTAAATATATACTTTCAAAATAAAATTATTTGCATTGTTGAATTACTAATCTATCTCTGTATGGAGGCCGTTTTGCAATTTTCCTTCTTCTTTTTTCCGCCCATAGATGCGTTAAAATTAGTTTTGAAATATGGAACTTTCGACGCTCATAACTTTCAAATATTGTATTTTTTTACTTTTCTGTTTCCATACAGGGCTAGATAATGATGAGACAAATTGATATCAATTTTTATTTTGAACGTACACCGTCAAACAGAGGAGTAATCTCCAGACTACGTTTGTATGGAAGAATTTTCGACTAGTGTAACCTTTACTTAAATAGAGCATCAAAGATTCCGTGAACCAACATTTATTTAAAATGAAGAAAGTTACAGAACTCAAGTAACTTCCTCTTGTCGCCCAAATATAATTTAAGAGCTACCATAGCCAGGATGGGTACGTCAATGTTGCGTGCGATATTACGCGTATCCAGGGTAATGTGTAAGTGGGTCACGGGGTGGCCCGGGTGCGGCTGAAGCTACCCCCGTAAGGGACTATGGACCGATTCCGGCAAACCGAACGATAATTTTATTGGAGAAGTCCCTATTGCCCGCTTCCATTAACTCGATTCAAATATTGGGATCAATTCGATTTGAAGGGACGTAAAAATTACGAAGATAAACAGGGGTTGCCAATTAAAAGTCATCGAAAAAATTCATTTAGAATTTTAGACGGTTTTTCATTAATTCCCTTCTCTCTTATTAATGATTCAACATCAGACTGTTTGATGCTTTTGCTGACCACTTAATTAGTAAAAAATGAGCATATTTTAAGGGCCCATATTTTAACGGTTTCGCCATTAAAATAAGGGTTCAAAACAGATGTAGATTAATTACAGAAATGTAGACAAAACCCGTTGAAATAGAAATTGAATTATCTATACTTCTATACTAATATTATAAAGAGGAAAGATTTTTATTTTTTTTATGTAACGAATAAACTTAAAGTCAACTGACCGATTTCAAAAATTCTTTCACCGTTGGGAAGCTACACTATCCCCGGGTGACATAGGCTACTTTTTATCAGGTAATAAAAAATGAAATTACAGTATCAAGGGATTGACCCACACGGTTCATGAACGCTTTCACAAAAAATTAAGATACTGACAGTACTTTAATTATATCAACATAAACAACACAAAAGTGTACATAAGTTCACCACACACATTATTTATTACGACAAGCGCAATAGCACCGTACCGCCGCATACAAAACTCCGGTTTATCTGTTCTGGAGTAATTTTCTTCGAAGGTTCCGGGTTATAAAATAGTAATATCACCATCATGCCTCCATTTAAGGGTCATGTGTCGTATAATCTTGTTTTACGAGCAGTCTTTTGATGTCGGTTCGATGCTTATTGGGTATTTATTCGTCCAAATGTACGAATACATAATTTTTCATAGAACGAAATAAGGCATATTTTATCGACTGGGCCCTTAAGGTTACACTAGTCGATTATTCTTCCATACAAACGTAGTCTAGCGATTCTCCACTGTTTGACGATGCACGTTCAAAATAAAAAATGATATCAATTAGTCTCATCATTGTCTAGCCCTGTATGGAAACAAAATAATATATTTCAAAGTTATGAGCGTCGAAAGTTCCATATTTCAAAACTAATTTTAACGCTTTTTTCGGGCGGAAATAAATACCATAAGAAGAAGGAAATCTGCAAAACGGCCTGCATACAGGGATAGACTAGTAATTCAACAATGCAAATAATTTTATTTTGAAAATATACATTTAGGGCCGATTTCACCAATGAAACTAATCGCGATTAGTTCAACTAAACTCAGTTTATGCAAATACAGCGTTATGATTGTTAGTTTATTAGCGGTCTCAACCAATCAGAACACTGTATTTGCATAAACTGAGTTTCGTTGAACTAATCGCGATTAGTGAACATTGGCGAAATCGGCACTTAGTCGTTTTTTCATGATATCTATACTCCCAAAGGTTTGTTTATAAA
The DNA here is from genome assembly GCA_964057195.1 of Orthosia cruda. Lineage (NCBI taxonomy): Eukaryota > Metazoa > Arthropoda > Insecta > Lepidoptera > Noctuidae > Orthosia > Orthosia cruda. The sequence goes on from OZ059857.1 coordinate 9,829,910, forward strand.
ATTTCACGCGCTCGTTTTCGTCCTAAATTTAGGTAGTAACTATTCAGTAATCTGTGCCTAAATCATCATCCATTTCGATACAAATTTGCAAAAGTGCTAATTCGTACGCGGAGTAGCTTCTTACTGCTCATCACAACATCTATCTCTTTCGCACGTGTTGTCGGATGAGATAGCATGCATTTTAACCTCGCGCACAAAATAGTTCGTACCGTTGATTAGGTGAAACTTAAGTTGTCATGTCATTCGGGCCACTCCTCGTTCAGAATTCCCGTAATTAAAATGGACAGGGATCTTTTATGCTATGACACGCGTTATGCACGAAACTGTGGAGCAATTAGGTTAATTGTTTCGGGCGTTAATTTATTCAGTAGCCGTGTTGTGAATGAAGTTACACGAGGATAACTACGGAAGTGTCCGTCACATTGGGTGTTATGACAGATTGTGTGACTTGACAGGCAGGTTTACAAGGTACTGCCATTTTAAATTGCCAGAATTGTGTTTTTTTTTTTTCCTTTTGATTTACGTGTACATTTATTTAGGCTTTCAGACAGAAAACTCTATTTTCCTAGTTCTGCTAAAGTACACTTAACGCTTGATAACTCTTCTCCGGAGAAGAAAATTTGAGGTACATAATATTTATGACACAAAAGTCGTAGATAGGTTCGTTTTGATTAATTCGCACAGTGGAACTCTTTCGGAACTGTACACATACAGGATTTTCCTTCTCCGCGCTAATTCAATAAATTTGCTACTCGACGCATGTGACCCAATTAGAAAACTTTTCGAATTACGTAGGAACAACATACCAGCGCGGTTTTACTTGTTCTATATTATATAATATTAATAACAACTTTGCTCACCTTAACGAGATTAAGGGCCGATTTCACCAATGATACTAATCGCGATCTAAGTTTAGATCAAACTACCAATCAGAACGCTGTATTTGCATAAACTGAGTTTAGTTGAACTAATTGCGATTAGTATCATTGGTGAAATCGGCCCTTAATGTTTTACAAACGTCAGTCGGCTTGAAAGGACCGACATTGTTAGAGCACAGACTAATTCAATCTGCCTAGCATTTGCCCAACTATATTAGGTGTCGGCTCCTAGTCTGTTCGGTGTGTGTGTTTGTATCTTTGTTACTTGTTCACGCTCAAACGACTGGACGGATCTGGATGAAATTTGGCACAGACATCGATTATAGTCAGGAATATGTTACTTTTTGTTCTGGGAATATGTTACCTCGGGATAATTTTCGACCTTCACGCGGACGTAGCCGCTGGCAGAAGCTAGTAATATAATAAATGTGAATGTTTGGATAGATGTATGTGTGTGTGTGTTTGTTTGTTTGTTACTTCTTCACCCTCAAACGGCTGAACCGATCGGGAAGAAATTTGGCACAGACATATACTATAGTCTGGGATAGCACATGAGCTACTAGGCTAGGCTTTTCACCCCGGTGTTTTTTTTAATATGGGATAAAAAAAAAGACTTTTCATGCGGTCGAAGCCGCTGGCAGAAGCAATAAATAATAATTAATTAAATTACTTCAACGATTTTGGTTTAAATATTGTTGAACAAAAGCTTTATTTTATGTACAATACTTGTATGTAACAAGCCACAGTCGTGTAGATATTCAAAATCATAAATTCCGCTTAAATAATTGAGCGTATGTAATGTGATTAATTATCAAAATTAACTGTTGCGGCAACACGCACTGGTTACATTTCATGTTCGCTCGTGCGATGAATTTACGTACGTTGCTATTATATTGTCTGTCTGATGCCTTATTATTTCAGTTGCGTGGTAAATATAAATTAACAAAAAAATCACCGGCCAAGTGTGAGTTGGACTAGCGCACCGACGGTTCCGTACAAACCTCAGCTTAAAGGTTTTATAGACCTGAGTATTAGATATGAATTTCAATTTAATACCTCTACGCGTTCATGAGGAAAGGGGTTGTAAGTTTAAAATTATTAAAAATATTTTTATTATATGATGTAACTGAAAATTTACGGTTTTCGCAATGTGTCCTTTATCTGAGCTATAAGACGTTGCTTCGTACCAAATTTCAAGATTCTGAGTTCACGGGAAGTACCCTGTAGGTTTTGATTCCCTTGCGAGTGTCGAAAATTTGCGGCATAAACGGCAGTATATTTTGATTGCGTTGGCTTAGAAGTTTGATTTTTTCACAGCTTTAAGGGACAGTAGACCTGAATATTTGATATAAATTTCAGGTTGATACCTCCACGCGTTCACCACAGAAAAAGGATCTTGACAGACAGACAGACGGACGGACGGACAACAAAGTGATTCTATAAGGGTTCCGTTTTTTTTCCTTTCGAGGTACGGAACCCTAAAAACTGTTTTTAATTAGTCGGTCTATTCTGTAAACATCGCAAATTGAAAACTCAGGTAAAGTTAGTTTTAAGTGAACTTCTTCGCTGTAACATGATTCCAAAATTAAATATGTTTTGACCAGAATTCCTACGTTGACAGCATTATAATTTGCCTCACAAAGGTTATTGAGTGAACTGTAATTCTACCTTCGTTGAATGGTTTGACAGCTACTTCATGTTAATAAAAAAAAAAAAAAAAAATGTTCACTTCACCTAAGTTTCCTCGGCGAAATTTTTACAGAATAGCACTGCTGTTCTTGGTATAGTGCTCCCCAAACTTCCGGGCCGCCCTGAAGTTGGCTTTCCGATGCGCAAGGCACGAAACGATGCTGTTATTGTCTGAGATTTACTACTGCGCAGCCATTGTAGCCAACTTCAGGGCGACCAAGAAGTTTTGTGAATGGCGAGGCCATTAAGCGCACTATTGAAAGTCAAAAAAAAAAAATGTGTTAATAATAATTGATTCTACGGTCCATTCAGAAAAGTAGCTTGTTATGGAGAAGAACAAACAAGAAACTTCACAGAATTTATCATTTAGTTAACAAATATGGAATGAGCTAATTTATGGTTAGTTCGAAGCAGTTTTTTTGCAATTTCATACTAAAGATAAATCAATACGAAACCTCAGTATTTTCGTACCGTGTTTGTTTACCAAATAGGAGGTAAACAAAGATACATTGTACGTACAAGTTCTGTTTGTATTTTATACTATTCTCTCCCCATGGTATCGCACGGAAAGTGTTATAAATGGACAGATCCATAATGAATGTCACATTACAGGAAAATTGTTAGGAGACCGCTTATTTTTATTTTTGTTTGCAGAAACTGTTTGTTTACAAATGCTTGCTATTTCGCTGTTTTTAGATACGAAACACGAACTCTATTCGCGCTTGATGGTTTGTTTTAAACGTTGTTTTACAACGGTTTTTAATTGCGAATTGTAGGCAATTAAAATATGAAAATTGTAACTGTGTAACTTTCTTCTTCTAGAAACGAATTTTAGAATCAGTAAAATAGTTATCATATTTTTGGTTTATTTTTTATATCCCATAGGCTCGCGCTTGACCACTATCTCCATTGATGGTAAGCGATGATGTGGTCGACGGTGAAACACGCTTGCCTTGAAATAACCTATTCACTCTTGACTTAAAAACCCCCAGATTGTAGCTGTCGGGAAACACAGACTCCGGCAGGGGATTCCACTCCTTAGCTGTACGCATAATAAAATTATTCTCAAAACGTTTAGTGCGTATGGGTGGGATGTCCACCATGTATCGATGGCGCATCGCCGTACGTCTGGTAGTCCGATGATGAAACGGGCTAGGTGGAATTAGATCGTGCAATTCCATCGCACACTCCCCGAAATGTAAACGATAAAAAACTGACAGGCTGGCAACTCGGCGACGATGTTCAAGACTCTGGAGCTTTGACATGACCAGTGCCACAAAAAAACAAGCCAGTATCACATTAAATATTTTGTTTGTATACTTCAATCAATTCAGCCTTTACTGTCTACAGCGGATATATGCCTTTGCAAATGTACGCCACAAAACACGTTCTTACGTCCGCCTTCCGCATCACGCAGACGTGATACCGACGATCTTGGAAAGATAGCTAGGACAGATCCTAATCCTAGCTACCTTTTCAAGATCGTCGGTACTCCTAGCTAGAGGGGGTTTGTAAACGAATTCATATGAATTTGTAATGATTTGTTCCTGTAGGTCGTTTAAGGACGTATCCGTCTTTGTACTCGGATTTCGTCTACTTATCTCATTTCACCTACTTATTACTACACTAGCTGTGTCCCGCAGCTTCGCTCCCGTCAGCTGCCTACTCTGCCTTGCTTACGTTCCTGCCTACCCTACTTCCCTTCCACCTTCCCTACCTACTTTTTTCTAGAGAATCTTTCGCAGAGAATCTTAACACCGCCATTCAGAAATTGACGTCAAATGCACAACGCCATCTATCGAGGTACAACTGTCCGAGTATCTGAATTGCGTGTGTTGTGATATTTTACTTCTTGAACACTTTGAAATCATCTAACTTTTGATAGAATAAACCGATTGCGATGAAACAAAAACTAAGCAATGCTTCAAGTTACGCACAATTTTATCTACATAGCTTTCGTACATTTTACGTGATGCGACAGACAAAAATGCTGACAGAGAAAATCACAAAAATGCAATGGATTCTTTTGGTTATATATTTTCGATGTACAAAAAGACTTTTCCACAGATATATTATACTAGAGGACGCCTCGCGGTTTCACCCGCGTAGTTCTCGTTCCCGTGGGAATACAGGGATAAAAAGTAGCCTATGTCACCCGGGGATAGAGTAGCTTCCCAACGGTGAAAGAATTTTTGAAATCGGTCCAGTAGTTTTGGAGCCTATTCGGTACAAACAAACAAACAATCAAACAAACAAAAAAATCTTTCCTCTTTATAATATTGGTATAGATATATTGATGTACATAATCTACCTAAAACCAGTGTCCACTGAATTCGCCCACGTATATGAAACTGGCTTTGTGTTCGTTCTTACATCACATATTTAGTTAGTTAGTTTAGTTCATATTCTATGTTCACGTGACCATGTGACCATGTGGGAGGGTTTTATCGCATATGCATTATTCAGAGCAGAGCGGTTCCGATATTTTTAGACAAAGAGGTGATAGTACACCTATACGGTACGATTCTGAAATCATTTAGAGACTAGTAGACAAGAGATTTCATTTTCTAATTAAATTCTGTTATATTTACTGGTATATTTCGTGATTTTAATTTTGGTTTTGGTTTCGATTTAGATTTTAATTTTGGTTTTCATTATGATTTTAATTTTAGTTTTATATTAGTATTGATTTTAATTAAAATTAATTTATATCTTGAAATATTTTTTGGTACCAATTGGTTTTAATTTTAATTGTGATTACAATTTTGATTTAATTTGAATTTATTGTTTAAATTTCTCACTTATGTATTGATCATGTAAACCGGAAGTGCGGAAGAAAAATACGTGTGCAATTGACGAACAAAAAACCAATTTTCAGTAAACTACCCTATTATTTCACCTCGGTGACTCAAACTCAAAATCGTATTTGACTTAAAATGGCGTTTTAGTGTTTACTATTAACTTGACCAGTAAATCACCTGTAATTAAAATCATATTTATCAATATGCTACTTAATATACAAGCTGTGCATGCAACGTGTACATTAAGCTACAGAATCCCTAAGGCTACCGGAGCGGCCTTTAAATCGAAAGGTCATCGGTTCGATTCATTGAACCGTTGAGGTGATCACACTTCTATAAGCACATTCACCTATTTGAAGGCTGGCTTTATTGAAGCCTTTTTTATTAGAGAGGGTATCATTAAAACATTGTAGGCTGACATGGGCGTTCATTAAAGTTATTATATTTTACTAGCTGTCCCACGCGGCTTCACTCCCGTCAACTGGCTACCTAACTTCTCCCCTACCCAACCTACCCTACATATATGAAAGTTGCGTAACTATAACCGCTTACGCAACGCACGTAACGGAAGCTCTCAAAAAGGAATATTTTTGCCAGTATTTGCAACATTTTTCATTTATGCTCCGCTTCTATTGGCCGTAGCGTGATGTTATATGGCCTAGAACCTTCCTTGATAAATGGACTATCCAACGAAAAAATATTTTTCAATTCCAACCAGTACTTCCTGAGATTAGCGCGTTCAAACTAACAAACAAACTCTTCAGTGTTATAATGTTAGTGTAGATTTTTAGAAATTCCTTAATCCATCTAACCGCCACGTAAACTGATACTGCTTGGATTAATATAGATAAAAATTTCTAAAAATATGCCGTGCCCTTATAAAAAAAAAAAATAAACCTCTATGATCATTAGTCATTATTTGCTTATTACAGACACAAATATCAGTGCTGCCCTGGCTCTTGTACTAGGTGATCTTGCACCACGTCAGCCAAACTTCTCAATATACAGGGAGTACTATAAAAAATCATTTTAGACAGAAAAAAACCTCTATGGACCTCCGCTTCGTATATAATAAACCTGAATAACCCGTTTTTTTAGTTTCGCGACTACTTTTCTTACGATGTACGTAAAACGCGCCAGAGGTTAACTGAACTAACACATCAATATCAATAAACATTATTTGGGTCACAAGAATCTAATTGTATCACTTCCTTGGCCAAAGCTATTCAGGCATTCTAATTAGGTTTCTATTCATAACTGGCATTAGCTAGGTATCCAGCTAGGTGGCAGAACTGATTAAATTATCTGTATAGTTACCACAAAGCGCTCCAGTAACTGGAGTATCTATCAATCAGTGGAATGATACAATTTGTGGGTAGACGGTGTATTATACACTGGGGAAATGTCAAAGAGGAAATAGTTAACTACCGTCATTTGACTAACATTATTATACAGAGTTGTGTTTTAAATGGAGCTTTAAAAGCACTAAGATTTACCGTTGCAGCCATCGGAAAATGTTATTAGGAAAGATTGTCCTTCACTAGTTATTTATTTGCATTCACAGTTATTTATAGAAATTAATGCGTGTGATGATGTACGATTATACTCAGAGATTACTTATTGACACTTGTCTGCCCTTCATGCCCGACCACCTGCACCTTACGGGATTTGAACGTAGCAAATGACAGAGTTGTCCGAGTAGCTACATTCTGAACGAACAAAATCTGTATGGTTGAGTTTGAGTTAATCGATACGAAAGAAGACGATCAGAGATTGGATTCTACTCAATGCTGATAACTATAAATCCAGATTTTAAATTGTCTTTGCCACATTTTCACACAAAAGTTTCACATGATCATGTAGATTATGATCTAAGATTAAAACACCTTCCACAACCATCAAAAGAAACGCTACTATCGTCAAAAGAGCACTTAGAACATAACACAGCTTATGAACAACACTACAAAAACAAATCCGTGCAAACCAAACACAAAAGTGAAGCATCACAAGGCACTGGGTGACGCGAAACACTTGTTCTACCATACCCCGTGGTTGTTTACTCATTCATGATGTTTTATAACAACCCCCTTCGGCGGGAAATCCGTAGACCATAAATTGTTTACATAAACTAGTAGGCGTAGCGGTCAGGGGTTGGTTCCTAGCCGACTTTTAACAGGATTTTACAAAACACAATCAAGAGTAAAACGGTTTTACAAATAGAGCGCAAGGATGACCGTGGTCCCAAGTGTTGTGTTGCCCAAACACGTGGACGCGTAAAGTTTTAACGAACGCGTTTGTTGTTTCAACATTGAAGGACGTCTCAATTTAAACTTCAATTGAAAAGTCTTTGAATATCGTATACAACATTTACGTTAAAAGTTGCAGGTGAGCTGGACAGAACCATGTTCCATCATATGTATGTGATTCAGAACCAAAGCGATTAAAACTTTAATAGTTAGGTCTAAGATGTTTGATGGATGTTAACATATTTGGACATGTTTGTTTGTTTTTGTTGGATGGCCGATGGGGCAGAAATGTTCTGGAGTGGCTACCGCGAACCGGAAGACGTTGCATTGGAAGGCCTCCCACCAGGTGACGACCGATGACCTGGTGAAGATTGCGGGGATCCGCTGGTTGCGAGACACACGGGACCGGTCAATGTGGCCTATGTCCAGCAGTGGACGTCTTCGGGCTGTTATGATGAACATGTTTAGAGCGAGAAAACTCTAGATTTAATACAGATACTACAATGTACGAGTTACATAAAAAAGTTAAGGTTTTCCCTGTGCGTTATGATGGAGAACGTCGGGCCACAAGAAACTTCGAAATTGTGTTCACAACGAGAAGCAAGTCTGTTGAATACATTTACTTTGTTGGGGAACACAAAATATTTGTCGTACTTGTCAAATCTTTGCGTTACAACGCAAAGCCATTAGCGAATGATTAAATTAATCTTTTACTCTATGATTTTATACCGGATTAGGGTATTACGAAATCTACTTAGGAATTAAGTGTAAGATACTAAACTGAAGTGGCCTGTAGAGAATTTAATCTCAGCGTGGATTAGGTTTATCATTTTAGTTGTGTGGCTCATGTTTGCAGTACGATGTGTAGCCAAATATTGTATCCGTTTATAACACGGGCCTGTGTATAAATACTTGCTTTTGTTACATAAAACATGGCGAATGTATTAAGTTATTTTGATAACGGTATTTCGGTAACAGGTAATGTTATATTTGCGTCCGCATGACGGGTTTGGCAATTTGACCTTTTGTGGTTTTGTTCTTATCACACGGATATGCATATTTGTGAAATAGTGGGCGTAAATACTTGAATCTTATGGTTCTTTGTGTGTTTTACTGTGTGGTCTACGTAAGAGGAACATTCCTTGTTGACATAATCCCAACGTTTGGAAGGCATGTGCCCTCAGCCCTGCACCAAGTTTATTTTCATGTGTCATAAGTAGGGTTGCCAACCGTACTCTAAAATAGAGTACTCTATAACACTAATAGAGTATGCTGAAATACTCTTTTTTATACAATGTTTACTATACTAGTGCCCGCCACTTCAGCATTTACTGAGAGAGTATTTTCGGTCATGAATGTGAAGTGGCGGGCAGAGAGAAACAGAGCTTTATTGAAATTAATTAAAAATGAGCTCTGGATCTATATATATTTAGAGTTAGAATGTTTGGAGTCATTCAATCCATTTAAAGACCATGAAAAATTGTTGTGCTGCAACAAGAACGGAAAAAAATCCTTTTTTAAATATAAAATAAATGATACCTACTCTTTTTTTGGATGTCCGTACTCTTTATTTACCTCCTTTGAAATCAGATATACTCCATTTCTTCTAATAAAAGTTCGCAACCCTAGTCATAAGTCTTCGGCACCATACGCCATGCTTCATTTCGCCGCCATTTATTTCAACAAACACGTTTGTACAGTCATACTTAACTGATTGATAAATAAATCCGGTAATTTATGTATTTTTGTGTTGAAACTAAGTGACTTTCGCAAACAAATGATGCTTTATAAGTCTGACGTTGACATAATGAGGCAATGTATTTTTGAGAGTAATCGAATTTACATCAATCTTTATTTTATTTTTGAAGTTTACGAGTACGACCATCTGGGTTATTATTTTTTGTTCAAAAATTATAAATTGGGTGTCAAGCTACACAACTATTAAAAACAAAATTGACATCAATATTATTTTCATTTTAAGTTTAGTGACTCAAGTTATTGTATTTTTCAATGTAACAACAAATCCTGAAGGTTTTCAAGTTAGTCAATAAATAAACGTCAAAATAAAAAGTATTATGGCACTCTGGAAGAATTATTGGTAAACAACGAACGGCTGAAGTTACAAAATTACGCCAACATCGGGACTTTGAAAGCAGTTAACTCATAATCGAACGCCCAAATTATTGAACACGCTGTATAACAGCATTAAAAACTTTTTCATTGATGTTGCCGCGAATATTTCGAATACCGTTAATTAATTTTCATATTTTTGATGGAGTTTGAAGAATTTCTGATTCAGGGAGGAGTTGCAGCTCCCAATTCTGTGAATTCTTTATTTTGTATTGCTGAATTCTGACAACAATCAGTGCAGTTCAAAACATTTTGTCTATTTTGAAATCTTTTTTTTTTTTATTGACGATAGGCTTGCGTTTGACACTATTTAGAGATGCCACGTAGCGAATAGTAGAATACCGATTAATCACCATTTCCTATCCCGAATAGTCGAATACTCGCCATAAAAAGAGGAATATAAAAAAAAATATTATTACAAATGAACAGTAGTCTTTTGAACATCGCCCACTACTTCAGGTTGGCAAAGGGTAACATTATTTATTATCAAATAAATAAATAACTGAACAGTAGTCTTTTGAAAATCGCCCACTACTTCAGGTTAGCAAAGGGTAACAGTGACATTGGGTTTTATTAAAGGCACTAGGTCAAATGCAATGCCCCATTTTAAGTAATCTTGCTAAACTATATACTTAATCACACCAGCAAACTCTGTTTATTCAAAAAGACTATTTGCTGAGGCAGGATTGATTCATGAAAAAAGCGCTACCTACCTTTAATCTTCTTTTTGTGCCCCCTTTTGGACTTTAAATATTAAATTATTAATTAAAATGCTTTCAACATGATTGATTATTGGTTAACTTTTTATATTAATGATACTAATACGTGTTTTTTGTGTTTAAAAGCTTTTCTCTTCAAAAGTTTATTTTTATTGAGACAAGTATTCCCCGAATGTCGAATAATAGACACTATTATTCGGTATTCGACGTATAACAAAAAATGTCGAGTAATACCGAATATTAGCGAGTATTCGCGGATTTCTAGTATATCTCATTGTAAGAGACGCTCAGACCGATTGGTGTGGCGAAACTTGGGGGAGGCCTATGTTCACCAGCTGTCTTCGGCTGATATAACTGGAGATGTGGACAAGAACGATCGATGTGGTCAGAAACGATCGATGTGGTCTACGATGGAGCATGCTTGCCTATTCACATATTTGAAATGTATCACTCACAATTTTCTCCGTTAGCACGCAAATCTAATAGCTCGTAGTTGAACTAATAGCCGAAGTAAATAGTAGTTAATTCTGTGCATAATGATAAGTACCAAGCAGGTGGAAGTAACTGACATTTCTCTAATTATCATCATTAGCAACTGAGCGCTAATGTCCACGGCAGACCATTGCTCTCATCTCAACATATTAGATAGAGATAAACTGGTTCCTATCTTCAGCGAAACCGGGAGAATTATATCCAAAAGAGATTACTTTAACATGGAATATAAAGAGATGCTCAGATAACAAAAACTTTTCTTTCAGGAAAGAATTAATCTTTTATGAATTTATGACGAGGAAACATAATATTTTGTAGATGAATGAACGTGAAATGAGATTCTCTCAAAAGGCATCGTATTCTAAACCAAATTCCCTGTTGTAGAAATGTAGACAGTCCGAACAAAAGAGGCAATTATGAACACAGCTGACACGGTAAAATAATATTTTTTTAATTTTCTTTATTACCTGGAAGCGACAGAGTGAAGAATGCTATAAAATATCAATAAGATTTGTTTGCTGCCGAAAATGAGGTTACATTTTCGGTTAAATCTGTTCTCGGTCCATAATTTTTGACATATCCTTTTTAATGGCCATGCTACTAATTTTTAACCGACTTTCCAAAAAGGAGGAGGTTCTATGTTCGACTTCATGTTTGTTTTTTTTTTTTTTGTTTATGTTCACCGATTACTCCGTCAATTGTGGACCGATTTTGAAAATTCTTTTTTTGTTTGAAAAAGTATGTTCCGAAATTGGTTCCATTTTAATTTGGTAAAGATCTGATGAAGAAATTCGGAGATATAAAACAGAACTCTTCAATAAATAACGGCAAATCTCTCGGGATTGCTGCAATCGCATGTCTGTTTGTTGTTTATAACATTTCATAACATAACATCACGCCAGTTCGCTCTTAAGGGGTAAGCAGATCTCTCATTTCAACGGTTATGTTCAAGTTTCATGAAATCTATTCTGGCGAAATAGTTCCCTTACTAACTTGCCTATTAGATACGTACAACTAAAAAGTGAAAATAAAAAAAACTTTTTGCAAAAAAATACTACTGACTTCCAAATACAAAACTACAAAGTGAAAAATAACTTAATTTTTTGAAGTCGGTGTCCATAACGCAAAAAAGTGGTACCTACGAAAGACTACGACCTACTAAAATAAGTGTAAGTACCTACCTAGTTTAAAATTGGAACAAAGTTTACCTTGAGACTTCATAGCTTTGCCAAGAATAAAGGGCCGTTTGTAGTAGCCAGTAATTTGAGCGTGATAACGCGTAATAACCCGCTAATCAACGTGAACCCGCGTTGTTATCATGATTGTATGTATCTAGAACGGTATTTGCGGCGATTATGCAGTTTGCCATAGAATAGCTAGTTAACTAGTTACAGGAGCACTCAACATACCCACATGTTGACATGTTTGCATTCAGATTGTCTGCGTCATTAATGCAACATGGAATAGGAAGGAAATAGAATGTAACTCATTTGAATCGCACTCAAGAATCCAGTTGTCACTGGGGTCTCATTGTCGGCATTGACGTCACAAGGAATTCCCGATTGACCAAAATTACCAATGTGTGATTGTCACCGCCTCCAACTTTCTTAGCAGAGTAGCTAGTTAACTAGTGACAAGAGCACTCGACGTACCACGTCATGTTAACATTTATGTTCGTATTCAGATTGCCTACGTCACTAATGCAACATGGAATAGGAAGGAAATAGAATGTACCTACATTTGAATCCCGCTCATTTGTCACTGGGATCTCATTGTCTTCATTGACGTCACAAGGGATACCCGATTGACCAAAATGCCAATGTCTGATTGTAACCGGCTCCAACTTTCTTATTAGAGTAGCCAGTCACAAGAGCACTCGATATGCGACGTCATGTTGACATATATTATGTTTGTATTCAGTTTGCCTACGTCATTAATGGAACATGGAATAGAAAGGAAATAAAATGTACCTATATTTGAATCCCACTTATAAACCCATTTGTCACTGAGATCTCATTGTCGTCATTGACGTCACAAGGGATTCCCGATTGACCAAAATGATCACTGTGCGGTTGTCACCGGCTCCAATTTTCTTATTACCTCTCGGTGTGCACTTATTTTGTAGAACTTTAGTTACACTTGCTGATTCATTGTAACAAACACTTCTATAAATGTGGGTCATTTCAGTACACAGCAGTGTAACTGTACAATCATCACTTTCAAATGTAGAACAAGGAAACCACTTCTGACAATTACCGAGAACATGTTTATTTCGCTGGAGATTTTAAAGACTCAATTCAATTTTGTAGACAAGCATCCCCCAATTTAGGCGAGCTCAATAATTAAGTTGTAATAATTTAATTACTAGACTTGGCAAAGTCTGAAGTTTCATTAACTTTGAATAATTTCGTTATGTAGATTACGAGTCATTCTGCTTTAAGTCATGATTCAATGGCGGATATTGGCATTTAAATTTATGAAAATCCCCGTACACAATAACGCCAAACCATAAAAACAATGACTAGGTAAAAAATGCATAAAAACCAGGTGTACAAACAAAGGTGAATACTGATGTAGGTACGACGACAATAACTCTTGCTCAACACTTCCATCTCTCGGAATTTGAGATAACTTCATAAAGAACTATTAAAGCAATATTAAATAAGAAGGTACTGACCATAATGGGGCTCTTTATCGTGTGGTATGTTCCCGTTGGGCTCGAGCCGGTCTAGGCACTCCTCGGAGTACCCGTTGTAAGGCAACTTCCCTCTGCCGCCGCCGTTCTGCTGACGACCACGACACTCACTGCTGTCGCCGTCAGGCTCGTCTTTTGTTGCTGTAACAAAATAAACACACTGTTAATAAGAAATGAAAGAGAAGATGGATGGAAATAGAACCAAGGGACGTAGTCCTACACGATGGTCTGACCAACAATAACATCAACACACACACACAACATCTGGTAACTAAGATCTTCGACGCACAAGGTAAAGGTAACTAGTCAAGCACATCACAACGCTCAGAAATGATGAAAATCACTGAAGCGGGGAATAAAAATCAACAAGCAGAAAAACATTGTCCTTCACATCCATATGCCCAATACAGGGCCTCGAAATCGAAACAGAACCCAAATTAATTGAAACAACGTTTTGTATGCTCCTTTTAAAGTAAACTTTCAAAAAGCATTAACGGAAAAAAAATAAGTTCCGCTGCAATTTCCTTTATTCCATTGACTACCGAAACTCATTCAGAATTTGGAGAGCGAAGCGACACCGTATATAAAACCGAAAATTAATTATACACGTACACTTACACAGAGTATAATGGTATTACTTCTCGAAGGCCCGACGGCTCAAAGCCTAGATCATTACGAGTTGACAAACGACACTCTGGTTTCAATTGAGAGAAACTTCAGCAAAGCCCATTTCGGCCACTCGGCAGATGAATTTAATAGCATTGTGAACTTAACAATGAAGCTAACTACAAATATTACAATGCGGCGTCAGCTATTAAACGCAGTGCTACAATTGTAGCCGACCCCAAAGGAACTAAATTTACAAGCAAACTTTTACAAACTAGATCCCCTCAAATAGCCCCAGAAACAGTAACGAGAGAAACGGACAGTAATTTGTCTGCATCTAGCGACTCATTAGTGGCAATGGGAACTAGAGATGGAGAGTAAAGATAGAAGGGCCAACTTGACCTGAAAATGCGGCATAAAATATACAAGGTGCAGAAACTACCTTTGGGAAAATGTACGGACCAGTTAGCAATTTTGTAAAAATAGAAGCAATGAAAAATTAGGAGGGTAGAATTGCAAGGAATTTTTGACAATATAATAAATTGCACATCATTTTGTGGCACATTTCCCAGCCATTGAACTCAATTGTCGCAGTTTGAGCAGGCTCCGTTTTGACAGGTTAATTTATTGAACAGCATCAATGAATATATTGGCCACCGAGGCGCGACCACGACATATTGCATTTACATCAAGAATGTTTTAATTCAGCTTCGTTCTTGATTGTTATTAATTAAATTATAAATGCAGTGATCTGCATAAATATTTATCGATCTTTCAATAATTATTGGATGTCTTTCATCGCATGATCATATCAAAAATGTCGAAACACCTCTGAAGTTTGGAAAAAAATATGCCAGATAATTGCAGATATTGTAAGGTATCGTTTAACGAATATTATTGTCTAAAATTAAAACTAAATTTATTTAGCTGTCGTGTTTTGTTCAACAGGTATGTTGTAAAATGATAGAAACAAAGACTAGATACATAAAACAAGGAAAAGTTTAATCATTATCTTGTATTTCCTCCCCGGGCTTTAGAGTCATTAGTGACTGCTTCCATGCGGTTCCTCATGGAACGGATGGGAGTCACAATCTTGTGTTGAGTGAGGGATGTTATCCCACTCTTCCTGTATAGTTGTTTTAAGCTGGCCAAGCGTCTCCGAAGCAGGATCTCTCGTCCTGACTCGTCTCATCGCCTCATCCCGTAGTTGTTCTATGGTATTCATATCTGGACTTCTTTCTGGCCAGTCCATAACAGTAATATCGACTTCAATCAGGTATTCATTTACAATGCCTGCGGTATGAGCCCTGCGGTATGGCATAAACATCAACTTTTCGCAAATAAAATGTGCGTAGGGTACTACATGAGGCTCCAGACACTCTTAGATGTAACGAGACCCTTTTAATGACGAAAGGAGTTCCAGATACAAAATTGCTTTTTGTATTTACGCCAGTATTTGACATCAAATTTTATGATTGTATCGTTGACTGCATTTTTATTTAATTTTTCACATTTTTTTTTAAATATAATTGTTATTGACTTCTTTGTTAATTATTTGAATTCCATTATTTTGACATCCATCTTGAATTATAATAAATTGTGTGTTTTATTTAAGAAGTGAGTGTTTATGTCGATTATGTTTTTTGATTTTACTGACTACACTGTTTAATTATTGTAATCTAAATCTATATTTTGACATCCAATTTTTATAATGATAATTATTTGTGTTTTAATGCATTGATTATTATAGCATGTATAATTTCTATGATGTTTTATTGTTAGCAATAGTGTATTTTTTATTATTTATTTGGCTCACCAACAATAGAATACAACTGATACAAAGATATGAGATACATCCAATATACATATGCACTGGTGTACCAATTTCTTACAGGTAAGCATAATATAATGCATTTCTTACTTGCCAATTGACATTGGGCGCAAAACAATCTCTACTTACATTCATTTATTGGATGAAAATTCGAAAATTTAAGTTTGGAATTGTGGTACACCATTGTGTAGAATTAACCGCCAGCTATATATTGGCGTATTTTTTTTAAATGATATCACTCCTCTTTTTTATTTAAATGCCGCCTAAATGGTACTTACAGTAGTGTTTCGTTTTTTTTCTATGAGACTCGTATAACGAGTTCATAAATATTTATATACTGAGACCAAAATAATTGTCATTAAAGGAGTAAAAGAATTTCTCTATTCGTAATATATCTACCTAACTTGACCCAGTACAATAACCTATGTTCAAGTTAGCAACAAATTTGCATATAACAAGCCTCGAACTTACCCTGGAGGCATACTGTTCCACAGACAGGATGTGAAGTGACAACGGGCGCCAAAGGCCACCAAACTTTAATTAGCTGCACCCCGGAACTTAGCCGCCAACTTGGTATGGCTGTCTCATTATTTTATGGCACATAGTTGGGACATAAATTGTCTGTAAAGCATTTTATACGTTAAAAGGGGAATCTTCACCTTTGTTTAAACTCATAAAATTTGCATAGTCTGACAGTAAGAAAAGTTCTGAAACTATGAGGGACTGTGAAGATATTTTTAGGGTTCCGTACCTCGAAAGGAAAAACGGAACCCTTATAGGATCACTTTGTTGTCCGTCCGGCGGTCTGTCTGTCAAGACCCTTTTTCTCAGGAACGCGTGTAGGTATCAAGCTGTTGTATATCAAATACTCAGGTCTACTGTCCCTTGAAGCAGAGAAAAAATCAAACTTCTAAGCTAACGCAATCAAACATATACAGCCGTTTATGCCGCAAATTTTCGACACTCGCAAGGGATTCAAAACCTACAGGGTACTTCCCGTGAACTCAGAATCTTGAAATTTGGTCTTATGGCACAGATAAACCGTAAATTTTTAGTGACATCATATAATAAACATAATTTTAATAATTTTAAACTTACTACCCCTTTCCTCATGAACGCGTAGAGGTATTGAATTGAAATTCTTAGCAAATACTTAGGTCTATAATACCTTTAAGCTCAGGTTTGTACGGAACCTTCGGTGCGCGAGTACGACTCGCACTTGGCCGGTTTATCTACATTACAGAGAAAATTCTATTAAAAATAAATGCCGCATTCTCCAGAAATATCTCATGTATGTTCTAATCAATATGCAGGACCGCAATTACACGTGAAGCTCCATTAATACAGGGGACGCACACTTCAGCACTTATTCATGTCAGATTACGCGGACAATTTTCCGCAGCCTCGATTGCAAATTAGTAAATTAAGTGCACATTAATTATGCATTCCCCACAGTTTCGTGCATCTCCAAAACAAGAAGTAGCCATCTGGCGTCTCAAGGCAACACGGCCATACTTTCTTGACCAAAATATTATCCATCATTTTGGCGCCAGTAATAACTTTATACATTGTTTTAAGCGCTGCGGTTGTAACTTTATACGTACATAAAGTCAAGAACATGTAGAACATGTTTCATGTAAAATTTGCGTCGAGATTGCGAACACAGTCCTGGAACAACGGGGCTTAACTTTTGTCTCAAACGCTCACAATTCACATGCAGCTGTTTGCCGGAGAGAGAGACAGAATTTCTATAGCACTATTTTACATAGACACAAAGTAAGGCGACAACCGGTGCCCTGGGGCGGCCGGGTTTAATTGAGATGCGGTTTTTAAACTAACTAACTGAAGGCAGGTTTTCAGGAATAGATCGATTTAGAAGTAAACTAGGCCTCCACAATTAACAGTACTTTAATAAAACACAAATTTACAAGTTGATGGTTATCAGACTAATTTTCAAATAATAATCGACGCGCGCAGCTCGTGTGCGTCCTTTTATAATCCTGTGTCGGACGGGAAGCGTTGGGGATTCAAGTATGCTGCCACTCTCGTCCGGTAGGGGCGCTGCATAGCTGCTGCCGGTCGTAGTGTTGCCAACACGGCCATGCTGCATCGTGCCTGCCCCAGGCACGCACGCTCAAGCCTGGGAAGCCACCTCCGTAGAATTCGGACATATGATAATATACTGGAAACATAAACAAACCTCACATTAGAATTGTATTTAATTCCTTTATCAACCGTATCGGTCATCATGATGTCAAACTATTATTCAGCCTATCCTCAATGTGAAAACCTTCCTTTAGACTTAGGCCGATTGACTCATTAAGGTCTAGTAGACTCACACATCTCCTTGATCCTCGGTGTCAAGACGTTCCTTTAGGCTTAGGATCCGTCCATCTACCTTTATAGCATGCTCCTTTAGTCTTAGGATGCACCTTAGATAGTTTTTCACTGACCCGAGAATCAAGTGATGAGAGATACCCAAAGATACACATATCCCCTTGATCCTCGGTGTCAAGACGTTCCTTTAGGCTTAGGATCCGTCCATCTATCTTTATAGCATGCTCCTTTAGTCTTAGGATGCACCTTAGATAGTTTTTCACTGACCCGAGAATCAAGTGATGAGAGATACCCAAAGATACACATATCCCCTTGATCCTCGGTATCAAGACGTTCCTTTAGGCTTAGGATCCGTCCATCTATCTTTATAGCATGCTCCTTTAGTCTTAGGATGCACCTTAGATAGTTTTTCACTGAACCGAGAATCAAGTGATAAGAGATACCCATAGATTCTGAAACTAACTTGATAAGATTTACAAAAACATCAGGATTGACAGATATACCATATACACAATAATACACTCAATTAGTAAATTTGAGATAAACATATATTTTTGTTTTTTTCACACCTCTTTGTTGAATAATGAAGTGCCTTTGCCAACACTGCCCAGCTGCATTCCGAGCGATCAACCCTTCGCATCGCAACAAAACAAAAACTAAATTTATGGCTTCCTCATTAGGCGTACTTCAGATGTTTTGACTGTTATTTTATGGGTTTTGCTTTTTCTGTATTTTTTTTTCTTTCTTTTTTTCTTTTACTGGAATGTGTGGCTTACGCTAGAGGGTCAACCACCGGGGTCGAATCGTTAATGTTTATCCATGGTTTCATGTTTACGGCCGCGGTTTTACCGAGGTACAGCTTGGTACTTCTTTCACTACCTCTTAAGTAGCATACTTGGTATTTATCATTGTCTAGCAACTTTTTGACTTGGAAGGGCCCCTTAGAAACTGGCAGTAGTTTATTTGCTCTGTCCAACATTGGTTTGGCTAGAGATTTTTAACCAGAGCTAAATCTCCCTCTTGGTACTGTTTACTCTTGTCGACTGCTATCAAACCTTTTATTTTGTATTTGCGCATTGGCTTTTATATTTTAATCAATCCTCTTACGCATTTCCGTAACGTCCGTAGTACTCTCCGTATCAATCTCGGGTGGCGCCAGCTTGTCACTATCAGTACGCAACCTATACCCTAACAATGCCTCACTAGGTACAGCTTTGATTGTTTTATTTACTGAACTATTTAGAGCCTGTTGCAATGGTTTAATACATTGATCCCATTTATCATCGTCTATGCCCGCTCGCATAGTTTTCATCGCCTCTAAAATTGTTTGATTAAATCTTTCGACCTGACCATTAGATTTAGGCATTCCTGTAGCAACTATGTGTAAACGAATATTTTTATCCGTACAATATTCTTTGAAACTATGAGATGTAAAAGCGGATCCGGCGTCCGCTATGATTCGATGTGGATTTCCGAAAATTTTACAAATATTATCCATTTCCCGAATAACGCTAGCACTATTAGTGTTTCGCACTGCATAAACAAAAACAAACTTCGTAACTGAATCGATTATCACAAGGAGATACTTATGTTTCTTTGTGGTTTTCACAGATGGTCCTAAATGATCCAAATGTAGTGTGTGAAAAGGTTGTGCATGTTTGGGTAGTGGGTACAACTCTCCTTCTTTGCGGCCTCCCTTGTTTTTGTAATATACGCAGTTTAAACAATTCTTAATATATTTTTTTACCGTACGGCGCATCTTGGGGAACCAATACTGATGTCCTAGCCTTTCTAATGTTTTATCGGGGCTGAAATGTCCTAGATCATCTTGATTAAACCTAATTATATACCAGATGCATTGTTTCGATACAACTCATCGTCGACCTTGATTAGTACGTCTATACACTTTGTTCCCTAACAGCTCATAATCATTGAAAATGTCCCTGTTCATCAATTTCGCCAGATTCTAGTTTTTATTTTTACCAAATTTGGGTCTTGCAGTTGTACTGAATGTAACCAATCAGACTCCGTTATGGACATTACTATGTCTAACTCTGACCGCTCGCCACTGTTTACAGGATTGCGGCTTAGCGCATCTACATGCTGCATACGCGTGCCCTCTCTATGTATTATTTCGGATGAAAGCTCTTGGGTGAAAAGAATCCAACGTGCAATTCGTGGGATTATTTATTTTTCTGTGAGTGCGTACCTCACCGCATTTCAATCAGTAACTATTCGAAAAGTGGAACCCAAAAGATACAGCCTAAACTTTTGTAATGATGAAACTATGGCTAGAAGCTCAAGTTCAAACGAATGGTATTTCTTCTCGTCTCCGATTGTTGAAGCTCTATACGTACGAGACTGAATCGGTTTAGAATCGCTAAGAGAGATTTCCATTTTGTGACATATAACTTTGCCTAACTCCTGCACAGTAGATGCAAAACAACCACGATATTTTCTGAACATAGTCATTAACTCACTGTGATTAGAATTCGAATCGAATTCTAAGCCAGTTTCATGAACCGTCTTGCAAAAATTTTGAAAACCCGCAGCATAATCAAATTTCTCGCGAATACATTATGTCGTTTCATTCTGTTATATTTCTGCCTATTAGTATTTCGCAACTGGACAACTCAGTATTCTCTAGACTAATCGAATCTACTTTAATATTCATTTGAACTTTTGTATTATCAGTTTTTATGCTGTCGTTAGAAAATCCTTGCAAGGTCACTGGGGTTGTTAGAGTTACTATTGGTATTGAGAACTCCCTAGCTATGTTTTCGGTAATAATAGAACAGCTACTACCCGTATCAATAAATGCGCTATGTACAAACCCATTAATGTGGATATTTTTAAATAATTTATCTCTAAAGTCGGGCACAGAGACTCATTTTGTTTCTTGTTTATCTGTTTTCTCGGCAATAGAAGTGTTATTTTTGTGAAAACAAGTATTTTCGGCATGTCCGTGTTTCCCACAAAACTCACACTTGACATAACAATTTATTCGTTTGTGATTTCCGCCACAATTAAAACATTCGAAGGGTTTACGATTTTGAGAAGTGCTCCAAACTTGTTGTTAATTATAAGTCATGGGCATTTGACTGATTGAAGTATTTGAAGTGTTGGGTATACGTGAGTTCGAAGCATGATTTTGTGTGGATGAATGTGTTCTAGTGTTATCGCGACTTAAATTGAAATGTAGAACATTTTTCGTTCCGGATTTTGATTTGTAAACTCGGTTATACAAAAACCCTGCCAAACTTTCGCAAGACTTAAAATTGCTAGCTTCTACTGAGGCACTAATGTTATTGTCACCTATGTTCCCTATGATCGATATCATCTTCTGAGAAATTCAGACAAAGGTTATCAATTTTCGATTTTTGTTCGAAATAGAACGCGTTCAAGGACTGATTTTCTGTTGGTTTACCGTCCATAATATCCTTAAACAATTCAAACATATTACGTTTTACTTGGAACGTTGATCTCATTTTATCGCTCCAATCCTTCCACCTCCACATGGTTCACGTATGGTCATGGCGTAATAATGAATCGTACCACAGTTTTGACGAGCCTGACAATTTATTGAGAGCCTGATAACGGATGTTACTATCGGCCCAAGAGAATGTCTTTGCCTAGGATTCTATTATCTTTAGCCATGCAGTAATATTATCTTTTAACGGGTCAGATTTTAAGGAATCGTAATTATTATGTAGAGTAATGGTGTTTGTACTCACAGTCAGCTGACAATTTTTGCGAGATACCTTTCGTCCCTTCCTTCGTCTATTAGTGGGTGATGGTGACGGAGTCCTCGCACTGCTGCTGCTGCTGATGCTGCTGCTGGAGTTCGAAGAAGGTGCGCGTTTCTTACCCTTCTTTTTACCCATTTTAAGACGTGGATGCTCACTTCTGATTTAAACTAACTAACTGAAGGCAGGTTTTCAGGAATAGATCGATTTAGAAGTAAACTAGGCCTCCACAATTAACAGTACTTTAATAAAACACAAATTCACAAGTTGATGGTTATCAGACTAATTTTCAAATAATAATCGACGCGCGCAGCTCGTGTGCGTCCTTTTATAACCCTGTGTCGGACGGGAAGCGTTGGGGATTCAAGTATGCTGCCACTCTCGTCCGGTAGGGGCGCTGCATAGCTGCTGCCGGTCGTAGTGTTGCCAACAGGTTGTGCATTCCTCTTGCGTAACTCACGTGAAACAATTTTATACACACAATTAATTCTCTTTAGAGCCCCGTACCGTGCATTGGCTCAGTCGTAAGCCTCGGTAAGATCAGAACGAGCGGAAAGTTCCGTGTGGAATAACTCACGAGAGTCGGATTACGTTATTGAAATAGTAACAGCCAAGTGTTCTCACGGATAATTCGTGCAAACATCCCATGAATGTAGCGTAAATATGTTAAGAAAACAATGGTTATTGGTTTTTTCCGGGTTGGATTATCGTGGGATTAGAAGCAAGTCGACTAACAGCACGTGCGATGGCGATAAGCTGAAAGCTCGCTCTTATATGTGGTGTGGTTGAGAACAATGCGCACAGTGCCCGCGTTCGTGCCTAGCTGCCGATGTGAGCTTTGTTTCCGTGTTTCCCGACGATCAATCACTATTTCCTCGAGCCAGATAAGGGATTGTCTCTGATTTGTCAAATAAGATTGCCTTTTCGGAAGGGGAAATCTCAGCCGACTAAATGAATGTGAAGTAATTGCGAATCTGCGACACCGAATGAGAAGCAGGGAACTCGCATTTACTTTGCCGCTTCCTCGCTACAGAATTATCGTTCTCATCAAGACAGCTATCTTGCATCAAGTGGCAGTCGTGGATGTAATAGAGCGTAGATTTGCTCTCGGCGCGAGCTCTTGGATAAAACGACTATTCCGCCGCCGCATTACGGCTGCGAATACGAGAAATGCCAGCACACATGCAGAACAACGCTGTGCTTTCTTTTGTAAAGTCATGTCTTTGTTAAACTTAAACGCAAGTTCTAGTAAGTCTTGTTATGTCGACGTGACTCATAAAATATAGCCCCGCGATCACGAGCGTAACTCGGAAACTATTCGACTTGAGGTCATTACACATAACGTAGGTGTTTTATTGTCATATGAAACAAAGGCACCGTATCGCACGTAACACAGCAGTGTTTGAGAACACTAAATAAACGCAAACCGCTAAAAGTTTGTATTAAACATACATGCTATGAAAATATTTGCTTTACCGTACCTAAACTATTCCCCGGTGTGTTACAGCAACAGTTTGTGATTCTGTCCCGAAGCTATTTCATAAAACGGCAAAACTTGCAAATTCTAGAGCAAATATAGTCGGTTGGCTGTTATGAGTATCAATCTGCTCTGTTGAAGTAGGCTAGGCGCGGCCTTAACACGGTAATATTACATGTAATATTGAAGATGGTGTCCTATTACGGAAATGAATAGTATGACCAACGAGCTACAGCCTCGCGTACACTGCGGTTTTATCATTATTAGCTTGAAAGCATGTATTATATCGTAATGGTTCAGGTGAACAGTATATATATAATATTGCTTGGACATATAAAAAGGGGTGGCATTTAGGTGGAAAAGAAACACAATGCAGATATATAGCAAAAGAAAGACGTCGTAATTTTCTAACATGAATCTGTAGGACTATCTCTGGCTCTAACTGCGTTTCTAAGTTGTTACACAAATTAAAAATGTCCGTTTTAAAAACCACTCAAAAGAAACAAACTTTATAGAGATTTAAACAATGAAGTCAAGTTTATTCGAATCTACAACCAGCCATTACTTAAAGAGTAACGCTGGTTGAAAGAGCAAACTTCCTAAGTTTGTTGAAAACACTTTCAAGAAAAATAACGCTCCGACAATGGGCATAAGAAAAAAACATCGCAGCAAAAATTTCCTTCTACACCATAGTAGGCAAGACGGGTTGCCGCAAGAGATTATATTTTTACTTGGTTTAATATTGAGATGAGTTCCTGCAACATTCTGCGGCGCATATTATTCTCAAAGATCCATTCGTTTGCTCTCATTCAGATTGCATTTGCAAGTAAAAATGTTAAGGTTATAAATGCTCTATAAAAATGACTGAAATAATATAGTTTTACGATTTAACAAACGAATAACATCGATCATCACATTTTATTGCCTCGATTCATAAAACTAATTTTGTAAAACGTTGTTACTTCCAAGACGATGACGCTGTAGAAAACTTTGATATTAGCAAATATTTTAAAAGAAAATAGGAAACACTTCGTCGGCAATTTTTAGTCATTAGCAAGTTTGCGTCGAAGGAACTAACGAATAGTTAACGTAAATTAATGAATCACTACATTGACGGCGACCTAACGACCAGTTTTAGCGTTTTTAATGAAAAAAGTGTTCCAAGTTTCATGCAAAGAGTTTTTGAAGGAGAATATTATCAATATTCGATCATGCCTGCGTCAGTGGGTTGTAAATTTTGAGTAGGGTTAGACACACGTCATCATGTCAAACATTGAGTCTCGATTCGGATCTCATTAAAGCATGGATATTTGCATGCATAAAAGTAATCGCCTGTCAGTTACTATTATGTTCAGTTTGATATCCATCTGTTGCAAAATATGTGATAACTATCAAAATGTATATCGTCTGTGATTTGATCTAGACTTTGAGTTACCTTATGAATGACTAATAAAATAAATCGCACTTCATGTATGATTTGTCAGATCGTGATCCTGTTTAAATTAATAACAGTTTGAGACATAAACCATATGGCTACGAACTATTTAAACTCAAACAAGAATCTTTATCTGTCCTTCTTCAAGGAATTAATTCTACCTCGAAATTACGTAAACTAATGTAATAGTTGATTGCCTATTAGATAAGCAGAGTGATACTCAAGATGACGCATAGACTAGATTAAAAGACAATGAGATTAAAGAGCATAATAATGATACTGACAAAGACATACTCGTAACATACATTCCTGCACTTCATTAATCGGATCAAAGATGCTTATGAAGTAGCAATCGCTTTACCAACAATACCAACATATATGAAAGATATATACAAGGTTATTTGAAATCCACGTACCTACAACCTCTCAGGGATAGAACGTATTCAAGATTAACAACTTTTACAGTGAGACCAACCCTGAAATAGCAAAAAAATAATTACCTGTTTTTACAGAAAGTATGAAGTAGTTGATTTATTTTTAACCCCCGACGGAAAAAGAGGGGTGTTATAAGTTTGAGGTGTGTTGCTGTGTATCTGTGTGTCTGTGTGTCTGTGTATCAGTGTCTGTCTGTCTGTCTGTCTGTCTGTCTGTGGCATCATAGCGCCTCAACGGATGAACCGATTTTGATTTAGTTTTTTTTGTTAGAAAGTTGATTGTGTCGAGAGTGTTCTTAGCTATGTTTGAAAAAAATCGTTCAAAAGTTATGGGCGTTTTACTGTTTACGGGATGTTTTCGCAAGATAAATGTGTCGGGGGCATTTTTAAATTTTGAAATTTTACTTGTTATATTTTTCATAGTGCGCGTAAAAGTACAACATCTCAGGGGGGTCTCTGAGATGTTGTAGTGTTTTACAAATAACCCTGTATAAAGTATAAAAGGGAATAATACTGAAGAACACAAATCAAATAGTACAATAAAATCCACACCATTTGCTACAGGCTGGATTATACGAAGTCGTACGACAGGATGTCAAAGTTGACGAAGTTTGTAGTCGCGACCCCTGCGGTCAGCGTCGCTTGCAACAGCGACGGCTTATCGCGAATTTCCGGTCCGATCGATAGCCACGACTTGGTGATCTACCTTACATCTCTCTTTGGTGATTGTAGCACAGTTGAAAACATTGGTTGTTTGGAAGGAAAGGATAACGATTGAATTATCAAAACTGTGCGAGCAGACTAGTCCCGACCGATGGTTACCGTTCTAGAATCCCGTCGTTAGGACGTTAAGGTGAGTATGACTGACCCGTTCCGCCATGCAGCTTGCATGCCAGGGACTTTTCTAGCGTGAACAAGGCCTCTATGACGACTACGTCTCGATGCTACATGGCCGTCTTAAGATTGTAGTTGACGACCGTTTTAGTCGGCGCATCCATCGCCCTCTTAGCAAAGCGGCCTGCGGCATCATCGGTGTAATAGACGCAACTGGCTGTATGCGCCAATACCGCGTGGGAGTTGCTGTTGTGGACCTGAAGCCGCCTGTACTTGGTGTTGATGATGATGTCGCTGTCGTAGGTCGACCCCTGAGCCTCGTGTATGGTTAGCAGGCCCGACCCTTCGCCCAACCCAAATCCCTGGCTCGCAAGAGAAGCTTTCTCCCTCTGCGTATGAACCAGGAACAGGGTGTTTTGGGCAGTGCTCGGTATTTGCGCCTCTGTGTAACCTTTCACCTTCAGAGAGTGGACCCGCGACAGCGACGACTTGTGGGAGTATATACCGGGGTACATCTCACTCAGTGCAAACGCCATGTCCATTGGATTGCGGTGTGTGCAGAGAAACTCCTGGGTGATGCCAGCCACCTGGTAGGTGCATTAGGCCAAGTGAGAATTTTACTCATGTTCATTCGCGTTAACATGAAGTCTGGTGACGGTAAGGAGAAACCTTTTTTTGTATTAATTTTGACATTATAGATCGTTTACGTTATCACGAGCACGTATTCAATTTCCAGTTAACTTTCCGAAAAGCATTCCCTCTGGGGGTATTAGGCGGTTTGTTCACGGGTGTGGCGGTGGTAGTTGCGGCAAAATTTCCTGCAATTGTCAGGTTAGATGTCATATCGATCTCCGTACCACCGGTATTGGTCTGTCGAATTTACTGAGGATGTATAGACAGCTTCAGCCGTGGCGTGGTTCATACGTTAATCCCGCTGTTGATACTGTAAAAGCGTAACGTCCTTCCCCTTGACATAAAAAAAGCTGAGAGTAAATTTTCATTTAAGCGTAGAATCCGGAACTATTACTTGTCCTCTCTTACATAGCTCGGTCTTCGTCTTAGTTATTTTGTTTAATTTCTGTTTCATTTAGAATATGATATTTATTATAATATTTATTAGTCTATTGTTTTAGAAATTATTTATGTATTTTATTAGTTAGATAGTTTATTAATATCCGACTTTAATTATTGTTCATTTTTATTTTGTACTCCTACCACCTGTTGTCCTTTTTAAGGACGCTATTACATTTTTCTACAAATAACAGTGCTTTTCAGGTACAATTTTAATGTATATGCAATCACAGATGTGAAGATATCATGGTCTTAATTTATGGATAATATATTCAGCTCCAGATTGGCATCAGAAAAATTGCATGACATCATACAAAATTTTCGCACAAATACGTTTTGCCCATCACAATAATCGCAAAAATATTAAAAAGTAGGGTCCGAATAGGTCCCACTTTAAGTAATTTTACAGGATATTTTATCTTCAAAATTATGAGAAATTGTGGTATATATAGTCCTTTACAGGTTCAGCGAATTATTTTTTACCCAAATCAATATATTTTTTAATTATTAGCTAAAATAAAAACACTTGCCGACTTCTTCATACATTTTGCACTCGAAGCCAGTCGAAGCTCATCATTCCGCGCTCAGAAGCGCTGGTGGAAGGACGAGCGTATCGCTTTTTTGCAAAAAATAAATACGATAAAAGTAATAGAAAAGATTGTAGTCTGCATGCGTGAGTTGTTTGTCGTGATCGAAAGGAGTTGATATTTTATCGGACCGAAATAAAAGTATGTTACAGTTTCCTATTATTAGGATGTGATTTAGAAATTATGTTTGGTAAGATCGGGATTTGGATAGGTTAAGCAGTTGTTGACAAGGTTGAGACAAGGATGGGTGGGTTTAAGCAGCTCTTAGTAAGGTTAGGATTTGGATGGGTAAGTCAAGCTGTCGGCGGTGAAGGTTAGAAGTGGATGGGTGGGAGGAGATTTATGATTTGAACCGGTATGTATGTATGACAAATACGGGGTCAAAATAAAATACAAGATGGCGCCGACGAGGCCGCTTTTCGACATGGGTGTCATTGTCATGGTTTTTGGGGTCGCTTGTATAGAATATGGGGTCAAAACCAAAATACAAGATGGCGCCGACAAAAATCAAACATATTTTCGTCATGGGTGTCATTTTCATGATTTTTTGGGTTTCCAGTAATGAATATGGGGTCATTACCAAAACCCAAGATGCCACCAATAAAAAAATGACAACTTTTCGTCATGGATGTCATTTTCATGGATTTTGGGGTCGCTTATATCGAATACGGGGTCAAAACCAAAATACAAGATGGCGCCGACGAAAATTTTACATCTTTTCGTCATGGGTGTCATTTTCATGGATGTTGGTTAATATGTCATTAACTGCTGCTCAATATGTAATGCTACAAAAATTTTAGATAGTAATATTTTATATGTTCCATGTAATGCAAAATGTTCAAGTAATTTTTTAATCCTTGTGACCGGAAATTATTTCGTTTTAGGTAATTATTTCACGTAGCGTTTTTTTAAAAATACCTACTTACTACAATAAAGTGAAAACTAATTTTCTTTTCGGAAGTCGGTGTCGGTACCTATTGTTTTTCGTTTTTCGACACAGGAATGTTATTACTTTTCATGTTTTACTTTTTGTTGGTACCCCATATTGGGTATACTAAATACATCTGTTTACTTTGTTAAACTGTACGAGCGTGATGTTATGTTAGGGTATGGTGAAAACAAAACAAAAAAACGATCACAGTAATCGCAGGTCATTTGATGTTTGTTATTGAAGAGTTCCATTGTCTATCTCCGAAGATCTTTATCAGATCCTAATACATTATACAATAAAACCTTCCCTGAAAACACATACATTTATCGACGAAAACCCGATCAGTATCGGATCAGTAATTTTTAAGAAATATGCGGATACATACGGGTCGAATAGATAGAGTACCTCCTTTTTTTGAAGTCGGTTAAAAATAATAAGCTACTTTTTACGACGACGCGACGGTTTGTAACAGTTACCAAATGCATAATATTCAAAGTGCCAACTAACCTTCCTGAATCAACTTCGATAAATTAAAAAATAATATCAAGGACCAATATTATTTGAGTGGTGTATAAAATCGAGCGCTCAGTAGTTTCAATGAGTGCGTGCGCGTAATGTTGCTGTGTGCGACTAGATACCTAAATTTGAGTTCGTCGAAAATGTAACAGCGTCCTTAACCCAAAGGTTGACTGGTAGAGAATGCCTTGCTGCATTAAGTCCGCCTATGTATCACCATTGTACATGAAGTTTAAATAAATAAATAAAAGACATGCAGTGTAAGTGACCATCCCGATGGTGCGATACTATTTGTATTGCGTCGTTAAGCGATAACGAAAATTTCAAGTGCAAATTGCAACGCATTGCGTCCATGTGAACGCACTTGCAAAATCGTTTAGTAAAAATCGCTTATCTGTGTGACATAAATCAAATCGCGTCGAGACACCAGAAGCCTGAGCATGTATAGGAATGTCAAACGCCATGCCAAAAATGTATAGGAATGTCAAACGCTACCGAAAAGTCACGTGATCAATTCTTACATTTTGAAATATCGACATCGAATGACACTATGTCTAAGGCCTCAGGAATGTCGTGTGACGATCCAAGCCAGATCCCAGCATTGTGCAAAACTGCCGTACAAAAAAAAATGCACGTAATACTAAGATAAATGGATTTATTTCTGCAAGTTGGTTTGTACAAACACTTTTACATATCGATCATATATTATAAAACTATATGAAGTCAGCGTTTCCTATCTGACCACTCTGAGAAGAAAGGTTGAAAAAAACTCAGAGATCACAGTCTCTTTAAAAGTCCATACAGAATCTGGGTAAATCATGTGAAGAACATGTAGATTGATATCTGAAATGGTCTTTTGAGGAAAGAACCAGCCAGATTGAGTGGATCTGTCCGTCCAGTGCTCGCATTCGTCAATAACTATGTACCTCAACTCTGAATTTAAGGAGCTCAACCATTCGATGAACAATACCAAAGAAAGGGCATTCGAGTAGGCCGGATAAACTATTCAAACTGCCAGAACATGATTAAAAACTAACTGAGAAAATTTAAATAAAAAAGAAACAAAACAAAAGAATGATGTAAATAATATAATACTTTAAAAAGTAAATGTTCTTGTCATTGCAAGAAAACCAAAAGAAATGCCAATGCCGTGTCACACCAGCCTTAGCTGACATGTGACCTTTTGGTTTGGGTAGTGGTGTACTAAGTTGTTGTTTGATCGTCAACCCTCATTAGTTTAAAGCGTATAGTCTTAGTTTTGGGGACAACTGCTGTTAGTTAGCTTATATTAACATAATTAGGTATTTAATTGTTAAGGGAAATGTTGTGTCGGCTTTGCTAATATTAAGTTGCCATGGCTCTTATTTTCAACTAATATTATAAATGCAAAAGTTTGGATGGATGAATAGATGTTTCCTACTCAGTCACCTCAGAATGCCTGAACGGATCTGGATGAAATTTGAACTGGGATAGGTCTGGAATAGCACATAGGCTACATTTTATCTCGGTATAATGTTCCCTTGGATAATAAAACACTTTACACGGAGCAGAAAGTATAATTATTTTAGATTCTTGTTTGGTTCAGATATGTGTGTTTTATTACCGTTTTCTTTGTTTTAAGAAGAAGATTAATGATAATATGACAATTTTTTGCACTGAAAGTTTGTTACTTTGTCTAGACCATCGTAACATCTACACCACTTAGGTCCAATTGCGTAAAAAACTCGGAGTTAGTTGCTAACACCAGGTTAAATTAACGATACTGACTGTTACCAACTAACTCTGAGATAAGGTTTTCACGCAATTTGGCCTTATAGGATTCATGTTAAAGTTTGCAACAATCCATAGCCTTTGCTCTCTTTTCAGCTTCTTACCGAGAAGACGTCTAACTTTATGCATCAGTATCACAGTCGGACATGGCTTCTATAACAGTACCCCATGGATACCACCATCAGCTTGGCGGTATTGTAAATCTTATCTCAACAGGCTATGAGGCTATTTTAGCTTGAACTAGGTGGCAGCTATAATATCGATATATACGATAGAATCATGTTTTATTTTTAATCGTTTCAGGCGTTCGGGGTTTATATCTCTAGGCTGTACGGTCTAGATCTGAAGATAAAAGATCAAATATCTATTATTC
This sequence comes from Orthosia cruda, assembly GCA_964057195.1. NCBI lineage: Eukaryota > Metazoa > Arthropoda > Insecta > Lepidoptera > Noctuidae > Orthosia > Orthosia cruda. The sequence continues at coordinate 9,861,508 of OZ059857.1, forward strand.
GGCGGATATTACAGTCTGCTTGAAAATATTTGTTCTGTACGTATTTTTTAATGGTGTACAATAAAGAAAATAATAAATAAATAAACTTATATTGTTGTGTGTGAGAAAATCTACTATATTGATTGATTCCACACAAAAAACTATTGTGCCGACGTATTGCATAGACATGAGCTATATATATATATATCCATAACGCAAAAAAGTGGTACATACGAAAGACACCGACTTCAAAAAATTTAGTTATTTTTCACTTTGTAGTTTTGTATTTATTTGGAAGTCGGTAGTATTTTTTTGCAAAAAGTTTTTTTTTATAAACAGCTACTGAGTTTGTCTCACAACGTAATGTTCAGATTCAGATTCAGATTCAGATTCTTTATTTGTAAACATAGGTTACAGATATACAGGTGTGTGGGATGTTACAATTTTGTAAGTTCTCTATGCTTTGCCATTAGGCGTACAAATGTTTGATCATTAATTGCACAATATTACATAAAAACTAGAAAGAGTTTTGGATGGTTAAATATAGTTACTATTTTCCTGACAATTAATTAATTTTCAATAAAAACTACAATGTCAAAACAAGTACCAAATTAAATAGAACATTTCAGAAATTGCAAAAAATAAAAAATAGGGTAATGTTAATTAATCAAATGAATACAAGATGTCAAAATAAATATTAAATCAATGAAATATTTTAAGAATGTCAACAATAAAATCCAAGAAATACAAAAATAAAAGTCAAAAAAAAATATTGTAAAGAAAATATAGATAATGTCAATTAATTCATAATTAAGTACAAAATTAATAAAATACATCCAGAATGTCAACAGTAAAAACTTATAGTGTAATGTCAATTCAAAAAATATTAACCTAATACCCAATAAATGCAGGCAAGTCAAAAAAAAAATAAAAACAAAGTAAGAAACAAGAATAACTTAAGATAAATGTTGACCTAATGATTATTGTCTGAAGGAGGAATTATAGAACTGTCATCCAAATAGTCCTTTATTGAGTAGTAGCATTTATGGATTAAAATTTTCTTAAGTACACTTTTGAATTTGTCCAGATGCTTTACTCAAATCAGAAACCAGCCATCAGGCAGCTTGTTAAATATTTTTGTGACCATACAAAAAGTGCTTTTATTCATTAGCGCTGTTCTGCCATGTGTTATTTCGAGCTCTAACTTATTTTTGTCACGCAATTTTCTATAGTAGCTTTTGGAAGCTATTTTGTATTGCAGGATGTGTGTTTTGACAAATACATTAGTTTCATAGATGTACAATGATGGTAGGGTATTAATGTTTAGGCTTTTAAAGAATGGTTTACAACTGTCCGTGCGTATTTAGGCCACACATACATCTGATACATTTTTTTTGAGCTCTAAATACAGGTTCCAAATATGAATTCAAAAAAATTTTGTTACGTACTTTATATTCGTGGATAGGTAAAATTAATAGAAAATACCATTACAGTGCAACAATTTCCTGCGATTTTCAAACAACTGCATCATAAAATAACTTTTTAATTTTAATAGCACACTTTTACTTTTTAATTTATTGTAGAAAAGTAGTGTCAATCTATATTGCCCGCCATGACATATATTTTTTCCGTTTCCACTTTTGTTTTATTTCAACTGTATGAGTGAAGATAAAATAGTGTATGTAATGGCATATAATTAGGTATTAAAACACTCGCGTGTTATTATTATCACATTCGGCTTCACCTCATGTGATAAACCCACGCTCGTGTTTTAATAACCCCTATTATATGACCATTGCATAAACTACTATTTAAACTCTCGATATATTTTTTCCATACTTTCCCGTCGCACCATTCCCAAACCACTGCAACTCCTGAAAGCCAGAATCAACAGTGGCGACCACCAATCTCAATATATACTTAGTGAATCATTATAAATACAAAAAATCCCATCCAAATTCGATAGCTCTTGCGCGAATTATTAGAAAGCTTCGGTGTTTGCAATTATTTATTTATTTATTTATTATATACTTTATTGTACACCACAAAATATGTACATTAAAACATTCACAAAAACAAGTTTACAATGGGTGGTCTTATCGCACAGGGCAATCTCTTACAGACAACCTTTGGATGGACTGTACGATAGGAGAAGAATTTAGGGCTGTCAGTGTACAAAATTAAATACTTAAATAATATTACTTAGACATAATAACATACAATACATACATACAATATTATATAATATACTAATACATATCAAATATCTAGCAGAGAAAGGAGAAGAATAAAAATTATAGTGATAGGTAATGCTCTTTTACCATTTACTTAAACGTTGGCAGTTTTTGAGGACGTCTTATTTCAATTGGTAATACATTCCACAACCGAGCCGCTTGAATGGTGAAAGATTTGTTAAAGAAGGAAGTGGAATGCATACGAATATTTAATATAAGATTTTCCGATGACCTCAAGGACCTAGAATGGGTGTCACAGAGGAACTGAAAGCGTTCTTTGAGATAAAAAGGAGTAAAAGGATTAAATAGCACGTTATAAAGCAAAGAAAGTATGTGGGCATTCCGGCGAAGGCGAATAGGAAGCCATTTGAGCTTAGTACGAAATTCAGAAACGTGATCATACGTGCGCAAGCCAAATATGAATCTGATACAGAGATTTTGAAGTCGCTCAAGCTTGTCCAATTGGTCTTGGGTTAGATCGAGATAGCTGGCATCAGCATAGTCCAGGATAGGGAGAAGAAGAGATTGTGCTATCGCAATTTTAGTGGCGATGGGAAGAAAATTACGTAGACGTCTCAGGGAGCCTGCAGAAGCAAACAGTTTACGACTGACTTCCTGCAGTTGTTTGGTCCAGGCAAGAGTGCTGTCGATATAAATCCCCAAGTTCTTTCCAGTGTTAGCTATAGGAATAATAGTGTTGTTGAAAGAAACCTGGGGAAGCGTCGACCAATCAATTCTAGGGACAGTCCGGGAACTACCAACAACAGTCACCTGAGTCTTCGTCGGATTAATCTTCAACCCAAACTCAGCACTCCAGTCACCTATTCGAGCCAGGTCCATATTAATCATCTCAATGGGTTTTCGTAACTCTCCAAGAGCGACTTGGGTATAAATCTGGAGATCATCAGCATACAGGTGGTAGAAAGAAGAAAGTCGTTGAGTGATAGCATTAATAAAGAGCGCGAAGAGGAGAGGAGATAAAACACCACCCTGCGGCACATCGGCAGAAGTGTGACACCAAGATGAGAAATATTCATCAGTGCAAATACGCGGCCGGCGGCCAAACAGGTAACTACGAAACCAGTCAATTACCGGAGGAGATATGTTAAAAGAGCTTAGGACGCCAAGCATAATGTCGTAATCAACGGTATTGAAGGCATTGCTAAAATCAAGCAGAGCAAGTACCGTTAACTTTCCCATTTCCATGCCTGACCTAATATCGTCCGTAATGTGTACAAGTGTTGAGGTAGTGCTGTGTCCGCGTCGAAAACCAGATTGGAAAGGATTTAGTAGATTGTGTTTGGTAAGGAACGTGCTGAGTTGATGGCGGACAAGTTTTTCAAGGACTTTGGATAGGAAAGGAAGAATAGAAATGGGACGATAGTCAGAAAAAGATGTAGGATGAGATTTTTTGGGTAAAGGAATAATTTGGGCATCTTTCCAGGATTGTGGGAAGACACCACTGGAAATAGAGAAATTGAGGATATAAAGGATGACAGAGATAATGTTATCAAGGATGGGGATGATCATCTTACGGCTGACACAGTCACTACCAACAGCGTTGGATGTAATCGATACAATACTCTTTTTAACATCACAGGCAGTGAATTGACTTAAGACAAAAGGGGAATAATCAGGTATCGGAAGATTTGAAAGATAACTAAGCGTAGTTGCTTTGGTAGCCCTATCAAATACGGGCGAAGTAGAAAAATGACTGTTAAGTAAGTTGAAGTCCAAGTCTTTAGGAACCGTGTCAGGAGTCTTTTTCCGATACTTAATGATTTGAGAAATTTCCAGACTTTGGCTGGATCACCGTTTTGAACAGAATTGTGGATATGTTGGCGTTGAGCGTTCCTACACACCTTGTTGCATTGATTTCTTATTAAGATGTATTTTTGTCTGTTGACGTCATTGGGCCGAATTTTAAGTCTAAACTTCGCAGCTGCTTTTTTGCTAAGTAAAACTTTAATTTCGTCAGTCAACCATGGCGCTGGAAGATGTTTAACTCTCACGGCTCGAATAGGTGCATGTGTGTCGTAAAGCTGTATGAGGGTAGCAGATAAGATTTCAATTTGTTCGTCGACGGACGAGGATGTAACCAGTGGCGTCCAGTCAATGTTGCTGGCATCCTCCTGAAGACGATCAATGTCCATGCCATCAAAATTGCGAAGCAGAAGAGTTTTGAACTTATGCTTAAGAGGTCGAATTTTGTAAGAAGTGTAAATTAGGTCATGACAAGAAAAGGCATCTGCTGAACATTGACCATGTTTAGCAACATGATCGAAGGATGAAACGACAATAAGATCAAGAAGCGAGGGAACAGAGTTAGGAACACGATGAGTGGCACCAAGATCAAGAATAGAAAGGTGAACAGATTCAATCACATGACGAAGAGAAGAAGAGCTGGAATCATTTTTAAGAAGCCATGTATTAAAGTCGCCCATTATGATAGTATGACTGTAAGAGGGAATTAAAGTTTCTAAAATATGTTCGAAAGAAGAGAAGAAGTTAATCCGAAGAGAAGGGCAGTAATATACCCCAAGGAGAATCTTTGAATGATGCAGTTCAACTTCCAGGAAAAGATGTTCACCAGCATTCGGCGGGAGCGGCTGAGTGGACATGTTAACTATAGAAAATGGAATAAAACTACGAAGATAAATGGCCACCCCACCACCATCACCGACCGCGCGATCATTCCTGATAAGCTTAAAACCTGGAAGAGAGTAGGAGGCAGAGGAAAGACAAGGTTTCAACCAGGATTCAGAAACAAGAATAGCATGAATATTCTTACAGTCAAAGGTTGCCAGCATATCGGAGAAGTGAGCCGGAATACTCTGGGCGTTTATGTGGACTACATTAAAGTTCCTGGAGACATCGGAAAAAAATTAAACAAGAGTGTCAGCTAAAGATGGAACACTTATGAAGCTTTCATCATCACTATCCAACGAATAAAAAGCATCAGTATCACTGCTACTTTCAAGGCTGAGCATAAATATAGAAATATAAATAAATAACTACTTAAACAAAAATAAAAGACGCGCGGTTAAAAAATAAAAAATAAAATATTACTGTCCACCTGCCAGTTGTGCACACAAGAGTAAATAAAAAAATAAAAATAAAGTAACAAAACATTAAAATTAAATATGATTTTGTAGTCCAGGCATAAAACAACGTAACTACATACGAGTACAAGTTTACTACCAAAACTAATATATCTCTATATAAATAAAAATCAATTGCCGAATGTATGTAAACGCATCACTTCAGAACGGCTGCACCCATTTGTCAATGCAGAGGTATGGAACGCAACAGACATAAGCTGTCAATTTGTGACAGTGACATATTAACATAAAGAAACTATTAACAAAAACTTAAGGTACACAAACAAAACCGAAATTAAATAACAGGTGTGAGAAGTATTGAAAAGCAATAGAAAAGTTAAGTGTACCTACCTACTGACAAACACAATGCACAAACAAATACCTGGACCACAAAAAGGAAAAATGACTACGAACTTCACTTTCTGGCCACAGTACGCTTAGTTTTTGTTGTGGTGGCCTTTTCGATTGCGACTGGTTGAGCAACGCCCGGCTCCGGCTGTCCAGAGACCTGTTCCGATTGCTGCGCGATGTTGTTGAGGTCGGCAGTGGAAGTCACTTGGTGTCGTGATCCCTTGGCGTCAAGCACGAACACAGTGCCTTCTGTGGTCCAACAATGGGTCAGACCAAATTTGCTCCGTGCTGCCATGAAGACGTTATGAAGGGTTTTCGTGAGAAACTCCGACATAGTTATACCAGACCCCTTTAGCTTGGTTTTACTAAGCAATTATCCGGTGACATAAATAAATCACTGTTACGGTAATGGTGAAGGAAACCAGCATGTCCAAGAACCAAAAATTCGAATACGATCTTGACATCCAATTGTCCAACCCGTACCGGACCCATTCCCTCTCTCACAAAGAGAAGGGCCGTGTCCCAGCAGTGGGCAAATTAATGCGGATGATGTTGATATAAATTAAAGCCTCTGAAAACAAGCAATAGGAAATCATTGGAAATTTCAATCATGTTTGAGGTGTATAATTTATTTAAATAAAGTCAAGTCAATGTTCTTTTTGTCATCTTTTAATTCCATTTTAGTAAATTTGTTGCTCTAATTAATATGAGAAAAACGCATTTATCGACACGCTTGATTATCAACAAAAATATCATTCACACAGTCGGTAGCGAAAAAAGGATGTGACTAATTTCATAAAATACTGTTATACTAATATTAAGAGAGATTGATGTTTGTCTGAATTGAAGTATGTACATAAGGGTCCCTTTTTCCCTCAGATAGTCTCCGACCATTCAGGATCATTAGTCTTTGCCAGAGACACTAGATGGCGTCACAACCTCCACTACACGTAGTGAAAGCAAAGTGATTGGTAAAAACTTCAGACGGCTTTTTTAGTTTTTGTAAAGAACATAATTCATGGTTTTCAGCTGTTTTCTAACTAAGGTTGTTTTTTCATCCTTTCGATATTGATTTATCAATAGTTGCGTAAATTAAAGCGTGAATATTTAAAAACTCTTTTGTAAAGGCCAAGCTGGCCGTGTACAGTCAGCATCTTCCTGCCATGTTACTTGGGTCGGCATAACACGTTTGCTTCTTCGATACCGTCCAGTCGACTGTCACGCTTTCACTGAGAAGGGACTCAGTTCTTCTTTCATATCACTCTTCACCCAGTTTATCCATCTTTCCTTTGGCCATGTACAGTAAGGGAAGCTAATTGCATATCACCTTTAGGTTGAATGTCACTTGCACGTCATATCGACCGGTGTGCTTATTCCGAAATTTTTAACATACTAACTCGTGATAACGTCTCTTATGTCAAAATGTATACAAAAAAAGAGGCTTCTCCTTACCGTCCCCAGACGGCGTTTATTCAGTTTCAATAAAATTTATGTTTACATTAACGCAATTGAGCGTGATTAAAAACTCGCACTAAGGCCTCAGAGTATTAATCGTCTAAAGTGACAATCAATAACAATAGTCGTTAATGCGCCACCGACGTCTCTTGGTCTATTCCAAACATTTCGTCATAACGACAATCGCTAACTCTGATAGGATGTGGAATTGTGGACTTTGTCTAGAGCCCAAGGTCTATTTATCTTTGCTACAGTTAGATAGTTTCAACGTTAGTGAAGTATTTAACGAGGATCGTAATAAAAATCATAAGTAGTATATATGCTAGAGTATCTACGAGAGCACTTAAGTAATAAGGTCAGTCGTATAGTAATTAGGTACACCCACGTTTGTTAGTTAAAGGGATACCTTCTACAATCTGCACACACATTATACCATCATAAACTGATTCTGAGTGCGGTCGTAGGGAAATATTAACATAAGCACCCTTAACAAGCAAATTGGTGACCCGTATACCGAAAACATAAAATAACTAAAACTAATATTCCTAGTTAAAAGGCTGTAGCTGTGCCAACTTTAGCAGAGCGTAAGCTACATTATATTAAAAGTTAGTGCCTTTAAACATACATAAAATTCCTAGGAAATACTCCAAATGTACAGTCGAAAGAGCTTTTTGGTATACAGGCCAAAAATAAATCTTACACCTGCAATCGTAATTGTATCGCGGTCGCCACTCCAGAACCTTTCTGCCCCATCGGCCCTCCGTTCTGCGAGCAATGTGCCCTGCCCACTGCCACAACAATACACACAATAAAATAAATAAATAACAAATAATTCATATTTCCCGTTGCACTGGAGCCGCCGCTATGCAAGTGGGCCCAGTACCCCAGGAAAGGGCAGTCCGGTTCATCCGCAATAACCTTTAGGACACCGGATGCTGTCCTCTTCCGCATTATCGCCTTAAAACGATCAGTATTCGCTTCTGCAAACATCCCTGATGCACTACAGAAACGTGGGAGCCCCAACAACAGTATCCTGAAAGCGTTATTATACTGGACCCGGAGAACGTTGTTAGCCCTCTGCGTATGTCTAACCCACAGGCTGCACGTGTAGAAGGTCTGACAACACGCCTTGAAAAGTGTAATTATCACTTCCCTCGTACATCGCGCAAACCTGCGGGCCAGCATATTGCATCGATCGGGCTGACAACCCTCTCGATGTCATCGTCATCGTGCAAATCCTCGTTTAGGATTTGACCTGGGTATTTAAATTTTGCCACCCTCTTTAGTGGTACACCATAAAGGCACACCGGAGGAACTAACCTAGGCTTCTTGGTACCCACCCGGAACACCATAACCTCACTCTTCCCCACATTATACAGGAGGCCATGTGATTCGGCGTATCCTTCACACACCTCAAGCAACCGTCTGAGTCCGTCAATTGAAGGGCTCAGCAGTAACATGTCATCGGCATAACTTATGCTATTTATCATCTGCCCATCAATCCAACACCTGTACCGCTGAGCTCCTCAATCAACTGATCGACGTATAGGCTGAAGAGCGCCGGGGAGTTCAAACCTCCCTGTCTGACCGCACACTCCAGACCATAGTCCCAGACAATACACCCGACCATCTGACCTGGTTAATTTGGTTGTCATACCAATATTGCAGAAGGTCAACTAGCTCATCATCTGGACCCTGTTCGCGAAACTTTGACCACAGGATGTCATAATTAACCAAGTCAAATGACTTGGATAGATCCAAGAAGACAGCGTACACCGGCGTGCTTTTGTCAGTGTAGAACCTGACGGTGTGCTTGAGCGCCAGAATAGCAGTCTCCGAGGAAAGCTCGGCCCTAAAACCAAATTGGGCATCCTGCAGACTGAGCTGTTCTGCTTGAGCGGAGAGTAATTACTCTCCGCTCAAGCACACCGTCCAGACACTTTTCAGTAATGTCTTTCTGAGACATCCCCGGCTCTATTCTTGACTATGGGGACAATTATTGTCCTCATCAGTTCAGTGGGAAGATAGGAGTACCTGACACTGAAGTTATATAACATTGACAAGACCCTAGGAAGATGCGGACCAGGAGGGTAACCACAAGCTCTTAGGGTAAGGTTATTTTGAGATCGTTTAAGTGACAGATGTATACAAGTCATATACATCTGTCCCTTACACACACTCAAAATAACCTTACTCTAAGAGCTTGTGGTAACCCCCCTGCACACTGAAAATGTTCTATAATAAGGTCATCGTGACCCGGTGACTTGTCCCTTTTTTTTTCTTTGGGATATCATCCTATGACTTCTCCCGCTCTGGGTGAAGCGGGAGGGCGTGTCAGACTTTTACTGACTAAAACCCACCCGTGTTCCTTCAGTTGCTTGAGCCAGGGCCGCGGCCGCGGTAACTCTTTTTCAAATTTATCCGCGACCCAGACAGTTATCGGCTCTAATGGACCCCGTCAATTTTGCTGACATCACTTTGAGGCGCGCGTGGAACACTACGCGCCGTCGAATCGGGCCTGGTCCTTATCGGACGGCGAGCAACCCATTACTCGCCGTCCGCAAGCCCGCGCCTACGGTGGCTGGGAATCGGCTTGCGACTCTCGAAGCCCAGGGCGTCTCCTGCGGCGGCTTGGGGCGTGAGGGCGCCTCCGTTACGTCTCCCTCACGCGTTCTGCTTCCTCTTTTGCGAGCATTACTGCTTCGCAGGAGGAGGTGACAGCTTCCCTTGCCCTCTCGCTCCGTACCATGGTCTGGACCAGGGCCAGACGCGAGAGGTCGCCACCGCCGATCGCCTCCACGAGGACACGGCGTTGCTCCGCCCAAGCGGGGCAGACCTCCACCGTATCTTTTACCATGTCCTCCGGGGGATCCACCCGCATTATCCTGAACAGGAACCTCCCGAAACAGCCGTATCCGGTGAGGACCTGCGTCAGGCGGAAGGTGAGGGCGCCGTGATGTCTCTCAAGCCACTCCTCAAAGAGGGGCCTTACCGCCGCAATTGTGGCGTGCCCACTCGGTGACTTGCCCCTGGTCATAGATGGGCCATAATCCACCACGCGGGCCCAGTGCGGGTTGGTGGATGTCACATGCCTTCGAATTTTTGGTTCTAGGACATGCCGGTTTCCTCACGATGTTTTCCTTTACCGTTTTCAGTGTTTTTCCAGCGTGTAAATTGTAATGCATTGATAAATTTTACGTATATCTCAGAAACTAGGAATCGGATTGCAATAATTCAATTTAGAAAATAGGTCAAGTATGATCAAAATCGGTTCAGTACTTTTCTAGATAAGAAACACAACGGAAGTCCTTAAAGAAAACACCACGAATGTGTTGATTGAGTTATTATGGGTGCATTATGTCAATCCTTTAGGTACCTTACTACTAGTGCAAGTATATACCTAATACTAATCTATTTATATTTCTACATTTTCATTTCACCACAAAAATATGCTAACTACTGTGCTGTTCGATATAATCAACTTGACCTCAATACCGCATAGAACTGGTTCGGTCGTGTAGAAACCGTTTATCTTTTGATTACAATCGTATTTGCTCTGCCTTATTGGCTATATATGTAAAGGGCTCAAAAGATGCGGTTTGAAGTGGGCGTTTATAATTTTATTCCATGTTTTTCAGAGTGGGTGTAAGTTTTCTGATAGCTCACTTAGCCAGTATTGTGGGTACAGGCGTCTCGTACACGAAATATGGAAAAAAAGATAAAATATTTATTTGTGACATACTATCCTTTTTTATACAGGAGATACAACCATGAAAACAAAAAGTAATACTTAAACAAAACTATAAAAAATAATCTTTTTAATACTGGAAGTCTCTGAGGTCTGGACTACTCAACTCCTGAGGCGCGTGTTTATTAATGTTGAAGATTGCATTAAAGATAGCCGCGAAGGACGACTTTTGAATAATTTATTCTCAAAAATAAATTTTCCCATGTCTTCAGTTTTATTTTGTAATTGATCGTGTATACGACAATATAAATAATGGTTAAGTTTTTATGCATCCACGTAAGTAATTTTTTTCTGAGAAACCCTGTAATATAAATGCGAAAGTTAGATGTTTGTTACTCGATCACGCCAGAACGGCTAAATTGATCTTGATGAAATTTGCCACAGGTGGATTATAGTCTAGAAATAACACTTTCCACGCGGGCAAAGCCGCTGGTAGAGAAGCTAGTAAGTTTCATACTAATTTCTGCTCGCGGCTTCACCCGCGTGAAAGTGGGCAATTATCTCCAGGAAACATTCCTACTTATAAAGCATCCTATGTCCTAATCCAGAAAATGGTCTAGCCATGTGCCCGGTTCTAACTTCCAAATCCATTCAAACAGAGTTACTTTCGCAAATGTTTTATTAGGATGGATAGATTAACCTCTTGAGTGCCCGAACCGTGGATCCACGCGGTACATAATGGCTTTTTAATTGTTTCGGTAATTATGGCACTCAGCCGGTCATATTGCTCATTCACTCTATCATCATGTTCAGTTCAAGTTTGCGTAGCGAAAATTGGGTACCTTCGCTAGCTTAGTAACAACGGGCAATATATATCTTTACCGATTTCGAGAGAAGCCTATATTTTCGATTGCTTTGTAACTTAGTAACTTGTCAAACCCTTGTCATAATATACCGATAGTTTCCTGTTTATAAGCTGAAATGTAGGTAAAACGTAAATCTATATATAGATATTTTGAACATTGAAAATTTTCGTGCTAAAAATAGAGACTCAACTTTATATACGATAGCTCTGTATTACGCACCTACTTCACCACTTCAAATTCGTTATTTTCTCGATTCTAAACTATAAATTGAGTAACTAAAAATACTAGTTGAGGGTATCAATATAAGTAATTGTTAGACCGCGCTGGTATTGCTACATCCTGGGACGTGGAGATGACAACACTACGAGTATTATCAGATCCGAAATATCCCCGATCGACAGCGAGGAAGCAAGCTTACAGAAAGAGCTCCAGAGAGAGAACCCGAGCACTCAGGCAATCCAGAACAGAGTTTTCAAGCGCAGACGTGTAAGGAGACCAGACCCAGCTAAACTGGACAAACAAGAAGAAGAGTTGTCAGCAATACAGAAATAGCATTAAATTCGTCTTCAAAACACTCAGTTTGATTGTTACATGCAGACTTTTAGTTTGGTAGAGTGGGTTTAACATATTAAAAATTATTCCCCTTTAGATCAATAAAGTAATTTAATAGAAAGCGGACCACCATTTACCAAACATAAATGGCTGCTTGATTAAAAGTACGTGGTATAGAAATTTTTATAAGTTAGATTGCCATCAAAATAAGGGTTAGTAAACATTGTATGCGGTGTTAATTTAAGGGTCAATTCCAAACATGTTTATTCTGGCTAGTCAGAACATGGAACACACAAGTACCTCAAGGTAGCAATATTATTGCAGTGAACGCTGTATACACCTTAGTTGTCATGAGCATATATAAGTCCTTTAGGTTTTTACATGGCTGTGTAATTAAATATGTGATGTGTCTGTACTTAATCTAAATAAATAAATTAACATGGCTTGGATGTAGCTGTTTACCAATTAGCCACACATCCGCCAGTATACATGGTTAATATCAGCCAATCAGCGTAATCATAATAATTTTATGATCGTCTTGTTACGAAATCCGTTGTTATTTTCCAATAACCCTTTTTCTGAATCCTAGATTTTTTTAATACGTAACTAAGAATTCTTCAGTCAGCAGTCTATGTGCTTTTGTTTCGATGCTGTTCTTTATATAAAAACAAAGGAAAATTCCGAAACTAACAAATAAAAGCAATACGTAACGTCCGCAACGCGCTCAGTGTGTAGAATCCCTTACAGCTTCATTATTCATTTATTTTGATTAGTATGTTGTTCTTTATGCAAAAACCGAGATGACGGTTAAAATAATAATAATATGTAAAACAAATGCACCACGACCGCACCGCTCTCAATGTGTAGAGCCCCTTACAACTTCATTATGCTTTGTGACTCTGTACAGCAGTTGTCTCTGGTAACACAAAACAATCAGACAAATACGAGATAGTTACCGGTTTACTAAGATATAAATTCTCAGTTAACGTTTTAGTATGTAATTGTTAAGACTGTTTTAAAATAAAACGTGACGTTAATTCTTTGGCAATCATTTAGGGTAAAAGAGTACGCCTATGGAATAATCTTTGGAAAATGAAAAAAAAAAACTGTTCTCTAAATTTTATGGGGTTATGCAAATATTATCCTCAATATTTGATTACAGAAATAATCCCACATTAAAAAGATTGTCAATAAATTACTATCACTCCATTGAGGTAATAATGTACTACGCACTATCACTGTATAAATCAAGTAACCAAAAACAAGCGCCTAGTTCCTTTTTAAGATACTATCGTACTTCACGAAACCCGCGATCTTTGCCATTTCGACAATCCTATAAAAGGGTACTCTAATAATATCCACAATATAACGTCAAAGGAACGGATATTCAAAGAGTTATATCAAACATGATAATCCTTTCAAAGCGGATAAATCCTGTATAAAAAATCATAAAGCAATATCAAATTGATATTGTCAAACACGTTTCCGATATTGGTTAAACTTTTCATATTACTTTTATCTATTTTTATTTATTGTCACGTATCGAAATATCAATATAAAAACAAGAGAAGAAAAAATTTCGGCCATAAAGCCAAGAAACGGTGATTTATCAAAATGTCAAAAGATGCACACACCTGCTGCGACCTAATTCTTGTTAGAAAATCATCCGTATTGCAAATCATAACAAAGCAAAATGTACCTTTACACCTCGCTTCGTCGTCTGTAATGTCTTTTATGTTGTGTTAAGAGGAATTTGGGACGTCAAATGTAGCCGTGAACCTCCAGAGATGAGTATCATCATCATATTTCTGTTTTAACGTCTATTCTCAAGGGAGATCGGTTTAAGAAGAAGGAAGATATACAATTTTTTTGTCGTGCATATGAGATTGCTACACCCAAACGGCTGATAATTAGGTCAATGTACTAGACTAGGTAAAAATAAGGGTTTTGAGATTTACAGTCTACGTGTGTAATCACTGTACGCTATGTGTTTCTTTTGAATTCAGTAAATTGTATTTTAGTATTGTGATTACCGTATTCAATTAATGTTCAGATCATTTAATTCAGTGTTCTGAAATCGTTAGCATTTGCCAACGGAACAATTACCGGCAATGATTTTAGTGAGGAATATTTTCTTGGTGTATGCTCTTCAGGTTGTTTTTAACCCCGCCCGGAAATAGAGAAGTGTTATAAGTTTGATTTGTGTTGCTATGTCATGTATCTGGGTATCCGTATGTATGTCTGTGGCATCATAGCTCCTAAACGGATGAACCTATTTTGATTTAGTTTTTCTTTGTTTGAAAGGTCAAGAGTGTTCTTAGCTATGTTTGATTAAAATCGGCTCAGCCGTTCTAAAGTTATCCCCATTTTATTCTTTGAATCTCTTTTTCATAATTGCGTGTTTCTATAGATTGTCGATTGAAGCGTGTCTACTACTAGATATATTATATGTAATTTAAAAAGCAAAATATAAAAATTAAATTAAAAGAAATCCCGACACAAAACCTCTAAAAAGCAAAAGAGCTGATCTTTTGCTTTTTAGAGGTTTTGTGTCTGGGAACCACCAACGTTTACAGCAGTTTATTGTATTTACCTAGCTTTGTTTTTTTTTTTTGTTTTTCAGAGGTTTTGTGTCCGGGGTTTTTTAAATTTTTAATTTAATTTGTATTTTGTAGTCAGGTTTTGTCTTTTGAATTTTTGTTTTTTGAAGAGCAAAGAATCGCTAGACTGTTTGAAAGATGATAATATAAGTTAAACAAACATGACTTCTTATGGCGATTAATATGAAGAAGTATGTAAAAGAACTGGTGAAGGTTGCGAGGATCCGCTGGATGCGGGACGCACGGGACCGTTCATGTGGCGACGGTTGGGGGAGGCCTATGTCCAGCAGTGGACGTCTTTCGGCTGCTATGATGATGAAGAATGATAGAAGAAGAAATGTTTGGCCGATTCTAAATAAATTGGAATAAGATTAAAATAATAATGTTGATCTACTTTTTGAAGAGACTAGACTAAAACTTATTCAGACTAACGTGAAAAATTTTGTTTATATCTGTAAAGGGTCTTGGGAATATGCAGTCCAAGGTAACATGAAAGTACGAGAGTAATGGTATTATTTCGTCTTATTCTCTTAGGAGCGATTTTCTTCTGACAACCGTATCGTGTAATTCCCGAAAAAAAATGGAGAACTTTTGACTATACAGCATACACACAGAGGTTTCTCTGTGTTATTATAATATTAGGTTGCTGTATATGGTTTGGATCGGAGTTTTTGCTTGCGATAGATACGGGAAACAAAACGGGTTTGGAGAAGTTACACCATTAGAAAATAACTGCCATTAGAAATCAATTTCATTCACTCGAGCATTCGTTCATTCTTTCACTTCAGAATTTAGTCGGGTTGTTAAGCAATTGAGTCGGTTCAATTCGTATTTCTTTATTCTTTATCAGCGGATGCTTGCTTGGAACTTTAAAACGTTACCGTACCAGTATTTGTATTAGAAAATAAAGTGAGAAATCTTAAGTGCAGCGTAAGGTAGGCTTGTAACGCGACAATAAAATCAAGATGGGTCCGGCCTTCTCCGTGTCATGATTCCAAGTTTTATTTAGTTATATGTGCCTCGACCAGTACTCATATCAGCCACCTCGACAGACTTGCGCTGGACTCGCAAATGTTTCTTATGGCACAGCACACAGAGCAGGACAAGAGCCGAGGCGCGGTTTGAGGTGTGGTTCCACAGACATTATGGCTGATCATAGTACCCCGTCAGACTAGGTAAATTATACCTACGGCGAACCACTTGGCTTCGCAGCTGATTAAGAGACCGGTAGGTACAGAAGATATATTAGGAGTAAGATATGGCTGGTAGAAGATTAATAGAACTTTTGGCTTTGACAATCTGCACATTATGTTTTAGAACACTGAGAATAAAATTGCAAGGCTTAGTGCACTTGAATATTTATCTTTTAAGTTTGGTTTCCACTGGATATGAACTCTTGGTTAGCACGCTGGACACGTCTACTTGCGCACTACTTGCCATCTAGAAAGAGAAGAAAGAATGATAGAAACATGTTTTCTTCATTGTTGGAGGTCCCCGTCCCCATTCCCGTCCAAAAAATTTATTTGCGTCAATAAGGTACAGAAAGTTCTTAAGCAATAAAAGCCAAATTCATGCAAGCAGTCAAGGTAAATTAAGTTTAATTAACATAAATTATTATTAAATTATATTACATAGATTAAAATTGGAACATTCAATTTTAAGTATCATTATTATCCTCTACCGCTTTACAACTTATAATCCAAACACGCCAGTACACACTCCAGTCAAGTCCTGTCAGTCCAATCAACAGTACTGAAAAGATTTGACGTATTCACTGACTTACTACTTCTACGCTATTCTGTCTTCGGCTCAGTGGTCACAGTGAATCCTGTTATCGCAGAAAATATAGACAAAAGTAAATTAAAACAAACCCCACGGAAGCTCTTTCGTTGTATTTGTCGATATCTTTTACAAACACAAAGTATTTATAATATTATAGATTCAAAATAACAAGGATAAGGCAAAGGACAGAGTAGCCCTTGTAACAAATAAATATCCGCAACGGCTATCAGCGACATCTGGTGTCAGGCATTCTTTCATCTGGGTGTGTCACTCCGTGATTGAGTGTACTTTGGTGCTAGATGGCGTTGAGGTCGGGGCGGAATTAATAAAATTCTTTACAAAACCTATTAGATATTGTGTGTATTAATAAAATTCAACAATCACACAATTTCCTACATATCTAGGTTATTAATTTCTGGTAAACATAATTACTTAGAGAAAATATGGACATGATGTGTCTATTGGTTAATAAAATGCTCAGTGTCTATGGCTGACAAGAGTGACATTTCCTTTCCATTGCTAATACTAACTGAGAAGGTTACAAAAGATTGTTATATAAGAAAAAGTTAATAACCACAATTAAAATGACTCGAAGGCGACAGGGAAACAGCCCTAAACACAAAACGATTATGTGCCAGCAAGCGCTGTGAGTATTAGTTGAATTAAACTATATTTTCATGCTTGTGAGACATGTGCTTGTACGACGCTCATCTTGCATTCTTTTCCATCAACAGGGCTCATTAGGATTAATTTCATTTAACAAAAAAAAAAACAAAATAAAATGGTCATCTACGTGTAAGAGCAACAGCTACAGCATTCAACAACAGTCTCCGAACACCCATGATATTTTGACCGGTGAGATACTGGATACCATCTGCACAGTGGAACGGTGCTGATTGAGATATCATACATCTGGTAATATGTTTTAAGGGTATACTATAGCCCATACACAAGTAAGTGTAATATCTATAAACTATGATGCTGCAGTGATGCTAATATGAATATTAAACTAGTTGACCAAATAGAAATACTTTTACTTCTGTCGACCCTCATGCGAAATCATCCCTGCAATTGTCTCATCATGATCACCTACCCCTGAGCTGGATGGTGAGTAAGGAAAAGTTACCTTACACCCTTAAATGAATATAACATATTAGGAATAAAGGCCATAATACGATATAGATACAGCTTCAACACAACCATTAGAAATAACAAAGTTATAATATCAAATAACTTACGTTAGTCTTGTGTAGTCGATCTTACACCAAGTATTATAAAGTAGTATACTTCTGAATAACAATATCTAGCCTGTACCGGCTTGTAGTTCACAAAAAAGTAAGTCCACTTATCAATTACACAATATTTTATAATATCGGGTCTTTCTGTGTCTCAATACGTCCAATAAGAGAAAATGGCGCGCCATTTTCTATATTGCTTCAAATAATCTCAAAATTAGGTGAACAATAATCTATTACTATGAAGTGAATATGTTTCAAATCGTATCAAGACAATTTAGATATTTAATATCGCCTATATAGTAATTCTTAATCAATATTCGTAAGAATATTGATACTAACAGACAGTATTGTACTAATTGTTTCAAAGGACTTATAATACTAAAATAGCATTATAAAATCCAGGATACATCACAATGATCATTACAAATTACGTAATCATTTATAGGAATATTATCAACGTGGCTTAAATATAGTTATTTCCTGTACACACAACAATATTTACTTATGTGGGTACTCTTTTACATTTGAAGGTAGTTGACACCACAATAATAATTAAGGTAGGTACTTAGACATTTGTCGGTAGGTGCCTAATAAATATGACAGGTGTGTATTATGTAGCAAACCATTGAAAAATGAAAATTAACGATTTAATGACGTCACACATACTTCAAATTCTAACACGACCATACTGACAAATACTTCGTCCACGAAGTACATATGTACAATTTTATATAACTTATTTAATACAGGAAAGTAACGAAAACAAAAATTAATGCCACTTCCAAATTTATTTTGTGGCTTGGATCCCTATAGTGACTCAAGATAGAAGAAGTGTTATAAAATTAATATACCCAAATCTTACTAATCATATTATTTTTACTTTTGTCACATTTATTGATAAGAATAGAATATACTTTATTGTACACCAAAAACTAAAGTTACACATCTCTTTTACAATAATGACATTTAAATGTTTGTTTTTTATTGATAATTAAATGTTTATAAAATCTGGCAAACAATTTACATTCAGATAAACATACAATGCTACTTGACATCGTAGTCACCTTCAGTCGTACTAAGATTTACCAGATACTTTCGACATGTCAACACATTCACCATCTGAAGGTGAGATTTATCAGATACCAATTTAAAGATTTATTAATGAATGGTTGAGCCAAATAAATGGAACAGCGCCAGACGCTTTCACTCGATACCAGTGAGACTAAAATGGTATTTAGTAGCCAATATTTGAGCCAAATAAATAGACACGCCAATCGCTTTCATCCGCTACCGATGAGACTTCATGGCGCCAAATTAAATGCCTAGTAGCGGATATTTGAGCCATTTAAATAGACACGCCAATCGCTTGCACCCGCTACCGGTGAGACTTCATGGCGCCAAATTAAATGCCCAGTAGCGGATATTTGAGCCAAATAAATAGACACGCCAATCGCTTTCACCCGCTACCGGTGAGACTTTATTACGTCAAATATAAGGCTTAGTAGCGGATAGTTGAGCCAAATATTTTAGATACGCCAATCGCTTTCACCCGCTACCAGTGAGACTTCACGACGTCAAATAAAAGGCCTAGTAGCGGATAAGTTACAACTATCATTGTAGCATAAACATGCCGATTCAATTTACCGAATTGCGGTAAGTTCTTTTTTTATATTTTATTAAATTATCTTAGTGGTACCAATGTCAAAGTAAATGGAAAATCAACCATTCAATATTATTTCACCAACCAACACAATACATCGTTTGGTCAATCTGACAATATCATTGCAAATTGCATTGAACGTACATATTTTCTGTGAATATATTTTTTACGGATTTTGAAGTTAAAAAATTATAAATTTTTAATTTTAACTTCTATTCATTATTATTGCAATTTTCTCCTTAAAATCAGTTGTACAAAATATTGAGTTCACCGTAATTTAATATTTACCAGAAATAAAACCAAAATAATCTCAATGGGTACAAATAAAGGAAAAAATATTTTTTCTTTTATACCATGCTGATGATGGCACGGCCTGACATTATTATACCTCTTCACTGACTCTCTCGTGCCATTTCATTTTACAAATAATCCACTCGGTAAATAATACCAAAGCGGTATTTATTATTCTAAACTAGCTGACCCGGCAAACTTTGTTTTGCCATAAAAAACACCAAACATTCATCTAGCTTACCTACCCTACCTGCCCTACCCTACCTACACTACCCTACCCTACCCTACTCTACCTTACCAACACTACCTACTCTACCCTACCTACCCCACATTACCTACCCTACCCTACCTACACACCTACCCTACCTATGTAGATAGGGTACCATTTATTTTCCAATTATTTTTTCATAATATCCTTCTCCTTACAATAACAAACAACAAAAATAAGTTTTACAAAAAAAACTGACTTCAAACAGGAAAATAAAAAAAATAATATAATCAAAAAAAAAACGACTTCAGACAGGAAACTAAAATAAAAAAAGTAAAAAATAAATTTACTTAGCACAAAGTAATTCGTATTTTGATTTAGTTAATCAGAAATGATTAAATAAGTATTTTATATAATTTTGAAGTCGGTGCCAAGTAAAACAATAACTAGGTATAGGTTAATTATCATTCTTTGTCACAACTGAAGCTAATATTAGTAGGTAATTATCACGGAATATCTGTCCTGTGATAATTATCTTCTAAGTATTCGGTGACCGCGCATGGCATTAAATTCACAAATACGGTTGAAATAGTACAATTACGTAACGGCACGCAGTGCGCGGTGCGGGAGGGGAGGCGTACTAGCTAGAGTGCGCGACCCGAACGCGGGCAGGCAGACGCGTGAGGGCAGACTTCGTTGATGGTTGTCTCTGTTTAAGCAATTGTTTGATCTCGCGACAACGTTTTGGTCTCCGACAGGTTTTCGTAAATTACTTCTTTCAATCGCATGGTTGGGTTAGGTTAAGGTTATTGTCTGGTTTAGGTGATTTTGTTTTCATCCTTCGTTATTATCCTTATTTTGCAAACAGATTTTGTGATTTCTTTTAATTTGATACGTTCATGCTTTAAGTATTTGTCGTACTTTCAAATTAAGTACCTACGTAGGTAATAGTGTATTAACAGGTTATAACAAAATCTTATTATATATTTAAATGCCATTGGATTAAATTTTGAGAATTTCAATATAGTTCTTTTTTGTTTTATATCTTTCATATCTTGAGTACATTTGTTATGTAAATAGTTATTATGTGTCTAACTTGTTTTCAGTGTTCTTTCATAATTTGTTTTAATTGACTATTAGTTTGTAAGCCAGTACCTAAAACTTACTTTGATAGTAAGTAGGTACCTACTCCTATATTTTTTTTCTTATACTGTTATTAGTCTGTTATTCTTTTGACATATTATCATATAATATTCTGTGTACTTAGTAAGGTTGTTGTAGTATTTACTTGGCACCGACTTCAAAATTATATAAAATACTTATTTAATCATTTCTGATTAACTAAATCAAAATACGAATTACTTTGTGCTAAGTAAATTTATTTTTTACTTTTTTTATTTTAACTTCCTGTCTGAAGTCGTTTTTTTTTGATTATATTATTTTTTTTATTTTCCTGTTTGAAGTCAGTTTTTTTTGTAAAACTTATTTTTTTAGTTGCCTGTTTGAAGTCGGTTTTTTTTTTGTTAAAAATTGATTTATTTTATGATTTTGAGTGATGGGTAGACCTAACAAGGATGCTTCTCGCATGAGAAAACGACGGCTTGAGATAGAAACTGATAGACGGAAACACATAGAAAAAAAAAAACAAAACTAATGAAAAAAGAAAAAATGAAACGCCAGAGGAGCGCGAAAATAGATTGTCGGGTATGAGAGCGTATATGTCAAACAGATTAAGTAACGAAAGTCAAGAAGATCGTGACCATCGCTTTTCTTTGATACGCAATAACCTAAGTAATGAATGCGATGAACACCGTGCCCATCGGCTAAGTTTGATTCGTGAGCGATTATCTAATGAATCCGAAGAAGCTAGTGCTCACCGGCTCAGTTTGATTCATGATCGACTGTCAAATGAATCTGCTACACAGCAATGTCAACGATTAAGTTACTTACGTAATCGTACCAAACAGAGAGTGCTTCATGAAACTCCAGAAGAAAGGGGCAGTCGATTGACCGTTCTAAGACAAGTGTCATCTCGCTTAAGAAATACTCGCATATTGAGAGTTGAACAATTTCGAGCAGCGGTTAATGTTTTTGCAGATGTACTATGTGCAATATGTAATAAATTGCTTTATCTACAACAGTGTATTAATTTACAGACGGCAGCATACAGCTCTGTCTTACCTGTAGAATTAATCACAGGTAATAGGATAATAACGTGTACTCGATGCTCTAATACTATAAAAAAACGAAAAATCCCATCTCAAGCCTATTGGAATAATATGGTTGTTGCTACTGTGCCACGTGAATTAGCCGATTTAACCGATACTGAAAAAAGATTTCTTTGCAGAGTAGTGCCATTTATAAAAATAATGAAACTGCAGAACCGATTTAGCCAAGATTAGTGTAAAGGTCAAATAGTCTTATTTGCCAAAGATGTCGTGGAGTTAGCCGAACAACTACCACTTCACCCAAACCAGGCTGGACTAATACTTATTGTAGAAAGTCTAGAAAACGTTCAACGTTCTAAAGAATTCGTGGTTGATATTGATAAATTAAGAACTGCATTAAATTGGTTAATGTCTAATAATGTTCTTTATAGGGATGTTCGACCTTATTTTAGCAATGCAATTGATATTTCGGAATTAATACAGGTGACCGGTGAACTACCCAGTCATGAAGAAGAAACTGACGTGATAACGAGAATAACTGGTACTATTGAACATTTTAAGCTTTTAAATAACGACATAAGTATTTTGCACGGTTCGTATCATCAAGGTGATGCAAGATTCAGTTCCGAATCTAAGGGCAGACAATGTACTGCTATTGCAACAATTTCTTGTGTGGCTTTTCATCTAATTGATCCCAACTCATTGTGCCAAAGTGACATTGACTACATTTTGATTATAGGTGACAAATATTATTGTGATTGCATAGCAGCTCGACCTGAACCTACCATCGATGATTCAAACTCAGAATATTTAGCAGCTACAGAACTTTTGCCATGTACAACATATAATAGACAACAGGTTAACATTACCGGTAATGAGCAACCTATTTATAACGGTCATTTAGTAAATGACGACAGTGAAAATTCTTTCCCTAATTTAAAGAATGCCCTCAATATATTTTTTATTGAACATTCGTATGGTTTGATAACCACTAACCTCTCAACAGTAGCCGTGCATTGCAAACGTCAATTAGAATCTGTTACGTATTTTTTGTTTGATTCTCATGCACGTGGCGCAAAAGGTTTTAAGGCACCATTGCACGGAGCAGCTTGTTGTATGAGATTCAAAAATATTGATGATTTATATAACATTTTGCGAAGGAATTTGACAGTCAATAATTCTTCTAATCAATACACATTGAATGTTTATTCATTGACGTCACTTATATTAACATCAGTACCATTTCATGACAATCAACCTCATACTAATACAGATAATAGCGTACCCATATTAAGCTCTAGTACAGAGATCGATGAACATGCATTACAAAGAGCACGAAATTTTGAATCTACAATGATAATAGAGACTACCAGTATGCTTTGCAGTGTTGAGGAAACAGTGCCCGCGTTAGAAAGTGTTGTTGATTTCAATAACGCTGATTCAGTAACCGAGTTGAGATTAGCCGAAATTAAGAGGAAAACCGCTCCGCCGCTGAATTTGGAACGAGAGCGTCGACTCGAAGAGCTGGCGTGGTATTTTCTTTTCCCGTATGGTAAAAATGGACTTCATGAGGAAAGAAATATACCTATTACCCCATTAGATTACTTTCAGAGCCGAATAATGTCTAATGACAGACGTTTTCATAGAAACGATTATTTATTTTATGCTTTGTCTGTTGTTGAGTATTATCGAGCAAAGGCTAGCATTTCTGTATCATGTAGAATGCGTCAAGCTCAGGGAGAACAAACTCCACAAGGCCTTGTTGATAATATTCACCTGATAATGAGAAATATAAGAGGTTCAGCATCATATTGGAGAAAATGTTGTTCGGAACTTATAGCGATGGTAAGAACTTTAGGGCCTCCTTCGTGGTTTTTAACTTTCACATGCAATGATTTTCATTGGCTCGATATGATTAAAGCGTTACTCATTGCAGATAATCAAGACATTAATGAAATTGACCAACTTATCGAGGTAGTCCACATCTCCACATGTTGGTATGGTGTGAGGGTCTTCCTGACTTTTCCACCTCAGAAGGCACTGCGGCTATTGATAGAGTGATTTCTTGTTCCTTAAATCCTGAGAGTCTTACATTGAAAGCATTGGTAGAGAACGTATAAATTCATAAGCACACTAGCACTTGTTATAAGAATCGCACTAACCAATCCTATCGATTTGGTTTTCCTAGGACATCCAGTGATAATACTGTTTGTTTAGGACCTGATGAAGCGCTAGCTAATAATGGACGATTTTTTAACCTTAGACGAACAGCTGAAGAAGGTATGGTTAATAATTATAATGCAGATTTGTTAGAACTATGGGAAGGCAACATTGACGTGCAACCTTGTGGCAATGATACTGCAGTTTCTTATTACGTCGCTAAATACGTTAGCAAATGTGAACCACACGAAAGTGGCGATCTAATACGCGAAACAATTACCAGAGCAAAGAGGCAAGGGGGCACAGTATGGCATCAGTTATTCACAGTGGCTATGGCAATTTTGTCACAACGCCTGGTAAGCGCCCCTGAATGTGCTTATAGGTTATGCCATTTATCTCTTAAGATGAGTTCACGGAAGACTGTGTTTGTTAACAGTTGCAAACCAAATGTAAGATTTAGGCTTTTACGAGTTGAAGGCAATGAGTCATCAATTTTTAACAACATTTTTGACCGCTACGTACAGAGACCCGACGATCTTGAAATCCTGAGCCTGGCTGAATTTGATGTACGTTACGAAACAGTTTCACACCCGGCGTGGAATGAAGAAGATGGCGACGAGGAGTTGAGAGAAACGCATAATGAACCCCTACGTTTTATTAAATTAAGAGACAACACTCGAATGCGCATACGGAATAAGCACGCAGTTCTTCGCACTAGATACTACACTTTAAATAGTGATAAACAAAGCTATTATTATAGCTTACTTGTATGTAATCTCCCGTTTCGAGAGGAATCTAGCCTCTTACTGGATGATGAAACTACAGAGTCTTGCTTTTTAAGACGGCAAAATGAATTACGACCTTTGCAAGCTAATGTTAATCCTGAAGAATTTTCTCACGCCGAGCAAATAATACAACAAGCATTAGCTCAAGCAACTGCATTAAATGCTGCTAGACAAACGCTTGCCACTGACAATGAAGGGCTACTGTGTGCAGATGAAGAAGTTATTATTAACATTAATGACAATTGCGATGACAATGGTGAAAGAATAATGATGCCTAATGATGTGTTCATCAATACTATACGTGGACTTAATATCCAACAACAAAATTTGTTCCAAAAGGTTTCTGCTGCGGTCGAAGCCGATTTAAATGGAGCCGAAGATCAATTATTGCTTTTTATAACGGGAGGTGCCGGCAGCGGCAAGACATACTTATTACAATTACTTGTAGAACACATCATACGTTGTTACGGCCCGACTGTTGACGCTCTGCTTAAATTTGTGGAAGTAGCATCTTTAACAGGGGTCGCTGCCCGACAAATATTTGGTAAAACTCTGCATTCCGTATTTTTACTACCTATTGAGAAAGGCAACACCATGTCCTATAAACGTTTAAATGGAAATAAACTCGAACAAGAAAGACGTAGATGGCGTCATATCAATTGGCTCATAATTGATGAAATTTCGATGGTGTCGTATGAAAACTTGCGCATCCATACATTTACGTTTACAGGATTACAAAAACAATCATAAATTATTTGGCGGAGTCAACTTACTTCTGTTTGGTGATATAATGCAACTGCCCCCGGTCAAAGGAAACTGGTGTTTTTTGCAACCATCGTGGTTTGCAGCCGAAATTAATTTGTGGCATCAATTTTCGTTTTGTGAACTAACAATAAACATGCGCCAACAAAATGATTCCGAATTCATCGACTTGCTAAATAACTTGCAAGTCGGTGAATTGACAACAACTTGAATTGCTATGTGAACAACACAGAATACCTTTGACAGGGGACTTCGCTGACGGAGTTGCTGTGCGAATCTTCCCCACCCTTAAACAAGTTGACAAATATAATGATTTGATGACAGCAGAAAATTGTAAAATACTTAAATTTTATAGCATAATTGCTTTAGACGAGTCTCGTGAGGTCGCCACTTATGAAAAGACGCCACCGAACAACGTAATACCGAGGCATGTAAATAACTGTGGAGGTTTATTATCAACGCTAAAGTTAGCTGAAGAATCGCGTGTTATGCTAAGGCGAAATATATCGGTTTTAGATGGCCTTGTAAACGGAGCAATGGGCATCGTTAAAAAAAATAAATGGCCTGCTCTTCGGAGAGAGTTAAATTTGATGAAGATACGATTGGAAGTCGAATTAAAGATGAAAATGGCTGGGTACCGATAACTCCTACTGTTGCAACATTTCAGGCAACGAAAGGATACGGAGATGTCGAGCGCCGAATGTTACCTTTGATTTTAAGTTGGGCAGTTACGGTTCACAAGTTGCAGGGAACTACACTAGAAAAAGCTGTTATAGATCTAGGCAAGAAAAATTTCGCTAAAGGACAGGTGTATGTTGCTCTGAGTCGAGTTAAAACCTTGGAAGGAATAGCGTTGTCTGACATAGATTTAAACAAACTATTGAGTAGGCCACACGACGAAAGAGCATTGCTAGAGATGACGCGATTACGCAACTTAAATTCAGTGTCAAATCGATGCATCAGCATGCCTAGTAGCCCTAGCAAGTAATGATAATCCTATGTAAAACTTCAATCTCAATAAGGTATTGTTATTGTACGAACTGAACATTTTGACATATTGAACCGTATGAAGTAAGCCTAACAAAAGGTCACTGCTGTGAATAGTTGAGGAATTCCCTCGACTTTCTATGGTCTTCATCATCAGACCTGTTATGGCACTTATAACCCATATGGGTGCAAAGTTCTCCTCAATAGAAATGAATTAAGTCCAAACACAAGGTAGCTACTGTAAAACCCTGCCAACCCAGCCCTTGAGTGTCTTTCGTCTTCACCATCAGACCCCTAATGAAAAAAAGTAAAGTAGTGTAAAGTTCTCATCAATACATATTAATCAAGCCCAAACACAAGGTAATTGCTGTTAATCGTTGAGAAGTTCCCTCGACTATCTTTCGGCTCCATCATTAGATCGACTCCAGACCTTCAGTAAATAGTAGTGCTTTAAAAATTTATAAATGCACATGTCTCCACTACGATTTTCGAAGGTTCCCTCGATTTCTCTGGGATGGCATCATCAGATCCTGGTTTCCTTATCATGGTACCACCCTTGGGATATCTCCTTTCCAACAAAAAAAGAATCATCTAAATCGGTTCATAAACGACGAAGTTATCCGCGAACACACATTAAAAAAAAATAAAGTCGAATTGAGAAACCTCCTCCTTTTTGGGAAGTCGGTTAAAAAGGAGAATAAGCGAAATCGATCTAGCCGTTCAAGCGTGATGCCGTGACCAAGGGAAATAGGGATTTATTTTTATATATAGATATACTTTTAATTTCAGTAGTTTTATTCTACACGGCAATTACTTAATTTCTTTTCAAGACTCAAAGACAAGAAGTTACTTATAACGTAGCTGTCCCGATTGAACAAAACTATGTTAGATGTATGGTCACAAACAAACACTGCCCCAGAAATTCACACACTGGTTTTCTTGTCAATCAACCTTTGTTCCTAGCAAAATAAATTATGTGGGTACCCACTCTAAGGTTGGTGACGACTAATTAGCCAGCTGTGCTAGTTTGTTGTAGCAGTTTTGCTCTGTATGCCATTAGATCATGATTTATTTATATCAAAATCTGGATCACGAGTAACCCTAAAACTAATTACTTAAATTTATTTTCAGATCGACCAAAATGTCTTCATGAAAATATGAACTGGATTGTATATTTTAATATTTTTGAAGAATTTTATTAATTAATACAAACTATGAAAATAATTTTGCTACAGCTTTTGTTGTAACTACTATTGCATTTTAATTTTGCCCAAAAGACAGCTAAGAGAAAAACAGAGCAGATAATATTTTCTTGTAAACGTAAGAATATTGTATAAAACTACAATTCAACATACATTAAAAATAATGATTCTATGCAAATCCTTTGTACCTCTTAAGTATAAAAGAAGAGTTGGGTACACTTTAGTAAAAATACTCTGGTAATCAAAAAAATTATAAAATTCTAG
Organism: Orthosia cruda; assembly: GCA_964057195.1. NCBI lineage: Eukaryota > Metazoa > Arthropoda > Insecta > Lepidoptera > Noctuidae > Orthosia > Orthosia cruda. The sequence continues at coordinate 9,889,841 of OZ059857.1, forward strand.
ACAAAATTCTTTAAAATCTCATAGTACATCATAAATGAAATAGCATAAAAGAATATACTGTTATATAACTCATTTTGACATCTTGAATCATGGGGAGATCAAAATGTTAGGATTTTATTTCAAATAAATAAGTCATTTTCTGGTAAATAAATTGAAAACCTTCTTAGGAATTATTGTTTAACGGCTTATTCAAACGTGTCTTTATAACACTGAATATCTTATTCAAAATTCACAGAAATGCAACAGTAAAACAAACAATAACCAAGGTATCACCACCTTTAGCTACTTCGTGCTGTAGCTGTTGGCTTGATGTCCATACCTAGTCAGACTCTGACGCTCTGACAATAGTTTGCAGACTCACTGACCCACAGCTCGTAAGGTAGCTAGAAGAACCGTAGTTCCAATGGTCGGACAGCTTCTAGATCCGCAAGCTATGCAGCTCGCAGTACCGTGGTCTGGGGCGGAATCGCGAAGTCATCGTCTTGGTGCAAGTGGAGGCGGCGACTCGTTGACACATTGTTTATGAAAACGACAAAATGAAATTTATTAATATCTGTGTGAGCAAGAGCAGAATCCCTACTTCTGATGTTAGAATCATGAATGGAATTCTATATAAAAGTATTGGTATCTACCAAGATGGCAGCTTTGAATGTCAAGATGGTTATTGGTTATTTACTGTGTATCAGAGTTCTAATATATTTGGTGTGTAAGGATAGGGTTTTATGAATAAAAGCACAGAAATACAAGACTAGGTATTTATTTAAGTAAGGCTTGTCAATTAATTCATATTTAGAAGACTCATTGAGCTTACTGCCCGTTCGCTAGACTAGTTTTCGTGGAGAAGAAGGGCAACAAACCCCACGGAAGCTCTTTCGTAGTATTTGTCGATATCTTTTACAAACACAAAGTATTTATAATATTATAGATTCAAAATAACAAGGATAAGGCAAAGGACAGAGTAGCCCTTAAATGAATATAACATATTAGGAATAAAGGCCATAATACGATATAGATACAGCTTCAATACAACCATTAGAAATAATAAAGTTATAATATCAAATAACTTACGTTAGTCTTGTGTAGTCGATCTTACACCAAGTATTATAAAGTAGTATGCTTCTAAATAACAATATCTAGCCTGTACTGGCTTGTAGTTCACAAAAAAGTTAGTCCGCTTATCAATTACACAATATTTTATAATATCGGGTCTATCTGTGTCTCAATACGTCCAATAAGAGAAAATGGCGCGGTGTCCCGCCATTTTCTATATTGCTTCAAATAATCTCAAAATTAGGTGAACAATAATCTACTACTATGAAGTGAATATGTTTTAAATCGTATCAAGACAATTAAGGAATTTAATATCGCCTATATAGTAATTCTTAATCCATATTCGTAAGAATATTGATACTAACAGACAGTATTATACTAATTGTTTCAAATGACTTATAATACTAATATTGCATTATAAAATCCAGGATACATCACAATGATCATTACAAATTACCTAATCATTTATAGGAATATTATCAACGTGGCTTAAATATAGTTATTACCTGTATACACAACAATATTTACTTATGTGGGTACTCTTTTACATTTGAAGGTAGTTGACACCATAATAATAATTGAGGTAGGTACTTAGACATTTGTCGGTAGGTGCCTAATAAATATGACAGGTGTGTATTATGTAGCAAACCATTAAAAATGAAAATTAACGATTTAATAACGTCACACATACTTCAAATTCTAACACACGCATGTTTTCGTGCACCGGGCGCCAGCTTCAGAAGGCGCAAAAATCATAATCTAAAATATTACAAAACAAAAGCTTGCTACTTGCTAAGCTTGCATTTAATTTTTTTTTATTAGAAAGCTTTTCTTAATAAATCTGCAACGTTATCTAAATAAAATTTTGAGCTCGCTTAGCTCACCAATGTATAAATTTTATTTCAAGACAGGCCGGGTGCGGAGTATATTCATAGTTAGCTTAGGGCGGTCAAGATCAGGACTCCAAATCAGGTGCTGCTAAAATGCTGGGGAGCGAGGGCGCTGCAACCATGTGTTTGCCCCAGTTCGATAAAATCGTAGATCCCGGATCTGCTGCGTTCCATGTCGCTCTAGATCATGTACCTAATGGTGGGTAATAGTGGGTGGTATAGGTTTAAGTGAGCTAGAGGAGATGTTCCAGAAATGTATGGAGCCTGGGCACTATGTACACTATATGTAAAAATCGCTATATAATATTAGAGTAACCTTTTTATTGTTAATTTTCTTTAATTTCACTTCGTTTCAATGTAAACTCAAATTAAATTTGTCAAGTAGAGCAACACAACATACAATTAAACATGGTGGATCAGATCAGTAGTATGCGAAAAATGTAATATTGACAATGATATTTGATTGAAGTGTCATCGTAATATCTGCGTTAAAAAAACAACACGAGTTCAATTGCAACAGAGAAGCAATCAATCAATATCCGTAGTAGCAAACTGGGTTACAAAACTAAAACAATCACTTAAAACACCGAAATATATCCAAATCAAGGCCAATGCAAAGACTCAAAAACGTCACTTCTTAAAACTGTCAGGATCGTGGAACGTCATGTCAAACACAACTGTCATGGCTGCCCTAAAAATAGGGTACTGTTAAAAAACTGTTCAAATGATCATTTTTTACGCATGTACCCTTCTTCAAATTAATTTGTTAGTATTTTTATGGCAATCCTCAATTTTTTCCTATTTACCTATGTAGTGTACATAGTGGTTGCTCAAAATTGAACATCTCCTCCGTAGGGCTTGCTAATTAATGGACTGAATTTGTACGAGTTCACTAGCGATTGCTGAGTGATATTCATTACTGGTACCATTTTTTTCTTCGTTTCGTTTCACTTGTAAATAGAAGCCTTCAAATGACGAACTCAATTACTCAATAGAATATTAGGTAAGTAATCATTGCCGGTTTAGGGACATTATGTTTTTTTCAAATAGTTTAGAAAATTCTTGTCTTTTTTTCCTTTAACTAAAGTTATAATGTTTTATATTACAATCGTAGTCTCTAGAAGCTAGCTTTATAACTTAGCTATACTTAAAATATTTTTGTAGCTATTTATGATTATGGTTGAAATGTGCCATGAATAAAGTTTTAGTGGGAGCTACTATTGAACCCTTTTTACAAATCCATTATCCATTAAGGTTATGGACATGTAAAGAGGGTTACATAAACGATTAATTATGTATTCAAAAATTAAGTTGGGCATTCGCTTTAAATAATGATTTCTCTGCCATTAAATTCAAATTCAAATCCAAATTCAAAAACTTTATTTCGAGCGAAGACTCATAAAGGGTTAGTAACAATATGCATTAAAACTAAGTGTTAGTAAACAACACGATACGGTGGCACATGTAGTACCTGACAGCAGTGAACTATATACGGACAGTCCACTCTGTCAGCAATCATTTTCAGAACCCTGTTAGGGCTGTCCATAACTCGGGCCACCATTGATTTTGCGCTTGCGCATTATCGCGTAAAAACAATCCACACGCGCCGCCGCAAACATCCCTGACGCACTACAACGCCAAGGCAGCCCCATAAGTTTTCTGAACGCGTTATTATACTGGACACGAAGGGCCCCATACGACGCCCGCGAAAACTTCTCCCACAGGCTGCAAGTGTAGAAGGTGGTACAGAATGCTCTAAAGAGCGTCACCTTTACTTCTGTAGTACAACGTGCAAACCTGCGAGCTATCATATTCGCACGCACGGAAACAGCCCTCTGTTCCCTTTCAATGCCAGCATTGTCTTTGAGGTCAGTGGAAATAAACCCAAAAAAAAAACCCACCCACCAAAATTACCCACTTCAGGTATTTTACTCAAGATTATTATTGAGTTATGAAAATAATAACTATGGTAATGTAACTACGAGAGGTCTCAACTCTGTCGGAGTCTGGGTCAGAAACGATCATTATTCTGTCTTCAAATGTTTATCTATCAAATATCTCTATTTAAAACTATACTACGTTATTTCTATTCAAGAAGATAATTGGTTCAAAGTCAAATTCTTTATTTCAATTAGGCTACTAAGCGGCACGTTTGAACGTCTTACGTCTTATCACATTTAATAATTATAATAATTGATTCTACCATCCATTCGGAAAAGTAGCTTATTATTGAAAATAACGAACAAGAAATTCCACTACCACTCTTTAAAAAAAAAGTGTTTTAGAATATTTTTATTAATATACGTGAGGACGATGTACCCAGACTAACACTACTATACTACGTATAGGTATAAAGTATTACAAGCACTGACAGATAAATTCATTATTTTAATAAATAGGAACATGGTTCTCACATACTTACAAATATTGCAAACATAGGTAAATTATCTAATTTAACAACAACGGAATAGTGTGTGAGTCAATTTCTTAAACAAAAAGAGAATAAAAAATTGTTCTTGGAAATCCACTGTTAACTACGAAATACGACACAGTCTCTCCTTATCACACATATATGACAAAGTATTGGAGAATCTGCCAGTCTATTTATATATACAATACTACTTCTGACTAATTTTAAACCATAAGATCTACAAAAAAAAAGTCTGCCCTATTTCACAACTCTCTTCCTTGTACCTATCTCTAAGCTCTTTTATTGGTCAATTTATCAGTCCATCGTAGACCAGGATTAGAACTGAAGTGCTAGCCACACATCAGGCAAGCCGCGTTCTAATCCAGCACAGGCTTCCAACGAGGTTTCAATTCCTTTTTCTTTTTTTTCACGAAACAATTGCCAGTCATAGAACTCGTGAAACTCGTACATTTGCAATCCGTAAGCGACTGATGTGAACTAGGTGGGCGTACAAAGAGAATTTTAGTGAAAGTATAGTTTTTATTGCCTTTGCAGTGATTTTGGCGCCAAAAATTGTTTTTTGGAAAAATTGCTGTTTGTCGTGTTGTCGAGAAAGGTGAAGAGAAGAATGTATTAATTTGTGACATTTTATTCATGTTGTTTTGAATATGTAGGTGCCACAATTGTTTTAAGTTCATAATTTATTTATCGTTAGTCTACATTGTGTCCCGTTGCTGGCCAAAGGCCCCCTTTTCTCCTCATAAACACTTTTGTCTTGAAATAATAATAATTATCAAAACTGCATTTTCGGATCGGATTCATTTACATTCTTTATACTTTCAAGATTTATGACATTGCTAAAAATCATATCGTAATAAATCGTAATAAAAACTATTACTCATAATTAACATACGTTAAATATCTCTCTTTACACCTTCTAAATTCTTTTCGTAGACTTATCACCTAATTAAGACCCCTATAGATCGAAAACGCTAAAAGGCTTAATTTTCCCACGATAAAGGAAACAGTAGCGCTCACAAACACTGCCTCGCATTCACGGAATGCAATAAATGTCTACATTAACTAAAGTAACAATCAATTAACGGTAGCAACCACAAGATTACTTCCCTCTATCAAAGTTAACAAGCAAAAATGAGCGCTAAAAGCCAGATACAAACTTCAAAGTTGAGTGAGTATAATTTCAATTGGTTTTCAGCCTTTGATTGCACGGTGAGGCTTTTAAAGCCAATTAGTAAAGCTGTCGCTATCTTTTGTCGGAGTTTAAGCTTGGTTGGGCCTTTGTCCTTTGTCCGATAAAATATACATTCGATTTGATCCTGAGATGAGGTTCGCTGTTCAAGTAATGTTTTAGGATAGGTAATTGCAAGAAAGTTTTTTCAAGATTAGGGGCCATAAAAATAAAAATAAGTAAAAGTCTGGTTTTCTATAACTTGGCTCGAGGTAGGTTTAAACTATCAAAAACAACATGGAGCAGTTTTTGCTCAGCTGTGTGTGATACTGTTAAAAAACCCATTAAGTTTAAGCCATTGGATATTTATTTGTGTCTCTATCTTTAATTATACGTACTTCAAACACAAACAGGAAAACTCTTCAAAAAGACAAAGCAAATCCCAGTGAATTTGAAATACGACAAATCAAGCGACTGAAGGTGTAAACTAAAAAGAATCGTCAGCAACCCGGGGCCGTTGTCAACACACTTTGATATTCAAAAGCTACTTAACGAGAGCACAAGACTTCGCTGCGTCTTCTTCTTCCTAAGTTTGTGTTTGAGTAATGAATTCTGGAGTGAAATGTGGTTAGAAGGAGAGAAAGGTGGTGCTGGATTAGTTATTATTTAATCCTTTGGAACGGACGCAAGTGCGTACTAGTTGTTTGTGCGTACAACTAGTACACGCGCAATAAATAAAATAAATATAGTTAGTAGTGTTATATGTAAAACTGTAATCCTATGTATCAAATCTGTGTGTCATGGTTAAGTTTGGCTATTTGTATTAAGGTTGTATTAGACAATTGATTTTGGAAATTGGTAAAGAAACTAGCTGCATTTGAAAAATCGAAAAGAACAATTAAATTGAGGCACAATGATAATAATTAACGAATGTTTAATCAATCTAGATGATTAGAACTGATTGAGATTAAAATAATTTTTAGTCTAGGCATAGAAAAAATACGTCTTACTTTAGCAATACTGTCTTTAACGTAGAAATAACAAAATACTTCTCACTTAACACACGTATTCATCTTAGACCAAATTTTAACTCAACTTCGGATCTATTCAAAGAGTATTTAGACTGAGCTATTCCGTATTGCTCGTTCACTCGTCCCAAAGCTTCCGAGCTCCTCAATTTGCCATCTATTACCGAAATGTATGCCCCTATTTTCCCGCCTTCGCCCCTGTTTGCCTTCACCGTACTTGTTCTTAACGTATTTGTCTCTCCGGGCATTTAACTCAAGAAATAATAGAGATTTTCCGCCGAACCTAGGATTGGCAATATGGGCTTGTAAATAGATTTGGGCTGAGCAATATTTTGTGAGTTAGAGGCTTGGCGTAAAGGTTTTTGTGTCTTGAAAATACACACATCAACACGGTCTAGGGATATTTCATACTCAATTAAATAACTTGAAAAGTACTGGCCGCATTGGAATCTTTTATACACCGATTTGTTTGTAATTTATCTCAGACTAATTCCAAATTCAAGTTTTTTTAAATTTTTGTTTCGGTGGCATAAAAATGTCTTGATGTGTAGGAGTGGAAATTTTCATTTGTGCGAAATTTAGAAAACAATACGAATTACGTTTAGTTAAAGTTTTTTTTCATTTTAAACGAAAGATAAAGTTAAAATTGAGGTATTGTAGCCATGCAACGCCAACATTTGACGAGGGCGGAGTTGTTACGAGCTGTGGGAATGCTGAAAGCTGGGTCTGTTCAGCGTAATGTTGCTGAGGCCATAGGGACCCACCAAAATGTAATTTCAAGATTGTGGACACGCTATCGTGCCACAGGTGAAGTAGCGGAGAGGCACCGGGGGCCAAGTCGCATCACTACCCCCAGACAAGACCGATTTTTGCAAATTACTGCGCGAGCTCAACCAAATGCAACGGCGACTCAATTGGTCCAAAGGCTGCGAGTGGAACACCAAGTGCTTGTGAGTGACCAAACTGTAAGAAGGCGACTGCATGAAAGCAATCTACGCTCTCGAAGACCACTCCGGGTCCCACCTTTACGGAGAGGCAATCGTGGATGACGATTAGAATGGGTTCGGAACCACGTGGACTGGGGCCGTGAGCAATGGTCCAATGTGCTGTTCACGGATGAATCCAGGTTCGGCTTCCATCCAGATTCACGAAGGACGCGTGTTTGGCGAGTTTCTGGATGATGGAGCCGTCTTCAGAACCCTCAGGAAGTTCACCCATACCAAGGAGGAACAATTATGGTTTGGGCAGGAATTCGTCTTGGAGGACGGACGGATCTCGTTTGGGTGCGGGGCAATATGACGGCAGAACGATACGTCCAACAGGTGCTGGGGCCCGTAATCTTGCCCTACAGAACACAAATGGGGCAAGATTTCCTGCTCATGCACGACAATGCCCGGGCACACACGGCGAGAACGGTAGCAGCTTGGTTACATACACACAATGTTAGGGCCTTAGATTGGCCTGCTCAATTGCCAGATCTAAATCCCATTGAGCATGCGTGGGATATGCTGCAAAGAAGAGCTCTGAAGGAAGTTCCTGAAAATCTGGCTACAGAAGATCAACTATTTGCGCACCTCGATCGATCGATAAACCGTTACACGGGTTTATATAATTAAGAGACCGTGGTTACCTAGGTCTTGACCGCCCAAGTGATATTAGTTAAGAAACGTTAAAAAAAAAAACAATAAGGCGGATTTTGGGTGCCAAATTGCAGAAGACCCAAATGTTTTTTTTTCCAAAACCATCGTGTCGTGTATCAAAATTAACGGTTTTAAAGGTGATTACAAAAATATATACCACTTATATCATCATCATCATCATCATCATATCAGTTGAAAGACGTCCACTGCTGGACATAAGCCTGCCCCAAGCGTCGCCACATTGACTGGTCCTGTGCGATCATCAATGATCATCATCACATGGCCGATGGGGCAGAATGGTTCTGGAGTGGCGACCGCGAACCGGAAGACGTTGCGTTGGAAGGCGTCCCACCAGGTGGAGCGATGACCTGGTGAAGGTTGCAGAGATCCGCTGGTTGCGAGGCCACTTATATGTTTCAAAGTAATAAAAAAAAAGATAACTAATAAAGTTGTAAATAAAATAAAAAAACCCGACTGCAAAAAGCATTACAAAGAGCTAAATGTGCGCTTCTGCAGGCAGGTTTATTTGATTAAATTAACTTTGTACAAGCTTTTATTTAATTTGCAATGTATGTAAGCATGTACATCTGCGTTCGGTTCCAATTTTGCAACTGAATTTTAAAGCAGTTAGGTTAGTAGGTCCTCCACCGATTAAGATGAGATTTTGCATACACGTTTAGTTTGGATGACAATGTATGGTTGGTTAAGTGATGTCATTCTAAATCCAATATGGCGGATGGGCCAAGATGGCGGACTAGTATTTTTTGTGCACTGCCATGATATGGGTATCAAATGAAAGGGTTTGCTAAGAATAATACGAAAAAAGCTTGTTTAAAAAAAAATCTTATTGAATAATTTTATTTTACTGACTTAACAAAAAAATTACTCGTCATAATTTGTTTTTCTTTTTCTAATATTAGAGATGATACTGCTCATTTGAACTATTTCAGGTGCAATTAATAAGATAAAAAACAAAATGATGTGTAATCCTATATTTGCTTCATTTAATCTAAGTTATTCACCTTCATTGAAATATGTTCTTTTCTCGTAAGGTTAACATGGTAATTCAAGGTTAAGATGTTTTTCACCATTAGATACGTCTGGTTATTCAACCTTTGTTACATAAATTATACTAACTGCCATTTACACAGGGACGTACTCTTTTGATAAAAATAAAATTGAGTTATTTAAGATATATTTTTGAATATAAGATATTCATTTATTTTTATAAAAGGTTAAGGCTAAATTAAATAGCTCCGCACTTTACTTAATTTACTTTATAATATGAAATATTCAAATTCGTTTAATACAAAGAGTTGTTATTTTTTATACTTTAATTTAGCAGCTTATAATAACTTACAAAGAATCCAAAGCTAGAAATTGAAGTTATGTTTGTATAATGCTCAAAGGAGCAATCATAGCTAATGCATATGTTAGCATAGTGCAGTCTTACAATGGATTAACTTTGCATTAGGATCACTTCTTCTTTCGTATCAACCATATCCATATCCATATCCATACATCTGTCTGTATGTTACGTTTTCTCATCTATACCGATGATTAGGACATAATATACTTTTATTTCCAGTAGTAAGTTCCCTTCAGATATTAAAATACTTTTAACGCAGGTGAAGCCGCAGATACGTATAATAATTCGTACTTTTTAGTATTTCACTCATCACCATGTTGCCTGGAAATTTTATATTTAGTCAAAGATTTTTTATTCCATGTCATGCCCACCTCTTGCTACGTTCTTATTTCAAAAATTATATTACAAAACTTGCAAGGATAGAAAAAACAACCTGAGTTTGTCCCGCTCTACAACCGGTTGTCAGTCCCAGCGAAATCAGTTCGCAGCACTAATTACAGGCCCGTACGGGGGTCCTGAGAGAGCAGCGGTGGCCCAGTGGTATGAGAGCAGCGGTGGCCCAGTGGTATCGGCCGCGACTTACAAGTTGTAGGTCGTGGGTTCGAGCCCAGGCAGGCGCTTTACTTTGTGTAAGTTATTTCTTCACCACTGCTCTCAAAACGGTGAAGGAAAACATCGTGAGGAAACCGGCATGTCCTAGAACCAAAAATTCGAAGACATGTGACATCCACCAACCCGCACTGGGCCCGCGTGGTGGATTACAGCCCATTCCCTCTCACAGAGAGGAGGCCTGTGTCCCAGCAGTGGGAACATTAATAGGCTGATGATGTGATGATGTGACGGGGGTCCGGTTGGACGTAAATCTTGGAGTCTATTAACGGCGTTTTCATAGAGTGGCGCCAACCAACGGTAAACGAAACAGCCTCAGTGAACGCTTTCAAAGAAGGTTTTTATTAGGATGTTATGATTCAAAGGTTACTGGATTAGCTAATTGATTTAAAGTCAAGTCAATGGTTGGGAACTATGTATAGTGAGTGTACAATTACCTAAATCATCAATCATCACTCTTGCTGAGGCTACTTTTTATTCCGAAATTATTCAATTATAGTTCCTGTGGGCGTGGTGTGTATTTGTGTATGTCTATGGCCTCATATCTCCAAAATGGATGATCCGATTTCGAATTTGGTTGTTTGAAATAGGGCGTTGTCGAGAGTGTTCTTAGCTATGTTTGATGAAAATCGGTTCAGCCGTTCAAAATTTATGGGCGTTTTACTGTTTGAATCGGGGTGTTTTCGCAATATATCGTGTCATAATTAAGTGTTCAATAGATTGTCGATCGAAGCGTGTCTACTACTAAATGAATTATAATAATAATAATAATTTATTTATTTCAGACAACAAAAAGGTCCACACTGACAAAATACAATACTTAAAAGGGTGTTAGTAACAATATAAAAATATAAAACTTATAACCTATGTTAGTGCTTACTTACTAAGATGTTAGTGACAATTTATCTTATGACCTAAGTTATTACTTATATACTAGGATGTTAGTAACCATGTGGCTTATGATCTATGTTAGTACCTATACACTACGACAGACAGTGTTGTTTTGATGAGATGTCCCATTATAGGACTCTCATCAGGCCTGTCAGCTATCACCCTCAGGAGGCTGTTGCCACTGCCACGCAATCTGGCAAGCAGAGACGCACTTTTCTTCCGTACGACAGCTGAGAAGCTGTCGACTCGGGCTTCTGCGAACATCTCTGACGCACTGCAGTAACGTGGCAGCCGCATCAGCGCCCTGAAGGCGTTATTATATTGGACGCGCAACGCATTGACGGCACGTTTGGTACAGCTGATCCATAGGGCGCTCGAGTACAGAGATGTGCAGTATGCTTTAAAAAGCGTGTGTTTGACTGCTGCTGTACATCTAGCGAACCTACGGGCCAACATGTTCGCCCGTACCGCCAATGCCCTGCGTTCCCGTTCTATATCACTATCGTCCTTAAGGTCGTCAGCAATGAAATGCCCCAAGTATTTAAACTGATGTACCCGACGAATCGGGACATCGTATATTTTTACTGGTGGCACATTCACTGGACATTTCTTGCCAACAGCCTTAAAGACCATGAGTTCGGACTTCTTCACATTATATAGCAACCCATGGCCGGCAGCATAATCCTCACATATTTTGACCAGTTTCCTCAGAGCACAGACCGAGGGAGCCAGCAGCACCATATCATCCGCGTAGCTGATGTTGTTAAAACACAACCCGTCAACAAAACAGCCCACATGCGCACTGCTGAGTCCCTCGATCAATGCGTTCAGATACAGGTTAAAAAGATTTGGGGAGGTTAAGCCCCCCTGCCTCACTCCACACTCCAACCTGTACGGTAGAGAACAGTTGTTCCCCCACCTTACTACGTTAGTTTGGTTGCCGTACCAGTACCTAAAAACGTTCAGTAGCTCATTGGGTATCCCTGTTGCCTTTAATTTATCCCAAAGAATGTCGTATGAGACTAGGTCGAAGGCTTTAGAGAGATCCAGAAAAGCCGCGTAAACCGGTGTACTCCTGTCAGCGTAGTACCTGACAGTGTGCTTAAGGCACACGATTGCACTTTCGGTGGATAAGCCAGGTCGGAAACCAAACTGCGCATCGTGCAAAGATATATATTTTTCTAGCTGTACATTAAGCACACTATCAAGCACCTTAGCGACAATCGTTGCCAGAGAAATAGGCCTATAGTTCGACCGATCTGATGAGTCTCCTGTTTTGTTTTTAATTACTGGCACGACCACCGTCCTCATCATACTGTCAGGCAAGTGAGAGTGTGCGATACAAACATTAAACAGTAATGCCAAAACTCTGGGCAAGTGGCAACCCGCATGCTGCAAGTGCTCGATACTGAGTCCATCGTGACCTGGGGATTTCCCTCTTTTCATATTTTTAAGAGCTATCTTAACTTATTATATAGCATGAAATAAAAATGTGTCTGGATATTTTTAAATTTTACTTATTAAAATATTAAATAATTCTTTAACAAAAAAATTAAACCGATTTCCAAAACAAAATACTACAAAGCGAAAAATAACTTATACATATTATACCTATTTTTGTTCGTTTTTGACACCGACTGGCGAATATAAAGTTACACATAGAGCGACTGCTATGTCACCGCCGCAACCCAGTAAAATGGTAAAACGGCAACCCTTGGCAAGACTGTCCTCCCATACAAACAAAAATATTCATCACAATATAACTCACTCAATATTCTCTCTTTGTAAAAGTTATATTTTAATTAACGCTACCAAAAGATTCTTGCAACGATCTTTAGAACAAAACGAAAAATAAGTACATTAAAATCTGATGTGGTCTGAGGTGATCTGATGAAAACTGTAGTAGTGCCGATTGTGAAGGATAAGACTGGGGATACATCGGATCTGTCGAACTACAGGCCTATATCGCTGGCTACTGTCATTGCCAAGGTGCTGGACGGTTTGCTTGATAGGCATATGGCAACCCGCATTTATTTGCATGATGCGCAGTTTGGTTTCCGACCTGGTCTCTCCACGGAAAGTGCCATACTGTCCCTCAAGCATACTGTTCAGTACTACACGTCCAGGAAAACGCCTGTTAATGCTTGTTTCCTGGACCTTTCAAAGGCATTTGATCTGGTATCGTACGATTTGCTGTGGCAGAAGCTGTTAAATGATACCTCAGTTGATAGGGAGGTTGTATCAATACTCCGGTTTTGGTATAACAATCAGGTTAATTGTGTTTGGTGGGCAGGCTCGATGTCGGATGTGTATAGGCTGGAGTGCGGTGTGAGACAGCCTGACCTCGCCTCGCCTCTTCAGTCTGTACATAAACCGGTTGATCGTCGAGCTCAGCAGCACTTATCAGGGTTATTATGTGGACGGAGTATGTGTCAACAATATTAGTTGCGCTGATGATATGGTGTTGCTGAGCCCGTCGATTAACGCAATGATGAATCTGCTTACGATATGTGATAGGTTTGCGGGGGCCCATAGGCTCAGATACAATGTAAAAAAAAGTGAGGTACTAGTCTTTAAGGCAGGCACTAAAACTTACCCAATTGTACCACAGTTGAAGCTTTGCGGAAGATCCTTAAAGCAAGTAACAAGTTTCAAGTATCCTGGCCACTGGGTGTCCGAAGACCTCAAGGACAACTTGGATATTGAGCGTGAGCGCAGGGCGTCTGTTCGCTGCAATATGTTGGCTCGAAGATTTGCTGAATGCTCGACTGACGTAAAAGCTACGCTGTTTAGAGCGTATTGTCAGTCATTCTATACATGTAGTCTGTGGGTCAACTACACGCGGAGGGCATACAGCGCTCTGCGAGTTCAATATAATAATGCATTCAGAATATTGATGGGGCTGCCACGCTACTGCGGTGCATCAGGCATGTTCGCAGAGGCAGAAATTGATGGCTTCCACGCAATCATGCGCAAGCGATGCGCCTCTATGATCCGCAGGGTGCGTGGCAGCCCCAACAGCATACTGAAAACTCTAGCAGACAGGTGGGACAGCCCCATACTGGGACATTGGATGCGCCTACATGCCAGTGAGGCGTACAAGTATAAGTAATTGTATCTGGTAGTTATAAGTTGTAATAACATTAGTTTGTCTGTATTTCATGTTTTATTAGATTTTTTATTTGAATTTTATAGTCGGTTTTATAATTGGACATTTTAATTTTGTGAAATTTTAGTTTCATGAAATTTTATAATTGGACATTTTCATTTTAAATTTTCTGACATTTCAATCTTGTTTCATTCTAGTTTTATAAATTTTAATTAAATTTTTGACAATTTAATCCGATTTTTTTTTTATTTGTTTTGTCATTCTTATTTAATTTATACATTCAATCAATTGTTTTCGTGTCATGTACTGATTACTAACATTAATTATAAGATTGTACTAACAAAAAATGGACTCCACAATTGTCTGAATATGAAATAAATATAAATATATAAAATGTTTTTGTGCAAAAGTTATTTTTAATAACTTTTTCTTTTAAAATTTTATTAATAGGCTAAGCGATACTTCAGCGCGACATTGGGTGAAGTTTTGCAATTTGCCAAGGAGGTTCTTCTATTTGTACTGCCACGTAAGATGTTTATTATGAAAGTTGGTCTTTGACTTCGGCTTCTTATTTGTTGAATTCATGCCTCAAAAGTCTAAGACGAGAAAGTTTAAAACACAAGAGACACCGCCGCAACTTTTAATTATTTTTTATGACAAGTGCATACGCACCAAACGTTTTGGGAATACTTTTATTATGCGTACAGCAAAAGAGTACAATTCCCTGCTGGAGTCTGTATTTCCTGATATCAATCGTGCTGCATCGTCGACCACATCATCGCTTACCATCAGGTGAGTTAGTGGTCAAGCGTGAGCCTATCATTAGTAAAAAAAAAAGTATGAATAATAAAGTAATTTTTAAACTGCCTCGTTGGTGTAGTGGTTGTAAACGCTACTGCTGAACACGAGGTCTTGGATTCGAATCCCGAGTCGGACAAAGTGCTATTGAGTTTTATTGAGCAGCCTGGCGTCTGGACTTGTGCCCAGTTAATGGTAACAGGCTCCCCCCTGGGTTAGGATAGGTGAACCCCCTTTTCCGCACTTGGACTCTCATTCCGCACTTAGAAGCTCATCACGCATAACTGCATGCAGACCTCCTCTCTTTGAGAGAAAATGGCTGTAATCCACCACGCGGGCCCAATACAGGTTGGTAGAGGTCACATGTCTTCGAATTTTTGACTCTAAGACATGCCGGTTTCCAGACGATGGTTTCCTTCACCGTTTTGTGAGCATTGGTGATGCCCAAAGTAAAGCGCCTGCCTGGGTTCGAACCCACGACCTACAACTTCTTATTCGCGGCCGTTACCACTGGGTCGCCACTACTCACCCTCTATTTCATGGAACTTAAAATATAACTGGCGAAATATAGGTGAACCTAGCCCTTCCAAGCAAGCAGGCGTGATGTTATGTTAAAAAAGCAAAATGTAATATTCCAGTGACAAATATTGACGCAGATCCTCGTTTTTCAACTCAGAGATATTTTCATAAAATATGCATTGAAACGTGACGTCATTAAGTCAGATTTCAGCAGCGAGTGGCCGTAGATTACATTAATGACTTGTCATCCGACGCCCCAAGTTTCCGGAGGCCCAGTTTTAATACAAAAAATGGCCTCTGAATTTTTATCCCAGTCTCCTCGATTAATTATGTATTCAATTCAAAGAAAGTCAGTAAGCTAATAATTCTTTGGAGTGGCGCCTTTTGTTTCTTCAGACGTTGACTGAAACAAATTCGTTCATCTTTTTAACCGACTTCCCAAAAAGGAGGAGGTTCTATGTTCGACTTCAAGATTGTTTTTTTTTGTTTATGTTCACCGATTACTCCGTCAATTGTGGACCAATTTCGAAAATTATTTTTTTGTTTCGCATGTCTGTTTGTTGTTTATAACATTTCATAACATGACATCACGCCAGTTCGCTCTTAAGGGGTAAGCAGATCTCTCATTTCACCGGTTATGTTCAAGTTTCATGAAATCTATTCTGGCGAAATAGTTCCCTTACTAACTTGCCTATTAGGTACGTACAACAAAAAAGTGAAAAATAAAAAAACTTTTTGCAAAAAAATACTACCGACTTCCAAATACAAAACTACAAAGTGAAAAATAACTTAATTTTTTAAAGTCGGTGTCCATAATGCAAAAAAATGGTACCTACGAAAGACACCGACTTTAAAAAATTAAGTTATTTTTCACTTTGTAGTTTTGTATTTGGAAGTCGGTAGTATTTTTTTGCAAAAAGTTTTTTTTGTTTATTTCAGTTTTGATTAACTTTGAAGGCAGGTGTGGGTAGGAACGTGTTTATTGGATCGTGTGGGGTAACAAGTGATCCTTCAGACTGGAAAGGGAGGAAGGTAAAGCTTCGCATATTTTGCGTAATGCTCACAAATAAATATAAAGCGAAGTCGAGTACCTACGCAGTCGGAGCCGCACTGGTAATATATTATGTTTACTGAATAAGAAAAACCTTGATATTCTCGGCAATATTTTTATGAACTTTGATGTTTTTTCGAGCGAAAACATTCTGAACAAGTTTATATCTTTATCCGTTTATGCTTTTGGTTTTACATAGCCACGCATGTTAGTACTTATATAGTCTTCAGCGGCTAATCATGTTATTAGGAACTACTATTTTCTGACCTTTAGGATAGAATATATGGATCCCCTTTTCCGCACTTGGACTTTCATTGGGTCCGTTGTGCGGCAAGGCCTCCTTTATGTGAGAGGAAACGGGCCGTAATCCACCATGCAAGCCCAGCGCGGTTTGGTGGATATCACATGTCTTCGAATTTTTGATTCTAAGTCATTCCTCCATATGTTTTCCTTCACCATTTTGAGAGCAGTGGTGATGAAATAATTTACACAAAGTAAAATGCCTGCCTCTGTTCGA
The DNA here is from genome assembly GCA_964057195.1 of Orthosia cruda. NCBI lineage: Eukaryota > Metazoa > Arthropoda > Insecta > Lepidoptera > Noctuidae > Orthosia > Orthosia cruda. The sequence goes on from OZ059857.1 coordinate 9,906,911, forward strand.
ACCGAAGTCACGGCCGTTACCACTGGGCCAACACTGCTCTGACCTTTACAAACCAATCAATTTGATTATGCACATGATTTTATCTTGACTAGTCCACTAGGAGAAGTGCAGAAATATTTAATTTAATTACGTAAGAAAATACCGAGATGAGGACAAAGATTAGAGGAACCCGAGGTGATCCGCCTTTCGTGCTCGTTCGGGGCCGGGCACAGAGTAACAAAGCACCTCGGTGGGCACTGCTAGACATTGCATTGTCAAAAAATTCCAAACAAACCAAGCGTGTCTGTGAGTGTCTAAGATTATAAGAACCAGACGTGATCTCCCTGTCGTCCTTGTTTGGGGCCGTGCACAGAGCACAGAGTCGACTTAACGGACACTGCTAGAGACGGCATTGTCAAAATATTCCAAACAAAGTAAGCGCGTTAGTGAGCGTCAAAGATTAGAGCAACCCGAGGTGATATTTCGTCCTCGTTTTGGGCCGGGCACAGAGCAGCGAGGTGCCTCCGGAGGCACTGGCAGAGCCGGCATTGTCGAAATATGCCAAACAAACCAAGGATGTCAGTGAGTGTCTAAGATTAGAGCAACCAGAGGTGATCCACCTTACGTCTCGTATGTGGCTGGGTACAGAATAAGAATAGAAATACATTTAGTCTACTCATGACAATAGCAACAATCTCAAAGCAGAATCACAAAAAAAATTGTAAGGGTTACTAACTCAGCAATTGCTGGATGGCAGACACCCAGTAATGGTTTTCATCTAGGTGCCTCGGCGGGCATTGCTACAGACGGCATTGTCCATAAAAACCAAGCATGTCAGTGAGTGTTCAAATCACATCAAATTATTTATTTTTGCAGAAAACACTGTTGCAATGGTGTTATTTAAAGTACATGTTTCAAGTGATTCGACCGTAAGGCATGCAAAATGTGTACAATTATGGTTTATTAAAATCAAGATTGACATTGAAACATAAAATTAGATTAAATATTTTAAGATATTAAATTAATGTAATGTCCTCCTTAAAACTATATTAATATAGATTATTCAATAATCATATATAAATTAAATTAATTCAATAATAATAATAATCAAAATATTTCAATGTCATTCCTAGTATTATTACAATAAATGAACATAACAATTATATGAAGATTCATGCATAATTGTTTTATTATTTGATGTCACTGTGAGGTCTTGAGTTTGGAAAATTTATCATTTAAGTAGTCATTCAAATTACAGTAACATTTATCAACTAAAAGGCCGTTTAGATAAATCTTTTTTTAAATAAGACAGTATTCTTTGCCCTTATTTCTTTAGGAAGTTTTTTGAAAATTTCAGGAGCCATCCGAAACACACTTTTGTGCATTAATGTGGTACGGGTTTGGCTTACATAGAGGCGAAGTGCGTCACGTTGTTGCCTATTATTGACTTCTGAGGCCAATATAAATAAGTTATGATTGACCTTAACAAACAACGAAATCTCATAAATATATAGGCTTGGGAGAGTTAGAATTTTGTACTCCTGGAAATACGGTTCACAGGTCTCAACTATTTTAAGTCCAAACATAGCCCTTATGTACCGCTTTTGTGCTTTGAAAATTAGGTCAATGTCAGTCGAATTTCCCCAAAAAATTACACCATACCTCAGGACTGGAGCAACCAAACCATGATATGCAGTTAACAAGGTGTTGTTAATTTGTAATCTGTTTTAATTCATGTAGCGCATATATACTGATTTATTAATTCTTTTGCATAGTGTTTCAATCTGGGATTTCCATTTTAATTTGTTATCTACATAAAGACCAAGAAATTTTGTTGTTTGTACGTCAGATACAGGTTCACCCTTATAGTTAATCTGAGGCATAATTGCTTTCATACGCTGATTAAAGTGGATTATTTTAGTTTTCCCTATGTTTGCCTGCAGATTATTAATGTCTAGCGATTTAATTATTGCATTTAGGGTACTGCTTATAACATGCTCATAAGACGTTCTGTCATTACATTTAATTGCAATGGTGCTGTCGTCAGCAAAAAGTGACATTGGGTTTGAGTTCGCGTGGAAGGTCATTAATGTATATTAAAAATAATGGTGGTCCCAATACACTTCCTTGCGGCACGCCATATTGTATTTTACGTCCCTTTGATAAGTATGTATCCTCCATCTTAGTTCTAATATTAAGTCTGTTAATTTGTGTATACTGAGTGCAGTTTTTGAGGTCAGTTTCAATTAATTTTAAGATGTTACCTCTTATACCATATGTCTCAAGCTTATGTAATAAGATGTCATGTACCACGTGATTAAAAGCCTGGGTCATATCCATAAAGATGGCGCAAGTTAGTATTCGCTTGTCGACATTAGACGTTATCATTTCCAAAAATTCATAGATGATACTTTTGTTCTGCCTAAATCCTGTTTGTTCTTTAGCTAGAATGTTATGGGTTTCAAAATATTTAACTAATTCATTACAAATATATTTTTCAAAAAATCGCACGGTTGGCGCATTGGTTGAGCGATTGACTGCTGCGCTGCGTGTCGCGGGTTCGATTCCCGCACGGAACAAATATTTGTATGATAATTGTTCCGGCACTGGGTGTTGTGTATGTGAATTTATATGTTTGTAAACGCACCCACGATACAGGAAGAAATTCCAAGTGTGGGGCAACGTTTTTTTTTAAATAAAATAAATAAATATTAAGGGGAATAGGTCTATAATTATTCATATTTTCTTTACTCTCTTTTTTATGTATCGGTTTAATAATTGCGACTTTTAATTTTTCAGGTTATACCAGTCTCAATAGACAAATTCAGAATGTAACGAAGTGGCCGCGAGTTACACCCTGTTACTAGCTTGATGACTTTAGTGCAGATACCGTCAAAACCTACACTATTGGTGTTTTTTAGACCTTTTTTGATTTGTTTTATATTTGGCAAATATGGCTTCATAAAAATTGATTAAGTCTAGATTTTAGGTATTGCTTATGCTGATCTTTGTGATTTATTTATTGATGGATTAATAGATGTTATCTTATCTACAAAAAAATATTAAATGCATTCGATATGTCATACGGATTTTTCACGATTTTATTATTTAATTTAATACATGGGATAGTTTCTAATGGCCTGTTCTGCTTTGCAGCGTTAATAGTTTGCCATACAGCTTTTGCTTTATTATAATTGTTTTGCGCTCGTTGGGTCAAAGACACAATCTTTCTTAGTCTTTTGGTGTATTGCCTTGGTTTTGTTTTGATTAATCTTTACTCAGTAATTCACGCTTTTTAGCACTACAAATCGTAATACCCCGTGAAACCCACTTGAGTTTTTTTTTATGGCTGTGTAGTTTTATAGTTATAATTTTGTTGGGAAAATTTTAGTGACCGTACCGTTAACCGTTGAATAAATATAAATGTATGGATCTATATATTGGACATATTTATTCCCGGGTATGAGTGCCCAGATGATCCCCGTCTTTTACACGGGTGAAACCGCTGTTAGAAATTGTTTGTGAATATTATAAGCAATGGCGTTTAAAGTCACCAGCTCGGTATTCCGAGCTCTGTAGACCCGGATGATACGCGAGCAAAGTACCGAAGATTTAATCGTGAATCACCCTCCATCAAACTGGATTAGGGATATGTAGCGAAATATTACCAAAATAAATCATAGGCACACAATTTATATCATGTATTTTTTTTTTTTTTTTTGACTTCTATCGAGAACGGTCGTATACCTACCATTCGCGCGAGTGAGCTACGTTAGCGTAATTCGCTGGCGCATCAAAATAACGCCGTCGTCGCCGCGTTGCGAAATCGGTTGGTCAAGGTCGCCGCGATGACCCAGTTATTTATTAATTATAGTGTAAACAGTGCAATCAAATATCAGTTAATTGTGAAGGTGTAGTGCCTATTTACCCTACAATGTCGCCAACAAAGATAAAAATTAAAACTGATCTGGAAAAGCTGTTGTATGACAGTTACATCCAAGAAAAATCAGAAAGAGAAAAGTTGGCAATTCTTGTTAATGATTTGCAGGTCCAAATAAAAAGCCTTCAGTATCAACTACAAAGCCGCCAAAATGAAAATCCCAGCTTAAGCAAGGAACAAGAAAATAACTGCCCCAAGGAGTTGGAAGCTAAGAGCAACATACGATTTGCTCATTCTGAAAAAGGAAACGTCGAGTATTGCACAGACGAGGAAGAACTCGCTAAAGAGACTGAGTGGATAAGGGCCAAAAGTAGGAAAAAAAGGAAGCTAAACACTTCCCTTTCTCCCCCACAACAAACCGCAACGAGCGCCCAAAAACAAAACTCATTGGAGAAAGAACAGACATTAGTCAAAAAAGTGCGTGCACCACCGCCAATCATTATAGACGGAGTCAAGAGCTACCAAATGTTTTACGACTCTCTGACTGAAACCCAACCAACTGAATCATTCACGGCCAAAATGATGAATGGAGACTGTGTGAAGATCAACGCTAAAACTGATGACTCTTATAGAGCGATTGCTAGGTTTTTGACAGAGAAAGACTATCATTGGCACACATATGAGAACAAACAGGCTAGGCCAATAAGAGTTTTAGTGAAAAAGTTACATTCTTCTTGCCAGCCAGATCGAATCAAAGATGATTTAATATCGCAAGGTCTTAAAATAGAAAAAGTTGACCACAAGTTGAGCTGGAAGACTAAAGAACCGCTCAATATGTTCGTACTTTCATTTCATAATGACGAGGATGTCAATAAAATCTATGCAACAAAGCACATTTTAGGGTGTAAAATTGAAATTCACCCTCTAAAAAATCCGAAACTCATTCCACAGTGTAAGAGATGCCAGGCATATGGGCATACTCATAAATACTGTAAAAAAGAGCCAAGGTGTGTAAAATGCACTGGCAAGCACCTTACAGCCGAATGTATTAAATCTCCGCAAGAGAAACCGAAATGCGTCCACTGTGGCTTACCCCACCCAGCCAACTACAGAGGGTGTGAAGTAGCCAAAGAGATGCAAATGATGAAAAATAAAAACATAAAAAAGAAAGTTGTTGTGCCAACAGCCCAACCGTTTTCTACAATAGGGAATCCTGACCAACACACACGGAAAGAAGGTGTCCAGTCAACGATTAAATCTGTTCAAGCCACCAAAAGTATTTCCTATGCTCAGGCTGCAAAACAAGGCACACAACCATCAAATCTAGAAGATAAGATAAATCAGATTTTAAAGTGTATTACTACATTTGACAAACGACTAGAGAAGTTAGAATCCAGCACCAAATCAGCTGCTCTTAATTATCATAAATGACTAATACACTAAAAATAATGGCGTGGAACTCGAATGGGCTCCTCAAACATCAGAATGAGTTACAGGCAGTCCTAGACACAGAAAATATAGACGTGTGTTTAATCTCTGAAACGCACTTCACTAAACAATCTTTTATTAAATTTAGAGGATACAAGATATATAATTCGCTTCACCCTGACAACTCTGCCAGAGGAGGTAGCGCGGTTATAATTAAAGAAAACCTTAACCATTACGAGCACAGTAAATTTGAAGAACCAGACATTCAAGCTGTGGCAGTATCAGTCAAAACCAAATTTTGTCACGCTTCCATAGCAGCTGTATACTGTCCTCCAAGGCACATGATAAGAAAAGAGCGATATTTGCAATTCTTTGAAGTTTTGGGTCAAAGATTCATCCTAGGCGGTGATTTTAATGCCAAGCATACGCATTGGGGATCACGACTGACTACAACAAAGGGAAGACAGCTCTTAAATGCAGTTAGAGACACAAATTGTGAAGTTATGAGCACTGGCAAACCAACATACTGGCCAACTGATCATCAGAAAATACCGGATCTCATAGACTTTTTCATATGTAAAAACATATCCACCAATTATGTTAGTTTGGAGGAAGAGTTTCTTATGAATTCGGATCACTCCCCGATTATACTAAGACTTAGTCAAAAAATTCTATTAAGAGAATACCTTTTAACTTTGGTTAACAAGTCTACAGACTGGGACAGCTTTGCGCTTGATCTAGATAATATAATCGACCTAAAAACTCCATTACAAAATCCGGATCAGCTTGACTCAGAAGTAAATAAGTATGTTGTTAACATTCAACAATGTGCTTGGAACAACACTCCACAGTTAAAACAAAAATATAAGGGGCATATCTATCCCAAAGATATTGTGCATTTACTATCAGAGAAAAGAAAACAAAGAAAGCGCTGGCAGCAAACAAGGTGCCCGCGGGATAAAACACTTTTAAATAACCTTACTAAACAATTAAAGAGGAAAATTATACAATTTGAGGATGAAACTCTGAACTCCAAACTTGTACAGCTAACAAACGACCAATCAACGGATTACTCTCTTTGGAAAGCTACAAGAAAACTAAAAAGGCCGATTATGCAAATACCTCCCATCAGAAACAGCGATGGAAAATGGGCCATAAGCAATGAACAAAAAGCGGTAAGGTTTGCCCAATACTTAGAAGATACTTTTCAACCCAATGAAAGTTCCATAGAAATACCTGAGAGTGCAAATGTATCACAAAACCAAAGAATTCGACTTGTAACTCCTAAAGAAGTTGTGAGAGAAATTAAAAACAACATAAGCTCGAAGAAATCCCCGGGTTATGACCTCATAACAGGAAAAATACTAAAACACCTCCCGCGCAAAGCCATAGTTAAGCTTACCAGACTTATTAACGCTGCATTTATGCTAAAACATGTACCTGAGCCATGGAAAGTTGCTGAAGTTATTATGATTGCTAAGCCTGGGAAGCCACCCCATGAAGCATCCTCTTATAGACCCATTTCCCTGCTGCCAGTATTATCGAAACTGTTTGAAAAACTCTTATTAAAACGGCTAAAACCAATAATAGAAGAGAAAGACCTTATTCCGAACCATCAATTTGGCTTCAGGGAAAAACATTCTACTATAGACCAGGTACACAGAATAACAAACATCATCGAAAAAACGCTCGAAAACAAGCAAGTCTGTGCCACCGTATTTCTAGATGTCGCACAAGCTTTTGACAAAGTTTGGCATGAGGGTCTGATATACAAACTCAGACGCATGCTCCCCGAATTTTCAGATATTCTACAGTCATATATAAGCAACAGAATGTTTAGGATAAGGCAAGAGGACGCATATTCTGAGCTAAAAACTATTAAGGCTGGAGTACCACAAGGAAGTGTGTTAGGCCCAATCCTGTACTTGGTTTACACATGTGATATCCCAGAGCTGGAAAACAACACCATAGCGACCTTTGCTGATGATACTGCTATTATGGCTACTGGTTCAAATCACAAAGAAGCAGTAGAAAAAGTTCAACTAGCTGTAAACAAAGTTTACGACTGGACACAAAAGTGGAAGATCAAACTAAATGAGTCAAAATCGATTCACATTGACTTCACAAATAAACACTGCGATTACCATCCAGTCTATATAAACGGCATGCAAGTGCCGTATGCAAATACAGCAAAATACCTTGGCATAACTCTTGACGCCAAGTTGCGCTGGAAATCTCACGTCAAAAAGAAAAGACAGGAACTCGATATACGCTACAAAAATATGTATTGGTTACTCGGAAGGAAATCCTGTCTATCAATACATAATAAAATTATAATATACAAGCATATTCTTATGCCAATTTGGACGTATGGTATCCAACTATGGGGCTGTACTAAACAAAACAATGTTAAAATTATACAACAGTTTCAAAATAAAGTACTCCGAGATGCTGTTAATGCACCATGGTACATCAGAAATGACGACCTTCACCGCGACCTTAAAATGAAACTCGTCACCACCGTTATCCAAAACTATGCTGAAGCCCACGAACACAGACTTCATCGACATGTGAATGTGGAAGCAATCCAGCTGCTAGATAACACGGACATAGTGCGTAGGCTAAAGAGAACTAAACCATTTGAGTTAGTGTAGTGTATAATAAGTGAATAAATAATAGCAACAATACTGTGCTATACATGTTGTTACATGTATAGCACAGTACTAAGTGTTTATAACATAATATCAGACTCTAAGAAAGTGCTACTGAACTATATAAAAGTGCAAATTGACACTATTCTTAGTCATAACATCATACAATATAATAATAAGTTAGAGTTAAATTGCTTATTAGTCTATTAAGGCTAGATTGTAATTTATTATTAAGAACCTTAGTTTTTAATAAAATAGAAAAAAAAAAAAAAATGTATTTTTTATACTGGGTTACAAGACTTGTGTGCAGCGATTATCGTTAGCCATTTTTCTGAGTAGACTGTAGGCGCAACGAATTTCAAGAATATAATAACATACTTTATAATACTACCTTACAAGTACCGCACCGTACTCTTACAGAAAAAACAAAAAATACAACCGACTTCAAAATAAAAACACTACAAAGTGAAAATTAACTTCAACTTTTGGTTTCTTCGTTTTTTGACACCGACTTCCGAAATTGAAGATATTTTTCGCTTTGTAGTGTTTTTATTTTGAAGTCAGTTGTATTTTTTGTTAAAAAGTTTTTTTATGTTTAGTTTTTATTTGTGGTACATAATGGACCATTTCTCCAAAGTGAAGCCAGAATAGAATAACCCAGAAACATGCAACTTAAACAAAAACGGTGGAATTAAAGTATAACAGGGTGAAGTGTTCACACCTGCGTACCCCTTTAGAGCGTGCTAAAATGATTATGAAATGATGTAAGCAATAAACAGACATGTGATTGCAGCTATCCCGAGTGATTTGCCGTCATTTATTGAAGAGTTCTGATGTATATCTCGAAGTTCTTCATCAGATCTTGATGAAAATGGAACCACATGACAAACACCAGCTTACAAATGAAAAAAGATTCATCGAAATCGGTCCACCCAGTAAAAAGTTATGAGGTAACAAACAAAAAAAAAAAAATACAGTGAATTCAAAACCTCCTCCTTTTTGCGAAGTCGGTTAAAAAGGTTTGCATTGATCATTTTAAAATAATTCTACAAATTAGTTTGACACAAAGTTATTATTATAGACACGAGTGACGTGGCTGTGAAGTATCGTAGTGTAGCATTCGTAACATGGTCGAAGTCGTCTCGTAGCAAGCAGTGACGAAACCCACATTGAAACACAAAATGATTTATCAAAGAAGCATCAACCATTGATGAGCCTTTTCGATCTCACTTGAGCAAAGAGGTTAAAAAGCCTGCTCACTAAAAGCACCATTCTTATCTACCAACCTACACTTCAATAGATCACACACAAAGAAACCTCCACAATGGACCCTTTAGCATTATTTACCAACGAAGCGTAAAGGTGATTCGATAAAAAGCTTAGTTACAGTATTCCCAGTAATCGCGGGCCATCCTCCCGCAATTTACCCGATAATGAGAGGAATCACCCATGTTCTGGACAGCATTGTTCTGTCCGCAAGTTATAGTACCGCTATCTGACAAAAACATATTTTGAGATTTAGAAGAAAAACCACGAAATAATAAAAATTGATGCTGTTTTTCAACTATAAATCACTTACTTGTTTCAAAAACTACATCTCTCTCTTAAGAGAGATGTATTTTTTTACACAAGTTTTTTTTTTTAAATATCATCTCGCTCTTTCGAATAGGCACATTGTTAGTTTATATCAATGATTAATCTAATCAAAATTCACTTTAACAAACCTCTCAATTTTGGGGTTATTTTTTATCTGGAATCTGTAATATTTATAGTAGAAAAATACAGCTTATGCCGATCGACAGAGAATGTTTTGCTAATTATAATGACATCAAAAACTAAAATCGTCCAAATATCAGATAGCAGCACTCTAGCTTGAGGATGGGAGCATTGTTGATGAAAGAATGCACAACGAAAATGATTGAGCGTGGACATTGCTTCGTTCGCGAAGGGATGGGTAATGGGATTCAGTTTCCTGTTTGTCGTACCCCTGTAAAAGGTGTTAGGGAATAATGAGTACGTGATTTATTGAGTTGTAATTTATAATTGTTTATTATGTCATTGGGGAATTTCGAGAAATTAAAGGAGTTTTTTTGTCGGTTGCGGCTCTGGTTACACAACCCAGTTACTAGGTAAAAGATAGGTATCCCTTAGTACCAGCTGTAGATAGTACATCAGTTATATCTTGAATGAATCACAAGCACTACAAAAGCAAGCCGCCATGACAGTGACAAATCAACAGCCATATTGGAACAATGATGGCTGGAATCGTCCAAATTTGTCGTCTGATACGATATATTATGAAGCGAATTCCCCCGGGGTTGTGTAACATCACTACAAGTTGGACCGGGATTGCAGTTCCCAAGTACAAATGGCAGTGACTTAGTCGGCATTCCGTGAGATGGGGATGCGGTAGATTTAAACTTTGTAACAACGTATGTAAGCAAAGGCAAACAAGGATGGAGGATTTGTGGTTGACTTCTGCATTGCTGTTGAATTTAATAAAATTATGTTCAGTTATTGTCAGAATATTGTTAAGTAGTTGCGACATAAGTACGTTCTTTACAAGGCAGTAAGTTATTAAGATAAGCTGATGTTTTTTTTTTCAAATAGTTTAATGTCTAACTAGAGTCAGTTGAGTATGGAGGTACTTTACATGGGTTGACTGACTATCTGACCTCTACGACAGTAACTGGGTAACACCATATCCCTTGGCAAGACTAGGGTCAGATATTATGGCTTTTGACTACCGTAACGACTGTCAAAGATCTACGAATGACAGTTTGGACAAACGGTTTAATCTGGTTTCCTAGGCATGGAGGAATCTCGGTGGATAGTACATGGTTACTCATAGACGGACCGACCCTCAGCTTGCTTCACCTAGAAAATCGACCACTAAAGAGCAGATTATGCATTTGCATGTGAAATTGTATATTCCCATTCTCAGCGGAAATAGCATATTTTGTCTAATATCTAGAGATGATGAATATTTTCGCTATTTTTAAAATATTTTTCGGTAGTTTAGGTATCCTATTGATAACTGTATTATTAAACTCTATAACCAAAATTTCGCCCATATACGCTAATAATTTTCACATATAACAATATTTTGATTGACTGATGACTATACATTTAGAACACCTACCTACCTGATTGTTTAAGTTTACAAAAAATGTCAAATCATTCTTCCTTTTACTGCATTATTATTGTCTACAAAGTTGTCACATTTTGATATATATTGATAATTTATAATTGTGTGATTCACTAACTGTATACTGATATACTTTTTGTGGTTTTATTTTTTATTTGGTTTTAAATCAAAACCTTTTGAATTACTACCATATTTTCCTTTTTTTTAATTTAACTTTCATGTTGCATATTTTACAATTTTTCATGCATATTTAAGGAATTTTTCATGCTTATTTGCATGAATATTTCAAGCTTTTTATGTAGGGTATAATCCGGTCCTTAGTTATCACTTAGCCCCGAACATGCTTACTTTTTTTATAAAAAGCAAAAATAATTAAACGAGGCCTTGCATATTTCAAGTGACTTAAACAAAACAAAACTGTTTGAGGCAAGTAAGTACCTGTTATAAGTAAGTTATTCCAGTAAATATTGATTGGTTTTGGTGATCTCATCCCTCCGCGTTGCCATCAAACTCTTAAGGATTTCGATCAACAGACTTATTTGCATCTACTAAGATAACATCGCTTTCAGCTTTGTTAAATCTGTCAAGGATATAAGACTACTTGTTTTCTTTGTCTTATGTAGCCTATTCAAACATACTACTTTATTAGAAATCGATTCCCATAACATTACCTACTAGATCTAAAGTGAAGGTTTCCTACTTCCTACTAATAATAAAATAAGACAGTCTCTATTTTATAGGGACCATCCAACCACACTATTCCCAAACCACTGCAACTCCTGAAAGCCAGAATCAACAGTGACCAGAAAAGCGCAGAGGCAATGAAACTCGACGAAGTCCCGGAGAATGAATAAACTGTCTTAGATCCCGCAACGAAATTAATCAGAAATGAATAAAGGAGGAGTAGGACAGTCTGTATGTTTGGATGCTCCAGATGTTTGAAAATCAATCACGCCTCACCGGCTGCATCAACTTGAATGAAATTGAAAGCACAGGTACCTAAACCTTACCCTACGGTTATGCATGTGTAGGGATGCTGTGCCTACTAACTACTAACCAACAAACAGAAAGCACTCGATCTCCTAAACCCAAAACGTCTATTGTAAAAATATTTTACAAATATTTTGCTACTTTTCTTTACAATAAAATAAATAAGGACCTCAATATATATCTACTTAATAAGTCTTGGTGTAAGAAAAAGGTACTCGTAACTAACTACTTCCCCATTTTTAGGCTTCCGTACCCAAAGGGTAAAAAAGGGGAAAGAAGGTAGTTAGTTTCTTAGTTCCCTCTTACTAAGACTCCATTGTCTGTCTGTCTGTCTTTCACCAGGTTGTATATCATGGATCGTAAAAGCTAGAAAGTTGAATTTTTCACAAATGGTTTATTTCTGTTGCCGCTATCACAAAAAATAACTCAAATATTTAATTTATTCTAATAACAGAATAAACTAAATATTTAAGTGGGGCTCCCATACAACAAATGTGATTTATTTGCCGTTTTTTGCGATTAGTAAAGAACCGTTAGAGCACGAGTCCGACTCGCCCTTGGCCGGTTTTTATGAGGAAACAGAGAACCTGATTCTTACTCAGAAATAAAAACCGGCCAAGTGCGATTCGGACTCGCGCACGAAGGGTTCCGTACCTGGAATCCATTCCTGGAATGAAATTCAGCAGCAGCAGTTGGCTCCGGACAGCCAGGCTTTATGCCCGGTTGATGGAAATAGTCTCGTCCCAATTATATAGAACTTAACATAGCTAGCAAAAATGGGAATATAATAGTTCAACTATTGTTTAACCCTTCGGGGAATACAGGCATGATATGTTGTATTACAATGTTTCAGTTTGTATAATATACTTGTTTACAGTCCACTCAGGTATTGCCTGTAATGGCACGTAAACTGTTATGTATCATGATGTAGAATGTACGAGAGTATTATCTGAATTCGTAGCGCTTCGTAGCGATGTTGCTACGGTTGACTTGCTACGGCGTAGCAGATACTACGGATGTCTACGTAGAGATCTATCTGTTGGTTCAGTAAGTTCGTTTGACTGACTAAAACATTTTGACTATGAGTTTAATTAGTTTTTAAGTATTTTGATAAGGAAAAGATGGCGATATCTGTTTATATAATAATTATTTAGATCAGGAATCGAGCAACGGAGAGGGAGTATTTTTACTATTGATAGGCTCGCGTTCGAACAGTATTTCACTTGATAGTAACCGATGATGATGTGGTGATGATGGAATACGCCTCTCTCGGTGTTTTAAATACGAGATTATCTTAAACCAATTGATAAAAAAGATAAGTGAAGTACTTCTAAGCTAAGTTTAACGATAAAATATTTTTTTATTAAAGTCTAATGTATAAAATGAATTTTATTAACAGACCAGCTACTAAGTTCCAAAGGTAATTCCTTAAAAGCCCTAAAAATAAAACGGCAAGCTTACCGATAAAGTAATAAAAAATTAAGGCGCCGTATATCAAAGAGGTGACCCTCTCTCTCCTTGGGGTCACATCGAGGGATACATTGTCGCAGCCTCGCAGGTAACGGGTTGTCTATAACATTTAATATTTATGGCACTACAGAGAGATATTTAGCCACTATTTATATTTTTAACATATTGTCTTGGATTTTTTTCTAAGGTGAAAATTAAAAAAATAATGCAAATCTTGGACATCTTTTAATCCAACTCATATTATAACTGTGTAAGTCCGACTCTGTATGTTGGGGTGTTTATATATATGTTTGAGAAAAATGTGTGAATAATTTCAATAGATAAAAATTGGAACACGGGTAGATCATGCACGGCTTAGATTAGAACATCCCACCCATAAGTTTCGGGACCTATACATTTTACGTAGGTAGAACTGTTGCGAACACCTGTTCTACTTGATAGCTACAACCTGGGGGTCTTTAAGTCAGGAGTTAATAGTATACTCCTAGGCAAGCGTGCTTCACCGTCGACAATATCATTGCTTACCATCAGGTGAAATAGGTACTGGTCAAACGTGAGCCTAACAACAGAAAAAACATGGATACTTTTATCTCAGTTGTCAGCTCCCGTATAACAGCATTCAATTTTTACACGGGGAAGCCGTAGACAAATGCTATTAAAACACATTATACGAAAAATTGAAGCACACAATTTATAACTCAATATCTATTTTGAAGCTTAATCCATCGCCTACATAATCTAATAACATTTCTTCAATAACACACTCAAATTCTACTTTTAACCTTTCAGGTTGCCTGCTGAAAAAGGAAAACATACATAATAACTCATTTTTAGTTGCTATTTTTAGCAATTTAAAGAAAGAAATATACCTATTTTATTTCTGCCTCATCACCAGGCTCGAGATCAGGGATGTTAAGGAGCTCCGTAACCGATACTATCGGCTATCCGAAATAACAACCATCCATAACCGTAACCGAATCTGATTTAAAAGTTTCGGATAGGGGCGGCGCGGCGTCTAAAAATGAGACGCGTTATGACAGGTTATACTGGCCGGCCGAACCGACACACTTGCCACGCGCGTCACCTGCATATTTGTTTTTAATCCGAAATAATGCCTTATCAGTAACCGTACCCGAAACCAGTTTAATATTGTTTCTATACTTATCCGTATACATATCCGAAATTTCATATCTATAACATTCCTGCTTGAGATTAGGGTATTAATCATTTTATCTCGAGCTGGCGCTGTAAGTAGGTCATCAGAGGTCACCGTGCGACGAGGCTGGAGATGGACGCTTACTTCCCACTTTTTGTCGGGATTAATGCTATTTTTTTATTTATAATTATGTGTCGCTGATTAATGAACATACTTTAGTTTGTGTATTAAACATTCTTAAAACTAATGTCTGTAATAAGTTTAGGTGGAAGGATGAGTGAGGCTTTTTCAAGGGGCGGGATAATACGAAGTACTAAAATTCCATCATTATCACCAGTCGCGACCTTATCCCAATAACTTGGGGTTGGCCTTCCTTATCCTTTTTCTCCCTTGTGCACGGTCTTGGGCAGTAATGCTGTCCAAACTTTCTTCTAACAGGTACTAAAAGGTAAACTACAAGGTAGGTAGGTAGTACTAAAATTCCAAATTAATATATTCTCTATTCGGCGCGGCAAATCTCTGTCATCAATTTAGAAAACATTTCATAGTATTTTTAGTGATTGTATATTTTATTTCAGTAAAGATTCAGTTTTACTTAAATTGACATATTTTAATAGAAACGTCTTAGATCAAACAGTAATTTATCAAAGCCTTACAATTTATTACGCATCGATGAATCTTGAACACTTGAAATAACCCTAAATCCGGTGGTGGCCGGGTTGTAACGGCCGCGATTTACAAGTTGTAGGTTGTGGGTTCGAACCCAGGTAGGTGCTTTATTTTGGGCAAACTATCCATCACCATTGCTCTCAAAACGGTGAAGGAAAACATCGTGAGGAAACCGGCATGTCTTAGAACCAAAAATTCGAATGACATCCACCAACACGCACTGGACCCGCGTGGTGGATTACTGCCCATTCCCTCTCACAGAGAGGAGGCCTGCAAGCACAATGGACCAAATGCGAGTCTAAGTGTGGAAAAGGGGTCCATCTATCCTATCCTAACCCTAATTCCGTAATGAAAGCGAACTTGAAATATACGAGAACTTTTAATTATAGATGGTTTTAGCCCTAAACAAGACCCGGTTGTAAATATGTAACGTAATGCAGCCCTAGCCCCTAAATTCATTGCTCAAGTATGCAAGCTTCGATTCTAAAGGTTGCAGCCCTGACATAATGCTCGGACACACTGATTGCAGGGAGTGCAATACAGGACGTATATACTCATAGGGCATAGCAGAGTGCAACATTGCACAGTTTAAAGTTGTAATGAGTATCAGTATTTTTCTGTTCATTATACTTACTAGCAGTATACTATAGTTATGGCGGCTAAGTTAACGATGTCCTTTAATTTATGGGCCATGACTTTAACTGAGTTTATTTGAAGGACCTCTATGTATCCTTCAAACTCCGTTGGGAAATGGTCCTTAGAACTTAAATATAAAATATCCTTATGTTAGGTTAGGTGTCCTTAGGGCGGGGTGCGGGTCAGGTAACCTCCACATTGGCCTAGTTGGTTGCTGGTCTCTTTCGGATACGTCCGGGGGGAAGAGCAACCCGCTGGGCTGGTGCACCCCGGGCACCGTCAATAACTTCCCATTCGTGGGTTCTTGTTGGCGGTGGCGAATACCTGACAGGGGGGGATGTCGCTCTGGGTGTTCCCCTGATTAGCAGGGGACACTCCAGACGCGACATAGGGGGGCTAGGTTGGGTAGGCTACTTTGGGTAGGTAGTTTAAGTTAGGTTGGGTAGGTAGGTAGGAAGTGATGACTTGTCGTTGCCGGCCCTCCTTTGGCGTGGGATGGTCGGCAGGGACAAGTCTGTGGAAGGAGGGGGCGGCGGAGCGTCGGTCTCGACGCGCCGCCGCACACGCGGAGGGTGGCATCTGGCCTTCGCGGGCCAGATGCCGCAACGTAGGGGACCGTAATGGTCAGGAGCGGTGGAGGGCACGGCGCAGCACACCGTCTAGGTGTGCCCAGCGGGGGCGTAGCTGCGCCATGCCCTGAGGAGTTGTCGGGCGGGACCTCTCGCTTCCCGGTGTGGTGAATTCCATGCTGGGGGGTGGGGGGTCCTGGGCGGTGGTTGTCCCCCTTTTGCGAGATGGCGTCCTCGCAAAAGAGGGTGGCGGAGAGGGGGTGGGAGGGGGCGGTCGTACGATCGTTTCCTCCCACCTCCCGGTGGTGACTAGCGGGCGATGGCGTGGGGGCCGCCTTAGCCTGCATTGCACTAGTCACCACCCTTGCGGGCGGGAACGGCCGAGCACTCGCGGTCGTTCCCGGGCCCCTCCACTGAGGGAGGGGCGTGAAGGGCCTGCCCTAAAAGGCGGGCGGTCGTCGGCGGAGGACTGGACGTAAAGGCTGTGCCGGTTTCCCAGTCCTCCTCCACAAAGACGATGCGGGAGTGCCGCTGGGTTATTTTAGTGGGTATACCGGGCTGGGGGGCCCGGGGAGTCCCACATAGCCCCCCATTCCCCCAATGGGTGGGTATGCGTAATGCATTTTTTCCCAGCGCCATCAAAAAAAAAAAAAAAAAAAAAGGTGTCCTTAGGGCGGGCGGCCTGCGTGGAGGCCAGGAGGGCCTTCACGCGGAGCCGGCGGCGCACCAGCCGATCTCAGGCCGGCGAGGACCGCCTCTACGCCTCTTACCTAGAGGCAAAGGCGGTCCTCAAGTCGGCAATGTGCGCCGCCAAAGACTCGGCGAGGGCCGAGATGTTGGAGGGTCTCGACAGGGACCCATACGGGAGACCGTACAAGCTGGCGCGGAGCCAGCTGCGGCCCTACGGTCCCCCCCTGTCGGAGACCCTCGAGCCGGCATTACTGGATGGGGTGGTCCGGTCCCTGTTTCCGCGCAGGACCGACTTCGCCCCACCAGCAATGGACCCCCCGCAGGAAGCGGTTCCGCCGGAGGCGGAGATCCCACCGGTGACGGAGGACGAGATCCGGTACGGGATTCTTCGCCTCCGCGCGAAGAAAACGGCCCCTGGGCCGGACGGCGTCCCTGCACGGGTGGCGGCGATAGCTGCCTCTCAGATGCAGGACAGGTTTCGGGACCTCTTCAGCGCGTGCTTTGCGGCTGGGAGGTTCCCGAAACTGTGGCGGGAGGGGCAGCTGTGCCTCCTCCGTAACGAGGGACGTCCGGTGGACTCCCCCTCGGCATACCGGCCCATTGTTCTTTTGGATGAGGTCGGTAAAATGTTCGAGGGGATAGTCGCCGACCGGCTGAACAGCCACCTGCGGGGAGTAGGACCTGACCTGTCGGACGCCCAGTTCGGCTTTCGACATGGGCGTTCGACGGTCGACGCCTTGGCCCTGCTGAAGGGCCAGGTGCATGAGGCGGTCGAGTCGGGGGGCGGAGTGTTGGCGGTGTCCTTCGACATTGCAAACGTCTTCAACTCCGTCCCCCACTCGACCATATTGGAGGCACTCCGATACCACGGAGTGCCCCAAAATCTGAGGGCACTCCGATACCACGGAGTGCCCCAAAATCTGAGGGCGATCCTGGCCAGCTACCTGGAGGACCGGGAGGTCCTCCTGGTGGACAAGACGGCCAGGATCAGGAGGTACGGCGCGGAGTGCGGTGTTCCACAGGGGTCGGTTCTAGCCCCCCCCCCCTGTGGAACATCGGTTTTGATTGGCTCCTGCGGGGCACCCTCCTCCGGGGAACGAGCGTCATCTGTTACGCAGACGACACTCTCCTCGTTGCCCTGGGGAGGGACTTTAGGGCGGCGGCCTGTCTGGCCTCGGCTGGCGGATCCTTAGTGGCAGGTAGGATCCGCCGGCTGGGATTGAAGGTGGCGCTGCACAAGACCGAGGCCCTGTTCTTCCACGGGCCTCGGCAGCGCTACCCACCTGACGCCCACATAGTCGTGAAGGGCGTCAGGATAGAGATGAAGGCCCAGATGAAGTATCTGGGCCTAGTGCTGGACAGCAGATGGCGCTTCGGCCTGCACTTTAGCGGGCTGTCGACGCGCCTGCTGAAGGCCGCCGATGCCCTATCGTGGCTCCTCCCGAATCTGGGAGGGGCCAAGGAGCGATGCCGGCGCCTCTATGCCGGCATCCTCAAGAGTATGGCCCTGTATGGAGCCCCCATCTGGGCGGACTCCCTCCATAGGAGGGAGAACGCGACCGCCATCCGCAGGCCTCAAAGAGCCATTGCACAGCGGGTGGCAAGGGCCTACCGCTCGGTGGGCTTCGCGGCGGCGTGCGCTCTGGCGGGTACGCCTCCTTGGGAATTGGAGGCGTGGGTGCTCGCCAGAGTGTACGAATGGACGGCGCGGCGGAGAGCGCTCAGGGAGCCCCCCGCCGCGGAGGAGCGGGAGGCCGTGCGGCATGTCAGGGCACGATGCACCGCCGAAACAGACCGCAGCGAGCAGTGCTATCACTGCGGTCAGCCCGGCCACAAGGCAGCCCAGTGCTCCGCGGCGCCAAACTGCAGCCTCTGTACAGCTGCAGGGAGGCCCGCTGGGCATAGAGCGGGCGGAAAGGCCTGTGGAACACCTGCGCAGCAGCAGAAAAGGAGAAGGAGGGCCAAGGTTGCCGGGGGATCTTTACCCCCTCGTCAGCGTGGCTGCTCTACGGCCCACTCCCGGCTTAGGAATGGAGCGGAGGGTATGGATTGCGCATAATGGCGCTCTACCATTTCCTCCAGGGCAATATCAACCACTCTGCCAGAGCTCAGGATCTCTTGCTCCAAAGCATGGCAGAGTGGTCGATTCACGTGGCTGTGGTCGCCGAGCCATATTTCGACCCACCCAGGGATAACTGGGTTGGAGACCTCGACGGTTTGGTGGCCATTATTGGCGGGGCTCTTGTCAGCCCGTTCCGAGGTCATGGCTGGGTGGCCGCCCTCGCGGACGGCGTTGGCATAGTTGGTGCTTATTTTTCGCCCAACAAGAGTCTCGCCGACTTCGAGAGTTTCCTTGTCGAGTTGGGTGCCGTCGTAGGCCGACTCCACCCTCGCCCTGTGCTGTTGCTAGGGGATCTCAACGCCAAGTCTTTGGCGTGGAGATCCCCGGTAACCGATGCTAGGGGTGAGGCGCTGGAGGAGTGGGCAGTAACCACCGGCCTGGTCATCTTAAACCGGGGCTCGGTTTACACGTGCGTGCGACAGCGGGGCGGGTCAGTAGTGGACGTCTCGTTCGCTAGCCCTGCTGTCGCGAGCCGTGTCCGCGACTGGCATGTCGCCGTGGAGGTGGAGACGTTATCGGATCCCCGATATATCCGTTTCGACGTCTCCACCCAGACCGCCGGCGACCGCGGTACGCCAGCCCCGCGAAGGGACGGTCCACGCTGGGCGCGCAATCGCATCGACAGGGAACTTCTCGAGGAGGCCACCATTGTTCAGGCCTGGATCCGGGAGTCGGCAACAACCGGACCCATCGACGTCGAACAGGAGGCGCTGTGGTTCCGCGGGGCGATGACGCAAATCAGCGACGCGTCCATGCCCCGGGTCCACGCACATTCAGCGAGGCGCCAGGTGTACTGGTGGTCCGCCGAGATCGGACAACTGCGTGTCGCGTGCGTAGCGGCCAGACGCCAGTACACCCGATACCGAAGGAGACGTCGTCGGGTCCCTGACGAAGAAGCCGCGCTGTATGAGGTGTACCGCGCGGCGACGAAGACTCTGCGGCTGGCCATCGGCGAGGCGAAGAAGCGAGCCAGGGAGGAGATGTTGGAGACTCTAGACAGGGATCCTTGGGGGCGCCCTTATCGATCGGTTCGAGGGAAACTCCGAGCCACCGCGCCTCCACTTACGGAGAGTCTCCAACCCGAGCTGCTGGAGGAGGTAGTAGCAGCCCTCTTCCCGGCGAGAGCGGAGCATATCCCGCCGCCGATGGCTTTGCCCACGGCCGCAGAGTCTACAGAGGAGGACGCCATCAGCGTCCCGGAGGTGACACAGGCAGAGATGGGGGCGGCTGTGATGCGGCTCCGGGCCAGGAACGTGGCTCCGGGGCCCGACGGAATCCACGGCCACGTGTTGGCCCTTGCTCTGAAGGAGCTAGAGCCCTGGCTGAGAGGACTCTTCACAGCGTGCCTTGAGCGGGGCCAGTTTCCCACTCTGTGGAAATCTGGTCGTCTGGTCCTGCTCAGGAAGGCGGGGCGCCCTGCGGACTCGCCGTCCGCGTACCGGCCCATAGTGCTGCAAGACGAGGTGGGTAAGCTGTTCGAGCGGATAATCGCTGCCCGCCTCGTCAGCCACTTATACAGAGAGGTGCCGGACCTGGACGAAAGCCTGTTCGGCTTTCGGTATGGGCGCTCCACCATTCACGCGATATCGCAGGTGAGAGTCCTGGCGGAGGAAGCGGTGTCCCTGGGTGGGGTGATGTTGGCGGTGTCCTTGGAAATTTCCAACGCCTTCAACACCCTGCCCTGGAGTTTTGTTCGGGAGGCACTGCGGTATCATCGAGTGCCTCCCTACCTCCGCCGCATCGTCGGGGCTTATTTGGCGTAGAGGTGTGTCACCTACGTGGCACGTGATGGCGTCGAAAACCAGCACCGCATGTCGTGCGGTGTTCTGCAGGGCTCGGTCTTGGGCCCGCCCCTGTGGAACATCGGGTACGACTGGGTGCTGAGGGGCGAACTCCAACCGGGCGTAGACCTGACGCGTTACGCGGACGATACGCTGGTCACGGCCCGGGGGAGTTCGTACAGGGAGGCAGCGTTGCTGGCGACGGCTGCGGTCTCACAGGTGGTGAGCCGCATACGGCGCCTTGGCTTGGAGGTGGCCCTAAACAAGTCGGAGGCCATGGTCTTTCATGGCCCCCGGCGGGCGCCACCGCCCGAAGCCCATATTGTCGTCGGGGGGGCTCGAATCGCTGTCGAGTCAACCATGAAGTACCTGGGATTGGTGCTCGACAGCCGGTGGGATTTCGGCCCCCATTTCCGGCGGCTGGCACCCAAGTTGTTGGGCGCGGCTGGGGCGCTGTCAACGCTGCTTCCCAATCTGGGGGGCCCGAGCGCTGCCTGTAGGCAGCTCTACGTGGGGATCGTGCGATCGATGGCCCTGTATGGGGCCCCGATCTGGGCGGCTGACCTGACGGCCGGCAGCATCGCTGTTTTGCGGAAGCCGCAGAGAGCGATGGCCGTCAGAGTCATCAGGGGGTATCGCACGATCTCCTACGAGGCGGCTTGTGCACTGGCCGGATCCCCGCCCTGGGACCTGGAGGCGAAGGTACTCGCGTCACTGTATCGGTGGCGCGAGGAAGCGCGGGCGCATGGCGAAGGGCTGATGCAGCGACATATGGAGTTGCGTCAGTCTCAGCTTCGCGAGGTCCTGGTGGTGGAATGGCGGAACAGGCTTTCACGCCCTACCGCCGGCCTCATTACCATCGAGGCGGTCCGGCCAGTGCTCGAGCGCTGGCTCGGGAGGAGGCACGGCTCTCTGTTGTTTCGGGTGACGCAGGTGCTCTCGGGGCATGGTTGCTTCGGGAAGTACCTGTGTCGCATAAACAGGGAGCCCGACGCCCGGTGTCACCACTGCGTCGACTGCCGGGAGGACACGGCGTGGCATACGCTGGCAGAGTGTGCCGCTTGGGAGGAGCCACGCCGTGCCCTCATCTCAGAAGTAGGCAGTGACCTGTCGCTGCCGGCCGTAGTCGAATCTATGGTCGGCAGCGCAGAGTCCTGGGATGCGGTGGTATCCTTCTGCGAAACAGTCGTCTTGCAGAAGGAGGCTGCGGAGAGAGAGAGGGAGATTTCATCCGCTCACCCGATCCACAGCAGACGCCCCGGGCGTCGGCGGAGGGCGGACAACGCCCTCTTCCAACCCCCCTAAATGGGTCCAGGAGCGACGGACTCGGGGACGTCCGTCGCCCCCCACACATCAGGACCCGAGGTGGCGGCGCGTAGTGTTCCACGCGCGCCCCTCTTGATAGTCGCGGGGGGAGTCCAACACCTCACTCCCCCCCAACCCGAGATCGAGGCCCGCAGACGCGGGCCGGCACTAGCTGGGGGTTGCGGAAGTATAGTTGTTCCCGGGACCCCCAGCGTAGGTGTGAGATGGAACACCGGGGTGGTTTTTAGTCAGTATTAGTCTGACAGACCCCTCCGCCCCCCCTAGGGCGGTGGACATCCATCGAGGATTTTCCACCCCGGACAAAAAAAAAAAAAAAAGTTGTCCTTAGGATATAAAAAATATGTTAAGGTTAATTTCTGTTCACAGTCTAATAATGGTTTGAAGAGGTTTCCCTTTTATGTTTTCGGAATTGAGTTTTTATGTAAATATTTCTCCATTTAGTGTTCAAACAAAATTTGTTGAGTATATTATATTATTATATAGTGTTTTAGTATTATTGTCCGCTTGTGTTAGTGGCTTCACCCCCATGAAAGTCGTTGGAATTTATCCCAATTAGGCAAAAACGCCTGACATAAAAAGTATCCAATGTCTTAATCCAGTAAATGGCTTATCTTTTTGCCAAGTTTCATCCGACAGTTACTTTCGTATTTATAATA
This sequence comes from Orthosia cruda, assembly GCA_964057195.1. Classification (NCBI taxonomy): domain Eukaryota; kingdom Metazoa; phylum Arthropoda; class Insecta; order Lepidoptera; family Noctuidae; genus Orthosia; species Orthosia cruda. The sequence goes on from OZ059857.1 coordinate 9,930,062, forward strand.
TTAATTAGTATGGATCGCTTTCCTCAAATTAAATCCGATAGCTAAATAAGAAAAACAAAAATGCTTCGTGCCTTTGACTCGTAGAAGGGGATTCTTGGTATTACGATTAAATTGAGGTTGGTAGCCTGTCAACCCCAAGTGTTGCCGGTAACCAATTTACTTTTCATAACGATTGACAAGTCTTGTTTGTTACCTGCTGTCGCGAATTGAGGTGTGGAAAAGAGTAAATTGAAAACTGTTACTTGGTACTTGGCTGTTTACTTTAGATACCATTAATTAAAAAAAATCCTTCTGCCAGCACCTTCGCCCGTATGGAATTCGGAAAGTACTACTGTTATAAAAATGTATCCCATGTCCTTCTCCAAGATCCAAGTTATATCTATACCGTAATTCATCAAAATTGGTTCAGCTGTTTGGACGTGAAAACTTACAGACAGAATTACTATCACATTTTTATATTACTTTGGATTAGTATGGATACGTCGCAAAAACATCTACTATTTTTCCTTTCGAAGAACTAAATACTACCCAATGAAATGCCAAAACATTTCTTTCTATAGTGATCTTAAATTTTTACTAAAAAAATATATTTATTTATTTCACATAGGCCCACATGGGCACATATAATACGTCGACAAAAGGTGCACGGTTCGGGTTGGTCGTTTCCTATGGAGAAGAACCGGCAAGAAACTCCATGGTTACTCTTTAATAAAATAGTTTGGTTTTACAATATTTCCATGTTTAAACAGCATTAGTTATTAGATAGGGGGACAACGTCGGCCCGACAATAAGTCGTAAGAAACTAAAAAAAAAATATATATATTACATAAACAAAAGGTAAAGAGATAAAATGTGGCCCGACGGAATCCACGGCCACGTGTTGGCCCTTGCTCTGAAGGAGCTAGAGCCCTGGCTGAGAGGACTCTTCACAGCGTGCCTTGAGCGGGGCCAGTTTCCCACTCTGTGGAAATCTGGTCGTCTGGTCCTGCTCAGGAAGGCGGGGCGCCCTGCGGACTCGCCGTCCGCGTACCGGCCCATAGTGCTGCAAGACGAGGTGGGTAAGCTGTTCGAGCGGATAATCGCTGCCCGCCTCGTCAGCCACTTATACAGAGAGGTGCCGGACCTGGACGAAAGCCAGTTCGGCTTTCGGTATGGGCGCTCCACCATTCACGCGATATCGCAGGTGAGAGTCCTGGCGGAGGAAGCGGTGTCCCTGGGTGGGGTGATGTTGGCGGTGTCCTTGGAAATTTCCAACGCCTTCAACACCCTGCCCTGGAGTTTTGTTCGGGAGGCACTGCGGTATCATCGAGTGCCTCCCTACCTCCGCCGCATCGTCGGGGCTTATTTGGCGTAGAGGTGTGTCACCTACGTGGCACGTGATGGCGTCGAAAACCAGCACCGCATGTCGTGCGGTGTTCTGCAGGGCTCGGTCTTGGGCCCGCCCCTGTGGAACATCGGGTACGACTGGGTGCTGAGGGGCGAACTCCAACCGGGCGTAGACCTGACGCGTTACGCGGACGATACGCTGGTCACGGCCCGGGGGAGTTCGTACAGGGAGGCAGCGTTGCTGGCGACGGCTGCGGTCTCACAGGTGGTGAGCCGCATACGGCGCCTTGGCTTGGTGGTGGCCCTAAACAAGTCGGAGGCCATGGTCTTTCATGGCCCCCGGCGGGCGCCACCGCCCGAAGCCCATATTGTCGTCGGGGGGGCTCGAATCGCTGTCGAGTCAACCATGAAGTACCTGGGATTGGTGCTCGACAGCCGGTGGGATTTCGGCCCCCATTTCCGGCGGCTGGCACCCAAGTTGTTGGGCGCGGCTGGGGCGCTGTCAACGCTGCTTCCCAATCTGGGGGGCCCGAGCGCTGCCTGTAGGCAGCTCTACGTGGGGATCGTGCGATCGATGGCCCTGTATGGGGCCCCGATCTGGGCGGCTGACCTGACGGCCGGCAGCATCGCTGTTTTGCGGAAGCCGCAGAGAGCAATGGCCGTCAGAGTCATCAGGGGGTATCGCACGATCTCCTACGAGGCGGCTTGTGCACTGGCCGGATCCCCGCCCTGGGACCTGGAGGCGAAGGTACTCGCGTCACTGTATCGGTGGCGCGAGGAAGCGCGGGCGCATGGCGAAGGGCTGATGCAGCGACATATGGAGTTGCGTCAGTCTCAGCTTCGCGAGGTCCTGGTGGTGGAATGGCGGAACAGGCTTTCACGCCCTACCGCCGGCCTCATTACCATCGAGGCGGTCCGGCCAGTGCTCGAGCGCTGGCTCGGGAGGAGGCACGGCTCTCTGTTGTTTCGGGTGACGCAGGTGCTCTCGGGGCATGGTTGCTTCGGGAAGTACCTGTGTCGCATAAACAGGGAGCCCGACGCCCGGTGTCACCACTGCGTCGACTGCCGGGAGGACACGGCGTGGCATACGCTGGCAGAGTGTGCCGCTTGGGAGGAGCCACGCCGTGCCCTCATCTCAGAAGTAGGCAGTGACCTGTCGCTGCCGGCCGTAGTCGAATCTATGGTCGGCAGCGCAGAGTCCTGGGATGCGGTGGTATCCTTCTGCGAAACAGTCGTCTTGCAGAAGGAGGCTGCGGAGAGAGAGAGGGAGATTTCATCCGCTCACCCGATCCACAGCAGACGCCCCGGGCGTCGGCGGAGGGCGGACAACGCCCTCTTCCAACCCCCCTAAATGGGTCCAGGAGCGACGGACTCGGGGACGTCCGTCGCCCCCCACACATCAGGACCCGAGGTGGCGGCGCGTAGTGTTCCACGCGCGCCCCTCTTGATAGTCGCGGGGGGAGTCCAACACCTCACTCCCCCCCAACCCGAGATCGAGGCCCGCAGACGCGGGCCGGCACTAGCTGGGGGTTGCGGAAGTATAGTTGTTCCCGGGACCCCCAGCGTAGGTGTGAGATGGAACACCGGGGTGGTTTTTAGTCAGTATTAGTCTGACAGACCCCTCCGCCCCCCCTAGGGCGGTGGACATCCATCGAGGATTTTCCACCCCGGACAAAAAAAAAAAAAAAAGTTGTCCTTAGGATATAAAAAATATGTTAAGGTTAATTTCTGTTCACAGTCTAATAATGGTTTGAAGAGGTTTCCCTTTTATGTTTTCGGAATTGAGTTTTTATGTAAATATTTCTCCATTTAGTGTTCAAACAAAATTTGTTGAGTATATTATATTATTATATAGTGTTTTAGTATTATTGTCCGCTTGTGTTAGTGGCTTCACCCCCATGAAAGTCGTTGGAATTTATCCCAATTAGGCAAAAACGCCTGACATAAAAAGTATCCAATGTCTTAATCCAGTAAATGGCTTATCTTTTTGCCAAGTTTCATCCGACAGTTACTTTCGTATTTATAATATTAATTAGTATGGATCGCTTTCCTCAAATTAAATCCGATAGCTAAATAAGAAAAACAAAAATGCTTCGTGCCTTTGACTCGTAGAAGGGGATTCTTGGTATTACGATTAAATTGAGGTTGGTAGCCTGTCAACCCCAAGTGTTGCCGGTAACCAATTTACTTTTCATAACGATTGACAAGTCTTGTTTGTTACCTGCTGTCGCGAATTGAGGTGTGGAAAAGAGTAAATTGAAAACTGTTACTTGGTACTTGGCTGTTTACTTTAGATACCATTAATTAAAAAAAATCCTTCTGCCAGCACCTTCGCCCGTATGGAATTCGGAAAGTACTACTGTTATAAAAATGTATCCCATGTCCTTCTCCAAGATCCAAGTTATATCTATACCGTAATTCATCAAAATTGGTTCAGCTGTTTGGACGTGAAAACTTACAGACAGAATTACTATCACATTTTTATATTACTTTGGATTAGTATGGATACGTCGCAAAAACATCTACTATTTTTCCTTTCGAAGAACTAAATACTACCCAATGAAATGCCAAAACATTTCTTTCTATAGTGATCTTAAATTTTTACTAAAAAAATATATTTATTTATTTCACATAGGCCCACATGGGCACATATAATACGTCGACAAAAGGTGCACGGTTCGGGTTGGTCGTTTCCTATGGAGAAGAACCGGCAAGAAACTCCATGGTTACTCTTTAATAAAATAGTTTGGTTTTACAATATTTCCATGTTTAAACAGCATTAGTTATTAGATAGGGGGACAACGTCGGCCCGACAATAAGTCGTAAGAAACTAAAAAAAATATATATATATTACATAAACAAAAGGTAAAGAGATAAAATGTTAACAAATATTAAGAAGCATCTAGAAATCTAGAAGGCCTACAATGTTCACACATTTACTAAACTAAATAGACAAGCGTCACGCAATTTTGTTGTATAGATAACTCAATTATAAAAGCAAAGTCTACTGTCTTACCTTTACTCATCATATTGAGAAAAGTTATTTAAATTCAAATTCATTTTAGGGTTCTGTTTAACCCCTTATAATTTCGTCACGTTCATCGGACTATCCATCTGTCACACCCTCGTAATATTATAAACTTTTAAACGATTTTGTATAATACTTCGCGTTTTGTTTGATCTGCCATATAGTCGTGTAGGGAAACACTATAGCTCAACATTCATTTACTTATACAGTTCCTTTAAAGGTGATTTTAGCAAACTCATACATACATACACTAGTGGCTCTGTGAACTGTAGACCTCGCGAATCTGTCTTTTTTTTATCGACTCAGTCTTTAAAAATTCAAACTGACTCTCTCGGCAAATGTCATATAATGAACCTGAAAATTGAAATGAACGAACCTGCTCACAAAATTTCACGAGAATCGGTTGAGAAATGCGATCTATAGAGGAGAAAACCCGGACATCCCCCGGACATACGAAAGCAATTTTGCCCAAGCTGAAACGGAGACGCTTCGCGCTCGCTCGGGCAATAAACTCATGCCTTTTGCTTTATTTACTTTTTAAGAAAACTCGATTATACAAAAGCCGGTATGTCGATAATCTCAGATTCATCTTTTATATCCACCCACATCATCACACATAGCACCACACTTGGAGCAGGCAGAGTATGTAATAATTATACCCTATCCATCAATTTCTTTTTAAACTCAAAAAACAAACAAATACAGTAGCATAGAATAATACTATGTACAAATCTAGCTAACCTATAATGGGCAGGCTTATTACGTTTGAAACAGCAATTAGAAATAATTGCGCAGAGATTGTACTATCATCGCGCGATTATAGCTGCACGTCAAAAATTCATAAGGCTTATTTTTACGTAATAATTGCTCTTCGATAACTATCTAGCGATGGCCACACCATAATAATTTTACGACAACTAACAATAAAATCTGCTAACTAAAATGTGCATTTATCGCAAGGTGATCGCGATCATTTTGTATTACGCATGGTTTTTGACAGCAGAGCGACAACCATCAGCGAGCCAATGTGGCTGTCAAATTGTTGTTGGTTGATTGCTAATCGCTCGCTGATGCGGCTGAATATATACAAAGTTTATGAGCTTTTGGCGTCATTTTTTCGTGTGTTATATAGTGTGTAATTAAATTATCCGCAAATTAATTCCTCGTGAATATTTTAATGATATATTGGTGTAGTTTTGGATATCAAATGTCTACGCAACTGGACAATTTGTTGAATCATTGAAACAGAAGTGGAAAAAAAGAAGACTTGACTTAAAGGCCTCAGTAGCCAGGTCAGTAAACGTAATTGCTGCTTGCTGTTCCTTACGTAATAACCCCGCGAGTTCTCTAACACCAGTGCCATAGAGAGATTTGCAGATTAGGTCAGTTTAAATCTAAGTATTAAACTTAATATTTAAATTCTCTTCCTTAATGTAAGATATAACTACTTTACAACTTTAGCATAGCTATTTCCTTCAAAGATAGACTTCAACTCAAAGAAGTGAGACTATTGTTTACCAAAGTTTTTATAAACACAGAATTTTAATTAAGTTTCACTTCAGCTCGCTAATCCCTCGCAGATAACTGAATTTCGATCAATTTGTGCAAAGCTTTCAGGGTGGCACTATGTTTTAACCATAGAGCATGGAAACAATGGAGAAGTTTCATCAGAAATGAGTATTGTTGAATTTTTAGATGTCATAGTTAGTTCCAAGTCAATTACAGGGCATCGCATTTTTCCAACTATGTTGGGATTCAACTGCTGGATTCAACTGACCAAAGAGCAACACGTCTTCCACTACCCTGCTAATGGGTAACACGATACCCATGGATGGCTGGTGACAAGAAGAATAAGTTAATTTGTAAGATTTTATTCAAGTTTTCTTTACTATATAGTAGTTTTTAGGTATATTCGTTACATACAAATCTTTCAAAATCTCACAAATTAATATTATAAAGAGGAAAGATTTGTATGTAACGAATATACCTAAAAACTACTGGATCGATTTCAAAAATTCTTTCACCGTTGGGAAGCTACATTATCCCCGGGTTACATAAGCTACTTTTTATCCCAGTATTCCCACGGGAACGGGAACTACGCGGGTGAAACCACGAAGCGTCCGCTAGTTCTATATACTTTCAAGATTTTTGACGTTGGTAAAAATCGTACCGTAATAAAAAATATTTCTTCTCATAACTAACGTACGTTAATGATTATCTCTCTTAAACACCTTTTAAATTCTTATTCGTAGTCTTATCACCTAATTGAGAACCCCATACATCGAAAACGCTAAAAGGCTTAATTTTCCCACGATAAAGGCAACAGTAGCGCTCACAAACACTGCCTCGCATTCACGGATTGCAATAAAAGTCTACATTAACTAAAGTAAGAATCAATTAACGGTAGCAACCCCAAGATTACTTCCCCTTAACAAAGTTAACAAGCAAAAATGTGCTCTGAACTTCAGATACAAAGTGAATATAATTTCAATTGGTTTTCAGCCTTTGATTGTACAGTGAAGCCAATGAGTGAGGCTTTTAAAGCCAAATAGTAAAGCTGTCACTATCTTTTGTCGGAGTTTAAGCTTGGTTGGGCCTTTGTCCGATAAAAGATACCTTCGATTTTATCCTGAGATGAGGTTCGCTGTTCAGGTAATGTTCTAGGATAGGTAATTGCAAGAAAGTTCTTCATGATTAGGGGTCATAAAAATAAAAATAAGTAAAAGTCTGGTTTTCTATAACTTGGCTCATTATCAAAAGCAACATGGAGCAGTTTTTACTAAGCTGTGTCTGGCAAGTTAAAAACCGAAAATGTTCAAGCCATTGTATATTTGTTTGTATCTCTATCTTAAATTATACTTACTTCAAAAGACACATGAAAACACTCCAAAAAGGCAAAGTAAATCCCAACCAATTTGAAATACGACAAATCAAGTGACTGAAGGTGTAAACTAAAAAGAATCGTCAGCAACCCGGGGCCGTTGTCAACACACTTTGATATGCAAAAGCTACTTAACGAGAGCACAAGACTTCGCTGCGTCTTCGTCTTCCTCAGTTTGTGTTTGAGTAATGAATTCTGGAGTAAAATGTGGTTAGGGGCAGAGGAAGGTGGTGCTGGATTCTTTATTATTTAATCCTTTGGAACGGACACAAGTGCGTACTACTATATAAATTAAATACAATATTATTAGTAGCGTTATATGTAAAACTGTAATCCGATGTATCAAATCTGTCTGTCAAGTTAAGTTTGGCTGTATTTACATACAGCCAAACTTAACTTGACACACAGGCTTGGTATTGACTTTGGAAATTGGTACAGAAACTAGATGCATTTGGAAAATCAATAATATTAATAAAGACGTGCAAGTTTGACGATTATAGTTACTCTTGTCTCTTGAGTACAATAGGCATTAACGCGTGTCAGAACAACTGTTATCCAATAAATATTAACTGAACTAAAAGCGTTAAAGTGAAATCTTTTATAGAAAAGATTATCTAATTTGAGACACTATGATAATGATTAACGAATGTTTAATCAAAGTGTAATCAATCTAGATGATTAGTATTGATTGAGATTAAAATAATATTTAGACTAGGCATATAGAAAATACGTCTTACTTTAGCTATACTGTCTTTAACGTAGTAGTAACAAAATACTTCTCACTTAGCACACGTATTCATCTTAAATCAATTTTTTGCTCAACCTCTTATCTATTCAAAGAGTATTTAGGCTGAGCTATTCTGTATCTTCCGTTCACTCGTCCCAAAGCTTCCGAGCGCCTCAATTTACCCTCTATTACCGAATTGAATGCCCCTATTTGCCCGCTTTTGCCCCTGTTTGCCCTCACCTAATTGTTCTTAACGTATTTGTCTCTACGAGCATTTCACTCAAGAGATAATAGAGATTTTCTGATGAACCTAGGATTGGCAATATGGGCTTGTAAATAGATTTGAGCTGAGTAATATTTTGTGAGTTAGAGACTTGGCGTAAAGGTTTTTGTGGCTTGTAAATAAAACTTGATGGGGCTCTTCTTTTGAAAGAATAATAAAGATATGTGGATCTATTTGAGACACACATGCAATCTCGACATTATTTTGTTATAAAACCTTATACGACCTACTATTTTACGTACATTTTATTTCATTGGTTCCGTATGGTGCCCGGACGTATTGAATTGCAACATCCCATATCTTGCCGTTGGTGTCGTTACTAAGGGACACCAGAGAATGGACAGCAGCGTTCTCAACAAACTGCGATCGCCAACCAGCCTGCCCAGCTTGGCGATTACGGCAAACCCCCGAAACCGAAAAATGTTAAGCACAGCGAAAAAACGGTGCCAAGTACCCGGCAGCCCGTCTACCCTCGATTACGGTAGTGGTCATTAGCCGTAGAGCGGAAGACGCAGCGTTGGAAGGCCACCCTCTAGGTGGAGCGACGACCTGGTCAATGCTGCGGGATTCCGGTCGGTGCGAAACGCATAGGACCTATAAGTGTTGCGACGCTTTGGGGAGCCCTATGTCCAGCAGTGGTTGTCTTTCGTCTGAAATGATGATGATGAGGCTACTAAATAAGTAATAAATGCTTCTTTATTATTATGACTAAATATCATAACCTAAGGCCTGTATGGTTAGGCAAGCATGCACCTACAGTGTACATCCAAATTTCAGTCGCGAGCCTAAGTCCATCGACCGGCCACAATTAAGTCCAGACTCCGAAATGCTACTGAGAAATTTCAGATGTAAAACCTAATAACAAAACGCCATAATAAATATCACGATGTGGTATTATTGTAAATTTGCAATATAGCGACGACACTTAGGGTTGAGGCCAAATAACGAGCTTTTGTGAGTTGTGAGTCGCGTAAAATGCGTCGCGGAATTTACGGTGCATTCTGTCACATACTAAGGTCCTGTTTGTGTCACACTGCGATGCAAAATGGGTTGTATGCTGTTTTATGCTCATTATTTCAACCAAATTGCGCTCAAGGTGAGGGAGGGGAGCGAGGCAAGCTTCAGCGCCTCGTACAAACGTAGAATAGCAACTGAAATTACGTCGAGCAGCCAAACTGAATTTCAGTTGAACGTTAATGGCGCTACTCATTTTATGCGACTCACAACTCACAAAATTACGTCCGTTTGGCCGCACCTTACATATTGACACTTTGGCTCAGTTTTATTTATAATTTTAATGCAACAAAAGATGTATGCTGCTCCGTAATCGTACTAACAACAATAAACAGCTAGGTACTGCGGTGCCCCTGAGGCCACCACAGTAAATAATACGCTAGCTTTGTATCATTACGCTTTGTGTCTTCACGCTATTCCGGCTTATACAGGACTGTCAATATCAATTATGGGCGCATGGTTGGCTTATTGGTTGACTCCTGCGCTGCGTGTCGCGGGTTCGATTCCCGCACGGAACAAATATTTGTATGACCTACAGATAGTTGTTCCGGCTCTGGGTTTTGTGTATGTGAGTTTATATGTTTGTAAATGCACCCACGATACAGGAAAAAATCCTAGTGAGGGGCAATGTTTTAAAAAAAAAAGATATACAAAAATATCTTCAAATATTTGCCTAGCGTTCTGATTTTAATCACCTTCCAAAACTAAATAGTTATCTGTTGCCAGTTTTATAATTGGCAGAGGGTTGTCCCTAAATAGGTGAGGAGCTCTCACAATGACTTCGCAGTCATGAAAACGTTAACCACAGTAACAAACAAAGCCACCCAATTAATGGCGATGGTGACCAGACCGACGGAAGAACTGCCTGCCGGCAGGTTGTTGATTCAATACAAGTTAAAAGAAAACTTTGTCTATCATTTGAGCTCCCTGAGTGAAGTCCCCACAGTGCGTATATTAACAATAAAATTACGAAAAACAACCGTTTATTCCGCATTAAGCAAGAATAGTTCGCGGAATCCACCCTTAATATCCATGAAAAACATCACATAACTAACGACAATAGCCATATAATAATAACGACAAAAAAACACGCAGTTTCGTCCTAAACAGGCGACCTTATTCTTTTCAGCACATAGACTTAGAATATCCCCCTAGACAAGTGAAACAATTTACGCAGTATACAAATTGATAATGAAGGCTTTTCGTTAGGCTGTGGTGTGTGAGTTACGTGGGTGTGTCATGGCTGTAAGGGGACTTAATAAAATGGCCACATGCTACAGTTTGTTGGGGATGCCATGCTCTCTCAGAATATTGATGAAAACATTGTGTATAGCTGGAAATGTTTTTGTGTTGGTATGACTTTTTTTCCGTGTATAGAAAAATACTTATGCTAAATAAATAAGTACATCATTTATCTTACTAAAGGCCGGTTTTTGAATAGTCTAATAACTTTTAACTGAGTAAAAATAAAACTAGCAAACTGCTAGCTAGCTGCTGCTAGCTAAGTGATAAAAATATCAGTTTAACAGCTTTTGTACAGGAAAACTTTTTTACAAAAATATACAACCGACTTCCAAAAATAAAACACTATAAGTGAAAAATAACTTAAATTTGAGAAGTCGGTGTTCCTGTTTTTGTTTTTTCTTTTTTTTTACATTTTGAGCAAGCTCTATATAGTAAGGTACCTATAACGCAAAGTTATTCCATGATAGATTACCCGAATAACATAAAACTTGAACATAACCGGTGAAATGTGAGTGTACCAGCCTGAACTGCACAGATCTGCGTACTTCTTTAGAGCGTACCGGCGTAATGTTATGTTATAAAATGGCGTAAACGATAAACAGACATGCGATTGCAGCTATCCCGAGAGATTCGTCGTTGTTTATTGAAGAGTTTTGTTGTATATCTCCGAAATTCTTCATCAGATCTTCACCAAATTTAAATGAGACCATATTAGAAGCACCAGAATTAACATAACAAAAAATCATCAAAATCGGTTCATCTAGTAAAAGATTCTGAGGTGATACACATTTAAAAGAATACAGTCGAATTGATAACCCCCTTTCCTTTTGAAGTCGGTTAAAATATGTCAAACGTTCATTTTAATTCCTCAGTTAAAAGCTATCAGACTATTTAAAACTCATTAACTCATCCTCATTATAAATGTTAAAGTTTATATGTTTGTATAATATAATCAATGTAAATCAGTCACGCCTCCACGGCTAAACGGATTTGGTTGAAACTTGGCACACTGGTGGAACAAGACCTGGATTATGAATGACCAATTGGGATAATTTTAATGAGTGAAATCAGTTTTCGAAAAGGTGAAGCATCGGGCGAAACTAGTTCGTTACATCTCTACTTCTCTAGTAGGTACCTATCTGCAGAACGTGTCAGGGTAAGGAAGGCAGGGCAAGGCAGCAAAAGGTGACAGGATTGGTGATATCCAATACAGTTGTTAATTTAATTTTCACAGAATTTCTGAAAGAAGAGAGTGCTTGGGCTACTAATTTGAGCCTAGATATATGTACCAATAAGCAATGCTACTTATCCTTCCGTCATTTGCATCGTTAACGGATTCTGTTTGACTCTGTCCGGTGAAGTGATGTTTGGTATGAGTAAAAAAATCAAGCTCAACCAAAAATAAAAACAAAGATATGAAACCAAACTGCAAACAAAAATATAACATCAACAGAATAAATAAACATATCGTCACCAATCTATTGACGTTAAAAAAAACACAACATATTCCATATTTATATTCTGAGCGACAAAATTTCTTGTTCGAACAAACATACGGGAACCATTGATTTATAAACATCATGAATAATTGCAGGCACGTCCTCATTTCATGAAACTTTTGCAACTTAAACATTACCATCTCCATTTATGATTTCGCCTCGGAAACAAAAGACTGTCGGAAGAATTTTAAGGAGATGAGAGCAAGCAAATTGCTTGATACTTAAGTAGGTATTGATTTCTGCGGACGAAACCTTATTTGCAGGGATCTAGGCATTTGGAAAAGTGGAAACAAGGAAAATCCATTTTAATTTAGCTACTAGCTTTTGCCCACGACTTCTCGCGCGTCTATGTTTCGCCTTTTAACATCAGCTATCTACCAGTGAAAATTCCGTCAAAATCAGTCCAACCGTTTTGGAGATTACCCGGATAAAACAGCCAGACAAAATTATAAAAAATGCGAATTTGTTATTACTACCGTTTCTCGTTTTTTCTCGTACTTTCACATGCATTCAATAAAACGTTGGTATTTTGATATTACATACCACTTCAATTGTATTTATTTTTATCAAAAATATAATTTAATTGAATATGCAACGGGAATACAGCGTGTACTTTATTATACTATATTTAAATCTGCTTTAACTGAAATATGAAACATAAACCATTTTTCCGCTCGCTTATTCATATTTTCAAGAGTGGAGAATTTTCCCCTAAGTTTACAGATTAAAACTATGCTAATATTATAAATGTGACAGTAACCCAGTCTAAGATGTGTTCGTCTGTTACGTATTTACGCCTAAAGTGCTAAATCGATATCAGGCCAATGGAATAGGACAGAGGATACTTTTCATCTACATAGCCGGGAAAAGCCGTGATCCGAAGAAGTGGTTCATAAGTAAGCTTCATGGAATAAAACGAAAAGCTTATCTACTAACTCTAGACAGCTGGAATATTTTTAATAAATGCAATCTCAAAAGCAATAAATATTTCTTACCAGAACATAGTAATTGATGGCGATCGTAATAGGCCAATAAACGTCACGTAAGGCACATGTCTTTTTTATTAAGGCGCTACCCCGAGCAAAACACCGCGCTAGCCGTTTTTCGTGCAGTTTTTAGGAGCTATCTACTCGTTATTTGAAATGAAATATCAACTAATAAAAATACATTTAATTTCTACATATTATTGATTCCAAAATTGTAGATTTCTTTTTTTTTTAAATGTAGTATGTGTTTCACTAATCTCCTTCCAACAAAACCATAAAAATGAGAAATAATGATTGATAGCATGCATCTCCTCGTAAAGTGTTCATTAATAATTGTTTGTACTAACACTAATGGATAGACAATTTGATAACGAACATTTTGGTAGATTTATTTTTTTCAAAAGACCAATATTCGATTTTATAAAGAAGTTATTCTAAAATCTGGGCGTATTCACTACTGTAATTCATGCGCCACGAGTGCCGCTAGGCCAATAGGAATGCTCAAATCTCATGCTGATTTTTTGGTCAGGGTACGGCCTTAAGTTTGAATTTTTATCCGTGACATAAATTGCTGACAAATTACGTCATACATGACTCCAACAGCTTTTGAAAATGTTACAATTTTAATATCACGACAAATAAATTTGTTTACGTACCTAGAGGTACAATGGTTTGTACTCAAACAAGAAATTAATATTCGGCTGCTGACAGAGAGTTTTCATATGTAAATTCTTTCGCGCCATTTATCCGGAGGCCTGGGGCACGCAAATTGTAATAAAATGCAATTAAAACGATGTAGTGCAGTTTTTCCACCCTTTCGAGCTCTCGTACACTCCAATATTTTTGATCATTGTCGTTACTCAACCCTTATCCGCTTGGATTTATATCCCTGCTAAGAGGTTTCACGTTTCACGGTTTTGAGGTAAACAAGGCAGTACGTAAAGAGCAGGTTGAGAAACAAAAAACTTTTAAGTTTTGTATTTATTTTTGTTTTAAATAATGCACGCTACTTTTGTGAAAGCGTTTAAAAGGACACAAATATATCACAGGCAAAAGAAGAGCCCGAAAAAATATTTTAATTTTTTCAAGTTGTCATATTTTGTGTAATTCGAACCCATTTGTTTCCGTAGTTTTTTATATAAGTGTTTATATAGGTAGTTATTGTTAATTAAATATTTAATAATATGTTTTATAGTTTGGTAATAAACTTGTCACTGACTTCAAACTAATTGGAATTATATTCTTTTTGTCAATCGAGCACCTTGTTCATAAAATTTTGACTACTTATATTTTTGGATAAGCTAACATTAAACATATTTTTAGGAACCAGAAGTGAAACACGTTTCCTTGGAATTACAATTTGCAAAAATATTAAAAGAAGCGTAACCTTAAATACAATACTTCAAGCGCACGTTTATGGTCAGATAGCATATATTTCTTGCTCGACGTACCAGTAGCAAAGAGAGCGAGGACATTTTGTTTTTTTTTTGTGTCGTCTCGTAGGTCAATCCAAGTGATTGGTTTCTGCTTAACCGAGTGATCCTGTGGAGACTAAACTATAGCCCCCAGCTAGGCATAAAACTAAAATATGAAAGACGTAAGCTAAACATTAGCTAGTTATTTAGCTATCTAAACCAGATAGATTTTTATCGTCTTATCTTAGAGAAGTTTTTTTACTTTTTCTCGAAACTAGTCAAGATTATGCTTAAATAAATCCATTTATCAACCTCAATGGCTGAAGAGGAAGACGAAGCAGCTTCAAGAACTACCATTATTGTTTTGGCCAACGACGCCTGAGAATTACACGGATGCGAGTATGTACCACACTAGTGTTATATTTATACAGGCCATGCCTGAGCTAGACGCTATCCTGGGTTAGCCCGACTGTGAGATAAACTGAAATTACTTTCCCAAATATCTGCCCGCAATAAATATAGAGTACTTGTCTACCATACGAATATACGTCCTACAAAATGCCGCGCCCACTCGAAAATAATGATGCAAAATGGAATTTCATGCACACGCCGTCTTTCCTTAGCCGGCTAGACAGAAAATGTGAAATATTGACTGCACGGCGATGCGCCCCGGGCCACAAGACAACCCACTCTATCCACGATATTACATACAAATCGAAAAAAATCGTTTAAAGTCTCCAATTCAATTCATGGCGATTGGGTTTGAAAGTCCCCAGGATTAAAGTCTAGAGAGATTCCATCAGGATTATTGCAGGAAATCAAAAAGTATTTGTGATATGCAAACAATATTTTATTTCCGTGTTGGCGGAAGAGAATCGTATTTATCGGTCGCAGTGTCTACTAACTTACTCGTTTATTGGATTATCAACTTATGAAAGGCGGTCAACAGGGGGAAACAGGGATAAGGGACACTGCACGGTATACCGGTGTATAAGTGTTTAGCCCTGTTCTAGAAACCTGTCATATGGAATATTTAAACCAGTTAATTGAATACTTAACGAAGTTACGTGTGCTTACGTTTATTTTACAATTTTTGCGCAATGTAGCTCGTCACAATTTGATTAATTACTTCATGTTTTTGCTTATGCACCGATTTTGGGAATGCATTTGATTTGATTCTTATTTCAAAACAATGTCAACAGTCAAAACAAATATTTTCCTTTTAAAAAGTAAACAAGTGCAACCTACAGAACTTTCTCACAACCAAAGCAAGGAAGACGGACCTTAGTGCAATCTCATTCCTTTATTGAGCCATCAAAATGCAACGACAGGAAACTGCCCGAACTCAGGAGGCGTAGGACGCTCTAAAGTCGTTCAAAGGGTTGGCTTGCCTGTTAAAGGCAGATTTACACCTCGGGCATTCAAATCATCGAAGAAAAACAAGCTTAACGCACAATTCGCAAACACATCACTCATTTTTCGAACTGAATGCGAAAATAGGAGTGCTTTTGCCAATGTGTGCGAACCTTTATAGTCTCTTTATTCTGCATCCAGGGACGAATATTGAAAATACTCTTAATATTGTCCCCTGTAGTTTCTCAGTGGCTGCAGTGAAGGCGTAAACGATGTATTTAAGCAGGTTAAATAACATTTCTGCATAATCTATTTACGCCGTGTCACGGTTTTATTTAGTTTACGTTACGTTTGTTTTTGTTACGAGTGGACGTTTATTTTTGTTGCTTTGCAGGTAGTTTATGCACGGTGAAATTTTAAGTTTTTGTTGGTAACGCTTGGCAGGCGCTTTGTAGCAGGTCATTTGAGAAACTGTAAAGCCTTTGTAAGGAGCTATACAGTAAAATAAATGTTTGCATTAATATGTACCTGTAATATTATGACCATTTAGAGCATGTTATATTCGAAAGTACGGACAATCCAGGTTTCATATTTAATAACTTAGCGAAGCAATCTGCTCATACAGCAGAGTCCAAAATAACGGAAAATATCCCCGAGGGCATTTTAATAAAAAATAACTACACGTTACAAGAGTTTGTTACGTTAAGCGCAAGTATATTTAAGAGAGATATTATTCCAGCGACCACACAGACCCATTAAACCAATGAAGCTGCATTTTCTGGCTAGCAATATTAAGTATTGACACAGATAATACTAGCATACATATGCCTCATCCCATACAAGCAACTCTACACTCGAAGTTGTGGATGACTATGTCTACCTGGGACAAACGATCCAGTTGGGTAGGGCCAACTTCGAGAAAGAGGACAAACGTCGAATCCGACTCGGCTGGACTGTGGTAAGTCGGCAACTTTCCAACTTACCACAGTGTCTCAAGACAAAAGTCTATGACCAGTGTGTGTTGCCAGTTATGAACTATGGTTCTGAGATGTGGTCGCTCACAATGGGCCTCATTAGGAAGCTTACGTTAATCAAAAGCGCAATGGAGAGGACTATGCTCGGAGTTTCCTTGCGTGATCGAATCAGAAATGTAGAGATCCACAAGAAAACCAGGGTTACCGACATAGCCCGAAGAATTGCCAAACTTAAGTGGCAGTGGGCAGGGCACATTGCTCGCAGAACGGATGGCCGATGGGGCAGAAAGGTTCTGGAGTGGCGACCGCGAACCGGAAGACGTTGCGTTGGAAGGCCTGGGAGGTGGACCGATGACCTGTGAAGGTTGTGGGGATCCGCTGGATGCGGGACGCACGGCACTGGTCAATATGGCGACGCTTGGGGGAGGCGACGCTTGTTTTTTTTTCTGATTAAGATGATTATTTTTATAAGTACTTCGATCCCGTTCGGTTCTGTTTCACGGCTGTAGATGTTAGCAGCGACTTACAAGTAAAAAGGGTTTTTTTTTATTAATATTTTTCTTTTAAAACAGTGATGATTTGTTAGTAATTTTTTGCAAGTTTTTACAGTTTTATTGTACCAAAATGTAATTATTACAATACAAATTTTAAAAAAAACCTAGTGGGACGCCTCAGAAATTAAAGAAACTCGCCATCTATTGGAATCAATTTTAAATGATCTGTTCAAATAATCTTTCAAATGTGAAATAAGAGCCCAATATTCCATAATTGTATGCTTATGAGAGTTGACTAAAAGAGAACATACAATTTTTATGATCAATAATTCTAGAAAATGATAATTTTACACACAATTCTATAACGAATCGATGCATATCGCGCCTAGATTCGCGCATACATTTATTTGAACCAAATGTTCTTTGTTTGCGCTGGGACTCCACGGTATTGAACATAACATAACATCTAGAACTATTCCCCGAAGGGCTGAGGTGAACCTCTGTCACCTTAGTACGCCCACATTTTGTCAGTTAAGTTTAAGTCCCATGTTAAAGAGGTTAAGCTCAACCTTTTTTTGCTATCAACCGAGCAGAAGTTCAGTCTCTCGGATGCTTCCGAGATATTCCACTAAACTAAAATCCATTGAAACTTTCCCAGACCCGAGCATCAAACCCAGGACCTCAACTCAACAGTAGAGCTTGCGATCACTAGACAAACGAGCGAGTAAGTATTGAAGTACTTTAAAAAACATGTATTCGTTAACGAATTTCATGAACTACAACATAGACATATATGATTTAATGAAAGCTTTGTTTTCATTAGAACACTTATAATGGTTTCGTGTTTGCAGGAAAATAATGAGGAAACTTAGTTAAAATACCAGCCTTATGCTAAAAATAAATTTCACGTCACAAGAATGTCAATTAAAGTGCAGCAAGAATATTCAAATATTGAAAATCTTTTCTATCAGATAGACTAGAATAATGAGTTCCAAAGTTTCTCCATGTATTTTGCCTGTACCAACGTGTTTTTGCATAAGAAAACATACAACGGTTTAAGGTCACACGCAGCGCCTGACTCTACATTCAGAAATCGTACCAAGTGAATATGTATAACAACTAATATGACATTTTTGTTTCATAATTACATTAATTTTCTCGTTTTACTTTATCAAAAATATTATTTACTTTTTAGTTCAAGCTTGGGTTTTGCCAGCGAGCAATGGAGCGCAGCATTCTTGGACTCAGTTTGAAAGACCGTATTAGGAATACAAGGCTACGCTCAAAAACAAATCGCCGACGTCACCCAAAAAGCAGCCAAGCTTAAATGGGACTGAGCACATCTGCCACATGTCGAACGTCTCATGGGCAAAAGGTACCACAATGAGGGTCCCGGACAATGTATGGCGACATCACGGCAGACCTAGGCGAAGATGGCAGGACGAACTTGACACCTACAGAAAGGACTGGTCTACACTTTCCCAAAACCGGGTAAATTCAGACAATTTTTTATTAATTTTTGTTTGATTGCCGTCGGTCCTTGATAAGTGTGCAAAGTTTCAATTTAAGGTTGCACTAGTCGATCATTCTTCCATACAAACGTAGTCTGGCGATTACTCCACTGTTTGACAGTGTACGATAAAATAAAATAAAAATTGTCTCAAAAAAAGTAAAAAATAAATAAGTGCCATATTTCAACACTAATTTTAACGCATCTTTGGGCGCAAATAAATACCATAAGAAGAAGGAAAATTGCAAAACAGTGACCATAGAGGGATATATTAATAGTTCAACAATGCAAATAATTTTATTTTGAACAGATGCATTTAGTAGGTTTTTCATGATATCCATACTCCCAAAGGTCTGCTTATAAAATGTTGCCTAAATCACAACCATTTCTTTACAAATTTGCAAAAGTGTGTATTCGTACGCAAACTAGCTTCTTCCTGCTCATCACACGTGTTGTCGGATGAGATAGCATGCATTATAACCCCGCGCACAAAATAGTTCGTGCCATCTACTAGAGCAACCTTAATGCCACATTATGAGGTGGGTGAAAATCACATTCAAAGATTCCGTTACAAACCAACACACATACACATGAAGCAAAAGAAAAGAGCATGTAAATAATGTAAAAACAGAACATAAAACATTAAAACTATCGCTAGTAAAGTTCACACGCGGCGCCCGGTGTGCTTAACTGTGCGAGTTGTAAAGTGACTCATACAGTGCCAGCCGTGCCCACTCTCGTCTAATATATGAAATCAATATAAATTAACGTGTTGGTATTTGTTGAAAACATTTCACATACACGTTTGTTTCCTTTTAAGACGAGGGCCTGGGCCTGATAGTTTGCGAATACCATAAGGGAGTTTCAAATATACTTATTGTTGTGTCGTTCCAATTCGGCTGTTTAGTAATTTAGTTGGTCACGGGAGCATTGTAAAAAAAACGAAAAAGTTATTTCAATTTTGTTTTCAGGTATCTCTAAGTATTAATTAGATGCATGACAGTGTATGAACAATATTTTCGCAAACTTGTCAAGGCCAAGTGTAACAAAATTAATCATGTTATAAAAATTTTAAACTATCTAACTATCACTGAGTCGAATAAACCTTGTCGCTTTGTGGCCAGCACTAATTTCAATTTCAGCAAAAACCCCTATTCAGCGCAAATCGAATAGCATCTTTGATATGACGGTCACGCAACTTCCTACAACTCATGGAGCATTTCTTAATCCAACTCATTTGAACTCCTACAGAAGCTTCCCGGTGCATGGGTGACCTGCCACAGGGTGTCACCTTAATTGGGTCACCCTCCCCTTGATCCATAGAAATTCACGAAAACTTATCTCTGGGAGATGAAGAACGATTTTGTATTTCAAAAGTAAGATAAAATTTCAAATGTATTGAGGACTAGCTTCTGCCAGCGGCTTCGCCCGAATTAAGGTCGACAAATTATCCCGAGAGAACATATTCCCGGGATAATTTTCAAAAAAAGTATGACATGTGCTATTCCTGACTATAATCTATCTCTTTACCAAACTTCATCCAGATCCGCTCAGCCATTCTAGTGTGAAGGAGTAACAAACATACACACTCACAAACTGTCGCCTTTATAATAGTGTGATACGCTTATTTATTTGAGATAAATAAATCTCATTAAAATTTATTTTTTGAGTTATTTGAGGATCGTAGCAGGTGGCGTTCTACAGTTTTTGCCTACCAACATGGGAATAAGGTGTGAATATGTATGTTTAGTATTTTCGGACCACACAGGTCAGGATTAGAAATGAGTACTAGTATTTCTACCATTCTGTTTTTAGGTAGGTTTGACCGAAGCTAGCTATAGTCTTGCCAAAAGATATCCTGTTTAACAAAATTCTTTAGGTCCTTTAATTTTAAGTAAGGAGCTTTCATATTCGGTCATTCCGGTTCATCATTTTATTTTCCATTTAGCCAATTTCCTCTCTTTTTATCAATTAAATTGGTTTGTGACGGCAACAGAGATTGTTTTTGTTTGACTTTTCAAAGTAATTGGAATTAAGTTTTGCTGTATTGTATGTACCTATTGGATTTTAATATTACATACGTATAGAGAAGTCGTACAGCGCTCTTCGTGTTCAGTATAATAATGCGTTTAGGTGATGGATCTGCCTCGCTTCTGTAGCGCTTCAGAGATGTTTGCGGAAATGCGTGTCGGTTTCTTTTATGCATTGATACGTAAAAGATGCGCATCCTTGGTGCGCAGGGTGCGGGCCAGCTCCAACAGCATCTTGGGCATGATTGCTGACAAGCTGGACTGTGTTGTGATGAATCATAGCTCCAGTATTTCAGCTGGAATACTGAAGCAATGATTGTCGTCTTTGTGTAAATGTTAAATGTTTGTGTTTAAATTATGTCTGTTGTTATTGTGATACTAACCTAGATATAAGTTTATATTGTTTCTAAAACAATGAATATATGTGAATATTTAAGTTAAGTTATTATATGGGCCCTGTAGCCTTTAATAAATGATTTAATAATAATAAAAGCTTAAATTTCCGAAAAGGAAACTGTGCCTAATATAGCTACAGAACACTTTTCACAATATAGCGTAGTTCAGCCATTAGACTGGACTTATGCCTCCCCCAATCGTCACTATATCGCCCGGTCCTGTGCTTCTCGTATCGTGCTGACTCGCGTGGTCACCTCACCAGAGGCTTATACACAGTCAGAAAAAGAGTTACCGCGGCCCTGGCACAATCAACTGAAGGAAAACATGTGGGCTTCAGTCAGTAAAAGTCTGACATGCCCCCTCTCGCTTCACCCAGAGCGGGAGAAGTCATTGGATGAATTTCCAAACCAAAGAATAAATAAAATAAAGAGGCTACACAAAGTGTCATGCGCGTCGCCAGCACTGCGACGCGCAACGTTTTAAACTCGCTAGAGTAATTTTTTTTCTATGGTTTAAATGTCAAAATGTCACGATTGGTCACGTAACATTTCCATAGCGCTTTGTCCCATACATTTTTGGCGAAGCGAATCGCTGTCGCGATTCTTTCTTTGATAAAATATCACTAGTCTAGCTAGAGCCTCAAGTAGAACTCCATACCACAAAACCGTTGGTAGAACTGTGTGGGATTATTTGATAGAAATCCCTTCATCCCGGTATTTATATTGTAACAATATCACACAGCGAAAGATTTCGTCTTTTGCTCTATTTCAAAATAAATCATAAAATTGGGCACCAGAATTTGGTACGGGTTTTCCAAATATAATTTAGGCTAAGCAAACAACCAATTTCATAATTCGCAAACATATCACTTAGCGGTTATTGAAGTGACACTGAAATAATTATTCGTCGCGAAATAGAATGGGAGTCAATCAAACAAACCTCACCTACATTGATATAACGATATCATATTATGTAGAGTTGTGTTTATTTGTGGCATTTGCAGGTACGTTCATACCGGTGTAAGATTATTAATACAAAAATGTTTTTCTTCCAACTATGCTTTAATTTCATCAAAATCACACTAAAAACTCAGTACAAAGCGAGTCTTTAATGCTCTAGAGCAATAAAAATGTATGAAATTTCATTATTGCACAGTTTATTTTTTAATCGCACCAAAAGGTGCCAATCTCAATGGATTAGCTGATATCAATACCTTTTTTTTTACGTACGTATTATTCGTTTCTATCCTACTTGTTCCAAACTTAAAAAATTATTGCTGCTAACACTGATTTAAAAATGAAAGAAATTTAAAAAGTGATTTGGCGTGAACTTTGTTAATTTTGCTTGACAATATTTTTGGAAACGATAAAGTGTGATACTATCTGATTTTGAGTGCTTCGGCTTCGAATTAAAATGGAATCATCTAGCGACACATTAACTCCGGAAAACATTCTAAATGAAGCCGACAGTGTTATAGAAAATCTTTTAATTTCAATAATTAAACTTCTATTTTAACTTTTTGATATGAGTTTATTTTATCTACTATTCCTATAGGTAATAGTTGAAAGAAAAGCAGATTATGCACCTCACCTTAATAAATTTATATTGCCCTCGTGCCTGTTAGATTAGAGCCCTCGCTAACGCTCGGGCTCTAAATCAGGCACTCGGTGCAATAATAAATTACTTTGTGCTCGATGTAATAATCTACTATTGTTTGGTTTAGTGGAGCCTCAAAATAGGCGATAAACTACTCATTACCACTTACGTGGGCGAAAATCTGTAAGTGCAGCGTATCACTAAATGAAAACTTTGCTTTGGTCTCATGTGCCGGAAATATAATCGTTTGAAAAGCGTCTAGCTAGAGTAGTTTTTTGTTCCGTCGCAGTATGCGTCAGCGGTGAGCAGTTATGTGTCCGTCATCGCATACCGCAGCGCTGTGCTTTGGGATCATAGTTTAAGTGAAATATTCGTGATTGCTGTTGTCATCGGGTGATTTTAACATAAGTTAATCAGTATTTCAGGTGTAAACGAAGTGATGGGAGATCGCCTTTGGTTTACAGAATAGACACACTAGCTGAATGTTAAATAGGTAGAATGGATTTTCAGAATGTTTTGGTTAAAGATGACGTACAAAGTAAAAATAACGAGAAATCTAGCAAAGTTGCGCATCTTAAAAGAGTGTTCTACAGGAAATAAGTAAATGGAACACCATTCTGGGTTAATTTAATAAACTGTTCGATTGGTGCAGTGGGGAATGATTGGCTTCTGCACTACGGCAGCCGGTTCAATTTCCGAAAGAAATACACATTTCTGTTTATATCTTAGTTTTCCGAAGAGTAATATTATTATTTAATAAACTACAGCTTGTTTTCCTGAGGTAGACATCCGGCGAAAAAAAAAGGTTAAGTCGTAACGTTTTAAATGGATAATGCATATTAATATTATAAATGCGAAAGTAATTAGTCTTTTCACGCCTTAACGGTTTTCTTTTAATTATTAATTATCATTAATAATTCGGCTCGCTCAAGCGCGAGCCACTAACCCACCTGATAGTAAGCGATGACGTGGTTGACGATGAAGCACGCTTGCCCAGAAGAAGCCTATTCACTATTGACTTAAAGACTGCCAGGTTACAGCTATTAGGAAATATAGACTCCGGCAGGGAATTCCACTCCTTTGCTGTTTGCAGAATAAAAGTATTCCCAAAACGTTTAGTGCTGCTTATGGGTGGATGTCCACCATGTACCAATAGTGCCTTGCAATGCCTACGTCTTGTAGTCCGATGATGGAACTGGCTAGGCGGAATTAGTTCATGCAATAACGGTAGACCAGTCGGTTTATTTTTTCCTACTCCTCCTTTATTATTTTCTGATTAACTTCGTTGCGGGATCCCAGGACAGTTTAGTTCATTCTCCGGGACTTCGTCGAGCTTTATTGCCTCGGCGCTTTACTGGTGGTGGCCACTGTTGATTCTGGCTGTCAGAATTCTGGTTGCAGTGGTTTGGGAATAGTCCAGTGGCATTGTCCCAATAACGGATCAACGGCTTTAGATGAATGGCTAGACCATTTCCTGGATTAGGATATGGGTACTTTTTATTCTGGTAGTGTGTTCCCTTGGGACAAAAAACACTATTCACGCAGTCAAGTCATTCAGTTGCTGGCAGGAGCTAGAAATTTAATAAAGACACCAAGCACAATAATTACACTTTTCTTTAACTTTGCTCGCAGTTTTTATTCAATTTAATTAAATGCCGACTTAGTGCACTTGTTAGGAAATTTTGCACACAAAAATAAAATAGCGACTATGCGGAGAATTTATCCTTGTAACTAGTGCATTTTAATGCGTTTTTTATACAAAGCTTAGTAAGCTTTTTATTATGCAATTAAGTAGCTTTTTGAATTTTGTTGGCTATGTAGATAACTATTATCGCTTCTTCCAGTGATTCTCATTATATCTGTGGGACTAGGTATTGTTGAAAACATAATCCAGATTTATGTGTTCGTATAACACCAACCATATTCAAAGTCGGTTTAGTTTTACAATATAATTTCGTTATTAGTCTAGATGCAGGCAAAAGAGGAAATGCATTTAAAAATCAGAACTATGAAAAACTTGCATTGATTGAAATTATAAAATAGCTGTTGCTGCTGAGATAGGAGCCTTTTTGGTTTCACACGGAGTTTTATTTTTAATTATTGTTTATTTTATTTTGTTTTTGCTTAATTCTTTTGTCTCCTGTGCGGGTCACATTAATATAGCAATTTTGCAACTACGTATGATCTCCGACACGGTAATTAAAAGGCTGTATATTACTTGCTAGCTTGCAAGCTAATAGTTTGTCATTGTTCTATCTTTATCATCCATGTTATAATAATACTACTTTCTTTATAACCGACAAAAAAAGGGACGGGTTCTCAATTCCACATCCATATATTTTTTTTGTGTATGACGCATAACTTTTTATAGTTTAGTCCGATATCAACAATTATTTCATTTTTGGAAAGGGTAGTCCCATTTAAATTTCAAAAATAATATCCACCCATAAAGATATAAAAATGCATTTATTGATAATTTGCCCAGAGAATTTTAAATTGTGAACCGATTCTGTTCAAACTAAATAAACTAAAAAGCAAAAAAAACCTCTTTACCAACAAAATATGTAAAATCGACCAAATAACGAACTTAAATGCAAAAACTTAAAAATAAATTAACTAGCATTTTGAGGTGGCGCCAAACAAACTACCTATCGACCTAGCTACTATAATTCTACATAATTAATTTGCATGTTTGTTTGTTTGGCGCCAATTCAAAATTAAAAGATTTTCTTATATTTTGCTTTTTGTTCGTTATTTCGTCGGTTAATTTTTTTTGCTAAAAAGGTTTTTTTATCGCTAGTTTAGCAGCCCCAACGAAGGATTGATCACGTAGTATCGACGTTCAAGCGACCACTTAGCATGATTAGTAGCGGATTCATTACCGCTACTCTTTTCTCCACTGCATGCTCTGCAGATTAATGGTTGACCAATAAATGGAATAAAAGAATACTCAGTAAGTGAAGCGTGGTGATTAATGCTAGACTTCTCTGTATGAGAAGCAGCCTTTGCCCTACAGTGGGATAGAAATGGCTGGTATTATTATAGTGTTTGTTGTCACGATAATGAATTAGTCTTAGAGCTGATTTATCAATAGTCAGATATCTTTTATATGGAGAAAAATAAAATATTTCCGTTTGACAGTTTTGTATAGAAAACTAGTGACCCGCCCTGGCTTTGCCTGGCTCTCTCTATAAAATACTAGCGGACGCCTCGCGGTTTCACCCACGTAGTGCCAGTTCCCGTGGGAATACTGGGATAAAAAGTAGCCTATATCACCCGGGGATATTGTAGCTTCCCAACGGTGAAAGATTTTTTGTAATCGGTCCAGCCGTTTTGGAATCTATAAGGAACATTCATACATACATGCTTTCTCTTTTAAATATATAGAAGATAGATGAGTTAAAGTATGTCATATTTCTTCTTTCGGTAAAAGTTATCGGGCTATTGAAAAACCAAACCAATTACAGTAAAATACTGACAAATTACGAGTTTTGCATGAAAATAAACCCTTGTCTTGGCTTAAGTAAATATATTTGTGGTCGCCTATACTGGTTATATACAACCAGATAAAGCTGGTTATCTTTATTTTACAGAAAACTGACCGCCATTTGATCATAAAACAGATATATAATATTAAAGCTGTTGTCAAAATTATTTGGTTATTATTCAAATCTAACCCCATTGGTGATTCCAGAGACAGATTTGACATAGACAAACTAACATATTACTGTAATAAAATGCGATCATAGCTATCATATTCTGCAATCAGCCTTTTCACACCCATCCCCAATTTACTTCAACATAAAATTATAAAACAAATATCTTCCCCGGATTCATAGATTTATGAAGAGGCAGACGTCTAGGAAGCGAATATTTCCTGTCGTTGATCGATTCAGCCAACAAATTGAATTATGATGAGGAGTATACCCAGCACGCGAGCACCAGGCGAGACGCCAAATTAAATGCTCAAACTGATTTTCACGCTCCGATAGTTCCATAAAGGATTCATACCTAATATCTAGAACAACTTTGTCAAGTACTCGTAGTATGTAGTGTAGACAGTAACTTTGACTGGCTGGACAATCAGAAGCCTTATTTACATGACTTCAGTGACTAGAGAAAGTTTTGGGATTTGAACTCCAAAGGGTCGATTAAGTAATTAAGTAGTTAAATTTTGTAGAGTAACTAAAAATATCGCCTGCTAAAAAGGCTAGGGATTAATAAAAGACATACAAAGAAAACATGAATGGACTGTGTGAGGAGTGACATGAAAGAAAAGGAAGTCAATGATAGCGTGACGGGGAACAGGACAATATGCAAGAAGAAAACGGGTTGCGCCGAACCAAAGTAACATGGGACAAGGGCAGAAAGAAGAAGAAGTAGTTCATTCGCGTTAAGAAAATAGTGAGTCATCGTTGGCCCCTCGACCAATCGGGTCGCAAGCTTTCTAATTTGTTGCGACCCGATTGGTCGAGAGGCCGGCTGACAACGATATCTCACTATTTTCTTAACGCGAATGAACTATAGTACCTTTTAAATAAAGTTACTGGCAAAACTTCTCATGATTTTATTCATATCCTGTAAAAACCCATTGAACACAGACAGCCAACACAATCTATTGTGTACAACAAAACATCTGTATCGCAAAACATCTCGTTTCAAATTCAATAGGGGTGTATTTGCATATTTTTTGTGTAAACCAATAAGAGTTCCCATTCATCCCTTTTCTATACACTTATCAAAAACAAATTTTGCGTCAAAGGGAAATACATTTTTCCGTTTCAAAGGGAAGTGAGTGTGTTTTAAAAATTTCCTTATAATTGCTCTGGAAAGGTCAATCCATAGAGGCGCGTTTGTGCTGAAACTGTTTATTTTTATGTATAGACCTCTCTAATTTACGCTGTGAAAAGTTAATAGTACATTATGGTACAAGTGTGAAATGTTGGTGATTACCGCTGAGGCGCCATTGAGACCCGAGCCGTTAGGTGAGGGTCTTAAGAGAGCCGAGGACGGTAATCATCAATACACACGTGTATCATACGACGTTTTTCAACACACTTGTGAAGAAAATAATACAAAAAAATCATTTCCAACAGTGCAAACGAGTTGTGAAAATTTTCGCAATGGCAAAATGGCAAAATGAATCAGATTTCCTATGCGCGCGCATCTAACAATGGCGACCGGCCACAGTATAAAAATAATGAGTTTTCTTTTTTCTGGCTTTACGCGGATAGCGTTTTAGCCACGTGAAAAATGGGGAATTTCAAGTTTTCTTTATTACAGACAAAAACAGAATTTATATTTGAGTGAAAGTTTTATTTATTAAACACGTACAAGTTGAAATTATCTATTTAAATACGAAGTTGCACGAAATGTGTTGCATTTGTACTATTGAGCACGATTTTTTTTGTATCGATACTTTTTTAAGAACAAAGCAACTGAACCAATAAATAAAAAAAAAAACTCTATAACTCACTTGTGAATAATAGCAATGAAAAAGTCACAGTTTGATAACAGGTGTCATTATGTGCTTAATTGCGGTGAAATTAGAGCCACTTTATGAGCAAGTGTGTTGAAAATAAAATTAAGTACGAGAATCATATTACGTATTTGTTTAATGGGCAAAATGTGTTTGAACTGTTTTCCTGCCAAAAGTATAATTGTTAAAATATATAAAACTAGCTGACCCCCGGGGCTTCGCTCCCGTCAACTGGCTACTTACCTGCCTACCCTGCCTACCCTGCCTAGCCTGCCTACCCTGCCTGCCATGCCCAGCATGCCTACCCCGTCTACCCTGCCTACCCTGCTTACCTTGCCTACCCTGCCTACCTACAAATTTTTATCTATCATCAATAGTTTTCTCAGCGCACGCCAAAGAATGAATTTTATAGGCAACATTTTGGTACCTTGGATTACATTATTGCATTTTTCATGAGGATCTCTAATTTTTTGAAAATATTTTATAGCCTATATATACACTCAGGAATAATGTAGCTTTCTACTGGTGAAAGAATTTTCAAAATCGGTTCAGTAGATCCAGAGATTACCCCTTACAACGTCACAAACTCTCAAACACACAAACTCACAAACTTTACCTCTTTATAATATTAGTATAGATTATATTTATTTTAAAAAGTCCGTTAATTTTCAAAGAACTCGTTAGTAGAACGTGTAAAATCGCCGGAACATTTCATGTCGGCTATTCACCTACACAAAAAGATTTATAATAAAGTTCTCTGTCAAAATGCGAGACAGTCTCCCGTTTTATATTACAGATTATCACAAAGAGAGCACGAAGAGTAATATCGTCGTAATTATGAAACTACGTTATTCACTTTTTGACCAACTTTGACGCCGAAACGTTGGCGTGTTGGTTGATTAAAATTTTATTACATAATGTTGGGGGCGTCTGAATTGCCTTATAATTGAGTTCTTCGTTAATTTGTACGTGATGTTATTATTATATTATATTTTCTCAAACATGCTTGGAAATATGAGCATTATTTTGACAACCTTCTTCGAGATAAATCGCAATTGCTGTACTGGCCAAATACATCATGCGCGCAGCGGCCGGCAAAATATGTATGAAAATCCATATCTGTCGTGTGTAGCGGCCAAATAAATTCCATAGTAAACTCATATCTGTCTAATTTAAAAATGGAACGATCTTTTACTCCGAATCATGGCAACCAAGGAGGTAACTTATCAAAGGTTTTATTTAAATTTCGAACTGGCTTGCACATAGAAAACCGTTTACTGAAAAAAAAAACAAATGAACACTTAGCACACAAAAGGCTTAGGCTTAGCATGCACTGCGATTTTTATTTGCGCGAATTTTTGCTAATGACTTACGTATGTGTGCCTCGGCTTCGCCTCGGCCCACATTTACACGTTCGTCCATCAATGCCTCTTTTGCTGGCCGCTGCAGTAATGTACTATTTCTGCATTGTTATAAGAAACTCGTCGCTCATTAGCTTGTCCAGTGGCTGAGAAGAAGGATAACAGTTTGGATTCGATTTCTGTTACTATTATTTGATGCCCTGAGTTTTTGAGATTTTAATCTATCTCAATACTAATGCGCAGTTGTTTGATCCGTATGGTAAAATTAGCCAATGGTTTCAAATTTCGGCATTTTTGTATAAAAAAAAACTGGGCCTCAGTTAGATCATCGCGTCAAAGGTAAGTAACTTTTCAAATAGCATATGTATGCGACTGTTAACCCATTGTCAGGAAATATTTATTTTGAAACTATTTTCCCTCAACTTTAATATTATACCACTATATACTTTAATATCCTTCATAGTCAAGTAGAACAGAACAAAAGAGCGCCACTAAATTGAACACAACGCGTCAATATAAAAAATAGATCCAGCGCATTATTAAACAGGGTGAGACAATGAAAACGTTGGTCAAGTGGAGCGGTACGGAGCGAAGCGGAGCGGAGCGAAGCTGTTCTTAAGCTATAATGCCACTATCTGACAAAACCAATTTCTGAGTTATAGCCACAAAAAACCGCGACAAAATAATTAAAAATCGATGCTGATTATGAACTATAGGTAAATCATATGTGAGAGCTGCGCAGTAAAAATTGATCTAATTGCGCACTTTTGTATACTCACTTTGTTGGTTTATATCAACTAGGTTTGTAAACAGCGATTTAGTGAGATAATATTTTTATCCGGAATCTAGTGATAGTAGAAAAATACTGATCGATACAGAAATTTTTGCTGATTACGATGGCATCAAAAAGCTTAAATTAGCCAATTGTCAGATAGTGGCATTTTAGCTTAAGGACGGTAAAGTGAAGTTTTCCGCTTTTCCTGTAGGTAATAAAACTAAGCCACGGATGTTAAATAATATTTTTCGTATCATAAACTTGAGACGTTACTTCAGTCCAACTTTTTTTGAAACGCCTAAGTTTTGAGGAAGTTGTCTTTATGTTTTCTTTCAATAATATTATCATCCTTTTACTCGTTTCGAAGATAAAAGAGTACATAACGGGTGCATGAGGTAATTAGAGCAATTTTCCACAATCAATAATCCTGTTTATCAGAAAATATTGTTATTTTCAGCAGTCAGTGTGAAAAGTATGGTCAGTGAGCTTTTCAATGATAAACATATTTCGAGAAAAGTGCGATAGAATTGCACACTTCACTGCCGCCTTACCCGTTCCATCATCGGACTACAAGACGAACGGTAATGCGGCATCCGCCATCGGTTGGCAAGTACATGGTGGATGTCCCACCCATACGCACTATATAACGTTTTGAAAGTACTTTCATTGTGATTGCTGGTAGGTACAGGTAAGTACGCACGTGTTGTCTGTGTTTTGTGCTACAACCAGCGTGTAAGAATTAGTATTATAACATGTTACTTCTAGGCAAGCGTGCTCCATTGTCGACCACATAATCGCTTACCAGAAGGTGAGATGGTAGAACGCGAGCCTATCAAAAATAAAATTAGGTTTAGTAGGTAGCTTAGTAGAAAATGCCTCTAAGACACATTCTAAGCACTTGAAAATATACTAACCGAAAGTTTTATACAACTCAAAATATACTGTATCTAGTCGGGCAAGGCCTGGCAAGAAATACTGAATAGCGTTCGCTTGTAAGTCTCACAGTACGCGTGAAACCTCGCCACCCCCGAAGGCGATGCAGAACCCAGTGACTTACAAAATACTACGAATAAAATCATAAATAAGTGAACAGCAATCTGCAGACGACCTGCTTCCCTGGTTTATCATTAGACTGACCGATTTACTCGTTGGAAATCTGGCTGGAGATACCTAAGCAAATACGGGCACTTTGTTATTCATGTGAAGTGAATCTATATGTATTTTCTCTACGGCTAGGGTTGATGCCATAGTGGGAAGTGGACCCTCATCGCCGTGCCTAACATAAAGACAGGGGCATATGTAGATGACCTGTTTACTTTTCAGTCTGAAGAAAAATTCAAAACAATCGGTTTAAATGAAGTTGCCCCAAGAAAACCCAATTTTGCAGGTACTAGGTAAGTATCTAACTTATAGATAAGTATCTTAAGTTTATCAAAGTAGATCCCACCAACAAAATTCTTAAAAATAGATATATAATAGAAAAGATTAAACTTCATAACTACTATACAATTTAGAATTAATTGTACCTAGCTAGATGGGTACATTTTAAATTATGAAGTACGTTTGCCCGAAAATACGTTGTAATGTTACTGTAGTAATTCAAATATAGGTGCGGGAAACAAAATAAACTATACAAAGGCATGTAATTTTCCCGAATATTTTTCGTTATTACAAGATTCCCTCTGGCTAATTATCTATGTGCGTGTTATTCAGCTATGAAGTGGATGTTTACGCGGGAATCGCGGGATTAACGACATGTTCTAACCTCCAGCACTTTATTAGTTTGTGTTGCCATTATATTATCATCATAAACGGAATGGGTTCGTTCGTGTTGCCAGTAAATGGGTTGTCCGTTAAACAAACTACTGCAATCGTCAACTACAGAGTTCTGAGCCATAATAAAATGAATTTATACCCTACTGTCAGCGTGTAAAATATGGAACTACCTTCGTTTTATGGGTTTAGATATTTTCTTTTTTGTTACCCGACTGTGCGATAGCAAAGATAGGGTTATGTTTTTTTTTGTATTAAATGTTTAGATTTGTGTACCTACAACATTCAATTGAATCAAATCAATAAGTTGTTTTGGTGTTGCAAAATTTTTATGAAGATGAGACTTTTCTTAAATCAACTAAGCAACCAAAAGCCCAGATTGCTGTCCTTTCATTACAGTGATTCTGCCAAAATGCCCCATTCCAGAGACGATCAACGGTCTCACAATAGTTCGTGTCAATCCGGTTAAGCAGCGACCAAATTGTCTGCACTAGCAACAAGTGTACGGAGATTACCGGGCTTTGTAGTGTATTTACATTTCGAATTCCGAACATTGCATAGATCCTATTGAGGGCAAACCTACCTTGAACTCCAATACCGATGTACTACTATTATATACAATAAAATAAAATATACCTACCTACCAACCGCTTGGATCACACTGCTCTAATTACAGCTACGTAGGGGAGAACGGGGTAATGGGCGCCTACTAAGGGATTTTTTTTATAAAAACCACATTCGTTAACATTCTTCTAATTATTAATTCTATTTGACCTATTTTATGAATAGTATATTATAATCAAAGTTATAATCAATTACAGTCATATATTAAAGTACAATAACGATTTTTCAAAAAAAAACCGTCGCTCCCAATACCCCTCACATGCGGGTATTGAGAGCCCATTTAATGCTCATATGGGAAATGGAAGCCATGACTTTTACTCTTTCTTGAAAATTTGACTAAACAAACTTTAAACTAGATCTTTATTATTAATACAAAGAACTATTTGTAACACAAATAATAAAATCTACTTTTCAAACAAAACAAAGAAATAAAGATGAAATTATTAAAAGACAACAAAATATCAAAATTATACGGATGCAAACTAAAAGCACAAATATAAGAATCTGGACTATCACTGCCAGAACATTTTCCATGATCAAATCTTTCCACGTTTTTCTGTTTGTTCATGCTAGGCTACCATTACCCACTGACCACCAATTTGAAAAGTAATAACATAAATATTTAATTCTACTTTCAATCACATTTTAACCAATTGGCCTTGTTAGTAAATGAATCTAGAGATGTAGATAATAAGCATAAACATAATAAAAGAAGAAAATAACTTCATGTTTATCTTGGCGCTTGAAATCGGCAGTTTTTTAAAAGCCTGGAGCGAAAAAACACAACCATCCCTTGTGACTTAACGCATGGCTCTATCCACAGAGTATATTTTAATATACTGAAAGCTCTATCTAAAGACTCTAGCGCGTCAGGTGAAATTTCTCGATGGTTGACTGTAGCGGCCGAGAGCTTACGATCGCGCGAATGTGCATACGTTCCGTTCAATCACCATCACTTCTATTCCCCGACGGCTCCTAACTTACTTAAATTCTTACTATACTTTGTCAAACTCAGGAATATGAAAATAAAACTGGTGTTCCATACAAACTGCATTTCCAACGCGA
This sequence comes from Orthosia cruda, assembly GCA_964057195.1. Taxonomy (NCBI): domain Eukaryota; kingdom Metazoa; phylum Arthropoda; class Insecta; order Lepidoptera; family Noctuidae; genus Orthosia; species Orthosia cruda. Next base: position 9,963,896 of record OZ059857.1, read on the forward strand.
TCAAATTTCTATTAGATGCAATGGAACAACAATAGAATAAAAAATATCTGCTTTATTGTACACCACAAAAGTTACACATTTCTTTCACAAAAACTTTATGGTGCCTATTGTAAGCTGTTTCTTTTGGTTAGAAATAAGGGTCCACGCTTGTTCTACCTTGAAGGGCTTGGCAGAACTTTAGACTTGGTAGCTTAGTTTGTAAACCCTCATATCATATTTACCTATAGGTTATTAAACAAAATTCAGATTTTCACGCAAAAAATGATTGAAAATGCGTGTGTATATTTAAGATCGCTGGATGTATTGCGCGTCCAGTATAACAACATCTGCAGGATGAAATTTGGGGCTGCCTCGCTTCTGTAGTGCATCGGGGACGTTTGCACTGTATCGCACTGACGGCTTTCATGCCGTCATCCGCAAAAAAACTGTATCCCTCTGCAGAATGCGTGGTAGCTGCAACAGAATTTTGAAGAGTGTAGCCGATAGGATCTCCTCTCCGCTATGGAGATGCTTTATTACCGCCTGATTTGAATGTGTTTTATATTTTTATTTTATGTTATTGTATTTTAATTGTTTTGTTTTTATTCAATCAAACTAGATTAGAACTAAGAACTTTCGGATTAGATTATCCGAAATAAATGAATTTGAATTTTGAATTTGAATTTATAACCAAGTGTAGAGCGACCTTACGAAAGAAATAAAAGCTAAACCTTTCTTAATAGTGTAATCAGTCACCGTGAGCGAACTTTGATCTATCTCAAAGCTTTAGCAGATACAAGACGAAACGAGAAATTCGCCAAAGAGCTCAGTGAACTGGATTAGCCACTATCTCTCCTTTATCTGAGAAACTTTTGAGTTAGGAGCCACCTGAATAATTATGTTTAGTGAGAGTGGTTAGTTTGGAAATATAATCGGTATCAGTTCTTGTTAGTAGAATAATGGACGTCGTTGTAAAAGTTTTAATTATGAGCTTGGTCGTAGATGCACATCAATGTTTAACCTAATCATGTGTTATTCCATCTTGTGTAGCTAACTTATAACAAGAATAAATTAAAAAATTAAAAAAATGCTCGTGGCTTGTTAAGGACGCTGTTACATTTTCGACGAACTCAAATTTAGGTATCTAGTAGCACACAACAACATTACGCGCACTCACTCATTGAAACTACTGAGCGCTCGATTTTATACATCACTGAAATAATATTGGTCCTTGTTATTATTTTTTAATTTTATTGAAGTTGATTCAGGAAGGTTAGTTGGCACTTTGAAAATGCATTTGGTAACTGTTACAAACCGTCGTCGTAAAAAGTAGGTTATTATTTTCAACCGACTTCAAAAAAAGGAGGTGCTCTACCTATTCGACCCGTATGTATCCGCGATTTTCTTTAAAACTACTTATCCGATACTATTGGGTTTACGCCGATTAAGGTATGTATTTTCAGGGAACGTTTTATTGTATAATATATTAGGATATGATAAAGATCTTTGGAGATAGACAATGGAACTCTTCAATAACAAATAGCAAATGACCTGCGATTAGTGTGATCGTATAGTTATGTTTTGTTTTCACCATACCATAATATAAAATCACGCTTGTACGTTTTTAGGGGGTTAACAGATTTATTTAGTATACCTACCCAATATGGGGTACCAACATAAACTAAAAAGAGAAAAATAATAACTTTTCCGTGTCGAAAAACGAAAAACAATCGATACCAACACCGACTTTCGAAAAGAGAATTAGCTTTCACTTTGTTGTAGTAAGCAGTATTTAAAAAAAAAACGCAACGTAAAATAAGTAGATAACTAAAACGAAATAATTTCCGGTCACAAGGATTAAAAAACCGGCCAAGTGCGAGTCGGACTCGCGCACGACGGGTTCCGTATCATTATTGCAAAAAACGGCAAAAAAAACACATTTTTTGTATGGGAGCCCCAATATTTATTTTATTCTGTTTTAGTATTTGTTGTTATAGCAGCAACAGAAATACATCATCTTTGAAAATTTCAACTGCCTATCTATCACGGTTCATGAGATACAGCCTGGTGACAGACAGACAGACGGACCGCGGAGTCTTAGTAATAGGGGAAACCCTAAAAATGACTTGAACATTTTGCATTACATATTATATACATAGTTTATAAAATATTACCATCAAAAATTTTTGGAGTTTTACATAATGAGCATCAGCTAATGACATACTACCCAAAAACCATGAAAATGTCACCCATGACGAAAATATGTCAAATTTTCGTCGGTGCCATCTTGTGTTTTGGTTTTAACCCCGTATTCGATATGAGCGACCCCAAAATCCATGACAATGACACCCATGACGCAAAGATGTCAAATTTTCGTCGGCGCCATCTTGTATTTTGGTTTTGACACCATATTAGATATAAGCGACGCCAAAAACCATGAAAATGACACCCATATCGAAAAGCGGTCATATTTTCGTCGGCGCCATCTTGTATTTTGGTTTTAACCCCATATTCGATATAAGCCCAAAAAATATGACAATGACACCTGTGACGAAAAGATGCCAAATTTTCGTCGCCGCCATCTTGTATTTTGGTTTGACCCTGTATTCGTCATACATACATACAAACCGGTTAAATCATAAATCTCCTCCCACCTATCCACTTCTAACCTTCACCGCCGCCAGCTTAACCTTACCCATCCAAATCCTAACCTTACTAAGAGCTGCTTAAACCCACCCATCCATTTCTCAACCTGGTCAACAACTGCTTAACAATACCTATCCAAATCCCGATCATACCCGATCATACCATTTAGAAATTATGTTAATTTCTAAATCACATTCTAATAATAAAAGGAAACTCAAACATACTTTTATTTCGGTCCGGTAAAATATCAACTCCTTTCGATCACGACATACGACTCACGCATGCACACTACAATCTTTTCTGTTACTTTTATCGTATTTATTTTTTGCAAAAAAGCGATACGCTCGTCCTTCCACGAGCGCTTCTGAGCGCGGAATGATATAATAGTAATCTTTGGCGGAATGATAAGCTTCGAGTGCAAAATGTATGAAGAAGTCATCAAGTGTTTTTATTTTAGCTAATAATTAAAATATATATTGATTTGGGTAAAAAATAATTATCTGAACCTGTAGAGGACTATATATACCGCAATTTTTTTATAATTTTGAAGATAAAAATGCTGTAAAATTAACTAAACGGGGACCTATTCGGACCCTACTTTTTTAATATTTTTGCGATTATCGTGATGGGCAAAACGTATTTGTGCGAAAATTTTGTATGATGTCATGCAATTTTTCTGATGCCAATCTGGAGCTTAATATATTATCTTTAAATTAAGACCATGATATCTTCACATCTGTGATTGCATATACATTAAAATTGTACCTGAAAAGCACTGTTATTTGTAGAAAAATGTAATAGCGTCCTTAACTCATGCTTTTTAAACTACATAATGTATCTAGTACTAGACACGCTTGACGCTTCGAGCGACAATCGAAACACGTAATTATAAATCGCAAGATCGCAACCCATAACTTTTAAACGGCTGAACCGATTTTCATCAAACATAGCTAAGAAAGAAAGATGACTTTGTCGAGAGCGACGAAGTCATCTTTCAAACAAAAATCACAAAATCTACGATATAAAGGTACACAAATACAAAAACACAGATAGGTACTTAAAACTTATAACATCCCTCATTTTCCGTCGGCGGTTAAAAAATCAGTCACATAAAATTAAATACTTGCATAGTTTTCAAATTCTAAGAAAATTTGAATTAATTTTATAAAAAGGGCCCATGGTTAGCAAGTTTATTTTTATAAATAGCGCCCATTCTGTAAGAAAACTACCTACCTTCATAGGTTTTTTAGCATGTTATTTTGTTAATATTGGAAAACCTAGAGAAAAGCCAGCTGTTTCTCACTATCCATGGACGAAAAGTTACCTACCGAACCTATGCCCGTCCTAGCTTTCAAGAGTTTCAAGTATAGACAATCACTTAAGCACACAGGTAGAATTAATATGGCTACCTACGTCATACGGCTATCAAATATTTATATTACCTACTAACCTCAATCGATCCTTATTTATGATACAGCCTTCTTGGAATGCCTCTATATTTTATGTCCAATCAAATATATTCCTTAAAAATTATTAGGGGATGAAACACAATGAACACCAAAATATTTTTCCAGTTAATGAATGCATTTTGGTCACCCTCTTCATAATTTCGAGGGGTGACAATTAGGGCGGAATATCATTCAAATTGCGATGAGTTTTGATTGATAACTTAACACCCCTGCCTGGCCAGAAGTGTGAAAATGCCAGATAATAGGTAAGTAGGTACTTGGGTACGTTTTAGTCAAAGTCTGGTAGATTAAACTCTAAGGAATTGTTGGAGTAACTGTAAAGACAAGAATGTAATTTAAATCGTTAGTAACAGCTAACTTGGTAGTAATTCTGACACTACTTTGTGGAATGTTTCATTTTATGTGTTTGTAAATAGTCATGAGTCTTTTGCCGAGCTCTTTCTGTCTGCCAATTTGAATTGGTATGTCAGCCATATTGCAAACCCATTTAAAATGCCATAGCATTTACACGTCGTTTCGTTTTTAAATTCAGGACCAATTTTCTGTTTGATTATGTAATCATGGATCCATCGTATGCACCAAAAACAAAAAGTTTATAAAGTTTTTTTATATACTTTTGTGTCAGACTACGTAAGAAAATTGTGTTATGAATACTGACTACTGAGCCAAACAAACAATTTAACTTTAGTAGTTAAACATATTTTAACGATGAATACCCAAGTAACACAAGAAGTATTTTAACAAACGAATAGTAAACTTATGTAGAACTTAAGGTCCGTATAAGCTCTTATATAAGCTCACCGAGCATCTTGACGCTATATATTGACATTTTTAAACCATTATGATGCTTTGCGTTGTATAACGTTTGGATAATGGCATATCAAAATGTTTTTTTTTTTATAAATAAAACGTTTCCCCACGCTAGGAATTTCTCCTGTATCGTGGGTGCGTTTACAAACATATAAACTCACATACACAAACATCCAGAGCCGGAAAAACTATCTGTAGGTCATACAAATATTTGTCCCGTGCGGGAATCGAACCCGCGACACGCAGCGCAGCAGTAAATCGCTCAACCACTACGCCAACCGTGCGCCCAAGCTGTCGTTAGTGTCCGTAGACCCAATAAACATCGAAAAACAGCCAATTGCAACCAATATTTGAATCAGAAATCAATCGTAAACTCATGCTAGAAGCTCAATGACAAAACCGTATAGTTGCATAAGACTGCGTTAGAGTTAACTTCATCGACAATTATCCCTTAATAAATATAAATAAACATCTTCAAAATTTTTACTAAATTATAAGCATATATTTCCAGCATGAAAATCTTTTAAAATAATACGTCATACTCTTCTCAATTATAGATATACATGGCACACTGCTCTGTTTATATATTTATAGTTATAATTCATACACTCGTTACCTATCAGTTTACCTTGTCACCATAGAATAATTGAATTATATGGATGGATATTCCGTTGGAAGCTTAACAAGCACTAATAGAAAGGATAAAGCAATCGACGGACGAATAAACAAACGAACACTGATGTAGGGGGAGGGGGGGAGGTTTTGAAATTAGAATACTGTCGGAATTGGATGCCCGTTCGAGTGATTCCTTTATTAAAACTAGACGATAGTACTATCACAAAATGTTGGTCCGACGGATCGAGTCAGTCAGGAGGTGACGCCTCGAGGTGTAGGATGGGGAGCGCGGCGCTGGCGCCCGGCAGAACGTAAAAAGCGTTTTTTTTTTTTTTAATTGATTCGACTAAAGGGCTCGGCGGCCGCGGCTCACTTGATGGTCGCGTGCCGCGTCTCCCGGTGCAGGCACACGCCCTCCACTGTTAATATTGACACCTCTGTAATCTGTAACAATAGAAAACACGTTTAGGGAATTTATTTGAAAAAGTTAGAAGTTGTGTTTTTACTTTGAACTTGATTTATATGACAAAATCAACAAAATCATCAAAATCAAATAGTTTATTTCAAATAAACCAAAGGGACTTTTGAATTGTCAAACAAAATATGCACTCTAGTTGCACAGACAACTGACAACATATCATTAAATTTTTTGAACAACATTTTACGAGTAGGTAATATTAGTGGAATTGCACAATATTTATAATTTTATATTGTTGCTCCATGTGGGCTTTTAAACACGTGTACCAAATTTCATAAGTGTACGAACATTATCCTTTTTAGAGTTCCGTATCAGTATGAAAAATCGACTTGCCGAATTTATTACGCAATACGGCTGCTGGACATACATGCATCCCGATTGTCAGTATTCCAAATCCTAACCCATTGCTCTTTATAAGTATTTGTAACTTACGAAAAATTGTTTTCTCGCATAAAGAGCACACATAAATTAGGTGCCTACTAATACACTGATACGTTTCGGAATCTCTAGTCGTATCGTGTCGGCTCGGCTACCTATGTACCTATTCATCTGTCTATAGGTACTTATTCCTACGTTTAGTTTTCATATTGATTTTATGTATCACTAAAATAATTAGGCCTGTATAATTCACCGATAGGTTATGCCGGGGTGTCGAGATGTAGCACTAACTAGATCGCTCCGATTGTAACATGGCCTGTGGTAAGCACTTAAGCCTCTCCCGCTTTCCGCCACCAAGACCTGACGGAGCTCCGGCCGGTGCAACATGATCTGTCGCTGCACCAGTCTGTCACCCCGCGTCTTCGTTCCCTCGCGCCTCCGTTGAAGTGTCGCAGGAGGTCCCAGGAGCGATCCATCCAATACGCAGTCCTCCCCTTTGCGGTTCACGTATTATTGCGATGTTACGGACTGTCAAATCAGCTGCCTAGACCGAGGCTCCATACAGGATCATCGTAGTACAGTTGTTCTATCTCATGACGGATCGGACCGCGGGTTGGTTATAGTCGTGAGATCAAAATATATTATTTATACGAGTACCTACCTATACGACATAACGTATTTTGATGGGTGATGAATATTTTTGGGTTTGTTATCAGCGATTCTTGCTAGTTAGGTCTGTCAGTGTAGCCGCAGCAAGCGATCGAAGAACATTGGCAAACAAAACCATCGCGCCCGCCCCTCTATCGAAAGAGAAGCGGCTGGCGGTTTTGTTTGACTATTGCCGCGCCCGCTATCGCCGCCGCACCCCTCTGTCTGAAACCTCAGGCCATACACTAACTACAAGTTTATCTATTCAAATACAAACAACATCGCCTGATAGATTCCTAATTCTAACGGCATCTGATACATAACCTTTATAATATCTTTACAATAACATAACAAACACTCAAATACTCTACACACCTTTAACTATGCAAATAGAGTATTCTGAAACAATAACCGTTCAGTTCCATTGGCCCCTCTTTTATCTACTCTGACCAGGTAGATCGCCATATTTTTTCTAGTACGTCGATAATGGCGGCCTCGCGGAAGCAGGATGCGATCGTCTCGTATTATCGGACCCGGCAGGTATGACTAGGGTACCCGAGTAAATAACCACACTCAGGTAAAGTTTATTTATTTATTTCTGACGGTATATGGTTTGTAGCTGTACGTGTTTTTGTTCTTTCAAACAGCTGATGTAGCTTTTCTCCATGTTCATTACCAATAAAAGTACACCTCTGGACAAAGGCCTCCTGAAATGTAGGCTTTTTAACTCGATTAGCAATAACTCTCATTGGTTATAATTTGGTCAACTTTTCACTGAAATGTAACTAGATTTTCTTGTTAGTAACACTCCCCACGTAGAAATGGCAAAGTTATAAAGCAAGCGCATTGTTCGCTTCTGAAAACAAAGAAACGAAGTTTTCAGATTTGCAGAACTTTGTAGGTGCCAAACTTTGTTAGGTAGGTGGGTCGGTGTAATTATTAGTTTTCTAGATTGAGAAGGTGTTAGAACGGAACTGGCCAGAAGCCGGCACTTACCGCAAAAAATTTAATTATAGATTTTACTGAATTCAGTTTTCCGAGCGAGACTGGACAGAAACCTCTTAGGATTGTGGTTGAAAGATTTCAAAGAGAACGTCGTCAGATAGCTTATACGGAAAGTAGCATACGGAAACCATAACGGAAGTTACTTAATTAGGTTGGCTACTCTTAGAACGGTCGGGATTTTTTTACTTTTTGTTATTTTATAGTTTGCTGACGAATGGATGGTGAATACTGTTAGAATATTTAGCGATTTGCGAGAAGACTGAGTAAAAGGCTTTCTAAGTTAAAATTAAGTTTTTCTATTTGTATTAATCAAATATTAAAATAGTTTTAGTACCGATCTATAGACGGCCACATCTAATTGCTAAGTGAGTCGGTAACTTTTTAAGTCTGCTTCATTGCTCATGTTCATGAGGATGAGCTAAACAATGTTGGGATCCACTCAACCTTGAACTAGAAGATCTTTCGACCTCTAGATCCCTACTAGACTCCGTAACCTTTAACAATCTTGAGATCTTCATCCCCTAAAAAAATATCACGTTTTGTGATCCACAGCAATAAGTAGTCAGGGAGTGGGGAGTGCATATCGAGAGCTCTTCGGCAATCTTGACCTTTGATGAATATCTGAGAACTAGTGATGTTATCTGTTTTTATTAGAAGATAATATAATAGCTTAAGTTATAACTATTACTATGAGACCACTGGGTCTAAGTGTCACAAATTCATGTTTAATTTATGGTAAGAAAAGATAGCTGAAAGGTATCATTGTGTAGAGCCTTCACCTCTGTTACCAACCGTCCAGCGGAAGCTATTAAAGAATCCATATAATGGGATGCGACACCAAACTCCGCGACGTAATTGAGACGTAGTCGAAAAATTGGTCCATGTTCGTAATTGGTTATTAGGATAGACCTATACATCTATTAAGGCGGTTAAGTGGGGTCTACCAGGTAACCGATGGGTTGAAGTACCCATATTAAATACCTTTGTCCCTCAATACCTTTTCACTAATCAAACAATCATTAATCATTTTACTTCTTGCTGAACTTCCTTAGTAACCGAAGACCTGACATTTATAGATACTTTATAGTTGAAGTTTGCAAGTTCTTCGAGAAGTTCAGTCTTAAGTAGTCAGCAATGATAAATTCAATATCTAAGTTGTGACTAAAACGAGTTCAATAACTTTGGGCGGTTCTTGCGGGTAGACCAACATTTTGAAGATAAGTTTAGAGTTGTGGCAAAGTTCTTGATCTTGAGAATTTGAATGTGAATTAGTTATGTTATAGTCTTAGTAAATACATGAAATTCATAGTTGGCTAGCTCATCCAAAATTGTTATAGCTTGTATCTATGTAGGTATGGGTTATATTAATGTTTCCTTACATTAGTACCAGTGCAATTGTTTAACGGGCACGAGGGCCAGGTTCACTACTCGAATTGGTTTTTTTTTACCAAAAATACTTTTAGTTTACATGTATGCCCGATCAATAACACTAGTCTCGTCTACTGTTACATCACACCGCGGGAATTCGAAAAATAAGAAATTTTCGGTGTACAGCTCTTCGATGTTTGTCTGTAATTTTGCTGTACTTAGCATAGATATAGAATTGCGTTCTATCATTTCTTATTCATTTATCCATGCCGTCAGTATAAATAAAACAATAAAATTGAGATTATCAGAAAAAGAAAAACAAGATTATTTTTTATTTATTTATTTAATTACAACGGTTGTTAAGTAACCAATTACAGTAAGTAAGTATAATTAAAAAGGAACAATTAAAATATATGAAATTAACAAAGAAATATTTGGAGTAAAAAAAAACGACGTACGCGCAAAAAATTCCAATATTGCCTTGCTGTTATTGCCTGACAAGGAAACAATAGTTTTGTTTTAAGTAATTTCGCTTCACAAAGTGGCTTCTGATGTATCGAGAACTGTTCTTAACTATACAATAATAATACAGTTATTCGTATTATTTAAACAAAAGAGACCGAATTCTTTTATAATATCAGAAAATAAACGAGAACCTTAGTTGGAAGTGGGTAATTCCGGTGAAGAATAAAATCGGACTTACTTTTCCTTTTTTTAAAGAGTAGACATTGGGTATTACTCTAACAATGATTAAGTAGCAATGTACTCGTAGTTAGGGTAGGCATTTGACACATAGTTAACTCCTAAAACATTGAAAATTATATTCATAGCAAAATATCGTTATTAGAAAGAAAGAGCGTAAAATTGGTTATTTGCGCATAGTATAAAAACACACACAAGCACTTACATTTATGCACACATTTGTTAGTTCTGTGCACGAGAGTGCATGTTCGATTAGTTGCCTTTGTATTAGTTTTCTTTATTCGTAGTGATATCTTAAGTCAAAGGCTCGCTTTGTGCGATGTAGTAATGATAGTCGACCATCTGGCGACCGGTACTCAGCTTTCCTTTGCATCTACGTTCTAGGTAAATACATCCTTTGACCATCTCCTTTAACGTTGACTTTTAAGACTAACTGGGACAGGAGTTGACTTCCCCTGTTCATTATGTAGGTAAGTATCTACAATATTAAAGGAAAATAACTTTACCATAAAAAACAAAAAACTATACGCGTTAGTTAATTCAATTTAAAATCTGTAAAATCAGTTTGGAATTTAATTTAATTTAATTTAACAGTCGTATTTATTTAAATTTCCTTTCGAACTCGCCCTTCCCTGACCGGAAATTTACCTGTCTGTTGAACTAACATTGATTTTATGCATTAAGACGATGGTAGTGCCTTGCTGCATTATGTAAACAACAGAGCTATAGGTTTATAAGTTAGGCAGTACAACATTCATGTCTATCTAATGGTGCGTGCGGCTAATAGACGAATATTATTAAATAGTGTCGTGTAGTTAATTAGTCGGTAATTGAACGGACATTCCTTTCAAACACGGTGAACTAACACCTGGGATATTGGCTACTAACGGTTTGTTATTTCATGTGGAAACATAGCCAATATTATAGACTACAATTACGAAATATATATAATATTAGAATGAATTCGGAAAATTTGCGCCATTTTCTCGGCTGCCATTTGCTTTTCCTTTCATTGTCTGTTTGTCTAAGAACTATACAAACTTTTATGAATAAAAATAGAAGCGCTGTTCTTATTAGCGTCCAAATCTTCAACAGCAAAACATCCTCCTATTATATAGAACTCATTGTCGTTGCCTCAAAAAAAAACTGTCTACCAGAGACAGAAAGTAATCGTTGTTTTATGCGGCAACACAAAGTAAAGTGATTTTACTCAGGGCGTGATAACTAAGCTTTATAGTAGAGCAGCTCTAGTGCTCGCTAATGGAGTACCAGTGACTCTAAGCTGACTAACGAATGATGCAGCTAAGTTCTGCTAAGCCGTCTAAGTAAATGTGAGCATTATGCTGCTCAGATGAGCGGATAACCTATGGCGCAGATTGTAATTGTATATTTGAGAAATGGAATTGGAATGTAATTAGATTGGTATCCAATTCCATTTATAGTTGTATTGTTTCTGGGTTGTGTAATTTGAATGGTGATTTACACCGGCAGAAATTTCAATCTTGCTAGTGTTTAGTATTTTAACTAACACAATATTATTTTCAAACACACTCAAGAAAAGAAACTATAGTATATTTATGTGCAGGTATTCCATGGAGTTATTAAGTACCATCGGTATTTTGTTAAAAATGAGGTATTTCTTTAAGTTTTATGTATGGCATTACTTCCCAGAATTGTATCATTATTAGCGACACTATCGGACGGTGTAATAATACAGCGTTTGTTTTTTTTTCCCAAATTCAACGGTTTCGATTCCTAGCTAGGAATTTCGCTTTAAAAAAATCCAATGTTGCAGTTTTCATCAAAATCAGATCCATGACTCTTTTGTGTGCCTTTCGCTTTTCCTCATAGTTTTGGATTTGACATGGATTTGGCCATCCACGCCCACTTAAAAAACTCACCAACCAAATAATAATCTTACTTCATTCATAAAAGTAAGATACGTTTACCTTACTGAGTAGGCTAACCTTAGTATAAATAGAATAATATTTATATTTAGGTTTACCTACTTCAGATTTCAGAGCTTTTCAACAATGAAAAGCTTAAAAATTCAGTGACCTTAAACAAGACAAACACAAACTTTCCGTTCATAAAACATTGAAATAACGAATCGAGGTTTATTTCTAAACCTTTTAGGATAAAGTTTTCTGAACAGTCAGCATTTTTAACCGATTATTGGGCATAATAAAATCGGTTTTCATAACCGTCGAGCCCCAATTCTGCCAGTCAAACTCACGTCCATAATAGGTTTACGTCATAATTGTTACCATAGATTTGCCCGCTAATTCTTTTTTTGTTTACCAAAAGGCTTGGGTGCGGTCCCGGATGGGCCGCAGCCATTATAATAACGGCTAACAGAATGGCTAACAATATTTTTCACGAGCTATAATGGTGAAAGTTAGCTAATGGGTTAACTTTTCTAATGTCCGTTTTCCCTTTCCCTAGTTTTTGAGATTTTCTCTATAGCATTGCAAAAAGTTTGTTGTTATTTTTCCGATTGATTGAAGTTATTAAAGTTGTTAGTTTTGCCGATATTTGGGTTCAGTAGAATTTTACGTCAATAGGGAATTCTCGAAGTGAAAAATGATCGAGGTCGGAGTAGGTATTTCTACCTCGATGGTTTTAATGTAAAATCTATTAGAGCATTCTATGATATGGATATGTGTATGTTAAAGACATCACATAAAAACTAATGCCGAAGATTGTTGAGATCTCTGTACTTTTAATCTTTGTTGCTACGGCGGCGGCGTAGCTCTCGCGGCTACGCCGTAGCAGTATTGCTACGCCGCCCTCTACGGATGCGTAGCGTTTCTCTAATTACGTTTTTGTTAGTTAATTAAGTTTTACGTGCAAATGGGCCTTACACTTGTACGAAAAACTTAACTCAGAGTTAGTTACTAACACGAGGTTAAATTGTCAATATTATATCTGAGATTTGGTTTAGCATGGCATTAGCGGACATGGACGCACCTTTTGATTGATTGATTTCAAAAACGGAAATTAAGACATTCAGGCTTTTTGGCACTTGAATAAACTTGAACTTTATTTACTCATGATAAATAAATCATAATTTATTGTAATGGTTCCTTTGAAGTCATATTAGGGAAAGGGCATTGACCGCTATGGCCATGCTAAAATGAAACAACTATAGAACTGTTTTCATTAATACGATAGAACTATTATAGTTTTTGATGTTGTACTACTCTTTGTTTATCTTGCTGCATGTTGGTAATGTTTGTAGTAGGGAAGGGAATGTTCTTTTGGAAAATTTATTTAATGTTGCTATGTAAGAAAAAGTATGGATGCTTTACAATTTACATTACCTGTTTAAAAGATCAATTCTCGTTATTAAAAAACGTTCAAATGCATGTCGCAACCTCATCTTGGATTCTATCAGTGCTTAAAACGTGTATATATGTAGGGAAATTAGAAGCTGTTTTGATAGATTGTGACTGTCACCAAAACATCGTGGAAAGAAATAAACAGAGTGTTGACATTAGAATGCGTTTATTCCTTTAAAATACGAAAATTAATTCTGTGCTATATTCCATAAAAGTTCATACAAATTTTACATTTGTATTTGTGCGTTTTAAAATCTCAAGAATTAGAGTTCAACACAGAATCTTCCAAGATTTGCGATCTTCTCTGCATCACCATCGAAGTAAGTGTCTTTAGTTTAAAGCTTTTGAAGAATCTTTCACAACTTCAGAGTTCTTGTTTTAGTTTCTTAACATACGGCACAGTTGTAAGAGATTAATAAGTTTCAAGCTGTAGCTTATTGAAATGTCGGCTTATATTCTAGCCGCACAGTGGCTGAAAATTAGTTACTGTTATTTCATAACTGTGTATTAATTCGAGTTTCTGCTCGCGGCTTCGCCCGCGTAAAAAGTGTTTTATCATCCCAAGGGAATACAAACTATCCTATATCCTTCACAGGGTCTCAAACTATCTCCATGTCCAAATTACATCTAAATCAGTTCAGTAGATCCAGAGATTACCCCCAACAACCTCACTAACTTTACCTCTTTATAATATTAGTAAAGATAGATATGAAAATAAAACTATGTACCCATTTGAATATTCCACGCACCGAGGGTTCGAAAGAGATTAGAAAACTAAGCTTACGCTCGAATTCGAGGACTGGGCGACCACTAGTAATCATTATTGTCCATCACAGAGTATATGCCTTCCATTTAACGAACAAACTTTATAGCGATGACCAATTTTCCTGATAATCTGCCAACGCCATTACTTACAATTTCTCCAAGGTAGCAATAATCACTATGGCCAAGCCCACACAGCTGTAAAGTTCCAGTGTTTAGCACATAATCCTCGTATCACGCTCGTAAACCAGGGTGTCAGCCGAACACACGCACATAAGGGCCGTTACAGTGAATATTCACCACAGTAGACAGTATGCAAATGGTTGCAAGCACTCCGTGACTGCGCATACCTGCCTACCCGCAGATTAATGTGCCGTGAACATAGCCCTCGTCCGCAGAATAACGCTGAGTTAGCACGTGCCTACCAGCTATCTGAAATATTGCAGCGATATTTGTTTAAAAAAAAAAAAAAAATGTATGAGAGCTTTTTACTTTCAGTTGAGTGGCGTTTGCTCTCAAATTGGCGAAGATTTAATTGGGTTGCAAATGTTCGTGACAGATTTTAAAGGTATTTCTAATCCGTATGTATTTTAACAGTTTGAGGGCCTTTGCAACTGAATCAATTGAAATGCATATGTCACCAGATTATTTCAGACACCGTAAGTTTGTAATACAAAGTTGGTAGTACCACTGTGAAACAGACACGCAAATTTTCATCTGGATTGTTCAGATTTTGAAGAAGGAACTGTTTAGTTTGAGTTCCATTGCGCCTTTTATACGCAAACTTGCCCAAGTCCTGATGCTTATATCGGAGGAACCTCGCAATGGATAGCGTATGGAGTATTGGACGTATAATTTAATCTCACAATAAAGGTCGTTGTTAGTTAGCAGGCCCAACATAAATTGGCGCAAACAAAGGCCTCAAAATTGTTGCGACGCGAGTTAAGACTCACGAGGCCTATCTGAGGGTCTTTTGCAAATTTTCTGAATTCTCCAACTTTAATGAATGAGCTGCTTAGATTTTTGGGTTAAGTATTTTACAGGAGCCCTTTGTGTATGAATGTACTAGGTACCTGATATAAGCTATTTTATGATCATAAAGGCTGGGTATTCAGGCCACTGAGTAAAGTATACACATTCCGGAGTTTCCTAACGAACCTACGTGCCAACTGATGTATTAAGGGCATGCTTAAGTCAGTATAATGCCTTAGGTCTCATTATTGTTTTTGGATTTCTGTTAAATAACCGTTCTAAACATACAATAGTGAACCATTGTTATCATAAACTGCAATTTAATGAGCTTATTCATAAAATTCAACAGACACAATAGAATGAGCAAACTACTGTAGTACTTCTTATTGGAAATAGCCTTAGTATAACAAAAAAGGGACATAGTCAATGGTATTGACACCCTACTTAAGTTAAGATTAGGCAAATAAATATTATGTGCATTGCCCTATTCTGGCAAGTTACTTGTTCATGAAAATGAATACATTTCTAGTTTAAATAACTTGATGCATATTTTATCTTGTCGTCATAGTGACCGTTTGTTGTTTTTTGACACCAAGAATTTTGTTTTGATTGGGAACCATATGTTTCTTCCCAAAAATAGTCGACATTTATTAGCTACATTGTTAGCTTTTAATATACACGCAGTTATTGATGATTTAACTGAGACTAGGTTTAGTGATTTAACAGTAATATCCATTTTTCT
Organism: Orthosia cruda; assembly: GCA_964057195.1. Lineage (NCBI taxonomy): Eukaryota > Metazoa > Arthropoda > Insecta > Lepidoptera > Noctuidae > Orthosia > Orthosia cruda. Next base: position 9,979,811 of record OZ059857.1, read on the forward strand.
GATAGTACTACTGATTCTTTAAAAGATTAGAGCCGACAAAAGAGAAGACGAATAGTAATATTTTACTATATCATTAAAATATAAATCGCTTCTCCGGCAAAATTTTAGACGTGGAATTGTTAGTAGATAAATACCACATGGATATCTTATGTTTTTGTGAAACTTGGTTAAAACCAGATAGGATGTTGTTTAATGTAAATAATTTCTCAGTTGCCAGCGCGTACAACAGATCCACAGTGGGTGGTGGTACCTTGATACTTTGTAATAGTCATCTCAAATATAAGGAAAGGAAGGATATCACTGCTTACTCTGTTGATCGCTTATGTGAGGTAGCATGTGCAGACCACCAGCATCAAACTTGTAATTTTTTTTTAATTACAATGGAAGAATTATTATGTAAACTTTTCAGAGACTTAAATATAGATCTGTTAGTCAATTCACCTGAAAAATGTCAGCTCATTTCATTGTTCAAATCATTTAACTTAAAATATTTATTTAATGAACCGACAAGAACAACAGCATCTTCAGTTTCGTGCATAGATAATGTATTCACTAATTGTAAAGTAAAAGAATCGTTTTTAATTAGTGGAGTTAGGTCAGACCATACTGGTCAACTAGTATCTTTTGAGTCAGATAAAAAATTCAACCAAGCTAAATCAATTCGATTAAGACCTCTTACTAAAAATAAATTAAATTCTTTTAATAATGTTTTTAGCAACCTTTGTAGCGCCAGTTTTCATTCAAAAGACGCCAATATAAATTACGGCACGTTGTTTTCTACAGTTTGCCAAGAATTCAATAAAACGTGTCCTGTAAAAACAGTTAAAGTCAACAATTCCAAATCGAAATTTAGTGAATGGACCACTGTGGGCCATAAGAAAAAGCCGAGATATCTTATATAATTTATTTTACGAAAAATCTTTGACTTCCGATCAAGTTTTTCACACTTACGTTAGAAACTATTCCAAAATATTCAAAAGGGTCTGCGCTCAAGCAAAATCTCAAATAATAATTAACAAGATTGGTATTTCTAACAATAAAATAAAAACTGTGTGGCAAGTAATTAATAGAGAAACTGGAAAGACACAACAACGCGATCAGAATGAGTTGTCTTTGAAAATAACTAATCAAACCATTTCTGATAAGCAAGAAGTCGCTGAGACATTAGAAAATTTCTTTATTAACATTCCGTTAGAGGTTACGAAGTCTCTTCCCTCCTCATCGAAATTAGCTGAAGCTCTTCTTAAAGAAAACTTTACTAAAGACATACCAACCTTTAAATTTAAACCAATATGTCTTGATACAATTAAAAACGCGTTCAAAAGTCTCAATATAAAAAATACTGAAGACTTATGGGGAATATCCGTTAGGGTTCTTGTAGATATTATTGATTCGATTGCTCCTGTCCTTACAGGCATATTCAATCAATGTTTGGACAGCGGCACGTTTCCTGACTTAATGAAGCACAGTAAAGTAGTACCAATTTTCAAATCAGGCTGTAAGAGTGATCCCTCTAATTATAGACCTATATCCGTGCTTCCAGCATTGAGTAAAATCTATGAAAAAATCATGCTGGACCAGATGTTGTCTCACTTCAATTCTAATGGGATCCTGCATAGTCAGCAGTTTGGTTTCACGAAGGGTAAGTCGACAACGGACGCAGGAGTAAAACTCATCAGCCACATCTTGGAATCTTCCGAGAAGTCCCAGGATGCCATTGGCGTTTTGTGTGATCTATCAAAAGCGTTCAACTGCGTCGACCACAACACATTGATCTGTAAATTACACCACTACGGAATTCGAGGACAAGCTGCTGATCTCGTGCTTTCCTATTTATCAAACACACAGCAAAAAGTAAATGTTAATGGGGCGAAGTCCTCCGGGTCTAGACAAGATGGGCGTGCCCCAAGGTTTAATTCTCGGCCCTTTCCTCTTTCTTCGCTAATTTTTAAAATAGATAGGAAAGATACGGATGTCTTACATGTCAACGAAAGTCTAATTATTCTCTCAAAAGGGTAGTATTTAAACGCAAATCATAAAATATCCTTTTTCTACGCAATAAGATTCCGAATTCCCATCAAAATTACTGATTGCACAGCAAAATATTCAACTCAAAATATCACTAAACACACTACAATTTATTTTCGCAGCGTACAGCGATTTTTCCTAAAGCAAAAGCTTTTTCATTAATGCACAGCTAATAATCTTAATGCACATTATACATGTTAACTCTTTTTCTTTTAAATATAGCTTCTATTTTTATATTATGTATCAATGTCGACGGAGCCCCGCTGCGCGGGGCTCCTATTTCTGAACGCACGGTCTAAAGTAACCTAACACGAACGAGATGACGGGAGCTGAGTCCGTGTCGGGGTGCCTTAGGCTCCCGAGCTCGCTTCGCTCGCTCTTGGACTGTTGGAATATGGAAAATTTGCTGTGCAGTCAGTATTTATGCTATGTATGTAATATTTTATTACAAAAATAAATTTAACAGTATTGCATTATGAGGAAAAAAGTAATGTTATATTGATGTATAATTTCGTTTTATCTGCAGTTTGAGTTTTGTTAAACATTTAGTTTATTTGTAGTGAAGTAAGTTATTAGATGTAAATAAGAATATAAATGATGAGTATGTATTGATAGGCGATTATTTATTTGATATGCAATTTATAATATCCCCTCTCAAAATGGTTCGCAGCTAACAATCTCTTACTGAATGCGAAAAAAACAAAATGTCTTAAGTTCTCTTTACCAAATGTACCACAACGTGACCTAAACTTAAATCTTGACGGCAAAAATCTTAAAGTTATAACGGAAACTGTATTCTTAGGGACTACTATCGATTCAAAATTGCAGTGGGTTGCGCACATTAGAACTCTTTAGGGAAGGTTAAGTTCAGCTGCATATGCAGTAAGGAAAATAAGGCAGTTAACCGATGTAGCTACAGCTAGGTTAGTATACTATGCTTATTTCCACAGTCATAAGACATAAGTTTTATGGCATTCTGCTGTGGGGATCAGCAGCAGATGTTGACTCAGTTTTCATATTACAAAAGAGGGCAATCCGCGCGATCTATAAAATGGGTCCTCGCGAGTCCCTCAGAGATAAATTTAAAGATATCGATATACTGACTCTACCTTCACTTTATATTTTGGAATGTATTTTGTATGTCCGCAAAAATCGAGGGCTTTTCAAAACTAGAAGCGACTTTCATAATTTAAATACACGCAGTAAGCACGAAATTGTAATACCCAAATTCAGATTAACTACAACTAGCAAGTCTTTTCTTATAAACAGTATACGCTTTTATAACAAGTTGCCAAAGTCAGCTATAGAACTGACCGATGGAATGTTCAAAAATCACATCAAACGTGTCCTTTTTAAAAAAGCATATTATATAAAAAAACTTTTTTGCAAAAAAATACCACCGACTTCCAAGTACAAAACTACAATGTGAAATGTCTGTGGTAGGTACCATTTTTTTGCGTTATGGACACCGACTTCAAAAATAAAGTTATTTTTCACTTTGTAGTTTTGTACTTGGAAGTCGGTGGTATTTTTTTGCAAAAAAGTTTTTTTTTATTTTTCACTTTTTAGTTGTACCTACCTAATAGGCAAGTTAATAAGGTAACTATAAAGCCAGAATAGATTTCATGAAACTAGAACATAACCGGTGAAATGAGAGGTCTGCGTACCTCTGAAGAGCGTACTGGCGTGATGTTATGTTATGAAATGGTATAAACAATAAACAGACATGCGATTGCAGCAATCCCGAGAGATTTGCCGTTATTTATTGAAGAGTTCTGTTGTATATCTCCGAAGTTCTTCATCAGATCTTCACCAAATTAAAATGGGACCAATTTCGGAACATACTCATTCAAACAAAAAAAGAATTTTCAAAATCGGTCCCCAATTGACGGAGATATCGGTGAACATACAAAAAAAAAAAAAACAAACATAATGTCGAACATAGAACCTCCTCCTTTTTGGGAAGTCGGTTAAAAATCAAGGACTACATTGAAGACAAAAATTTTGGCTTTAGCTCCTTCTGCATATGCGGCTTCCCTGGTAACTCATAAACGGCACAAATATGTGGATGTTACTAACTATTCTCAATCTCAGTTTTCAATTTTTTTTTATTTTTGTTTTTCTTCTTTTAATTAGACTTTTTACAAAAGTTCGCAATCATCTTTATAGCTCTTTGCAAAGAATAGTTACAGCACTGATAACAACATTTGTGCCACATGTTAAATTTAGTCTTGTTATATATATATTTTTTTTAACTTTGTATAGATTTTTTTACCGATTATTTTGTGAATGTGTGAACATTGTAGGCCTTCTAGATGTTAGTTAGCATTTGTTAACTTTGTTATATATTATATAACCCTTTTTTTTTTAGTTTCTTACGACCTTTTGTCGGGCCTACGTTATCCCCCATAGTACTAATGCTGTAACATGGAAATATTGTAAAACCGAACCATTTTTTAAAAGAGTAACCATGGAGTTTCTTGCCGGTTCTTCTCCATAGGAAACGACCAACCCGAACCGTGCCCCTTCTGTCGACGTTTTATTAGTGCCCATGTAGGCCTATGTAAAATAAAATAAAAATTGTTTTTTTTTTGATTGATTACATCAATATTAGTTTTTGTCTTGAATATGTATCCATTTCCAAACAACTAATTTCGTATTTGGATTTCGTTAGCATGCGCGTGTGACTTACATCTAGTAACGTAAATGCAAAAGGATTATGTAACGATCGTATCAGGTGAGTTCTGTACTTTCTGCCTACCCCCATGGGAAAGACATGAGTTTATGCATGATATTAATGTAATTTCACTGGCAATTTTACTTGAAATCACTTGATAATTAAATTAAATAGATTATTCAATTTTTGTTTTATAAAACAAGCTGTTTTCGTATTTACAAAAAATAACTAACCATTATCTTGGGCGATCCGCCATATCGGATTTAGAATGACGTCACTTAGCTAACCATGCATTGTCATACAAACTAAAAAACTTTTTTTTTCCTTTGTGGGTAGACAAAGCGTAAACATATTTTTTGTGAGCTCTAAGTAAAATTATTTTTTTAAATATACTCTTATAGTATTTAATGAATTAAAACAGTTAATTATACACTAAGCTGCCCCACACCCGCTATATATTGTTATCAAGTCTGCAGCACTGAGACATACCTAGTTACAGTCACTACTGCTGTCACTACCACAACATGGACAATAAACTCACTGCCAGTCTGGAGGATCTTGAGAAGTTATTTGGTACTCGTATGCAGGATTATGAAGCAAAATTGCAGAAGGCCATCACTAGTGCTCCAACGGCTTCACCTTCATTTCTTCAATCGCAAGTGAGTTCTCGGAGTTCAAGCAGTTTGTTTACCAAGCACTCACCAAATTAAAATCGCAGGTGGAGCTGCTTGCTGTTGAGTTTGACAGGCATGAAACTATCATGAGAAGGAAGTTCCTGTTGTTCCATGGTGTTCCAGAGAAGGACAATGAGAAGTTAATTGACGTGGTCCACAACATTTTATCTGACCAAATTAAATTGACAGAGTTAAGTAGGGACGAGAATATTATCCATGTCTGTCATAGACTTGGAAACTCACAGCAGAAGGCCCGTCCCATACTGGTGCGATTTTTTAAAATGGAGAACCGTCAGCTAGTGTGGGATAGCAAGAAAGCTCTCAAAGGCACCGGAATAACTATCTCTGAGTTTTTAACACTAGCTAGGCACCAATTGTTTGTAGCGGCACGTAAACATTTCGGCCAGCTGAATTGCTGGTCCATGGAGGGCAAATTTGTGCTTATTTGTCCAGACAAATCCCGAAGAAAATTGACGGCAGGCGAATTTCGAGATTTGATGGCCAAATACCCGTCCTACTCAGTCAACACCGGGGGCTCTGCGCGATCTGGGGAACTTGGATCTCCTGTGGTCGCAACTTTAGGAAGACGCGTCTGCGCAAGTATTTTGCACTAGCGATTCACCAGTTTCATTCTCTGGCCGGTAGTTCAAAAGTTATTTTTCATGTATCACCTTTAAAATTTTAATTTATTTACCTTGGCCGGTGTTTTGTTTTTATTTTTACTATGTTTAAGTTTGACAGAATGAATGAGACGTTGTGGCACTGACAGTTGGCATCTGGCAGTAGACATCTGTCAGTTGGTCGCATTGCGTTTTGTTTTTGCTTTTTTATTTTATATTTCTTTCGGTGCGATTTGTGATTCGATTGTTATCTGGGCTTGTTGAATTACGTTATTCTTTTTCTAGTTATTATTTAATCTTATTCGAGTGTTTTTAAAAAAATTAAATACTAGTTGTTAAATTTCTGCCAATATACCAGCGGGTTGGGGTGTTTTTCTAATTGATAGGCAATCTTTTTTAGCGTTTTAAGTACTTACATAGATTTAGTCATATTTTTTATATAGATTTGAATTATTTATATATTGTTATGAATGATCTAGCTGATGTTAATGACAGCTTCCTCTCATGCTCTTCTTCTGATAGTTTTGCTAGTGCGGGCAGTGACCCATCCTTGCCATCAACTTTACATGATAAAATCTCTTCTCTCTTCTCTAATGATCCTAAAAATCTGCATATTGTGCACATAAACGCCCAGAGTGTTCCTTGTCACTTTTCTGAACTTCTGGCATCCTTTAGCAGTGCTAGCCTGGATGCTATATTGATATCGGAATCATTTCTGAAGCCTTGTCTCCCATCTACTTATTATTCACTCCCCGGCTTCGTGTTGATCCGCAATGATAGGACTGGCAAAGGTGGAGGCGGTGTGGCTGTGTACCTGCGGGCTGACTTACCCTACGTGGTGGGTGGTTAGTTCATCTCCTTCGCTTTACTCTGAATCGGCTGAATACTTGTTTATTGAAATATGTGTTCATCACACAAAAGTTTTACTTGCAGTGCTGTACAGCCCTAACCTTCACATTGATTACTTCAATTCTCTTGATTCCACCCTCAGCGATCTATGCCCCATGTATGAGCACATTATTTTAATGGGTGACTTCAATACTTGCTTGATTAAAAATGACTCCCGCTCCCTTAAACTCCTTTTACTGTTGTCTTCGTTCAATCTTCAAGTTTTGCCTCTCTCTGCTACTCACTATTTTCCCAATTGTACGCCTTCTTTACTTGATCTTATGATTGTTTCCTCTCCTAATAATGTATCTACCCATGGCCAGCTTACTGTTACTTTCTCTTACCACGATCTTGTTTATCTATCTTATCGTATACGTGTTCCCAAGCGTAAGCCCCAGTTCTTATATCTTCGTAACTACAAGGGAATAGACTTGGAGGCATTGCGGCGTGATGCCGGTGATCTCGATTGGTCACCTCTGTTAGAGACCGACGACATCGATGACAAGGTGGAGTGCCTTAATGTAACCATTCTCAACTTGTATGACCAGCATGCCCCTATACAACGAGTGAAATTTCGGCATAATCCTGCACCGTGGATTACACCACAAATTAAAGAGCATTTGGCCCGTAGGGACAAAACCAAAAGCAGGTATAAGCGCAGACCTTCAGACCTGAATCTCGCTTATTACAAATCTTTACGTAATCGCTGCAGTCATCTGTGTCAGGATGCTAAGAGGCGCTACTTCCATGAACAACTCAATAACCGCAGTTCGACCGATATATATGGAGATTCCTTAAGTCTGTAGGCATAGGCAAATCGCATACCAACCAGTGCAAGGATGTGAACCTTAATGATCTCAACAGTCATTTCTCTCGTCTTCCTTTTTGTCTTGATAAGTGTGTCAAGGCAGCAACTTTGGAGCGTCTTTCCAGTTTGCCGTTACCACAATATCCGACCTTTAACCTTAGCGATGTTACCGAGGATGACGTTAAGAAGTCTGTTTTGGCAATAACTTCTTCATCAGTCGGTAATGATAAGTTATGTTCCAGAATGATTACTCTTATCCTTCCATCATTGGTTCCTGTTCTAACTCACATCTTCAATCACTCGTTTACCTTTTCCTCTTTTCCGACGATCTGGAAGCAGGCTCGCATCATACCCTTACCTAAAACCAACAATCCTTCTTTATTCACTCACTTTAGACCTATTTCTATTCTTCCATTTCTCTCTAAAGTCTTCTAACACTTAGTCCATAGACAAGTATCTTATTTCTTGACGTCAAACTCTTTAATATCTCCCTTTTCAATCCGGTTTTCGGTCGGGTAACAGCACTGTTTCTGCACTTTTAAAAGTGACTGACGAAATCCGCTGGGCTATGGAGAATAAGTCCCTTACTGTACTTGTATTGCTTGACTTAGCAGTGCCTTCAACCCAGTGGATTTCGACATTTTGCTCGGTGTTCTGGAATCCATCAATTTCTCTTCCTCCGCTTTAGCATGGTTCAATTCTTATCTTCGGGGACGTTCTCAGTATGTTCGCCTTGATGAGTCTTTCTCTAATTGGTGTAGCCTCACTAAGGGGGTTCCTCGGGGTAGCGTTCTCTCGCCTCTTCTTTTTTCAATCTTCATTAATTTTGTTACCAGAGTAATCTTATCTAGTTTCCATCTTTACGCAGATGACTTGCAGCTGTATCGACATTTTACTTCAGACGACGCTGGTTCTGCTATTGCGGCCATGAATCGAGACCTGGCATGTATCAACATGCACTCGATGGCTCATGGGCTAAGTCATTTGGGCTACATATTAACCCAATTAAATCACAGGCCATGGTCATAGGTAGCAAATTCGTTCGCAATGCGGCTAACGTTGCTTCTTTGATGCCTCTATATCTCGATGGTGTTCGCATAGACTTTACCGAAACCGCAAAGGATCTGGGGGTAATCATTGACTCTAATCTTTCGTGGCATGCTCAGGTCAACGAAGTTAGTCGTAAGGTTCACTTTTCATTCCATTCGCTGAAGTGTCTTCAGAGTCTATTGCCCTTTAAGACAAAAAAATATTTGGCTCAAACACTTATTCAGCCGATTATAGATTATGCCGATGCCTGCTACCTGGATGCTACAGAGGAGCTATTAAACAAGCTTGAGCTCCTGCAAAACATATGCATTCGCTTTGTTTATGCTCTACGTAAGTTTGATCATGTTTCTCACCTTCGCAAGGAACTCAAGTGGCTCCCAATCCAATAGAGATACATTATGCAGGTCACATCTTAGATCCCTCCTTAAATGCCATCCTCATAAAACCAGCTACTATGCCTTCTCTGTCCATGCTGTAAGATTGTGGAACTCACTTCCGCCTAGCATCAGAGACCGAGCGAAGCGAGATACTATCTCGCTTTTTAAAAACGATTAAAAGAGCATTATCTTTCCTCTGAAATCTGATCTTTATAAGCATATTTATATATATTTAGTATGTATATATTTTAGAGTTAAGTATTTATTTAAGTATATATCACTTACAATATGTGTATGTTTATATGTTTTTTATATCTTAGGTTAGTCGTTCACTTTTCTTCTCTTCCTGTTCTCACACACTATTTGTCTACATTTCTTCATCATTTCTCCTTTTCGCGGGTCTGCTGGTAGAAATTTCTCAAGAAATAAGCAGTACCTTTGTACTCCTTTGTCATGATGTGTTTTCTGTATGTATTTTCTGTGTGTACATTAATAATAAAAATAAAAAAATAAACGTGTATGCGAAATTTCATCTTAATCGGTGGAGGATAACTGTTTTAAAATTCAGTTGCATGATTTGACCCGAACCCACTTAGATACATACACATACATTCATTGCAAGTTAAATAAAATCTTGTAAAAAGTGCGTGTTTACCTAAGCCTCATATATTTGTAATCTAAGGACAAAAACACATTTCCCCGAAAACTTTAACAACTTACTGTTAAAGTTTTCGGGGAAATGTGAAAACGTGCAATAGTCCTCATATTTACATAATCCAAAATCGCTTGAACATCAACACGAAATAAAGGGTGCCGTAATGCGTGGCCCACCGTATACCGAACCCGTCATAATCCTTGTACAATACAGATCTACAGGATAGGCTTAAGTGATATAGGTTTTACGGTCCCCATTGGCTTATGAAGGTGTTAATCTGTCTTTAAATCATAGGGGGATTCGAATTGTGGCCAGGTTGTGTTTGTAAGCCTGGTATTGCTTTTGAAACTAAATCTTTAGGGTCGGTTCTTATGTCCGCAATTGGATTATTGTAATCTAAATTGGGCATTTCTGGCGGGCGTGTCTCAAGCAGGCAGTCAGGTACTACACAAAAAGAGGAACACCTGTTTTCGCTTGCTTCCTCGATCTGTCTAGGGCTTTTGATCTGGTTTCCTACGATATATTATGGAGGAAACTTGAAGCTATAAGCTTGCCTATCGAGCTTATAAGTATCTTCAGGCATTGGTACGGAGGCCAGGTCAACAGAGTTCGGTAGGCAGGTGTGCTGTCGGAGCCTTATCAATTGGAGTGTGGAGTGAGACAGGGGGGTTAACCTCCCCTGCCCTCTTCAATTTGTATATGAATACCCTGGTTGAGGCGCTTAGCGGTCATCATGTCGGTTGTCATATTGATGGTGTATGTGTCAATAATTTAAGCTATGCGGACGACATGGTGCTGCTGAGCGCGTCAGTCGGTGGTATTAGGACACTATTGGCCATATGTGAGCGTTACGCAACTGAACATGGTTTATTATATAACGTTCAGAAAAGTCAGTACATTGTTTTTGACGCGGGGACCAGGTACCTTCCTGATGTGCCTCCCATACGGCTAAACGGTGTTACTCTTGATCGAGTGGAACAATTTAAGTACCTAGGTCACTTGGTCACCACTGACCTCAAGGACAATGCTGACATTGAATGGGAACGGAGGGCTCTTTCCGTGCGTGCGAGTATGATAGCTCGTAGGTTTGCACGTTGTACTGCAGAAGTTAAGGTGACGCTCTTTAAAGCATTCTGTACCACCTTCTACACTTGCAGCCTGTGGGAGAAGTATTCGCGGGCGTCGTATGGGGCCCTTCGGGTCCAGTATAATAACGCGTTCAGAAAACTGATGGGGTTGCCTTGGCGTTGTAGTGCGTCAGGGATGTTTGCAGCGGCGCGTGTGGATTGTTTTTACGCGATAATGCGCAAGCGCGCAACATCAGTTGTGGCCCGGGTTATGGACAGCCCTAACAGGGTTCTGAAAATGAATGAACTGTCCGTATATAGTTCACTGCTGTCAGTTACATGTGTCACCGTATCGTGTTGTTTACTAACACTTAGTTTTAAGCACATTGTTACTAACCCTATATGAGTTTTCGCTCGAAATAAAGTTTTTGAATTTGAATTTGAATAAGGCGAGGGCCTGGGCCTGTTAGTTTGCGAATACCCAAAGGGAGTTTCAAATCTACATATTATTATGTTTTACTAATTGGGCTGTTTAGTTATTTAGTTTGTCACGTTAGCATTATAAAATAAACGCTGAAATTGTAATTTCAATTTTGTATTCAGGTATCACTACGTTTTAATCAAATGCATGACAGTGCTTGAACAATATTTTCTCAAACTTGACAAGGTCGAGTGTAAAGAAATTAATCCTGTTTTCCAATTTTCAAACTATCTCACTATCAGTGAGTCGAATAAACATTGTTGTCGCTTTGTGGCATGCACTAATTTCAATTTCAGCAAAAACTTCTAGTCAGCGCAAATCGAATAGCATATTTCATGTAACGGTCATGCAACATTAGAACTCATGGAGCATGTCTTAATCCAACTCATTTGAACTCCTATAGAAGCTTCCCGGTACATGGGTGACCTGCCACAGGGTGTCACCTTAATTGGGTCACCCTCCCCGTGACCCCAAGAAATTCACGGAAACTTGTCTCTGGGAGATGTAGAATGATTGCGTATTTCAAAAGTAAGATTAGATTTCAAATGTATTGATGACTATAGCTACTGCCAGCAGCGGCTTGGCCGGCGTGCCATTCGAAAATTATCCTGATGGAACATTTTCCTGGGATAAAAAGCCTAAAGATATCCTATGTGCTATTTCTGACTATAATCTATCTCTGTGCCAAATTTCATCCAGATCCGTTCAGCCGTTCTATTCCCCTCGTGTCTCATTCTGTTCCCTTTTATTTGTGTGTATCTGTGTGTGCCGAAAAAACTAGTTTTCTTTCTTTTCGTTCTGGCATGAAGAATTAAGACTGCACCGAGCAAAATAATTCAAAACGATTGTCACAGTTATAGGGATATAATCAATATTACTACCATAATTGCGATAAAAAATACGTAATAAACACCACAATGAATGTGTTTACGATTCTATGTTGGCAAAAATAAAAAAAATATTGTCTAGTTTAAATAACAAAAATACGTAAAGTTAGACAAAAATCTAAAAATAGCATGCTAGTGTTTTATTGATTTTTGATAGTAAACTGTTGAATTTTTTCACAATCTTTAATTCATATTAATCTCTAATGGTCATACCACAATTTTATAGTTTTAACATTTTCGAAATGTCATTTGGTTATTTTTGTGTTCTTTTTTTCTTAATTGTCGCGCTGTTTTGAATCATACGCAACGTACACCTGTCGTCAATCAATTCAGTCGTCCACGAGAACTCGGAGAGAGGTCACGTCTCATCGTGGAGCGACGCGCCGATAGCGATAATTCGCGATCTATTGTGTACGTATACATTGCCGCAAATAGTTGAATAAGGTAAGTCATATTTTTTGATTTTTGTGTAGGATTTTTTATGCAAACCTAACATTTACTTTTTATTTTTTTACTATTCAATACATATTTCTGTTTTTGTTTTTAAATATTTTTTTTTAGTTAAAATTATGCTGTTCTCATAAAAAGTATGTATTTCTATTTTATTATTTTATTTCCTTTTTAACCGATTTTAAAAAATGAGGCGGTTTTATGTTCAGCTGTATGTTTGTTATTTTTGTGTATATTTATCGATTTCATAAATTGTGGACCGATTTTAGAAATTCTTTTTTGTTTGGAAGAGTACGTTCCATTTAAATTTGGTGAAGATCTGTTGAAGAATTCTGGAGATTTGCAACAGAACTCCTCAAATAATTACGGCTGATCTTTCAGGATTATTGCAATCGCATGTCTGTTTATTGTCATATTTTCATAACATAACAACACGCCGGTACGCTCTAAAGAGAGAGGTACGCAGATGTGTACAGTAAACCCTGGTACACTCATTTCACCAGTTATGTTCAAGTTTTATGTTAGATTTTTTTGGAAAAAAGTTTAATCTAACAGAATGGCGCATGTAGGTAATCGTTTTTTTCAATTGTTTCTCAAATATTTGATATTGGTATCGTGTGATGGGTTTTAGGGATGCCGATTGCAAATCTGACATTCTTTTTAAAATCCAAGATGGCGGATGCAACTTTTTCTCAAACATTCGATATGGGTATCGTGTAATGGGTTTTTAGGGATGCCGATTGCAAATGTGTCATTCTTTTTAAAATCCAAGATGGCAAATGCAACTTTTTCTCAAACATTCGATATGGGTATTTTAATGGGTTTTTAGGGATGCCGATTGCAAATCTGACATTCTTTTTAAAATCCAAGATGGCGGATGCAACTTTTTCTCAAACATTCGATACGGGTATCGTGTAATGGGTTTAAGGGATGCCAATTGCAAATCCGACATTCTTTTTAAAATCCAAGATGGTGAATGCAACTTTTTCTCAAACATACGATATGGGTATCGTGTAATGGGTTTTTGGGGGTCTCGATTGCAAATCTGACGTGCATTTTAAAATCCAAGACGGCGGATACAACTTTTTCTCAAACAATCGATATGGGTATCGTTTAAAGGGTTTTTGGGGTGGTTATTGCAAATCTGACATGCATTTTAAAATCCAAGACGGCCGATGCAATTTTTTCTCAAACATTAGATATGGGTATCGTGTAATGGGTTTTTGGGGATGCCGATTGCAAATCTGACATTATTTTTAAAATCCAAGATGGATGATGTAGTTTTCTCAAACATTCGATATGGGTATCGTGTAATGGGTTTTTAGGGATGCTGATTGCAAATCTGACATTCTTTTTAGAATACACGATGATCACATTTTTCTTATAATTGAGTTTTTTTTTATCTATCACAAGAAACAGTAGTAGGTATCTATACTACTGTTTTTTTTAGAGATAACTGTCTTTTTGAAACTTTGTAACTCTTTGAAACTGTTAAAAAATATACTTCGTTTGGTTACTGGCGCTGTAAAACACAAACATATATGCGCAAAATGACAAAACTTTTGACAAAAGGTTCTGGATCTGAAGCAGGGTTTGTTGAACGGGCCACGTGTTTGGAAATCATAGCTCATGCAAATCTTATTATTGCAAAAAACTGACCGAAGGGGAATCATCGACAGAAGAAAATCTGATTTCAACGATCAAAAGTAAAGAGGGTAGCTTTATATTTTCAGCCATATTAAAATTCACTTCCAGACCGGTGAATAATGCTACAAGCTTGATTCATAATGCATATAGCAACATTACTGAAATTTTTAATGGTATCATAGCGAAGTTTATTGGCGGATAAATTACTCAGGCAGGCAGTCATATGCTGGCAGTTGTGCCGCATCAGTGGTCTCAGTCAATTCGAGACAACCACTGGCATACCCGAATATAAAAATATTACTCAAAAGTCCTAACAAACTTATAAAACATCTCGAAACCAATAGAAATACCAAAAGATTGGTGTCAGCAAAACGCAGAGTACAAAAATCGTTTAATTTAATTTAAAAATTAATTTCTGAAAAAGAGACAAGGAAGGAAATATTAAACAACAAAAAAACCATAATTGATACTTCCAAGCACAAGGAAAATTTCATGTTACACAAAGAAAAACATGCATATTTGCAGTTTGGACTGAATTGGACATGAAGGTTGAACTTATCGAGGAAGAATAGAATTTTGGTCTAAAATGGAAGAAAAATTTAAAACTTTTTATTTGGATTGCTTACTGCCGGAAATCCTTGTTCAATCCTTGCAAATAAAACTCAGGAAATGAAATCTCAATGAAAGATCAATGAAAATGAGAAAAAAAGATGCGAAACGAACACTTGCAACTGAAGAAACAACAAAACGCAAAAAAAAAGCGCAATAAATCGCATGGGCACGTTATTCCGTTATACACCAGTGGTGGAAAATAACAATCATGTTTTTAAATGTGATTGATATTACCCTTCTTGTCTCTTTTCCAGTTATTTTTTTTTTATCTTATCCCCACACAAATTTTGGACATCTGGTGACAACTTTGTATGAAAAATCCAAATTCTTTTTTGAAAAATGTCTTTGACTTCCCTGGAGAAAGTTGTTCATTTACAGAAGCAAAAGCAATTTTTAAAATATGATATTTCCGTTACATCCTGTATAATAAATATACTACGTTTCCCTGGGCTTTTTGTAAAATGGTAAAACACGCAAGGTAATTATAGATTTTTTATTACGGTCTGGTTTTATTATACAATACACCTACCCACCAAGTTACCGACATAGCCCGAAGAATTGCCAAACTTAAGTGGCAGTGGGCAGGGCACATTGCTCGCAGAACGGATGGCCGATGGGGCCGAAAAGTTCTGGAATGGCGACCGCGAACCGGAAGACGATACGTTGGAAGGCCTCCCACTAGGTGGACTGATGACCTGGTTAAGGTTGCGGGAAGGCGCTGGATGCGAGACGCACGGGATCGGTCAATGTGGCGACGCCTGGGGGAGGCCTATGTCCAGCAGTGGACGTCTTTTGGCTGAAATGATGATGATGATGATGATGACACCTACCCATCTACAGCTACTCCCCTAGCTTACCTACAAACCCAGAAAAAATCCCCGGCCTACAATCCACAACGCCAAAATTTCATCGCAATCGGATGAATAGTAAGGGAACGGTTATTGTATTACTATAGTAGAATACAACCAAACATTATTTTTTATATAATTTACATTATAAGATTTAATTATGGGCTTTATGTACATATAAAACCATCTAAATAATAAATATTCGTCATTTCAATTCACTCAACACAACGACCAAAATTTTAAAAATCTTAGGTTACCAACTTTTGTCATGCAACTGCAAGCGGGGCTCGAGCGAACTTGTCATTGTGTGCGTGACGATGCACACTACTAGCGCGTTGCTGTAAATACCTATCTGCCGCGCGCATCTTTTGCTCGGCGCAGTCTTAACGAACATACACACTCACAAACTTTTGCCTTTATATTATTAGTGTTCCCGTGATAATAAATATTAGATAACGACTTCACAATAGTGAAGAAAAAGTTATTTAGATTTGAGAGAAATAAAACTCGTATCTTTTTTGAGTATTTTAGATTTTGAGGTGGTTGAGTATTTTATCGTACCAGGTGGTGTTCTACAGTATCTGCCTAACCCTATGGAAACAAGGCGTAAGTATGTATGTATGTTTAGTACTTTCGGATCACACAAGTCAGGAGCAGAAACGAGTACTAGTATTTCTACCATATAGTTTTAGGTAGTTTTACAGACAGCCAGACAGTCGACTACAGACTTGCCAAAAGCTAACTTTGTATGTTATTCACTCAAGGCCAGTAATATCTGCATTTTCTTGTGGATTTCACGCGAGATGGACGCTCCGGGGGTAAACCCCGGAGCGTCCATCTCGCGTATCATATAGCGTATCGCGTATCATATAGGCGCTCTATTCATAACAGAGTGCTGGCTACTAGTACTGGTGGCTAGAGCTGGCTCCGTTTAAACCTTTCTTTTATTTGGTTTCGCAGCCGAGAGATTGTAGATGGACTCGTTGGTATATCTTCTGTAGTTCCAATGGTAATCACTTAATGGCCTTTAGAGTATCGTAGCTGAGTTCTGATCAAAACACATAACAGTTAGGATACGACGAAAAAGAGGAACCATGTTGAAGAACTGATATTTAATATTTTACCTTTTTAATCGACCTCTAAAAGGACCTCCTCCTTTCTCTGAATGTTCGACTACTTGTGTATCATCATCATTTAAACGTAAGACGTCCACTGCTGGACTTTGGCCTCCCCCAAATGTCATCACACTGACCGGCACGTATACGCTGCTAGAAAAGCAATCCGGATATCCTGTTTAACAAAGTTTAGGTCCTTTAATTTTAAGTAAGAAGCTTTCATGTTCATTCATTTCGGTTCATCATTTAATTTTCCATTTAGCCAATTTCCTCTCTCGTTACCAATTAAATTAGTTTGTGACGGCAACATAGATTGTTTTTGTTTGGCTTTTCAAAGTAATTGAAATTAAGTTTTGATTTATTGTGTGTACCTATTGAATTTTAATATTACGTGGGTGTAGAGATATCGTACAGCGCTCTTCGTGTTCAGTATAAAAATGCCTTTAGGGTGCTGATGGAGCTACCTAGCTTCTGTAGCGCTTCAGAGATGTTTGTGGAAATGGGCGTCGATTGCTTTAATGAATTGATGCTTAAAAGGTATGCATCCTTGGTGTGCAGGGTGCGGGCCAGCTCCAACAGCATCCTGGGCATGATCGCTGACAAGCTGGACTGTGTTGTGATGTATCGTTACTCCAGTAATTCAGCTGGAATACTGAAGCAATGATTGTCGTCTGTGAGTAAATGTTAAATATTTGTGTGTTTAAATGTTGTCTGTTGTTATTGTGATACTAACCTAGGTATAAGTTTGTATTTTTTCTAAAACTATGAATCTGTGTAACTGTGTATTTAGGTTAAGTTCTTATATGGGCCCTGTTGTTTTAATAAATTAATAAGAATAATAGAAATTTTCAAATTACACTTTTGGAAACGTAACTGTACCTTTGTACCTACCTAAATATCAAACACTTTACACAATAGCGTTCAGCCAATAGACGTCCACTGCTGGACATAGGCCTCTCCCATTTATCACTACATCTTCCAGTTCTGTGCTTCTCGCATCGAGCTGACTCGCGTGGTCACCTCACCAGAGGCTGTTCACAGTCGCGGATAAATTTTTAAGAGGGTTAACGCGGCCCTGGCACAAGCAACTGAAGGAACACGGGTGGCTTTAAGTCAGTAAAAGTTTGACATGCCCCCTCTCGCTTCACCCAGAGCGCGAGAAGTCATTGGATGAATTTCCAAACCAAAGAATAAATAAAATAAAGAGGCTACACAAAGTGTCATTATCTTAGCGCTGGCCCGGGGACGCGCGACGGTTTATATGTCAAAATGTAAGGGAATGGTCACGTAACATTTCTATAGCGCTTTATCCCACAATTTTTTTGTGTTTTCTCGAATCGCTATCGCGACGCTTTCGTTGATAAATTGTCACTAGTCTAACTAGAGCCTCAAGTAGAACTCCATATCCAAAATACCGTTGGTAGATCTGTGTGGGATCCTTTTGATGTGGGACAAGAATCCCATCATCCCGGTATTTACATTGTAATGATTTATTTCCACGGTTTTCGTCGTTTGCTCTATTTAAAAAAAAACAAATTTGGTCACCAGAATTTGGTGCGGGTTTTCCAAATATAATTTAGGCTAAGCATACAAACAAATTCATTATTCGCAAACATATCACTTAGCGCCTATTGAAGTGACACTGAAATAATTATTCGTCGCGAAATAGAATGGGATTCAATCAAACAAACCTCATCTACATTGATATAACGTTTATATGTAGAGTAGTGTTTATTTGTGGCATTTGCAGGTACGTTCACACCGGTGTAAGGTTATTTATACATACATGTTTCTCGTTTGGTTTAGTGGAGCTTCGAAATAGGCGATAAACTACTCACTACCCTAATACTCGTATATAAAACACAATCAATGTTTCTACCTAAAACCGATATGCCCCAACCAGGTTTCATTAGAAAGGTAATAATGGGAAGATGGTTTTACACTACAAAAAAAAAACTTTTTAACAAAAAATTCAACCGACTTCAAAATAAAAACACTACAAAGTGAAAAATAACTTCAATTTCGGAAGTCGGTGTCAAAAAACGAAGAAACCAAAACAAGAACACCGACTTTAGTTTTTTATTTTTCACTTTTTAGTTGTGGTACCTAATGGACCATTTCTCCAAAGTGAAGCCAGAATAGATTAACCCAGAAACATGCAACTTAAACAAAAACGGTGGAATTAAAGTATAACAGGGTGAACTTTTCACACCTGCTTACCCCTTTAGAGCGTGTTAAGTGATGTTATGTTATGAAATGATGGAAACAATAAACAGACATCCGACTGCAACTATCCCGAGTGATTTGCCATCATTTATTGAAGAGTTCTGATGTATATCTCCGAAGTTCTTCATCAGATTTTGATAAAATTTATATGGGACCATATGACAAGCGCCAGCTTTCAAATGAAAAAAGAATTATCAAAATCGGTCCACCCAGTAAAAAAAATACAGCCGAATTGAAAACCTCCTCCTTTTTGCGAAGTCGGTTAACAAACAAAAAATTAACATGATTTCCTTTTTTGCAACAATTAAACAAAATGTATTTCTTTTTTAGCGTAGTAGCACACGCCGGGTATCCGGTAGTTACATAAGACGACGAAAATCTGTAAACGCAACGGCATTCACGACGCTGCAGTATGCGGTGCCGGCAACATAATCGTTTGAAAAACGACTAGCTAGAGTGACTTTCTGTTCCGTCACAGTATGCGTCAGCGGTGAGAAGGATTATGTGTCAGTTTACCGCAGCTCGCAGCGTTGTGTTTTGGGATCAAAGCTCAAGTGAAACATTCGTGAGTTGTCAACGGGTGATTTTACATTAGTCAATCGAATTTCAGGTGAAAACGAAGTGATGGAAGAATGCCTTTGGTTTACAGAATAGACACAATAGCTGAATGTTAGATAGCTAAGTAGAATGGATGATCAAGAGTCAGCTCTGATGCTCTGCTCTTTTGTAGTTGTGGTTAAAGATGACGAAAAAGTTTAAATAACGATAAATCTAGCAAAGTTGCGCATCTTAAAAGAGTATTCTACAGGAAATACGAAAATAGAACACAATTCTGGGTTAATAATTTAATAAACTGTTCGATTGGTGCAGTGGGGAAGTGATTGGCTTCTGCAATACGGTAGCCGGTTCAATTTCCGAAAGAAATAAACATTTCTGTGTATTCCTTAGTTTTCCGAAGCCCTGTAAGATTTTTCCTGAAGAGTAATATTATTATTTAATAAACAACAGCTTGTTTATGAAGAAGATGGAAGAAGAAGATGGCGGGAGGAACTTGATGCCTATCGATAGGATTGGTCCACAATTGCCCTAAACCGAGAGGATTGGAAGGAAGAAGGGAAGGCCTTTGCCCTGCAGAGGGACAGAATAGGCTAAAAATAAATAATAAACAACAGCTTGTTTTTCTACGGTAGATATCCGGAGTAAAAAAAATGTTGTGTCGTAACGTTTTAAGTGGATTTATCACCTTTTTACGCCTTAACGGCTTTTTTTAATTATTAATTATTTTTAATAATTCAATTTTCAGCTCGCGTTTGACCAGTATCTCACGTGATGGAAAGCGATGATGTGGTTGACGGTGAAGCACGCTTGCCTGGAAGTAATCAATTCACTCTTGTCTTGAAAACCCCCAGGTTATAGCTATCAGGAAATCCAGACTCTGGGGGAATTTCACTTCTTAGCTGTTCGTACAATAAAAGTATTCCCAAAACGCTTAGTGCGTATGGATGAGATGTCCACCATGTACCAATAGTGCCTTGCAATGCATGCCTACGTCTCGTAGTCTGATGATGGAAAGGGCTAGGCGGAATTAGTTCATGCAATAACGGTCTGTCGGTCGGTGTTTTATTTCGTACTATTCCGCTATTCTTTACTGATTAATTTCGTTGCGGGATCCAAGACAGTTAAATTCATTCACCGGGACTTCGTTGAGCTGTATTGCCGAGACGCTTTTCTGGTGGTCGCCACTGTTGATTCTGGCTGTCAGGGTTCTGGTTGCCGTGGTTTGGGAATAGTGCGGTAGGATTGTCCCAATAACGGATCAACGTCTTTAGATGAATGTTGGTACATGGCTAGACCTTTTCCTGGATTAGGATATGGGTACTTTTTATTCTGGTAGTGTGTTCCCTTGGGACAAAAAACACAATTCACGCAGTCAAAGTTGCTGGCAGGAGCTAGAAATTAAATAAAGACATCAAGCACAATAATTGCACTGTTCTTTAACTTTGCTAGCAGTTTTGTTTCAATTTAATTAAATGCCAACCTAGTGCACTTGTTAGAGACTTTGCACACAAGAATAAAATAACGACTATGCGGCGAATTTATCCTTGAAACTTTTTCATTTGAGTTATTCCAGTGCATTTTAATGCGGTTTCTCATAAAAAGCTCAGTGAGCTTTTTATTATGGAATTAAGTAGCTTTTTGAGTTTTGTGGGCTAAGTAGATAACTATTATCGCTTCTTCCAGTGATTCTTACTATATCAGTGGGTACTGTTGAAAAAAATATCCAGGTTTATGTTTCCGTATAACAACCACCATTTTCAGAGTCGGTTTAGTTTTACAATATAATTTAGTTATTAAATCTAGATATATACAAAAAGAGGAATAGCATGTCAAAAAATCTGCACTATGAAACCTTGCATTGACTAAAATTATAAAATAGCTGCTGCTGCTGAGATAGAAGCCTTTTTGGTCTGGCACGTGGTTTAATTTTTTATTATTGTTTATTTTTTGATTTTGCTTATTTCTCGTGTCTCCTGTGCGGGTCACAAATAAGTATTTTTCTTTATATTAATATAGCATTTGCCCAACTATATAGGCGATCCTGCACAGTACCTAAGTAAAAGCAGGCTCTATATTACTTACTAGCTTGCAAGCTTCTAGTTTATCATTATTCGGTATTAATCATCCCTGTAATACATTCTGTTGATACTACCTTCATTTTAACCGATGAAAAAAAAGAGACAGGTTCTCAATTCGACATCTATATATGTGTCGGTTCAATAGAACGGACGTCAAAACAAACCACAAGCACGCCATTTGGCGGCAAAGCAAGAATTTATTTTATTTATTTATTTGACACCAATAAGTACAACATCTCACAGTATTTCCAAGATGATGTTATACCACATAATAAATAATGTTATACACTATATACGAGTAGAAACATAAAAGTTTAACAATAAAAATAAAATAACAAAAATCAAGAAACCTTTCGTATATGTATGCCTCCTTCAATGCACCTTTGTGCTCCTGATACAAATTTCGGCAGGCTATGGAACACATCTTCCGATTGAAGAAGAAGATTGAATCGAGAACTACGCATTGGTTCGCTTTTTCTAACCATTTGCGTGGTGGGGACATTATAATATGGCAGTTGAGTACTGACAGCCTTAGAGCTAACACGTCGTAGAATCAGTATCGAGCCGTATTATTAGTAAGCAAGATTGTAAATGTGCATATTTGAATAAACCCAGTGTATCGAATAATTTGTGTGATTTCATTTTCACGACTGTACACACCGACCTGCCCACACACGATGTCTTAACATAAGGGAACATCATGACTTCCCGATGGTTTGTATCTATCGGCCACCCTTGATGCAACATATATATATATATATGTTTTATGTATGACCACGCATAACTTTTTATAGAGTGGTCCGATTTCACAAATTATTTTTTTATTGGAAAGAGTATACCTTCAAAAATAATATCCACCCCTAAAGGTAGAAAAAATATTTATTGATAATTTTCTCACTGAATTTTTAATTGTGAACAGATTCTGCTGAAATCAAGTAAACTAAAAAGCGAAAAAAAAGAACCGACGAAATAACGAACTAAAACTCAAAAAATAAATACATCTTTTATTCTACCATTTTGAGGCGGCGCGGCGCCAAGCAAATCTAGTTACGAAGATCAACCTATCTATAATCGTTCTACGTATTAGATAATTAAATTGAATGTTTGTTTGTTCGGCGCCAACTCAAAATGCTAGACTAAAAGTTTCATTTATATTTTTTGCTTTTTAGTTCGTTATTTCGTCGGTTATTTTTGTTTTTTAAAAAGGTTTTTCTATCGCTAGTTTAGCAGCCCCAACGAAGGACTGATCACGTAGTATCGACGTTCAAGCGACCACTTAGCATGATTAGTAGCGGATTCATTACCGCTACTCTTTTCTCCACTGCACGCTCTGCAGATTAATGGTTGACCAATAAATGGAATAAAAGAATACTCAGTAAGTCAAGAGCCATCTCTGTATGAGAAGAGGCCTTTGCTCTACAGTGGGATAGAATAGGCTGGTATTATTATTATGTGTTTGTTGTCAGGATAATGAATTAGTCTTAGAGCTGATTTATCAATAGTCAGATATCTTTTATATGGAGACTAAAATATTGCCGTTTGACATATTTTGTATATAAAACTAGTGGCCCGTCCCAAATTTGCCTGACTCTCTCTATAAAATATTAGTTAAGGTATGTCATATTTGATCGTCCGATAAAAGTTATCGGGCCTGCCTGGCCTTATCCCATATTACTTGGGGTCAGCGCAACACGTTTTCTTCTTCCATACCATCCTATCCCTGTCACGCTACTACTGTCTCCCTTTTCTTTCATATCTTTGGCCTTCCTCTCCCTCTCCATTCATCCACATTTATATTCATAACTCTTTTAGTAACATGCGTTTCTTCCCCCCTCATCAAATGACCATACCAGGACAAACGGTTTCCCTTCAACATTTCTGTCACTGGCGCCACTTTCAAACTACTTTTAATATTGAGTATATTAGAATTTCTCACTTTATCCATTCTCGTCACGCCGCACATCTATCTCAACATCCTCATCTCTACTATATGGAATCTCTTTTCAAACCAAGATAAGTAATTACAGGAAAATACTGAGAAATTACGAATTTTACTAAAATAAAACCTTATCTATATTTTTTATCCTCTATAGGCTTGCGCTTGACCACTATCTCACCTGATGGTAAGCGATAATGTGGTCGACGGTTTTTTCTAGGCATGCTTGTCTAAAAATAGGTATGTCTATCATCTACCGATGACGCATCGCCGTGCGTCTGGTTGTCTGATGACGGAACGAGCTGGGCGGAATTAAATCATGTAATTCCATCGCACACTCCCCGAAATGTAACCGATAAAAACCAACAAGATGGCAACTCGGCGACGATGTTCAAGGCTCTGGAACTTTGATTTAATCTCGTTTATATAGCCTTTGCTTAAATAAATTTATTTGTGGTCGCCTTCTAGTATATAACCAGATAAAGCTGGTTATCTATAATTTACAGAAAACTAGCCGCCATATGATCTTAAAACCGATACATAATGTTGAAGCTGTTGTTAAAGTTTTTGGGTTTGTAGCGGCACCAATGCCGCCACTTAGTAACTAATCACATGACGTCAGACAAATCCTGCATCGCTCCAGCAAAGTTTTCGGCGCGATTAGAACACATACAACAGTCCGACAACAACCGTTGGGTAGTTGCCCGGACCAGACACAACACCCGAGGATTCTCTCTTTTCTATGGAGGTTTGTGGGACTTTACACCCTGTTCCGCATACTCCCAAAGGTTATTATTTAAATCTAACCCCAGTCTTGATCCCAGAGATAGAATTGACATAGACAGACTGACAAATGACTGTAAAAAATACGCAATCTAAACAATCATATTCTGCAATCAGCCTTTTCACACCCATCTCCAATTTACTTCAACATAAAATTATAAAATCAATATCTTCCCCGGATTCATAGATTTACAAAGAGGCAGACGTCTAGGATGCGAATATTTCCTGTTGTTGATCGAAACAGCCTACAAATTGAATTATGAGGAGTAAACCCAGTACGCGAGCATCAGATGAGACGCCTAAATAAATGCTCAAACTGATTTTCACGCTCCGATAGTTCCATAGAGGATTCATACCTAATATGTAGCACAACTTTGTCAACTACTCGTAGTATGTAGTGTAGACAGTAATTTTGTCTGGCTGGCCAATCAGAAGCCTTAATTACATGACTTCAGTGACTAGAAAAAGTTTTGGGATTTGAACTCCAAAAGGTCGATTATGTTATTAAGTAGTTAATTTTTGTAGAGAAACTAAAAATATCGCCTGCTAAAAAGGCTAGTTATTTAATATAATAAAATTCATTCGCGTTAATAAAATATGTACAAAGAAAACATGAATGGACTGTGTGAGGAGTGACATGAAAGAAAAGGAAGCCAATGATAGCGTGACGGGGAACAGGACAATATGCAAGAAGAAAACGGGTTGCGCCGACCCAAAGTAACATGGGACAAGGGCAGAAAGAAGAAGAAGTAGTTCATTCGCGTTAAGAAAATAGTGAGTCATCGTTGGCCCCTCGACCAATCGGGTCGCAAGCTTTCTAATTTGTTGTAACCCGATTGATCGAGAGGCTGGCTGAAAAAGATGACTCACTATTTACTTATCGCGAATGAACTATACTACCTTTTAAATAAAGTTATTGGCAAAACTTTTCATGAATTTATTCATATCATGCAAAAACTCATTGAATACAGACAGTCGACAAAATCTATTGTGTACAACAAAATATCTGTATCGCAAAACTTCTCGTATCAAATTCAATAGGGGTGTATTTGTATATTTTTTGTGTAAACCAATAAGAGTTCCCATTCACCCCTTTTCTAAACACTTATCAAAAACAAATTTTGCATCAGAGTGAAATACATTTTTCCGTTTCAAAGGGAAGTGAGTGTGTTTTTTAATTCTTTTATTTGCTCTGGAAAGGTCAATCCATAGAGGCGTTTGTGCTGAAACTGTTTATTTTTAACCGACTTACCAAAATTAGGAAGTTCTATGTTCGACTTCAAGATTGTTTTTTTTTTTTTTGTGTATGTTCACCGATTACTCCGTCAATTTATTGTGGACCGATTTTGAAAATTCTTTTTTTGTTTGAAAAAGTATGTTCCGAAATTGGTCCTATTTTAATTTGTTGAAGATCTGATGAAGATCTTCGGAGATATACAACAGAACTCTTCAATAAATAACGGAAAATCTCTCGGGATTGCTGCAATCGCATGTCTGTTTGTTGTTTATAACATTTCATAATATAACATCACGGCAGTTTATTTATTTATTTATTTATTTATTTAAACTTCATGTACAATAGAGGTACATAGGCGGACTTAATGCCACAAGGCATTCTCTACCAGTCAACCTTTCGGTTAAAAAGGACAACGTTGTGAACGGGTACAAAATAATATTTAAACAAATTGTATACGAAAATGTATATACTTACATATATATTAATAATACACATATACAAATAAAATAGACTAATAAATACCAATAAAAAAAAACGAGAAACCTAATAATAATTATACCAACTAGACTTCTGACTCAGTTCGCTCTTAAGGGGTAAGCAGACCTCTCATTTCACCGGTTATGTTCAAGTTTCATGAAATCTATTCTGGCGAAATAGTTCCCTTACTAACTTGCCTATTAGGTACGTACAACTAAAAAGTGAAAAATAAAAAAAAACTTTTTGCAAATATACTACCGACTTCCAAATACTAAACTACAAAGTGAAAAATAACTTAATTTTTTGAAGTCGGTGTACATAACGCAAAAAAATGGTACCTACGAAAGACACCGACTTCAAAAAAATAAGTTATTTTCACTTTGTAGTTTTGTATTTGGAAGTCGGTAGTATATTTGCAAAAAGTTTTTTTATTAAGTATAGATCTCTAATTTACACTTTTAAAAGGTAGATACAATTAAGAACGAGAATCATATTACGTACTAGCTGTCCCACGCGGCTTCGCTCCCGTCAACTGGCTACCTACCAAGCTAGCCCACCTACTCTAAATACGTTGCGTCTCAAAAAGAATAAATTTTCCCCGTTTTTGGAACATTTTTCATTGATGCTCCGCTCCTTTTGGTCGTAGCGTGATGTTATATAGCCTATAACCTTCCTCGATAAATGGACTACCCAACACAAAAAGAATTTTTCAATTCCAACCAGTAGTTCCTGAGATTAGCGCGTTCAAACAAACAAACAAACAAACAAACAAACAAACTCTTCAGCTTTATAATATTAAGTATAGATTTGTTTAATGAGCAAAATGTGTGTGAACGTTTTCCTGCCAATAGTATAATTGTTAAAATATATAAAATTATATTTATTTTAAAAAGGGTCTGTTAATTTTACTAGAACTCGTTAGTAGAACATGTAAAATCGTCGGAACATTTCATGTCGGCTATTCACCTACACAAAGAGATTAATAACAAAGTTCTATGTCAAAATGCAAGAGAGACTCCCGTTTTATATTACAGATTATCACAGAGAGAGCACGAAGAGTAATATCGTCGTAATTATGAAACTACGTTATTCACTTTTTGACCAACTTTGACGCCGAAGCGTTGGCGTGTTGGTTGATTAAAATTTTATTACAAAATGTCGGGGCGTCTGAAGTTCGGTGAATTGCCTTATAATTGAGTTCCCCGTTAATTTGTACGTGATGTGATTATTATATTTTCTTCATAAGAAACTAGTCACTCATTAGCTTGTCCAGTGGTTGACAATACGGATAACAGTTTGGGTTTGATTCCCTGAGTTTGAAGATTGTTAATCCATCTCAGTACTAATGCCCAGTTGTTTGGTCCGTATGGTAAAAGTAGCCAATGGTTTTAAATTTGGCTAAAATACATCTTTTTATTAAAAAAACCGGGCCTCAGTTAGATCATCGCGTTAAGGATAAGTAACTTTTCAAATAGCATATGGATGCGACTGTTAAACCATTGTCAGGAAATATTTCTTTTGAAACTATTTTCCCTCAACTTTAATATTATACTACAAACTTTAATATCCTTCACAGTCAAGTAGAACAGGACAAAAGTGCGCCACTAAATTGAAAACAACGCGTCAATATAAAAAATAGATCCAGCGTATTATTAAAATGGGGTGACACGATGAAAACTTTAGTCGAACGGAGTGGTATGGAGCGAAGCGGAGCGGTGCGAAGCTGTTCTCAAGCTATAAGGCTACTATCTGACAAAACCAAATTCTGAGTTGTAGACAAAAAACCGCGACTAAATAATTAAAATTCGTTGCTGATTATTAATTATTTATTTATTATATTTTATATAGATACTTTATTGATTATCAACTGTAGGTAGGTAAATCATACGCAAGAGTTTTCGGTGTAATAAATCTAATTGCGCACTTTTGAATAGTCACTTTGTTGGTTTATATCAACTAGGATTGCAAACATAGCGATTAGGGGAACTTAAAGGAGATTTTTTTTTATATCGGGAATCTATTTATAGTAGAAAAATACTGATCAACAGAAATTTTTGCTGATTACGGTGGCATAAAAACCTTAAATTAGCCAATTGTCAGATAGTGTCATTTTAGTTAAGGGACGGCAAAGCGAAGTTTTCCGATCTTCATGTACGTAATAAAACTAAGCCACAGATGTAAAATAATATTTTTCGTATCATAAACTTGAGACGTTCCTTCTGCCCAACTTTTTTGAAACGCCCAAGTTTTGAGGAAGATGCTTTTATGTTTTTTTCAATAGCACATAGCGGGTTTAGGATGTAACTAGTGCAATTTTCTACAATCAAGCTAGTCCTTTTTATCAGAAAATATTGTTATTTTCAGCAGTCGGTTGTGTGAAAAGTATGATCAATGAGCTTTTCAATGATGAACATATTTCGAGGAAAGTGTGATATAATTGCACAGTTCAATTCCGCCTAACTTGTTCCATCATCCGACTACAAGACGAACGGTAATGCGCCATCCGCCATCGGTAGGCGAGTACATGGTGGATGTCCCACCTATACGCCCTCTATAACTTTTTGGAAGTACTTTCACTCTGCTTGCAGGTAGGTACAGGTAAGTACGCACGTGTTGTCTGTGATTTGCGCTACAACCAGCGTGTGAGAATTAGAATTATTATAGGTTACTTCTAGGCAAGCGTGCTCCATTGTCGACCACATAATCACTTACCATAAGGTGAGATGGTAGTACGCGAGCCTATCAATAATGAAAATGAGGTTCAGCAGGTAGCTTAGCAGAAAAAGTCTCTAGAAACAATCTTAGCACTTAAAAATATACCAACCAAAAGTTTTATACAACTCAAAATATACTGTACTAGCTTTTGCCCGCGGCTTCGCACGCGTAGACTACATGCTTCTCCTTACCATATTTTAACAAAAACCTTCTAAACTAACAAAAATAAGCTAAAAACCAATGAAGAATAGAAACTGTCCCCAGCAAAACCACAGAGTATTCACGCAAAAGCTGAAAATTCCGTTTTAGCATACAACTGTCAACGACGTCGGACCTGTAGCGAGTGCCCGCTTCAGGGCTCTGCACTCATACTGGTGCCCCCCTCGCCCCTTGCACCTTTGTTGCACCTCTAACTCCGCGTTGCAGCCGTGTGGATGGAACGTTTACCTAATCCCCGCCAAGTATCTTGACCCTTGGCTATCATACCGAAAGTATGACAATCAGGGCAGGGCACTAGTTACCTGGCTGTCTGTCTAGTGGATTTGAGTGATTATTGATTATTATTATATTATTTCTTTAATTATTGTTATCATGTAGTGTAGTGGTAGGTACCTAATTCTGTTAAATAAATAAAGAGGATGAGCCTTATTAGTAGGTATTGCAATAATTTCAGTTACTATCTAGCCTACCTGTAGTAAATTACCTACTGGAAATCAGTAGGCAGGGTGCTTGTAGGCTATGCGTTGCATTGGTAGGTAGTTACCTTTCTTTGTGCTCACCTACACCACTAAAGGAACCTACGTGCCAAGTTTCATGATTGTAGCTTCAGCCGTTTGGGCTGTGCGTTGATGGTCAGTGAGTCAGTCAGTCACTTTCTTATTTTATTTAGCTATATGCTTACATATGGATTATGGCTGGCACACACTTAACAATAGCTCCATTTGGGAGCTAGGATGTATTTGCACATATGACACCTCTCTAGTTCTCCCAGGAGCTCGTCGTGTGACTGACTACATATATCTAAAAAAAAAACGTTAAGAATTGCCGTACTTACGTTAATAATAATACCGAAAGAAAAACAAATAGGTTATTATGACGTCCAAGCAGAGTTTCTGTTGAATGTAGCATCTTGTACTTATATACCTTGATCATTTAGGTAACTGCTTTATAAAATTATAGGTAACTATAACTAACCTAACTATAATAAGTTTATACTTAACTATCACAACATTTTTAAAGAGAGACCTTAATCTTACCAGTTACTTTTAAACCATACTTCCCGCAAGACGGGCAAAATTTGGCTTTTTTCTGAATCAAATATGTGTCTTCAGGCTGCAACATCATTAGTAAATGATTATAAAAAAAAATATGTAGTCGGTAGTTTGAATATCAATGTAATGTATCAAATATAATAATGGTATGTACACATAGATAAATAAATAAACAATATTATTTATTACTTACGATTGTTTGCATGTTCCTAATCATGTCAATATTTATGTAGGTTCACTGTGTACTCCGTTATAATACGTCCTTGTGGCGTAATCATTGCCGAATTATTATCGCATCTAAGAGGAATGCATCCGCAATGCAATGCATCTAACTGATAGTATGGTAGCCAGAGCTCACGTTAGGTGCCGCGGATTATATCTAGGTACACTTATTTCATATCACGTATTCATTTATTATGTAGTTAGAAATTAATTACCTACCTAAAGAAGTAATTATTAGGTACTACATTATTTACAGAATACCTTTTTTTATTTTGCTACACTGCTAACCTCTAATGCAACAGCTTAAATTAAATGAAAATGAAATAAACTGCAAATTATTTTAATACAATTGTTACACGTAAATGTTTAACATTGATAAGTTAGCTTAGTTAATAGGTCTATCCCTATCCCGTCCCTATTTAATTCCTATATTTATGCGTTGAGCCATTTTATAGTTACCAACAGACTTTAAAGACTTGAAAGTATTTTTAATAATTTTTCCTTTGTAAAAGAAGGACTTTTGTACACAACATTTCATCCCCCATGATCCGCTCCCCAAGGACGGAATTCCCAAAAAACCTTAAGTTGCGTTAGATCTTCAGCCCAAACCCAAAATTCGAAGATCCTAACTTAAAACTGACCAACTTTCATACAAACTTTCATCCCCTATTTTAACCCTAGTAGGGATGGAATTCACAAAAATCCTTTCTTAGTGGATGCCTGGACAGTATAAAGTAACTATATGCAAAATGTCAAGTCTCTAGAAGATTTTATTATTCCCATGACTTCATCCCCCTTTTCATCCTCATGGGGGTGGAATCTTCAAAATCGCTGAGACACGTTTAAATTATTTTTTAATCTTCAGCCTAAACCCAAAATATGAAGATTCTGAATTTAAAACTAACGGATTTCCATACAAACATTCAACTCCTATTTCACCCCCCTTGGAGGTAGAATTCACAAAAATCCTTTCTTAGTGAATGCCTGCACAGTATAAAGTATCCAAGTGCAAAATTTTGAAGTCCCTAGACGATTTCATTATGCCCATGACTTCATAACCTTTTTCACCCTTATGGGGGAGGTTTTTTAAAATCGCTGAGACACGTGTAAATTATTTTTAATTTTCAGCCTAAACCCAAAATATAAAGATACTGACTTTAAAACTGATGGATTTTCATACAAACATTCAACCCCTATTTCACCCCCTTAGACGTAAAATTCACAAAAATCCTTTCTTAGTGGATGCCTGCACAGTATAAAGTATCTATGTGCAAAATTTCAAGTCTCTTGACGATTTCATTATTCCCATGACTTCAGCCCCCTTTTCACCCTCATGGGGGTGGATTTTCAAAATCGCTGAGACAGGTGTAAATTATTTTTTAATTTTCAGCCTAAACCCAAAATATGAAGATCCTGGCTTTAAAACTCACGGATTTTCATACAAACTTTCATACCCTACTTCACGCCCTTAGGGGTGGAATTTCCAAAAATCCTTTCTTAGTGCTCACCTACACTACCAAAGGAACCTACGTGCCAAGTTTCATGATTGAAGCTTCAGCCGTTTGGACTGTGCGTTGATGGTCAGTGAGTGAGTCAGTCAGTCAGTCACTTTCTTCTTTTATATTTATGATGATGTAGTCGGGCAAGGCCTGGCAAGAAATGCTAAATAGCGTTCGCTCGTAAGTCTCTCAGTACGCGAGAAACCTCGCCATCCCCGAAGGCGATGGAGAACCCAGTGACTTACAAAATACTACGAATAAAATCATAAATAAGTGAACAGCAATCTGCACACGACCTGCTTCCCTGGTTTATCATTAGACTGACCGATTTACTGGTTGGAAATCTGCCTGGAGATACCTAAGAAAATACGGGATTTTGTTTTATTCATGTGAAGTAACTCTTTATGATTTTTCTCTACGGCTAGGGTTGATGCCACAGTGGGAAGTGGATCCTCATCGCCGTGCCTGACATAAAGACAGGAAAAAAATCAAAACAATCGCTTTAAATGAAGTTGCCCAAAGAAAACCCAATTAAGTAGGTACTAGGTAAGTATCAAAGTAGGTCCCACCAACTAAATTCTTAAAAATAGATACCTAATTAAATAAACTTCATAACTACTATACAATTTAGAATTAAGTGTACCTACCTAGGTGGGTAAATTTTAAATTATGAAGACCGTTTGCCTGAAAATGCGTTGTAATGTTGCTGTAGTAACTCAAATATAGATGCGGGAAACAACAAACTATACAGAGGCAGGTAATTTTCAGAATATATTTCGTTATTACAAGATTCCCTCTGGCTAATTCTCTCTGTGAGTGTTATTCAGCTATGAAGTGGATATTTACGCGGGAATCGCGGGATTAACGACATGTTCTAACCTCCAGCACTTTATTAGTTTGTGTTGCCATTATATTATCATCATAATGGGAATGGGTTCGTTCGTGTTGCCAGTAAATGGGTTGCCAGTAAGTCCGTTAAACAAACTACTGCAATCGTCACCTGGAGAATTCTGAGCCGTAATAAAATGTATTTATACCCTGCTGTCAGCGTGAAAAATATGGAAGTACCTTCGTTTTATGGGTTTTGATATTTTCTTTTTAGGGATCCGTACCCAAAGGGTAAAAACGGGACCCTATTACTAAGACTCCGCGGTCCGTCTGACTGTCTATATTCCATCAGTTTCTTGCGAAATGTATTACGAAGAGGACGCGTTATTGTTTATCAGTACCTACAATCTTGTTCGTACTATCATTACGGAGTCGCAAACGCAGAAGACTGGATGCGATCGTTTTTAGGGTTCCGTACCCAAAGGGTCTAAACAGGACCCTATTAAGACTCCACGGTCCGTCTGTCTGTCTGTCTGACACCAGGCTGTATCTCATAAACGGTGATAGCTAGACAGTTGAAATTTTCACAGATGATGTATTTCTGTTGCCGCTATAACAAAACATACGCTATATAAAAACAGAATAAAATAAGTAATTGAGTGGGACTCCCATACAACAAACGTGCTTTTTTGCCGTTTTTGCGATAAGGTACAGAACCCGTCGTGCGCGAGTGCGACTCGCACTTGGCCGGTTTTTTGTTACCCAACTGTGCGACAGAAAAGATAAAATCATGTTTTTTTGTATCAAACGATAATTCTATCGTATCACATCAATAAGTTGTTTAAGTGTTGCAAAATTTTTATGAAGATAGCATCAAATTACAAGAGACTTGTCTTAAATTAACTAAGCAACCAAAAGCCGAGATGTCTGTCTTTTCATTAGAGTGATTCATCCAAAATGCCTCATTCCAGAGACAATCAAAGGTCTCACAATAGTTCGTGTCTATCCAGTTAAGCTGGGAACAAATTGGTCTGCACTAGCAACAAGTCTACGGAGGTTACCGGGCTTTGTAGTGTATTTACATTTCGAATTCCGAACATTGCATAGATCCTATTGAGTGCAAATCTACTTGGTACTCCAGTACCGATGTACTACTAATATATACCTACCTACCAACCGCTTGGATTACACTGCTCTAGTTACAGCTACGTAGGGGATAACAGGGTAATGGGCGCCTACTAAGGGAAAATTTTGATAAAAACCACATTCATTAACATTCTTCTATTTTTTAATTCTATTTTACCTAGATTATGAATAGTATATTATAATCAAAGTTATAATCAAAATTACAGTTATATATTAAAGTACAATAACGATTTTTTTTTTAAAGTCAGTCGCTCCCAATACCCGTCACATGCGGGTATTTAGCGCCCATTTAATGCTCATATGGGAAATGGAAGCCATAACTTTTTCTCTTTCGTGAAAACTTAAGTAAACATGCTTTAAATGAGATTTTAGTTATTAATACAAAGAACTATTTGTAACACAAATAATAAAATCCACTTTTCAAACAAAACAAAGAAATAAAGATGAAATTATTAAAAGACAACAAAAGATCTATATTTTTACGGATCGAAACTAGAAGCGCAAACGTAAGAATCTGGACTATCACTGCCAGAACATTTTCTATTTGCCCGGTTGCCGCAACTTCCGCATCAGCACCAAAACTTACCACGTTTTCTTGTCTTTTCATTCTAGGCTACCATTACCCGCTGACCACCATTTTGAAAAGTTATGCCTAACATAAATATGTAAATCTACTATCAATCACAATTTAACCAATTGGACTTGTTACTAAATTAATCTAGGGATGTAGGTAATAAGCATAAATATAATAAAAGGAGAAAATAACTTTATGCTTATCTTGGCGCAGTTTTTAAAAGCATGGAGCGAATCACACAACCATCCCTCGTGACTAAAGGTGGAAACATACTACTAAAACACGACGCGACGCGACGCCACGCGGCGCCATCCAACGCATTTGATAAATGATAAGAAACAGATAGACAACACGCCATGTGATCACACGCATTCCCACGCGCTAACACCCAGTCGGTCGGGATCAGCGTGTTTCACGCAGTGTGTTTCTAGATAATAGAATAGAATAGAATAGAATTTCTCTTTATTCAAGTAACCATGACTCAAAAGATGGTTAGTAAAACTTACAACTACGTTAGTAATACATATATTAGCAAACTGACACTACAAAACAACAGTGAATCACCGCTGCGACAAGCCATGTGAGATGGCACAACAGCGACCCACGAAAACACAGTCTAGGCGACACGAAATCATACTTAGGATACTGTTGGAGCTGCTCCACACCCTGTGCACCATGGATGCGCACCTTTTGCGCATGGTTGTGTAGAAACAATCTACATGCGCATCCGCAAACATCCCCGACGCACTACAGAAGCGAGGCAGCCCCACCAGCATCCTAAACGCATTATTGTACTGAACGCGGAGAGCGCTGTACGATCTTTGCGTATATCTAGCCCACAGGCTGCTCGTGTAAAAGGACGTACAGTAGACTCGAAAGAGCGTTATTTTGACCGAAAGTGAGCATCTTGCGAACCTGCGAGCCAGCATGTTCGCTCTAACCGACAATGCTCTCCGCTCCCGTTCAATGTCATCATCATCTTTGAGATTGGGGGTTAATATATGACCTAGATATTTAAACTTATGGACTCTTTTTAAAGGCGTGCCATAAAGTAAAACAGGTGGCACCTTATTAGGGCTCTTTCCCCCAGCCTCAAATACCATGATCTCCGACTTCTTGATGTTATATGCCAGGCCATGTAACCTAGCATACGCCTCACACTGGGCAACCAGTTTTCTCAACCCACAGATTGACGCGCTCAGCAGCACCATGTCGTCCGCGTAACTGATATTATTAACGCTGATACCGTCTACGTAACATCCAACCCTGGTACTACTGAGCTCGGCAATGAGTTCGTTCACATACAGGTTGAAGAGAGTAGGTGAGCTCAACCCCCCCCTGCCTCACCCCACACTCCAACCCATACGGGTGAGACAACGCCCCAGCCCATCGTACAGTGTTGACTTGGCTTCCATACCAAAACTTAAAAATGTTTATTAGTTCTGTGGGTAAATCAATCCGCTCTAACTTACTCCATAACACATCATAGGAAACCAGATCAAAAGCCTTAGATAGGTCGAGAAAGCAAGCATAAACAGACGTCTCACGCTTCGCATAGTATGTGACAGCATGCTTAAGACACAATACTGCACTCTCAGTTGACAATCCAGCCCTGAAACCAAACTGGTTGTCATGTAAGGTTGTTCTTTTATTCAATTGTGCATTAAGCATGCTGTCGAAAACCTTTGATATCACAGTAGCCAGGGAAATGGGCCTATAGTTACAGCTATCAGCGAGGTCACCAGTTTTATTTTTAGCGATTGGTACAACCACTGTTCGCATCATCTCACTAGGCATGTAACTATGACTCATACAGAAACTATACAGCATAGCAAGTACCCTAGGTAAGTGAGGGCCAGCATATCGGAGGTGCTCGATGCTAAGCCCGTCATGGCCGGGGGACT
Source organism: Orthosia cruda (assembly GCA_964057195.1). NCBI lineage: Eukaryota > Metazoa > Arthropoda > Insecta > Lepidoptera > Noctuidae > Orthosia > Orthosia cruda. The sequence goes on from OZ059857.1 coordinate 10,016,149, forward strand.
TACCCCTTGACATACATCTAATCGTTCGAGTAATCTCTGCGGCCTTAAATGTAACCCCTATTTCCTTCCCGAGCATAACATCAGGCACCGACCGCGACGGGCCCAGAGGAGATTTGACAAAGAACGCCTCTTTAAAAAGATTTGCAATGTCTTCTGGCTCACTCATGCCACCGACGCTCACAGGGATGCCTGGCCTGGCCTTCAATTTATTTGTGTGTTTCCAGAAACTACGAAAATCATTCTTAGCGTGGTGTGATGCTAGAATATCCATTTTAACTTTGTCTTCATGGTCTTGGCACCACTTTAACCTTGACTTGAAGACTCTTCTAGCCCCACACATTTCGTTATAAAGTAACCCACTAGTAGGTTTACCATATGACGCCCACAACAAAAATTTCTGCCTAGCCACCCTGTGAGCCTCGGCAACATGCTTGTTCCAGCCTACTATTCGCCGCTTTGAGCGCCTGTTGCCGCCTCCCCGACCCACCAAAGCAGCCGCACTCAAGGCGTGTATAATTTCTGCATACAACTTGTCAATAACAATTCTGTGATTGGAATCGTTACACATACTATCACAACATTCACCAAGTTCGTGTGGGAAGTCGATAAGCTTTAATCTTTCATGACATTTACGCTGATAATTTTCTATCTGATTTTGACTTCTCTCCCCCCACACAACCTTGTTCACACATACAAAATTGGCACATTTCTTTGGCAGAATCACATTCAAATCACATTCGATAACCAGTGGCAGATGGTCAGACCAAAGTACATCATAAATTACATACACATTCCTGACGGAGGGCACCGCCGCCTCCGTCACTACACAGTGATCGAGCCACCTCTTTGAGCCATGCGCCTCACTCAAGAATGTGTATGTGCTCGAACGTAATCCTAACATTTCAGTATCGATACAGGTCCATGTTTGGTCACTACAATAACCGGCGAGTTCTAAATAAAACAGTTCAGATGGGTGCGCATTAAAATCCCCTAACATGTACACATAATCTATATTACAGTTATCAATAATCGCACTCACCGAGCTCAAAATATCCGTAAAATCCATTAAATTCGACGCCGTGTCCGTGGGCATGTAAACACTAAACACTAAAAAGGATTTATCCTTTACCACAATTTTCACAGCACAAATACGTGGACTACCGCACTGCACAACAACCACATTCTGGAACAGACTTTTTCTCCACAATAAGGCGACGCCACCGTAGGGTCTACCGCGTAGAATGCCTGCTGACGTATCCACCGCCGATACTCCGGTACAGCTGAATTCGGGGCTTATTGAGTCAAGAAACGTAATTTCCTCAGGCAGTAACTACGTTTCCTGTAATGCAATTAAATCAGACTGCTTACATAAGTCACGGACACTTTGAATGGAGCGCTTGACATTTTTGCAATTAAATGACACCAATTTGCAGACACTATCATTACCCATCATTAATACTTAATTGTGGGCCGACTTCCTTAACGATAGATATGTTATTAAGACGTTTCGGCCTGTAATTCACAAAACGTCTAAAAATAATCCCCTGTGGCCACAGCCGATTATCCAAATACAATTGTAGATTATTCTGGGACACCAAGAACTTATATGCATTGTGTTCGCATTTCCGTTTAATATTAATCCTTTCTAAGTTAACTTTTTCCCCTGTTTTCTTTTCAATATATTTGGTTATGTGCGACTCAGAAGCGTCCCTATGTACATTTGATATAAACATAGGGATTTTTCTGACAGCTGATCTGAATTTCTCCTCTGCATCAACAATACCGCTACCAGTGTTACCATTACGGCGATCTTTATATTTTTGCTTCTTATGATGCACCACTGTAAATCCTTCATCAATCTCAACAGCAGCAACTCTTGCATACGATGGACATGGCTCCGCCGCCGGCCCCAACGAGCGCATCACAGCTTCACATAGTTGTTTACTAGGCTCGCTAACAACGGCTGATAACGGTAACGATGACGCATCATCCCGGTACCCGCCACTCGTCGCACAGATCATGCCGTCTCTGTCGCCGTCGTCGCTGTTTGATTCACAACGGTTAACCGTTGGAAGATGAGTTTTAGTACTACCCTCCATTTGATTTTCGTTCACATTCGAAGTAATAAGATTAGACTGGCGATTTATCTGGACCGATACTAACTGTCCACAGCTGCCAGGTAAATCTTCCTGATTTGTGCGGACAGTACTGTTATCACAGGATGCACCTCTCTTTGTGTTTACATTTGTGGCCGCACATGGTAGTGACATTAATTTCAAATTACACTCCGATTTAAAACTGTGCAGATCCTCTTGAGTCACATATGACGCTTTGATTTGATCAATCTCAGCTCTTACTATCACTAAATCCTTCAGCAGTTTTGACACATCCAGATGATCGAAAAGTATGGGAGGCAGGTTGTTGAGATCGCGGGCTACAAAAACCGGCAGAACATCTGGATCAGTTGTTTTAAAAATGGCAATAATGTCATTTAACATTCTGTTGTCTTTGCCTTTTCCTTTACGGACAGTGCTACGTACCTCAGAAGACAACGATTCCATCAATAACGACTTTGATTTTTGAATCTGCCCGATAATACCCGACGCCACGCGTCAGTCAGCAGAGAATATTCCTGGTATAAAGATATTTTTTGTTAGTTTTTATTTAAATTGTCGGATGAACAATTAATAGAATTAGTGAAACGGTACTCAGTATTATATGATATGAGTTCAGGCCAATAACGTAATTATAGTATTAGATTTTTTATTTTAGGTTGGTTTGCTCTTGACTCTAGTCTAGGTCAGAGGTGACAGAGACAGAGTGGACGATGGAGCGAACTTACCCAGAAGAAGCCTGTTCACTCTAAATTTGAAGAGATTCGGGTCGACTGCGTTCGGGAACACAGACGCAGGTAGTGAGTTCCACTCATACCACAACCAACCACCAAACACAAAACGATGGACTTGTGATATATGTGAGAAATGAACTTGAATGTACAATATCTGAGCCATCTTTTCAGGATGCCAATTGTCTAGTCTGTATTGTGGGTAATACTGCAATCATAGGTCTGTATCGGTCTCCATCTCATCCGGATTTAAGCAATTTTTATTGTAGTTTAGAGACAGTAATGTGTAGCATAAAATCATTAAAAAATGTAGTTATGATTGGGGATCTCAATGTTGACATTAAGGAAAAGAACAATGTTGATCGAAACTCTAGTGAATATCTTTTATTTACCTCTTCTTTAGGGTTATTACCAGCACATGTGTTTCCTACTAGGCTTGGTAATTGTCTCGATCACATCTTGCTAAAAACTGAGACAATAGCAACAGCAATAGTACTCGAGACCCATATCACAGACCATCTCCCCATAATTTTATGTATGAAACATCATAATAAAATGCACCGTAATTCTCAAAAGCTCATAACTCGCTTAGACTACGTTTCTATTAAGGAAAATATTGACAAATGTGATTTCAGACCGATTATGGATGAAACTGATGCTAACATTGCTACTGATAAGTTGATTTCGATCATTCAAAATGTGGTTACCAAGTACACAACACAAAAAAAAGTCAGCAGGCGTACTCGTATCTTGAAACCATGGATCACTGAAGGAGTGCTTCGTTGTATCAGAAACCGCGATAAAATGCATCTTAATGTTAAAAAGCAAATTAATAATAACATTCTTTTTATAACATACAAAAGATACCGTAATTTTTGTAATACCCTTCTTAGAAAATTAAAACATGAGTATGAAAAGAATCAATTCCATAAAGCTCAGAATAATCCAAAAGCAATGTGGGATGTTATAAATTCAATTTCAGGCAGGAAATGTCAGTCACCACCAGCAACAGAACTCTTGCAAATGTCAGCTAGTCCAAAGCACTCTGCGAACTGCGTCAATAGATATATGGTTAATATTGGAAAGGACCTGGCTTCTAAGTTGGTCCCTCCTGGTTCTTCGACAACTTATATCAATGGAGTGACACCTTCACAATGCAACTCACTTGGAATTGAACCGGTTAGCGAAGAACAAGTGTCAGCGATCATTACATCGCTTCGGAGTAACTGTGCAACTGGTTGGGACAATATACCAGCCTCAGTTATTAAACTTTCACAGAAAGTCTTGGTAGGACCCATTACACACATATGTAACCTTTCAATAACTACTGGTGTTTTCCCAAAAAGCTTGAAAAAAGCTTTAGTAACTCCTGTGTTTAAGAGTGGGGACAGGGAAGATGTTACTAATTACAGACCCATTTCGGTGTTGAGTGCATTGTCCAAAATTGTCGAAAGAATACTCAATAATTGTCTAACGAAGTACCTCACAAATTTTTCCATAATCTCCAATAACCAGTATGGATTTAGATCTGGCATATCAACTGAAGACGCTGTAACAAACTTCAGTAATGCGGTAGTTGATAGACTTGATAAGGGTTACAAATGCTTCGGTATATTTTTGGATATATCGAAAGCGTTTGATACGGTCTTTGTTCCAATACTCCTGGCTAAACTAGAGGTCATTGGGGTTCGAGGTCTGTCCCTGGATATATTTAAGGATTACCTATCCAATCGCACTCAGTTAGTGAAACTTGACGATGTTGTGAGTGAGGAAGAACAGATCGAATACGGAGTCCCACAGGGAAGTATTCTCGGCCCCACATTGTTCTTGATATATGTCAACGACCTATGTGGGATGAAGCTCAATAGTTGCGATATCTTTACTTATGCTGACGACACAGCCTTATTAATATACGCAAGGAGCTGGTTGGAGGCCAAGTCTTTGGCCGAAAATAACCTGAGAGAAGTAATGTTATGGTTGTCTTCGAATCTACTTACTCTAAATATAAATAAGACAAAATTCATACGTTTCTATCTCCCAAATTCTCCTACACCGCCAACTGAACCACAACCATCACGGCCCATTTTTGCAATAACTCGACAATCACCTGCTCGTGTCCACTTTTAGCAAATGTTGCCAACGTAAGATATCTGGGTGTTATGATTGATGAAAGGTTGGACTGGAGCACTCAGGTTAAAACTCTAACCGGGCGTGTAAGAAGATTACTCTATATTTTTAAGAATCTTCGTCATTCTGCCGATCTATCGGTAATGCATACAGTATATATTGCACTGTGCCAATCAATACTTAGTTATTGTATACCTTGTATACCTGCATGGGGTGGTACTTATAAAACGTTGTTTCTGCAATTAGAAAGAGCCCAGAGATACCTCCTAAAAGTTATGCATTATAAACCGCGTTACTACTCGACTGCGGACCTATATAGGGAATGTCAGTTATTAACCGTTAGACAGTTATTTGTCCTCCGTACCATACTTCGGCGACATTCACAACTTCCCCTTAGTAACCAGATTTTACAAAAACGACGCGGAGCACTTGTTTGTTCTCCTGTACAATGCAGGACCAGTTTCGCATTACGTCAATATAGCGCATTGAGTTCTAGAATTTATAACAAAATTAATAGTATAATCTCACTGTATAAACTTAATAAATATAACTTGATAAATAAATTAACTAATTGGCTTAAGTCCTTGAATTATGATGAAACAGAAAAACTCATATTAATTGTTAAGTAAAATACAATTCATTGAATAAAATATGATATAATATATAGATAAGTAAATAAATTTAAATTTATCATAAGTGAAATCAATATTGCACACAGATTGATGTTATAATGACATGAGAGCGGAGAGCCGCCGAATCCCGAAATACGAGCTTGTCTCAGTTTGGGAATCAGTGTGTTATTTATAATTGCCCCACTGTACAATCATTCACCATTACCATTGTGTTGCATTGATTTATTTATTGTACTTTTTGAAAGAAATAAATTATTATTATTATATTATTATTATTATTATTCGCTGTGCGCATTATGAAGGATGTTTGGAAGCGCTTGGTCTGAATTGGTGGAATGGCAACCAGGTAAGGATGGTAACATGCAGTGCGTCTAATGTCCGATGGTAGAAGGGGGCCGGTGGGACGAGGTGGTTGCTTGGAGCCAGCGTCCAGACGTGAATTGCTGGCAAAGAGAGATGCAAACAACTTTTCTTTCTCACTCGCAGAGTGAGCCAGCGACCCATCAGGTTTCAGCATTGGGGGCAAAGAGGGACGACAGAAATTCGCTTCAGCCGCTTTAGACAGGGACCAAAACTGTTTACTAACCGGAGGGTGCGAAGCTAGCAGGCCCCAATACGTCCATTATGATCAAAACGTGCCCCATGCAGAACCCGCTTGTAGAACTTGGCGGCAAAATTAAATGCTCTCTTCCTCGCGCGAACCCTTCGCGCTCTAACTTTGCGGTCGCGGGCCCCGACCCAGGCATGGTTAGGCAGACCCATTTCGGGCCTCAGCGCGGGCGCATTCTGCATTATACCAAGATCGGGATTTGTGACCGAGCGGAATGTTGGAGAATGGAACACTCCATTCCCTGCCGAATCACGTCCGCGAACGCGTCTGCATGTACAGCACGAGAGGTCACCCGAGGAAAAGCACACATGGCGCCATGGATAAGACGCAAAAAAGTGCCGCATCTCGTCACAGTCTACTGCATCTAGGACTGTCATCAGGAGGAGAGCAAGTCGACACGAATTTCATCAGACAGTGGTCAGATGTTCCCAGCGGGGCTGAGACCGATACTGAATGACTGTCCGGATCAGTTTTCAGCAAAAGGTCTAAGCAATTGGGTGTATGGCCGTCAACATCCAGAACCCGCGTTGCCATATTCACCAGCTGAGTTAGATCTAGCGATAGAGCAAACTTGCTCGCCACTAAACCGGCATGAACAGTTTTCCGGTACGGGTACAACCACTGATGGGCATTGAAGTCCCCCAGAAAATTAAGCTTTACTGTTGGGTACCGTTGCTGGCGTCAGCCGACTCCACGAGGCAATTAAAGATCGCTGTCATCTCATGGTCACCGAGGAGCGATCGGTAGACGCCGATGTAGAGACTTCTCCTCGCCAGTGTCCACAAGCAGCCATATGGCAGAAAAACCCGACTTCTCAAAGCAACGGAGACGACGACAGCAAATGTCATCGCGGACGACGCAATCAATATTTGTGCAGCCTGTTCTATACTCAGATATTATTTCAGCCACAAAAACGCTTAAAAATACAAGTACTGTAAGGTTTGACGGTATATCCACAAAAGTAATTAAATTTGTTATAGAGATCATAGCACCTGTGCTAGCACACCTTATTAACTTAAGTATTACCGAAGGTATATATCCAGAAGACCTGAAAAAAGTTATAATAAAGCCGCTTCACAAAAAGGAAGACAAAATAGATATAAAAAATTACCGACCAATAGCCAAAATATCCGTATTTTCAAAATTTTTTGAAAAAATCATTTATAACTCATTACACCAATATTTTACCAAATTTAACATTTTATGCAAAGAACAAAATGGTTTCCGAAAAAATAAGACACCGAACATGGCAATATTTGTTTTTTTTAATAATGTGATGTCTGCAGTTGACGAAAAGACTCCCATCTGCGCTATTTACACAGACATGACCAAAGCCTTTGACTATGTGGATCACAAAATTCTATTAGATAAATTACACAGTTATGGCATCAGAGGTAACATTTTAAGATTACTGGAATCATATCTATGCAACAGATTGCAATGTTCTGAAATCACAAGAGTGTGCTCAGAGACAAAAGTAGAACGAACATATCTGTCAAAATTCAGGACTATAAAATATGGAGTGCCACAAGGAGGCGTGCTTGGGCCACCACTATTTCTCATTTACATTAATGATTTGCCACGAGTGACACAACAACAAATGATTTTGTTTGCAGATGATAGCACTGCCATAGTAAAATGCAAAAATTTAAATACCTATCAATTTGAAATTAACAATACACTTACTGACATAATTAATTGGCTTAATATTAATGATTTATTAATTAACCTTAAGAAAACTAAAGTAATGCATTTTCACCAAACAACAAATACACCGAAAATATGTGTTAACTATGACGATAACGAAATAGAAGAGGTAAAAGTAACAGTGTTTTTAGGTAGCCATTTTGACAACCATCTTAATTGGAAAGCACATATAGAACAATTATGTAAAAAAAAAAAAAAATCTGCCTATGCGCTCTTCCAATTATCGAAAAAAGTAAACAGAGATGCGTTACTGGTTGCCTATCACGGTCTAGTAGCTTCGATTTTACGATTCGGAATAATATTTTGGGGCAATTCTTCAGACAAATTACTAATATTTAGGGCACAAAAAAGATGTATAAGAGCCATGTGTGGTCTGAAAACAGATGATAGCTGTGCACCTTACTTTAAATCCTTAAAAATACTTACATTGCCGGCGTTATACATATTAGAAATTAGTATTTTCGTAAAAACAAATCCAAACCTTTTTGAAAAAATATCTACTGTACGAGATGTTCCAATTCGTGGTCAATACAAAAATGCCTTGTGTAATCGCAAATGTAAAACTGCTTTAATAACAAAGAGTGTTCTGGGTATGGCCCCACGTATTTACAATAAAATTCCAGATGCCATAAAAAAATTAGATTTAATACATTTCAAGAATAAAATTAAATTATTACTTGTTGATAAATGTTATTATACTGTTGACGAATACTTAGATGATAAATTAATTTAACATGACATTACTATATTGTTATTATATTCATTTTTTCTTTTTCAATAAGTAACTACTGTAAGTGTGACTTAAATAATTGACACTAAACGAAACTATTTTTTAATAAATTGACATATTTTATTGAATTTAACTTGTACTAAATCAAATTTGAACACCATATTTGTACGCCTCCTGGCATAACATAGCGCTCCATTACATGTAAACTAAGATCTGTATTTATAAACACCTATGTTAACAAATAAATGATTGATTGATTGATTGATTGACGTACACACAGACCCCAGCTTGCTACTTGAACTTGTGCTCAAAAGAGTAACCCGGGTAGTTGAGGTACGCTACGTCCGACAGGGTTGTTATCTTCGTTTCCGTTAGGAAAAACAGGCGCGGCTTCTCGGTCTCAAGGTGGTGGTGGACCGGATCGAAATTAGATAAGAACCCGTGATGTTAGTGAAGTGCACTTTTAGTGGGAGGAATTGCAGCCGAGGTTTCACCATATTTTCTTCGCTTTTGTTATATGTTTTTTTTTAGTTTGCTTGGGAAGAAGTTGAACTGTCGAGGCGCTGCTTATTGAACCAAGTGGAACACTGGAGCTAACCCAACCTATGGGCAACTCATTTGGAGACTGCGGGGACGTTCTGACTCTCCCGGATATGGCCACCGGGTCCTAAATCCAGTCGCCAGCTGGCACCGCGGAGCATACCAGGATTCTTCGCGAGTTGACGGGGCAGCCTTTGTCACATGGCTGGCGTGCTACTTCGCCCCCCTGCTGACTATGGTCGGCTAACGGCTGGCACCGTGCTTCGGATCCCGCTACCCTCCAAAATGACCTACCCGGCAAGTTTTGCCCAGAGACCAAGACCGATTCTGAACAGCACAACTGACATCCTCCTTCTCCCCCAAAGGCAACGGCAGTCCCACACACCGACGGAACACAGCAAGTTGCTTGGCACCGGACTCCGGTACGATGGTGGTCGCGAGCCAGGCGGTCCCTTGCGGAGCCTACCACCGTTTATGTGGGATCGTTCAGCCGTACCACAGGCAAGCCTGTGGTGCCTTTGCCCGGGATGAACCGCTAGAAGATAGATCCCATACCCATCCCAATAAATAATACTAGGACGAAGTTATGATACTAGCGAAGCGTACTGTCGCATCACGTGGCGTGTTGTATATGTGCACCATTCGCATCGGGTGTCGACACGTCACGTCACGTCGGGTTTTAATTGTATGTTTCCACCTTTAACGCATGGCACTAGCACTAAAGACTCGTGCACGTCAGGCGAAGTTTTTCGATGGTTGACTGAAGCGGCCGAGTGCTTACGATCGCGCAAATGTGCATACGTTCCGTTCAATCACTATCACTCCCATTAATTACCCTGCGCTCCTCTAAATATAAAATCAAACAAAATACTAGGACATTTTTTTTAGTTACTTACTTTTTGACAAACTCAGGAATAAGATAATAAAACTGATGTTCCATACAAACGCGATCAAAATGTGCAATGGAACAACAATAAAAAAGAAAATACTTTATTGTACAAAAGTTAGATACACATTTCTTTTACAAAAACTTTATGGGCACCAACTGCAAGCGGTTTCTTTCATAAATCAGAATTTATTTTAAAATAACACGTAGTTAGAAGTAGGAGACCACGCCTGTTCTACCTCGAAGGGCTTGGCAGAACTTTAGACCTAGTAGCAAAGTTACCACATATCGTGCCTATAAGTTATTAAAGACAATTCAGATTTTTACGCAAAAAAGGAATGAAAATGCGTGTGTATCTTTACAACTCAGCATAGAGCAACCTTACGAAAGAAATAAAAGCTAAACCTTTCTTATTAGTGTAATTAGTCACAGAGAGCGAACTTTGATCTATCTCAAGGCTTTAGCAGATACAAGACGAAACGAGTAATTCGCTAAAGAGCTCAGCGAACTAGATTAGGCACTATCTCTCCTTTATCTGAGAAACTTACGAGTTAGGAATCACCTGAATAATTATGTTCAGTGAGAGATGTTAGTTTGGAAATATAATCGCTATCAGTTCTTGTTAACGTGCCGACTAATGGACGTCGTTATAAAAGTTTTAATTATGAGCTTGGTCGTAGATGCACATCAGTTTTGAATTAACCTAATCATGTTTCATCCCATCTTGTGTGCCGAATCCCTTATTTATAACAAGTATAAATTAAAAATTAAAAAACACTTCGTGGCTTGTTAACTCATGCTTTTTAAACTACATAATTTATCTAGTACTAGACACGCTTTACGCTTCGAGCGACAATCCATCGAAACACGTAATTATAAGACTAAATCGCAAGATCGCAACGCATTACTTTTAAACGGCTGAACCGATTTTCATCAAACACAGGCGAAAAAAAACAACATTTTCGTTCGTTTAGGAACTATGATGCCACAGACATATAGATACACTAATACACAAACACAGATAGGTACTTAAAACTTATAACACCCCTCATTTTCCGTCGGGGGTTAAAAAATCTGTCACATAAAATTGAGTACTTGCATAGTATAGCATTGTCACAACGTTGCGGCAACTAATAAGCTGGTTCTAAATTCAAATTCTAAGAAAATTTGAATTAAGAATTTAAGAATCTGCTAATCTGTAAGCATCGAGATTTTTATAAAAAGGGCCATGGTTAGCGAGTTTCTTTTTGTATATATATAGAGCCCAGTCTGTAAGAAAACTACCTACCTTCATAGGTAAAAACATAACCGCGTATTTTATTTTATTTACATTGAAAAACCTAGAGAAAAGCCAGCTCTTTCTCATTTTCCATGGACGAAAAGTTACCTACCTATGCCCGTCCTTTTTATGCTTTCAAGAGTTTCAAGTATTGACAATCACTTAAGCACACAGGTAGAATTAAAATGGCTACCTACGTCATACGGCTATCAAATATTTATATTACCTACTAACCTCAATCGATCCTTATTTATGATACAGCCTTCTTGGAAAGCCTCTATATTTTATGTAACCAACCAAATAACTTCCTTGAAAAATATTAGGCGATGAAACACAATGAACATCAAAATATTTTTTCAGTTAATAACTGCATTTTCGTCACCCTCTTCATAATTTCGAGGGGTGACAATTAGGGCGGAATGGCATTCAAATTGCGATGAGTTTTGATTGATAACTTATCACCCCTGCCTGGCCAGAAGTGTGAAAATACCATAATAAAGGTACGTAGGTACTTTGGTACGTTTCAGTCAAAGTCTGGTCAAGGCACTGACCTCTATCATACATTGTACACTGGACTTCATATTATCGATGACAAAATGAAGACATTTGATTATCGCCATTTTGGCGCTGATAGCAACGTGAATTAACGTGAGAGTCGCATGGAACTAATATTAGAGATGGGACACAGCTTTCGGTAAAATACTTTTATGGGTTTTATCGATCGTGAGAATAATTTAATACGTAAAAGAAAAAAAAAACAGTTATTTTTATTATGATTAATTTTTAAGTAATATAATAATTGCTGTAAAGGTTACTAAAAAATATTTTCAGTCAGATTGCAAGCTATAAACTAGTGGATAGCGTGCTAGTAAAGTTATAGTGCATTACTGTCAGATCAGTGAGATTTAAATATGACAAGCACATTTGAGCAAGTATCTCCTCGCTCAAGTACACTAGTTGTACGCCCATCGGATTCGTGAAGGGAACATCATTTATATAATAATAAATGAGATGGATAATCATTTACAACGGACGTATTTCTCGCTCTCATCGCTGAGATCTCTGTCTCTGTAGTGTTAAGGTGCAAATAAGAGTGACATCGCATTCCAGCAAGGTGAAGACTTATATTTATTTTTTTAAACTTCATGCACAAAGGTACAATGGCGGAGTTAATGCCTTAGGCATTCTCTACCAGTCAACCAAGGGTGGTGAAGAGATAACATGGCAGGTGCATTGTTTAAATCGTGGCAACAATTTAACAACAAAATATATTTTTAATTGCTTAACATGCACATATATACATATATTATATGATACATACCTAAATAAATATATATATTTAATAAAGTAATGAAAATAAGTTATCGAGATGACCCAACCCCCGCTGAAATCAGTTTTCAGCTCTGTTTCAGATGCAGATAATAAATTGTTTGACTTCAAAACATTTGTTAATAAAATTATAATTATCATGATATTGTTCCAGAATTAATTCCAGGTTCAGGAACGTAGTGATTGGTACAAGAGAGAGGCCTGTGCTCAGCAGTGGGCGAAGTCGGGCCGTGGATGATCATGATGATGATTCCAGAATTTAGTATTACACATTGCTATTGAACATATTATAACTGATTATTAGGCATTCATATAATATTCATCACCAATACCAATATGAGATATTTAGTTCCAACATACTACGAGAAGTCAATACAGTAGATAAGTGATACGCCTTGCCAAGTCTACTATTTTGATATTAGTGTAATTTAAAAATATCACTAATACTGATATATTAGTTACAATATTATAATATTTCCAGTCAAATATATTAGTATTACCTAATTTTTAGAAATATCTCTTTCTCTTTCTCTAAATGTGTCAATTTTAGTTCCTGATACGCTCGAGCGGGGCGCTTTGAATCAGCACAAAAATCAACTGTCATTTCATATAGTATGTTTAGTCCAGCGTACTTGTATAATAGAGGTCAGTGGGTCAAGGTCATAGATGATAAAACTCTATGGAATTGTTGTAGTAACTGTGAAGACAAGAATGTAATTTAAATCGTTGGTAACAGCTAACTCGGTAGATAGAATGTTTCATTTTATGTGTTTGTAAATAGTCATGAGTCTTTAGCCGAGCTCTTTCTGTCTGCCAATTTGAATTAGCACGTCAGCCATATTGCAGACCCATTTAAAATTCCATAGCATTTGCAAGTCGTTTCGTTTTTAAATTCAGGACCAATTTTCTCTTTGATTATGACAATCATGGGCCCGTCGTGTGCAGCAAAAACACAAGAAGAGTTTGTTTTTTTTTGTTTTTGTTTTTATAAACAAAATGATGGCATTTATGAAGAGACGGCTCGGACGGATATATTGGTCGGAAATCTAATGTTTTGTCACCAGCTGACGTTGAAAAGTTTTTGAAAGAGGCTCCGGACAGTGCCTAGCAACAAAGGTACGTTGAATATTATGTATCTAAATAATAGCGTTACCTGAACATAACTTTTTCTTCTTCTTCTTCCCATCTTCCCAGCACGGTGGGCTGCGCTAGGGCGGCTGCTGCAGGTGCTAAAAACCTCAAACGGCGCAAATACAACAACTTGATTGGTAATTATGTGTTTGAGCCGTTTGGGGTTGAAACACTAGAGCCATGGGGTCCGAGTGCACACCTAATATTTCGGGATATCGCCAAGCGGTTAGTCGACTCTTCACGAGACCAGAGGGCTGGCCTTTTTATTGGCTAAAGAATCCGCATTGCCATCCAACGTGGCAATGCTGCCAGCCTTCTGGACACTTTTCCTGTTGACAGCGATGTGGACGAATTTTTTTTGACGCCCCGTAATTGACAAACCGATCCGTACCTACCTCGCCGCCGAGGTCCGTCGCGTGTCCTTTCAATAAAATCACGCCAGCCCGCGTCAGCTGTGCATTAGTTAAATGTTAGATTTAAAAGGAGTTTCTTATCCGTTCTTCTCCAAGTAGGTAGTTTACGAACGGACAGTAAATTCATTAATCTAGATCCAGCCTTAGTTGTCCCACCAGCGATGCCCTTTGCCGAGGTTCGACCCCAACTGGGGTAGCCCTTAGCGCATTCGCTGTAGGTTTAGAAAACTTACTTGTGCCTTGGCTGGAGGCTATAATATAGCTTAGTCTCCTCAGGTTAGCCCGGTTAAGCAGTATCCAATCACTTTGATTGAAACTGCGAGACGCCACTTAGAAAAAAAAAAAAAAAAAAAAAAGCCCCGTAATTGTACATATTTTTATTCTTATTTAAGTTTTAATATTAGTTTGTAAATATTAATGTACATATGTAAATAAAAAAATATACTTAACTTCTTAAAAACGAATTAATTGATTTCGTTGCCGTCTACCAAGAGCTTCATAATATTACAACAAAGGATGTAGAAACCCGAAATGCCTTTGTCGCCGTCTCGCCGACATTTACATAAGAAACGATCTACTATCTAAAGTATCTACTAAAGAAGTGGCAAGAATCAATGTAACACAAACGGTGAAATTGCCATCCAAATCAATCCAAAATCGCTTTGAAAATAGTACGTTCACCAATTGTTTTAATAATTAAACGATATAAGCAATACATGTTTGTTTTTAGGGTTCCGTACCCAAAGGGTAAAAACGGGACCCTATTACTGAGACTCCGCGGTCCATCTGTCTGTCCAAAGAAAAGAAAGAAAGAAAACTAGTTTATTTGGCACACACAGATACACACAATGTAGGTACAAATAAAACTTAATTACACAACATTTACATACATAGTGTGCCCCGGGGCTGCGCCAATAAGGTCCAGTTCAGCAAAATGCCAGACAACTGGGAGTTGCCTGACGCTGGTTTTCAACTGAACCTTACGTTGAAGTGTACGGATGTGAATCAGTTTCACGGTGTTAAATATGTACAGGTAAATAAATATAAGTTAGTGTGTTATAAACTATACAGTTATAGGTATGTATAATAATTTGGTGCGAAACATTATGCCATGAGCAGCTGAGCGAAATAGACGGATTGCAAGTAACTTTTAATATATAACCAACCAACTTTTTTAGAACCCAATGGCCTGGCTCGCGTCGATGGGAAGAGACCAGATGGGATGACCATAATGCCATGGAAGTTGGGTAGGTCTTTGGTGTGGGATGCAACTTGTGTCGACACCCTTGCACCATCCCATCTTCCTAGCACGGTGGGCTGCGCTGGGGCGGCTGCTGCAGGTGCTGAAAACCTCAAAAGGCGCAAATAGAACAACTTAATTGGTAATTATGTGTTTGAGCCGTTTGGGGTTGAAACACTAGGGCCATGGGGTCCGAGTGCACACCTAATTTTTCGGGATATCGCCAAGCGGTTGGTCGACTCTTCACGAGACCAGAGGGCTGGCCTTTTTTTTTGGCCAAAGAATCAGCATTGCCCTCCAACGTGTCAAGGCTGCCAGCCTTCAGGGCACATTTCCTGTTGACAGCGATGTGGACGAATTTTTTGACGACCCGTAATTGTACATACATATTTTTATTCTTTTTTAAGTTTTAATATTAGTTTGTAAATATTATTGTACATATACAGAACTTTTAATATTAAAAGTTATTTTTATATTCGGGTAGTTTGAGAAATATTGCGATCAATACGTACATGTCTGCCTGTCAGGCTGTATCTCATGAACCGTGATAGCTAGACTGTTGAAATTTTCACAGATGATGTATTTCTATTGCCGCTATAACAACAAATACTAAAAACAGAATAAAATAAATATTTAAGTGGGGCTCCCATACAACAAACGTGATATTTTTGCTATTATTTGCGATAATGGTACGAAAACCTTCGTGCGCGAGTCCGACTCGCACTTGGCCGGTTTTTTTCTTCGCAAATGTGTTGAAAACGTCGTATGAAGCTCGTGAGCTCTGCTTGTTACATGCTCGGCTGAATTACGCCACGCAACCCGCAGCCTCGTGTTTAATGAGCAACTTAGCTCACTTGTATCACAATAAACTATTAACGATGAATAAAATAATCACATTTCATGTCAACTGATACCTGCAACCTCATACTTACACTTTTCTTCATCATCAACTATTTAACCCTTTGTAAAAGGGAATATTTTTCCACCGCCCAGTTTTTAACAGCATCTTACGCCCAATTTAATTCATTAACAGACCATCTGTCCAAGCCCCAGACCCTTAGCTAACGTAATATGCGAGGTTTGGACTTATACTTGGCACCGACTTTCAAATTCCAAATTGTCTGGCTGAGACCTTGCTAGTTGGTTTCTCATAGCACCTGATACAACCGGCTATCTGCAGCCCACACTCTTATTCATCAGCACCTATTTGACCGTTTATTTTTACCAACTGTCTGCAAATTTAACACCACCAACACATAACTTCGCCAATATTAATTCATTAAGCGACGATATGGTTGAGCCCTTTAGCTGGCTATACAGGCTTACTTATACGTGGCGCCGACTTCCATTGGCCGAATTATATGGCCAGCCCTTGGCGACCAGCCAACAGTTGGCGCCAGAAATGTCACGGCTCTCTTCACTTCGTACGAGAACCAACCCAGACATTATCATTTTATAATTTTTCCTCTCTTTTAATAATATTCATGCTGTGGTTATCCTTTTTTACCAAGTCAACGGCAAAATGAAGTCGGGAACGTAGTAACAGTAAAATTATATCTAAAGTTAACTTTTACGAATCTCGTTTCATCGTAGGACTGACTTGTCTAATTGAATTCAATGAAGGCGACGATAAGTCGTACTCATTAAGCTCGTTAGCCCCATGGCTAACGAGCTTAAGAGTACGACTTATCGAAACTCCATAGTTTCAAGAGAGTATTTTTGAGGAGGGAAGAAAACAAAAACTTTCATTAAGAAATAAAAACTTTTATTATTATCAGTTCAAATATCGTATTTACATTCTTTTAAACGAGTAAAAGCACATTGTTTATACATTACAAAAAAAATATTAAAAAATCGTAACTAAATCAGTAGCGGGACAATTTCGTGATAAGTAAAATAATAAAAGAACATAGTTAATCGAAAATAACCTATGATAGATTAAAATTAACAAAATAAATCTCATATCGTCCGTGTAGTTCGGAACTCATACAATCGGCAATGGCAACTCGTATAGGACTGTCGTAACTAAGAAACCGTAACAACTAACACCCTCATTTATGAAAAACTCGACACTGTTTAGAGATTGCTTGGGCCGGTATTCCGGCAGCACTCAAAAGTGACTCATGCTCAACTCAAAATAGACAGTTGTGATTGGTTAGTTTGTTTTTTCTGACATTAACGTGCTAAAGTGCAAGATCTCAGACGTCCCAAACGTTACCGAAATCTTTCAATACAAAATCAGTGGAATTGTGTGAAAAGTGTTACTTTGACCATACACATGCTTGCTAACTTGGACTTATATTTTAATTATTTATAGCTATTAATGAAACTGTGATCAAATTTAAGTCTTGTGAGTAGGACTTCACTCAAGGTACCAGCTTCAGCTGAGATTTACTAATTACGCTTTGAATACTATAACATGGCCGTCGGCCGTCTAAAATACACACTACAACTACTCAATACCTGCCACACAGTTTGTGTAGAAAAATTCAGTCAAGTCTGAGGCGTTTGGGATCTTGCTCTATTGCGTACACATTATGTCAAACTGAAGAGTCATTATGCCAAACTCGAGCTGTGATTGGTTGGCAGTTGATTGGAGGGTGTGGCCAATTTTGAATTTGAGTCGAGTATGAGCATCTGGAATACGGGCCGTAGTGTACTTAGAATTTTTGAATATAGAACACAATCTATTAACAAAATCTTGAATATAGAATGTATTCCATATTCAATATTTCTATAGAGAATTTGATTAAAGAATCTGCTAATAAACAGCTCAGAGATTTATATAAATGAGGCCCTAACTGATTAATTATTAATACCTATATACAATTCGTTCCTTCGCAACGAACGTTAGCCTGACGGCGTCGGTCAGTACATCGTACAAATGCAAATTATTATGTATACAATAGAATTTCCACTATTCTCAATATAAATGCTCGACGTAATCTCGTATCGTACATTGTGTGCTTCACTCAACGGGTGAACTATTTACTTTGCATCCCTTACCTACTCACTAGGGCTGCGAGTGTGGCCGAACCGCGAGTGCGCTCCGCAGATTCAATTGCTAGCGAATTGTAATACTAAATTTAAACGGCGAAATCTGAACTTTCATCGGATATTAGGATAAAAATATTCTATTCATATATTTAGATTAATTATTTTTGTATCTAGACACTTCACAAACACACTAAGTACTAATAACACTATCTAAGGCATCTAAGTGCGGGTTGCGTCTTGCTATTAGAAACACGTCAACAAAAATTCAACAATAACCAAATTTGACCAACCTGCCTTCCAAATTCAAAATTCGCGTTCGTATACCCACACTCGCGTTTCGGCTCACATCGTTACCCTCTAAACTACATACAGTAAAAACTCAACAAACCATATACACTGAAAATATTGCGTTTCACATACTATACAATTTACGTACTATTGGTGTTCGGAACCGTATTATGAATTAACTAGGTACTCGATAGTGCCGGGGGCGGCTCTTGAATTTGTGACGTAACAATTTTGTGCTCAATTTAGTTAAAATTTTGTTTAATTCTGCTAAGTGCGGTCCCCGGCACCCGGTGTAAATGTCTCTAAAGCTCTGGACTACACTAAGTTGATCTATGCTCACTAGTGTTATTTTATCTCCGCGCACACTGACAACTCGATTCTAATATAGCTTGACAAGTTCGTACGTGGCACTCCGCAGGTCCGCGGGCGCGGGGGACGTAAGCTGGCGGGGATGGCGCACGTGCTCGCGTGACGAGTGTCACCTGACGGGCGCGTCGTCACGTCATTTGGTAGTAACGTCCCCCGCCACCCGCGCGGACCACAAGAGTGTCACGTACGAATTTGTCAAACTATTGTTAGTCGACTCGATGACATAATATTATCGATTTATTTCGCATAATTTGGCAGTGCGATCAGTGCGATTATTCAATTGTTATAAGGCTTCATTCGCTTAGTCTTAGCATAGGTAACAATTAATTGATTTTTATTGCTATTCGTCACCAATTTTATTTACAGAGTTTTTTTTTCTCGATTCTAGACTAGCTTTAATTTTAAGACTACGTACAAAATGACCGTTTGCGATACTTACTTACATCTTGATTAATTTTAAATGCCCAGATTCTTATGAAGCGTTTATTTGAATTGTTGGCACAATTTCCGTTCACGTGTCTGTAGGGCTATAATCTATTTTAGAATCACAGATAACTTGATTGTTTCGCTATCTTACAAGACATGGAGGATACCTCAATATGTTGGTCTGTTTGAGTGTCAAGTTGCCAATGCGCCGGTCCTACATAACTTACACTGCGCTCCTAACCTTACGTCGTGGGGACCACTAATAATTCGCTAAACTGGTTAATTTCACTAGTCTTTAGTCTAGACGGAACCTACTTCCATCTACTCTACGTCGCCTCGCTCAGGACAATGATTAGTATATTATTTATAAATCGTCGAATTTCCTATCACTTTAAAATTTACAGTAGGACGGTCCCACACTTGATTATATTTGAGATCTGCGAAGATTAAATAATTTTGGTAATAGATTATCTCCGTTCAATTCACTTGGTATCACTGGAGGCGGCTGCGGCCGCGACACATCTCCTCGCCACACTAACAACACTATTTGAGCACCGTGGAAGGAATGTGTGCATAAGATTTAGATGAACGCCAAGATTCAATGTTAGAACGTCTACCATGAGTTACGATGATGTACGATATCCGTAGACCCAATAAACATCGGTAAATAGCCAATAGCAACCAATACTCGAATCAAAAATCAATCGTAAACTCATGCTAGAAGCTCAATGACAAAACCGTATAGTTTCATAAGACTGCATTAGAGTTAATAACTTCATCGACAATTATCCCTTAATAAATATAAATAAACATCTTCAAAATTTTTACCAAATTATGAGCATATATTTCCAGCATAAAAATCTTTTAAAATAATACGTCATACTCTTCTCAATTATAGATATACATGGCACACTGCTCTGTTTATATATTTATAGTTATAATTCATACACTCGTTACCTATCAGTTTACCTTGTCACCATAGAATAATTGAATTATATGGATGGATATTCCGTTGGAAGCTTAACAAGCACTAATAGAAAGGATAAAGCAATCGACGGACGAATAAACAAACGAACACTGATGTAGGGGGAGGGGGGGTGGTTTTGAAATTAGAATACTGTCGGCATTGGATGCCCGTTCGAGCGATTCTCTTTTTAAACTAGACGATAGAACTATCACGAAATGTTGGTCCGACGGAGCGAGTCAGTCAGGAGGTGACGCCTCGAGGTGTAGGATGGGGAGCGCGGCGCTGGCGCGCGGCAGAACGTAAAAAGCGTAATTGATTCGACTAAAGGGCTCGGCCGCGGCTCACTTGATGGTTGCGTGCCGAGTCTCCGGGTGCAGGCACACGCCCTCCACTGTTAATATTGACACCTCTGTAACAATAGAAAATATGTTTAGGGGATTTATTTGACAAAGTTTGAAGTTATGTTGTGACTTGATATGTATGTCAACTGAAAGCATTTTATTTGATTTTTTTAAACAACATTATAAGAGTATTAATGTTAAGTTGGGGTTATTCATATGCGTTATGCGGTTATGCATATTTTCGAGTGTTATACTCTTCAATGAAGTAAAGATTAAAGCATTCTACTCAGTTTTCAAACAATTAAAATACTTTTAATGCCGTCTGCGGAGGCGTCTGAGCGGACAATCCGCGTGCGGACGATCCGTGATGGAAAATCCTCGAAAGATAATCCGTGACGGAAAATCCTCGAAGGATAATCCGTGACGGAAAATCCTTGAAGGATAATCCATGACAGAAAATCTTCGAAGAATAATCCGTGACAGAAAATCCTCGAAGAATAATCCGTGACGGAAAATCCTCGAAGGATAAACCGTGATGAAAAATCCTCGAAGGATAATCCGTGACGAAAAATCCTCGAAGAATAATCCATGACAGAAAATCTTCGAAGAATTATCCGTGACAGAAAATCCTCGAAAATAATCCGTGACGGAAAATCCTCCAAGGATAATCCGCGTGCAGGCCTGTTAATGGGAAAACAAAGAGCAAAATTGCAGGAAGCATCCCCCTGACCCAGCAGATTCAAAAACGTATTAAGAAGAGCATTTAAGGATAATTATCATTTTCTCTACTCACCATCCGGCAACTCCCTAAGCCGCGGCGGCAGCGAGGCGAAGTACGCATGGTGCAGCGCTCTCTGCGCCGGTAGCCGACGGGTAGGGTCGGGCTGCAGCAGTGCCGCGGCCATGCGCTCGGCGTCGCGCCCAGCGTCCCGCAGGCGCGGGAAGGCGGCCCCCAGCGCACGCGCCGGGCACAGCCCCCAATGGGTCACGTGGTTCCGTAAGCCCGGCAGGCGGCTGACTCCTGACCAGCTCTCTTCGGTAGGTGTGCCTACCACCTGTGATGATTGGGAGAATGAATATTTGTGATCGAAAAGGAGCATTAACATCGAGTTGTCAAATGTATGGAAAGTAAATATCCACAGATTTCTGTCCCACAGTTGGGCAAAGGCTTTCCTTCAAAATTTTCTATCCAATGCTAATTATCCACTGACAAGTTTTATAGAAATCATAGAGATCGCCACCTACTTGCTTTCACTAAAAAGATTCAAAATAAGTCGACTTGCTTTTAATTTACCATTTAAAACAATAATAGTTTATGCAATGGTCATATAATAGGGGTTATTAAAACACGATTGATAATAATATCACGCGAGTGTTTTAATACCTAATTATATGCCGTTGAATACACTATTTTATCTTCAGTCATACAGTTGAAAGAAAACAAAAGTGAAAACGGAAAAAAGATGTGGTATGGCGGGTAATTTAGGTTCTCATTGCGCAGTACGCGCATCCATAGACAATGACACTACTTTTCTACATTAAGCCAATGAGCCCATACGCACCAGTAAATTAAAAAGTGAAAGTGTGCTATAAAAATTAAAAAGTTATTTTATGATGCAGTTGTTTGAAAATCGAAGGAAAATGTTGCACTGTAATGGTGTTGTTCTTTTAATTTTTGCTGTCCACGAAAATAAAGTACGTGTTTGTACATTTTTTTTTAAATTTCATATTTGGAACATTACGTTGTGAATGTAAATAAAGAACTTTTATACCATTCCCACCCTAAAAAGCTTATTTTATTCACTGAAAACAGTGAATAAAAAGCACTTTTAATCACTGTTTTGGTGTTTGAATTTAGAACACACCAATATAATATTTAAACTCCATCTCAATGCTATACAACCTCCTTGCGCATAAAATATTCGATACAAACTTAGATAGAGATAAAGTTAGAGATAGAGTTAGAGTTAGAGTTAGAGATAGAGTTAGAGTTAGAGATAGAGTTACAGATAGAGATATAGATGGAGATAGATATAGACAAAGAGTTAGAGATAGAGTTAGATATAGAGTTGGAGATAGAGATAGAGATAGAGTTAGTGATAGAGTTAGAGATAGAGTTGGAGGTAGAGATAGAGATAGAGTTAGTGATAGAGTTAGTGATAGAGTTAGTGATAGAGTTAGAGATAGAGTTAGAGATAAAGATAGAGATAGAGTTAGAGTTAGAGATAGAGTTAGAGATAGAGTTGGAGATAGAGTTATAGTTAGAGATTGAAACACAAGTGCTGTTACCTAGCTCAGGGGTCAGGGTTTCACATTTTTTTGTAAATTTTGAAGGTAACATAAGGTAGCAATAACCATTTATTTATTATTATTCCTTGTGCTTTTCGCTTCAATGTTTCTTTTTCTCGTAGTCATGGTATAAAATATAATATGCAACTCTTGAATAAAACGGATTTTTAACGAGGGCCATGAATCACTCGCGTCACTCATGATTCTAAAACTTGAATCACTCGCTATGCTCGTGATTCAATCATCATAAATCACTCCCTACGGTCGTGATTCAGTCGTTAGAATCCTTCACTTACTTGTGATTCATCTACGGCCCTCGCATTAAATACGTCGTTTATTCACTAGTTGCATAATATACTATTTTGCATTGATACCTACTTTTTTAGGTGTCCCTTGTTGAGACGTATAATTCCATTTGTCGTGACCAAAGATGTATAGAATATGTAATGTGACGTACCTTAAATATTTTATCTAGTTGGTCGTGTGTGTCCCTGACGCCCGGGAAGGTGGGCACACCGCAGAGCATCTCCACGAATATGCAGCCCACGCCCCACATGTCCAGCGACGTGGAATACTCCGTACTGCCCAGTAGCACATCTGCACAAAACACATACGCATAAGAAAAAACATTGAAAATAAATGATGTTTTTGGAAAACAAAACCATATTCTTTTGTTCAGTCCATCGATAAAACCGGCCATTGTTCATCATGTATTTGTGTAAATGCATGCACATGATCAGATTGCAGACGACGTGATTTTAAACGACGGGCTTAGAATATTTAAGTTCGATGGAGTTTTCCACCAACCGTCATCATCATAGTCATTATTTCAGCCGAGAGACATCCACTGCTCAACATATGCTTGCCCTACTGAGTCGCCACATTGACGGGTACTGAGAATCTCGCATCCAGCGGATGCCTGCAGTCTTGACCAAGTCAGTGGTCCACCTAGTAGAAGGCCTTCCAATGCCAAGTCAGTAAAAGACGAAAAAAAACCGGATGATTCTCCAGAAATTGACGAAAATGGCTTCAAAGGAGGAAGGTTTTGGCGACTTTTTGATTATTTGGCAGAACAAATCACTATCCTCCTGAAGACGACCTACATCTGAAGTTTCCAAAGTTATTTTTCAAAAAGTATAAAAACTGTCTGTGAGACACTCTACAACAATTTAGCAGACATTTGGTAAGGGTCGTGAAAATCCAGAGCTGAATATAAAAATGAAGATAAATGACAACTCGTGACAGCCATAAAAGTATATTTAGGGATAGTAGGCGACATTCAATTCTCACTGTGCGAAAATAAACGTAAATTCACATTACAGCGTTGATATATTACTATTATTGAATATTTTCAGAAGCTACATACAATAACATTTTCTTAGTAATGACTATGAGAGCTTTAGCGAATGTTTTACTAAGCTGATCGAAAATCAAAAACAACATGAAAAGAAAAGTAGGAGTCAATTAAAGACGACAGATGGTACCGAGTCGAAAACAAATTGCAAAAAAACTATAAAGACATACGACTTCCGAAGAAAAACACAACAAAGCAATAAATAACATTAATTTTGGCAGTCTGAAACATTTGCCTCCTTATAAGGCGTCATTTTAAAGGCGAGAGGTTAAAAAACCAACGAAATTGCTAGATCGGGCCCTGCTCGCGCTTGATCATCTCACCTGATGGTAAGCGATGATGTGGTCGACGGTGAAGCACGCTTGCCTAAAAGTAACCTATTCACTCTTGACTTAAAGACCCCTAGATTGTAGCTATCGGACAACAAAGACTCCGGAAGGGAATTCCACTCCCTAGCTGTACGTATAATAAAAGTATTCCCAAAATGTTTTCTGCGTATGTGTGGGATGTCCACACCATGTACCAGAAGGAAAAATCCAACTACACTGCCCCTTCGTGGAACCGAAACCACTACCACAGACCACTAGACTATAACGAGGCAGCTTAGGAAATATATCGCTTTTCACAAATACCCAGTCAGAATAAATTACATAGCACTTCCCTAGTTCGCGTGACAATATCACTGGCGACACCCGCTAAGCCGTATTTACAGTTAAGATTTCAAGGAAAGCATTAGTTCCAAATATAAACAGGGCCTGTCACTTCTAATTTTACCAAGTCTGTTACTAGAAATTTTCATAATGGTCTCTTCTCCAGGAAGCTTATAATAGTGTGCTGTAAAATGTTAGTGGTATTTTCGTTTTAAGCCAGGGCTGTACACCTAAGACGCGATTGTGAGGATTTCAAAGTGAGGTTACTGATTTTACTGTTCTTGACCGCCTTGATTAATACGGCAATAATTTACTATATATTGTTTTGATAATCCCGTCTCGCATGTATTTGCAAACTACTACTACGACAAAGATATATCACATATTTTCAAAAATATATTCTTAATATATTATAAAAATATATTTGTTTGTGAAGTAAAAGGTTATCTCTAGAAGGTTGACAATCTACAATCGATAACGCTATTAGAAAACTAATCAATGTATGGGAATGATACATCTGAACGTTAAGTCACGTGGTCAGACCAAACGAATAGAAGGCGTTAACGATTGTAGAAAAAGATTAGAAACAAAACGTTTGAACTTGGCAAGGCCCACTGAACAGATTATGAAAACTCTTTGACTGATAGAATGATGAATCAGGATAACAAAGTAGGAAATAGACTGAGATAAACAGTAGTTATCGGGATTTTTATAAATAAGGGTGTATATGTTATGGACCCACTGATTAATACGGCATTATTCATAATGCCCGGGCGGTTTGAAATATGCCCAATAAGAGTAAGCAATAATATAAAAACTATTGAAATAATTAAATTACTACATATACTATAATTAATAAACCCGGCTTTCTGTTTATTTTTTATTATTTCACTGTCGGCATTGGTTTTATAATTGAATAGGTAAGTACGATTACTATTTAAGCAACAAAGTCGACGGAGCACCGACCTAAAATGAAGGAGATGACGGGAGCTGAGTTTGCTCACTTCAGCTCCCGTCATCTCCTTCGAACCTAACCTATCCGTTTCGGGGTCTAAAGAGAGTATGAATTTAGAATCTGCTAATCAGTTGCTAAACAGCTCAAAGATTTTTGTAAATATTTTTTGTAGATTAGAGTCAAGAGCAAACCCATTATTAATAAAATAAAGAAAAATAAGGTCTATAGAGATTAGAGAAGAGATGAGCGACTTACCAGGTGGCCGGTACCATAGCGTGACGACCTCGTGCGAGTACGTGTGGCTCGGCACGGACTTGGCGCGCGCCAGACCGAAGTCCGCCAGTTTCAGCTCGCCGTGAGAACTTATTAGTAGATTCTGAGGCTTCACGTCCCTGTCACAAGAAAACTGATTATTAGACAGTGTTGATGGAATATTAAAACGTGGAGCGAGGTGCTCGTGGCTAAATAATAACAGCCGCACGGGTCGATCTTCAAGGTTAAGCAACGCTTGACGAGGTCGGGCCGTGGATGGGTGACCATTTCAACATACCGAGATTCCTCCGTGCTCGGAAAGCACGTTAAGCCGTTGGTCCCGGCTGTCATTTGAAGATCTTTGACAGTCGTTACCAGTAGTCAGAAGCTTGAGATCTGACACCAGTCTAGCCAAGGGGTACCGTTGTTACCCAGTTACTGGGTTGTGGAGGTCAGATAGGCAGTCGCTCAATGTAAAACACTGGTACTCAGCTGAATCCGGTTAGACTGGAAGCCGACCCCAACATAGTTGGGAAAAGGCTAGGCAGATGATGATGTTGATGGAATATTAAAACAAAACTATCGAAAAATAAATGTTAAAAATAGTTAAGGGCATGTTAAGGGCCTACATACCCTTTAGTGCCGTAAAACGGTAACTTTCTAAAGCATACTCCTTAATAACGGCTAGGTTAAAAGGTTTGAATAAAATATATATTTATTGTTGAATCATGTACATAATTTTGAACACAAGGTTGTTTTTGTGTAGCTAATAGTTTTGCTTTAAAAAAAATTAACAATAGACATTGTTTCGCAACTTTTGGAAACTCCTCCAAAACGACTTGGATGTTTAAAAATATTTTTACACAGAAAAATTATGGCTGGAATTTCTTCATAACTAACATAGCATATGTAAATTAAATCATATTTTGCAAACAGAACTGTTCTAAAGGAGGTTCAATATTGATATTTTGGTATCGAGAGGGCGCACGGCCGGTACTGCGTTAACATTGAGGCGTATATAGCGCCTTAACAGCTGTGGTTGAATAAAATGTCAGCGGCCAATCTCATCACCTGACTAGTGTTTAATATTTCTAAAATCGATAAGTTCGTCATAGAAAACCGGGTGTAAGTTACATAGGGTAATTAATAAAATCTTGTGATTGGTTTTACAAAAATATCAACAACCAATACAATAAGTTGACATTGTGTGAAATTTTAAAACTAGTAAAGAAGGCTTTTAAAAACAGGGATTGGCTGTTACTGTTCGAGAAGTATCTGAAAAATCGAATGAATGGTACATTTTCAATAAACGAATAAGGGATGTAATTCGATCATCGAGGGGAGCTTTGTCCAGTTTACAGCTGAGAAATGGACTGTAAGTAATTGAATTCTTTTTTCCTAATTTCTATTAAATTATCGGACCGGTCATTAAAATCGGATCCTGATTTCGTTAAAAATACCGTAAGATCTAAATTATATGCATGCATTTTTTATCTATACTTAATATTATAAAGCTGAAGAGTTTGTTTGTTTGTTTCAAAGCGCTAATCTCAGCCACTACTGGTTGAAGTTGAAAAAATATTTTCGTGTTGAATTATCCATTTATCGAGGAAAGCTATATGCTTTATATCACCACGCTACGACCAAAAGGACCGGAGCATGCATGAAAACATGTTGCAAAAACGGGCATATTTTTTTCTTTTTGAGAGCTTCCGTTGCGTGCGCTGCGTAAGCGGTTAAAGTTACGCAACCTTCATGTGTGTAGGGTAGGCAGTGTAGGGTAGGTAGCCAGTTGACGAGAGCGAAGCCGCGTGGGACAGCTAGTTTATTTAATAAAATGCTCATTGGCTTTTGGGAACAAATACGAGTATTAAAGATTTTTTTTAAATATCTTCATCAGAGAGAAGTTAGAGAACTTCGAAATTGATAGTATGATAAAAAGAGAAGTTCGATATAGACTGAGCTTAAAGTCTAGTATTGTGCTCGCCAAACTTCTGGGCCGCCCTGAAGTTGGCTTTCCGATGCGCAAGGCAAGAAACGGTGCTGTTTTTGTATGAGATTTACTACTGCGCAGCCACTGTAGCCAACTTCAAGGCAGCCAAGAAGTTTGGCGGGAACTATACGCCTGTACACCTGCCATAGACACTGGCGTTTTAGCAAGGGGCAGATAATTGGTATATTTCGTTTGTCTTCCGATGAATTTTAATTCTGTTTTCACTGTTAATATTCTAATTTAATATATTTATCGATAAACTGGTTATGATGAGAACGTAGAGATGAGAATGTTGAGATGGATGTGTGGCGAGACGAGATCGGGTAAGTGAGAACTGATTATATTAGTTTGAAAGTGGCGCCAGTGACAGAAACTTGGAAACTTGGTTTGGTCATGAGATGAGGAGGGATGAAATGCATGTTACTAAAAGAGTTATGAATATAAAAGTGGATGGAAGGAGAGGGAGAGGAAGGCCAAAGAAAGGTTGGATGGACTGTGTGAGGAGTGATATGAAAGAAAAGGTCATCAGTGTTAGCGTGACGTAGGACAGGACGGTATGGAACAAGGAAATGTGTTGCGCCGACCCCATGTAACATTGGATAAGGGCAGGAAGACGGTGATGATCGATAAATTGGTTATATAAGAAATATATTGTTCATGTATATGTTTTTAGAATCTAAAATCAACATCAATGTTAACGTTAAATATTATTGTATTTTCAAAGTTGCTATCGGACTTCAAACTCGCAACCAGCAGAAAAGCAACATTCCTAACTGTTCCATGTTCATGTTTCTCATCTCAGCATGTTAATAACAATATAAGCGAATACTACGTTATTACAGGAAGTGCTTACTTTTATTATTATAAACAGCGAACAGAATAACGCACACCATTGTTTACCCTCGCTTCGCGCAGACGATAATAAGGGTCCCCGCACACGGGCCACTGGCCACAGCCACAAACGCCGCCACGAGAAGCTAGAAGCGGCTACAAATGTAGCTTAAACGCGCGACTTTCACTTGTGGCCGGTGGTCGACACTTGCGGTCGGTGGCTGCTACATTTTTTAACTCATGCATGCAGTATCATAATGAACTCGGACGAAGAATGTTTAATTGCGCTGCTTCTAATAAAAAAACGTCGTCGTAGAAGACAAAACTGTAGTTATTGTATGCATCCAATTTTAACAAAAGTCGGGGAATCGCGCGAGTGGCGTGTGGCGGCGTTTTGTGTCGGCGTTTAGTTGCCGGTGCGGGCCAGAAGAAGCGAGCAGCGACGATTTG
The DNA here is from genome assembly GCA_964057195.1 of Orthosia cruda. Classification (NCBI taxonomy): domain Eukaryota; kingdom Metazoa; phylum Arthropoda; class Insecta; order Lepidoptera; family Noctuidae; genus Orthosia; species Orthosia cruda. Next base: position 10,045,780 of record OZ059857.1, read on the forward strand.
TAGCGTGTGGCGGCCACCGGCGTCAACCGTGTGCGGCGAGTCCATATAAAATGTATGAAAACTACAGGAAATATGCCGGTGGCGTCGTTTTGTGGTTGTGGCCGGTGGCCCGTGTGCGGGGACCCTAAAATAGCCGAGGAAGACCTAGGAACGCCGGGTAGATTTTTTTAAACCTGTCTAGCGACATTTTAAGTTATACAGGGTGTCTCAAAAGACAGTTTATATTTATTTAGCTGACTGCGTGAACACAATCCGAGGGGCGCGGGGGTTATGTTATGTCAATCGGTAGCCTGGCTCTTGGGAATTCAGACAATTCAGTCGCAAGAGTTTTACAAAAAAGGTGATTTGGCGACTGTAGCCACTTAAATGATGCACCAAGCCATGCCTTTTATTCCAAAATGGGTCAAAAAGTTTGATTAGACCCAACGCTGGCAAAACCAAAATCCGGGCGACCAAGGTCATCAAGAACGGTAGAAAACGTGCAAGTAATTTTACTGTTCGATTAAATGAGTGCCGCGAACGTGACGGACTACATTTGGACGATATTATTTTCTAGAAATAAATTCCCAAATTGTGTACTTTAATAATTAATAAACATTTTTTCGATACACGGCTAACTTTTTTTCAATCGATCCACTAAATATATATAACCTCGTATGTTTATGTGACCGGATTATTGCAAACACCGTCAGTTTATAATCAATCGCGTAAAATTGTTAACTGTTTCTTCTCAATAAGACACGGGTATATTTTAAAGTATCAAATTTGGATGCGGTCTATCGAAAATCTATAATCACATAAGATTATTTTTTACAATGTTACGGTGTTCGCAAAAATCTACAGACATTTATATGTTGGTAATGGGCAATCTCTGGTAGTAGGTATTAATCCATTATCACCTTCCTGCCCTCATCCCATGTCACATAATAAATAATAGTTCAAGTAGCCATGTTACTTGGGGTCGGCGAAACACGTTTTCTTTTTCCATACCGCTCCATCCTTCCGTATCACTCCTCACACAGTCCATCCATCTTTTCTTTGGCCTTCAACTCCCTCTCCATCCATCCACATTTATATTCATAACAATTTTAGTAACATGTGTTTCATCCCTCCTCGTCACATGACCATACCAGGACATTTCCTTTCAACTTTCTGCCAATGGCGCCACTTTCAAATTTCCTCTAATATACTCATTTCTCACTTTATCCATTCTCGTCACTCCGCACCTCCATCTCAACATTCTCATCTCTGCTATATGCAATCTCTTATCATCCATATTTTTCACAGCCTAACATAATCTGTCATAGTCTATTCATGCAGTACGACTGTGGAACTCACTTCCACCTAAGGTCCGTGACGCTAAAAGTATCTCTGTTTTTAAAAAGCAAGTCAAAGAACACTATCTTTCTTCTATCACGTGATCTTATATGTTATAGGTATTTGTTTATTTTACAGTTATGTATTTTTTTTTTCCTGTATATAATAATCTTTAGGTATTTATAGTATTATTTTTATTATATACTATTTTTATGTTAGTTAAGGTTTACAGTTACCTTTCCTTGTATTTTTACACACTGTGTCTATGTTTCTTATCCAACTCTCCTATCGCAGGTCTGCTGGAAGAAATTTCTCTAGAAATAAGCAGCACCTTTGTGCTCTTCTATCTTTATATGTATTTTCTCTTTTAAGTCTTTTGTGTGTACATAAATAAATAAATAATTCCGAAAATTCTTTCACTGGGAGAAAACTAGACTATCCCTGAGTGGCATAGTCTATTGTTTATCACTACCCTACCCTATCCGTTTTTGCAAGGTACGCCAAGGAAACGAAGCCGCGGGTATTTTTTTAATCTATTCTATACTAATATTATAAAGAGGTAAAGTTTGTGAGTTTGTAGGGGATATCTCTGGATCTACTGAACCGATTTAGATGAAATTTGGCATGGACATAGTTTGAGACCCTAAGAAGGGCATGGTAATGCAAACTATCGTTTGCATTACCTGGGGATTATCAAAACACTTTTTACGCGGGCGAAGCAGTGGGCAGAAGCTAGTGAGAATAATTTTAAAAACAATGATGTATTTATCAGACATTGATTGTAATCGAAAATGTAAATTGTTAGAATGAAGTGAAAAATTTATCAACAGAATGGAGTACGAATTTTAGAAATGTTCTTAGTCTGTTTTATGGTAGTCTAACATATCGGAGACCAAACAGTAGTCCCCGGACCACTGGTGGTCCCAAAGAGCTAAAATATGGTCTGCAATAGGTTTAAATTGTCGAGATTTTAAACTGAGAAATAATTATAATATAAGAAATGTTGTGTTTTTATGACAATGCTTGTTACTTTTGATTTAAGAATAGATGCAACAAGTTTTGAATTTATGATATAAGTAATTTTTTTGATTTACACAGTTTAGAATAGAATAAACATTACTGTACACAAAGTTAATCTAAATTTTCCTTTGGACTTGTGGTCCCTGCTAACATAAAAATCAAAGTGGTCCCAGGTCACAAAATGGTTAGGAACCACTGGCTCTAACACAACTTTTATACACTAGTGTGCAGAGAAAGATTATTGTAAATATAATAGAACATTTCATTTCATTCCAAGTTGTAAAAGTAAGCTAGATAGATAAAGGATTCCAAAGATATTTAGTTTTACAAATTAGTCTTAAAAATAGATTGTTTAGAAAGAGGAGACTGGATCTCGCTACAGTGCTGGATTCAGGTAATTCTATCACATTGTAGTTTGTTAGGAATTGAGGATGTGGAAAGGAGAGTGAATGCAGGGAATAAAGTGAATGGTGCTGTTCATGCGGTTGTGACCAGCAAGTTGATGTCTCCGGAAGCTCGACTCGCCGTTCACAAAAGCGTGCTGGTGCCATACACTTATGTATGGAAGTGAAAGTTGGGTATGGCAAAAAAGACATGAAAGTAGGATTAATGCAGTAGAAATGCGCTCCTTGCTAATTATGTGTGGTGTAACTTTAGATTGAGGAATGGGGTAATAAGACAACGTTGTGGTTTAAAACAAGTTGTAGTGACTTAAATTGAAAAGAGTATGTAAAGATGGTTTGGCCATGTTGAGAGGATGAAAGCAAGGCGACTAACGAAAGCTGTTTACAAGGCAGACGAGAATGGAAACGCCGGGAGGGGACTCCCTAGAAAGACATACATAGACCTTATAGGTGATGTTCTTCAGAAAGGCTAGGTGCGCAGTACACATTACCGGCGTGTGTGTATGACTAGATGTATGAATGTGATGTGAGTGAAGCAAAAGAAGTATGTAAGGATCGTAGCAGGTGGCGTTATGTAGTTTCTGCCTACCCACATGGGAAAAAGGCGTGAGTTTATGTATGTATGTAGTTTGTTTTTCGTAAATGTTTATGTAACTTCAACAAAACAACCCTCAATATCTCGTGACAGAAACTCATTCCCTAAGTGAAACCCTCATCAGACATTCTTCTTGGAGAAACATACCTGTGTAAAACTCTTCTCCTGTGGCAGTACGAGAGTCCTCGCAGCAACTGGAACATGTACAGCCTCACATTGTGGTGGTTCAGCGCCCCAGGATGCCTCTCCATGTATTGTGATAGATCCGTGTCCTGGACGAAGAAAACAGCGAATTAGCATTTGTCTTATTCACTTACAATTTAGCCTCGTGTTAGCAACTAACTGTTGGGTTAGTTTTTCAAGCAAGTGGGCCTTACAGGTTAGGCGCAACTTGAGAGTAGGTAGGTATATGTGCAGCAAGGGTCAAAATGATTTAAATTATCTGGCCCAGTGGTATCGGCCGCGACTTACAAGTTGTGGGTTGTGGTTTCGAACCCAGGCAGGCACTTTACTTTGTGTAAATTATTTTATCACCACTGCTCTCAAAAAAGGTGAAAGAAAATATCAGGAGGAAACCGGCATGTCTTAGAACCAAAAATTCGAAGACATGTGACACCCGCCGACCCGCACTGGGCCCGCGTGGTGGATTACGGCCCATTCCCTCTCACAGCGAGGAAGCCTGTGTCCCAGCAGTGGGAACATTAATAGGCTGATGATGATGATGATGAACTCTGATTGTCACCATCTCACAGTAAAATTAGAAGTGATGTTAAAAATTATCGCTAAGCAATAAATAGCCTTATTGTGGCCTGTTAGTGTTATAATAGATAAGCCAAACGTATGCGGGACAGAAAAGATGGTGAAGGCTATACTATTAACAACTAATCAATAAGGTCCTGATCATTCAAATATTAAAATTGGATGTGTCACGACGAGGAGCTCGTCGTGGCTAAATAATAACAGCCGCACGGGTCGATCTTCAAGGCTAAGCAACGCTTGACGAGGTCTATCCGTGGATGGGTGATCATTTCAACATACCGAGTTTCCTCCGTGCCTCGGAAAGGACGTTAAGCCGTTGGTCCCGGCTGTCATTTGAAGATCTTTGACAGTCGTTACGGGTTGTCAGAAGCCTGAGATCTGACACCAGTCTTGCCAAGGGGTACCGTGTTACCCAGTTACTGGGTTGTGGAGGTCAGATAGGCAGTCGCTCCATGTAAAACACTGGTACTCAGCTGAATCCGTTAAGACTGGAAGCCGACCCCAAAATAATTGGGACAAAGTGTCCCAATTATTTTGGGACGCGTGTCGCGACGAAATAAAAGTGAAACTTGACGTAAAGCGTCATTTCAAACAAAAACCGTATTTACCGATGAAAAAGCCGATAAAACGAAACGATCAGCCTGAAAACTTCAGTTTCACTTTCAAGTACTAACAAAGACGAATTTAGTTTACAAAACGTAGATAATAAAAACGGTGAAGAAAAAACAAATTCGCATTTACATCTAAGTGCGTCATCTCGAAGAAAAATAACTAGTAAAGAGATCGTTATACATGAGATAAGCTAACATTATGTCTAATAACACCCGATAGAAATCGAAATCAATTTCAATTTATATTGGAAAGAAAGATACACTTCAAATGAAATTGGATTCGTGTTCAGACTGTGAGTTAGAGATATTTTTGTTATATATTTAGTAAGATGAAATATCAATGAACTGTAGTGAAGGACGTCTGTCGGCAGTTAGGAATAATACAAATTGGTGCTTGTATCTGTGCATGGAAATCCATTAGAAGGAATATGAATTCAGCCATTCCACTAACTAAAAGCCTCGCCAAAGTTGCATTAACACCTGGGCCTTGCTCTTCCTTTTAAACCCCCGACGGAAAAAGAGGGGTGTTATAAGTTTGACTTGTGTGTCTGTGGCACCATAACTCCTAAACGGATGAACCGATTTTGTCTTAATTTTTTTTTTGTTTGGAAAGTGACTTTAGTGTTTTACATTTTGAATCGGGGTGTTTTCGCAAGATATCGCGTCATAATTACGTGTTCAGATTGTCGATCGAAGCGTGTCTACTACAAGATAAATTATGTAGCATGGAATAAAAATGTGTAAGGGGTTTTTAAATTTCACTTGAATAACAGCTGGACGTAGGCGTCACCTAAACATTGCCAGTAGTCACAACCAGCCCTGCGTTGGACGATTATCGCGACCTTCCAAAAGGGCGTTGTTCTCCCTTTATGTTCCAATAAGGATCATCATCCATCGCTCACGACTGAACATAGGCCTGTTTTGCTATGCCAATCATCACGCTCCACAGCCAGCCTCATCCATGATCTTACTCCAATAGCAACAATGTCGTATGCCCATCTCGCCGCCTACACCTATCAGATAAGGACCTCTGCGCTGTTGTCGTGGACGTGACGAAGTTATGGACCAACGAAATCTGTGTAGAAGAAGTAGAAGCTTATGATAACTTACCACAAATTCAAACACGAAAGTTAGCGTCTCCCTGGTGTGCACAATATCGTGAAGAGTCACAATGTTGGCGTGCTTTAACTCTTTGAGTAACGAAGCCTCCCGGATGGCTGTGAACGGCGCCCCCTCTTCTTCTTGCAGTCTGATCTCTTTCAATGCTACCACTTGCTGCGTTAAACTGGGAAACAAATAAACACTTTAGAATTGTGATTGCATACTTAATAAATAGTTAGATAACAAATAAAAAAAAATTGCGTGGGGTGCTTGATGTCAATTGTTACAATATTTTATTGGCAGATATTGGTAAAAGTAGTCATTTTGTTTATTTTTTTTTTATACTATTTTACTTTTTAGTTCAATCGCTAATCCTGAAGATTCTGGTAAGGATAATAGGACAAACTATTGAAATTATTGCTTTGTCATTGGTTCTTGATAAGTGTGCAAAGATTCAAAATAATCCGACGTTTTGAAAATCACGTTCAAAGATTCCGCTACATGCATTCATACATTGTATACCAAGCTAATAAAAGCGTGTTAAAAACCTAAGCAGATACTTTCAGACTGCCATTGCAGTCACGTTGTACAGTGACGCATTGGCATCTCTGGAACATTCTCGATGCTCAATTGTTTTTACTGTATCCAAATGACGAAAGCAACATTGATGTCCAACGGCCAATCGCCGACCGCCTATGCTAAAATGATCGTGTCAGCCACAGCCCTAAGATAACAAGAAGAGATCTCCAACAAAACGCTGTTTGTATCTAATCTGAATAGCTAGTCGGTTCCTCTTGACGTCATGCCCCTTTGATAAAACTCCTCATTATAATTGTCAGTTCAAGACAATTGCTTTCTGATGCTAGGACTCTTGCAACAATACTACCTACGTCTGTAACTTTATGTGCTATTATTATATGGCACGTTTGATAAAATAAAACCAGTGTGCGGATTATTTTCTCATTGTTTATACCGGTCGTGGTCACGACTAGGCTAGTTCACACGTTGGTCTAGGTAACATAAATAATGCAACGCTATGTCTCATTTGCATTTGCAACCATTGAAATTGGAGGCATGGAAAAGTAAACAATTCTATCGCACCTGTCGACCTAGGACTATGTATAAAGAAAAGTAGGATAGGAAGTCTTATATGGTTTTATTGCCGGATACAAGTAATTATGTCAATGTGTCTGGCGCTTGATCAGGAAAGTAATGATGTCAATGTGTGTGGAGCTTGATCAGGAAACGCCGCTCATTAATATTCTAGACGTCTTAACATCGTTAAGTAAAGTACCCGCCTGATTATGACATTTTAATAACTTTTCTGCTACAGCAAAAATTAAATTCGCTTCAAAGCTTTTTGTGGATGTTGCTTAACTGTTTACACGTTAATTACGTACTAGTTAACATCAACGTAAAAGCTTTTACATAAGTTAAATATAAACTAACTTTCAGCACTAGCTTTTAGCTTCACGAATTTTAAGGCACTTATGAGGTACAAGAACGTAGTTACCCGATCTCAAGGCATTCTTGAACTAATTTTGTAAGAGATAGTTGAACTACTCCTGAACTAAATACAGAGGGCTTGTAGAACTCGCTTTGAAATTATGATGTTGCCGTGTTACCATAGCCAGGAAACTTGAAGCACCATGAATACGACAATTTGCTGTTGAACACGCTTATTACCGCGCAAGTTAAATAGGTGAAGAACTTCATTCAATATGGACGAGCAATGAACACTGTAAGTTCCGTTTGACTTGGCCCACTCGACCCCGCGCCAACCGGGGTTTAGCATATTAATTCGGGAACTAAAATATACGAGAGTTTTCAACGTAAAATTTTATTTGGCGTGAGTCCTGATATTAAAATTAACGAGCCGGAATGTTAAAGGCTGTAAAGCCAATGATGAATAAATCTGAAATATATTCAGCTGATATTCCGGTTGGATTTTATAAACATTATTTTTAACAGCCAAAGGCTCTCGACTGAAATGTTTGTTGTATTTCAATGCAAAATTGGATAACAGAGGTGCTTTACGTATCGAGTGACATCAAAGGCTGCTTTCCAAGTGGAAATGCAAGAGACTATGACAAGTAGGTATGCCACAAAGGCGTCATTGTTGGAAAAAATACGAACTCGGATGCGAACGACGAGAAAAAGCGAGAAAGCAACTTTTATTTTTCATAAAGACTGAAATTGAACAAAATGTAACCGTTCCCGCTAAAAGAATAAATGCGAGGTGAAAGGAATAATCGACTATCGTAGAAAAGTAAACGGATGACTCCAATAAAACATGGATTTGACTGCAAAAGACAAACTAAAGAATATTCAATTTGGGGAAAAGATAAACAAATCCTTTGTATTCGAACTGTACCCCCCGGTGGGTTCCCGCATTGTCAAGGCGGGGAGGAGGCTCAATAACCGTGGCTTGGTCATCCACGGTAAAGCGATGAGGAACCCGAGGAGGGGCCGCTCGTCAGGGCTGCCGATTAAGTCAACGACGTAGCGGCCAACTAGTAGGTTGCGGTGCCGCTTGGTAACAAGCGACATCGCGACTTATGGAGCGTCCCAGGTCCCATACGATATCGCAGCTGAGGGTTGGAGGCCGCGGCAGGAGAGAAGTGCCGGTATTGCGGTGCGCCGCTCTTCCTACCTTCCGCGGCCTAGACGGGGTCGCCACCATCTGATGGCGGACGCGGTGGGGCCGCAGGGGAGGAGGAGTGTCGGTATAGCGTTAGCCGCTCTCCTATCCCCTGCGGCCGCAAAATGGTAGGTGGCGGGGCCATTGACCTTGACCCGTCACAGGAGGACCACGGGTGCCATACACGGTGTCGTCTGGCACCCATGTGCTGATTTGGTCCCTGGGGTGGTCACGGCGTACAGTGTGTTCTGGTGCGCCGGTGATGGAGGGTACTCCCCCGAGGAGGGTCCGGTGACGGACAGCCGCGGTGGGTTCGCGGTGAGTGCTAACGCGTGCCCGTGTTCCCGCCATAAGCGGCACAGGAGGACACCGTGTAGTTTTAGTGGGTTCGAGTCCCACGTAACTGTATTATCTCCCCGTGGTAGTGCAGTATGCATGAGCATTTCGCCACGCAATATACAATCCATTTGAGTCAATAAAGTCACTAAAAGCAAGGCTTTTAATTTGAAAGCTAGCAAACAAGGAACTCTTAAGCTATTCGAATGACAGCGAAGATTTGCTGAAATGTGCCGCGGCCGCATCCACTCGAGTCACTCCCCCGACCCATATTTAAATATTGATGTTTGTTACGAAATGCATTAATATTTATAATGCTGATTACTTTTACCGTGGAATAATTAATTTACGTGTGTCAATTAGGCAACTTCCTTATTATGCTGTGTGATTTTATTCAAAGGGAAATATTGCCTGAGATTGTTTTTAAACCCTGCCGGAAAAAGAGGGGTGTTTTAAGTTTGACGTGTGTTGCTGTGTATCTGTGTGTCTGCCTGTAGCATCATAGCGCCTAAACGGATGAACCGATTCTGTTTTTTTTTTAAATACAAGTAAAATTTCAAAATTTTAACACATTTACCTTGCCCGATTCAAACAGTAAAATGCCCATAACTTTTGAACGGCTGAACCGATTTTATTCAAACATAGCTAAGAACACTCTCGATGAAGTCACCTTTTAAACAAACAAAAAACTAAATCAAAATCGGTTTACCCGTTTGGACGCTATGATGCCACAGACAGACACACAGATACACAGCAACACACGTCAAACTTATAACACCCTCTTTTTGTGTCGGGGGTTAATAAAAACGTATAAGTAAAGGATTAAAGAAGAACAGGACATGAATAACATTATACTTAATAGCTACAATTAGCTCTTCAGCGGTAATTTGTATCTCCCAAAGGGATTGCTCTATTTCCCGGGATAGGAACTACCGTATTCGTTAGTTTACCGTTAAGTTTACACTCTGGTAGTTTTTGCCTGAAATTTACATAGATACTCAATAACTCTTTATTAGTGCATCTAATCAGACGTGCGATATCTTCTGGGCTTTGAGTTTTCATGATGTGGTTGACAATGTAGCACGCTTGCCTAGAAGAAACCTATTCACTCGTGACTTAAAGACTCCCAGGTTGTAGCTATCAGGAAATACAGACTCCGGCAGGGAATTCCACTCCTTAGCTGTACGCGTAATAAAAGTATTCCCTAAACGTTTGGTGCGTATGGGTGTGATGACCACCATGTACCGATTTCGCTTCGCCGTACGAGTTGTAGTCCGATGATGGAACGAGCTAGAAGGAATTAGTTCATGCAATTCCATCGCACACCCCCCGAAATGTAAACCATAAAAGACCGACAGACTGGCAACTTGGCGCCGATGTTCAAGGCTCGAGCCTAGAATCGGCCAGTATCACGGGTTTGCGTTATCAGTCATCTGTGCCTGGTTTCTGAGGTAACTTGGGCATATACTATAGTTCTAATAAAGTAACCTAACTTGTGTTTTGCTGGACACTCATAGAATATAGATAAGTCATAAGAATAAAATTCGATTCATTGAATCAATAGCTCTAAAGAATTAACCTGAGAAATTAAGCAACTGTCACGCAGGCACAAATTATTTTGTACGTTAAGCGAATACAAATAAGGCTGTAAATAATAAAAAAGATACTTACTTGCTATAACCTTTATACACCGTGGCGTAGGAACCCTCACCAAGTTGCTCGAGTTTTATGTAGGCTTCGGATTTCCCGAAGGGAGAATCACCCTGTTGACGGACAGAAAACGTTCATTAATCAACTGAACACATTGAAATAATCCTGTAATTTACGACACCGCACAAACATGATAATATAAGGATTATGAAATAAAAGCTGCGACAGACAGCCGTGACATGACAATGCGACAAAGCGTTTTCATAGAAATTGTTTTACAAAGTGTTGTTAGGGCACAGTGATATTGCAGCCCGAAATCTAGACTTGTGCCCGATTGATAGCAAAAGTCTCGTCTCCTATTTTTTTTTTGTCGTTATAGGCTTGCGTTTGGCCACTATCGCGCCTGATGTTAAGTGATGATGTGGTCGAAGGTGAAGCACGCTTGCTTAGAAGTAACATATACACTCTTGAGTTGAAGATCCCTAGGTTGTAGCTATCAGGAAACAACGACAGGCAGCGAATTCCACTCCTTAGCTGTACGCACAATGCAAGTATTTTCAAAACTCTTTGTGCGTATGGGTGGGATATCCACCGTGTACCGAGAACGCAATGCCGTAGGTACATCTTGTAGTCCGATTATGGAAAGGGCTAGGCGGAATCAAATTGTGCAGTTCCATCGCACACTCCCCGAAATGTAAACGATAGAAAAACGACAGGTTAGCAACTCGTCGTCGGTGTTTAAGGCTCCGGAGCTTCGACCAGCGCATCGTTGCCGATCAGTCTCTTGGCCCATCTGTCAATCGACTCAAGTGCATCGAGTTGGTATTTGGCAGATCCGTCCCAGACCCAGAGGCGAGAGAACTTATGACACTGGACTTAAATATTACTGGTGAAATGTGGGTTGTCCACGCCTAACTTTTCGGGCAATACAGGAATGGTGCTTGTGTTCTACAAATTTAAGAACAATTTCTGTACAACACATTGTCGCATAGCGCCTGTCTGTGAGAGCCTTAAATTGGACAAAGTTATTGTAGGGTTTCAGTAGCTATTATAAATTGAATACGATGAAACGAGTGTTTATAGTTTATTTCATGTAAATTATAGCTAGTAATTTATCACACGTTTCAATAGGAGTTAAATGATCGTTTGTCCTCTATCAAACCTTCTACATTCAGCTGAATAATGGTAACCTACAAACAAATAGCAGTAACGATTTTTTCTTGCCAAGCTTTACTTCAGTAAATAATAATTCCAAGTAGAATAGCATCGAAGCTGCGAACTTCACCCATTTTATGACCGCGTAAAATCCCAGTAACCACAACTGGGGTTATTTGTAACTATTAGTGTATATTGTGACGTATCGCCACTTAGAATATTTGATATAACGTCTACAATGCTCTGCTTTTTAGGGTTCCGTACCGGGAGGGTCCAAACGGAGCCCTATTGCTGTCACTTACGTGTATATCCGTCTGTCTGTCAGTCGTTGGTCATACAGTTTTTACAGCCAAACGGTTGGAGCTACAATCTTCAAATTTTGACAGTATAAGCATCTTGTTGACCAAAAGCCATACAAATTGTCAAAAAATATGTTTTAAATATTTTTGATGGGGACTCCCATACAACTAAAGGGGGGGCGGCGCAAAAAAAAATATTTTGATTTACCCTATCAAGTGGGATATCGTTGTTTAGAACTCGTTGAGTAGATAAATACTGTATTTTTTGTTTTAAAAAATATTGGAATACAAAGGAATGAGAAGCCACCAAAGTCGGCTTTCATTTTACAAAATTTTGTTCCGAAGATTTTTTTAACTTCCCATTGACCTACGAACATGAAATTTGGAGATAATGTTTATACGTATATTTTACTAACAAAAACTAATATATTCTACATTTAGTACGGAAGCCTAAATATGCGAAGTCCGACACGCATTTGGCTGGTTTTTCTTTACCTTTTGCTAATAAATCTTACCAATTCCTGAGTCTAACCTGCACCAATAGAATTACTCCATTTTAAATTTGGAGCTCAATCTTCTATTATTTTGTTTCGCTTTTCTAAAGGTCGCAAGAACGTGCATGGGGTCTTGGGGTCGTTTTTTCCATATGGATTATTTCTGCGTAGTATACCGGAGGGGCTGGACTTGTGCCCGTTTGATTTAAACATAACTGACGAAATGTGTCCTATACCTGCTAGTAACCTCTGCAATATTCTTTCTTTTCTTTCTCTGCCGACATATTCCCCTATGTTATATAAGTCTACCAGTGGATTTTTTTCCTGCTCACCGCACCGTTTACCTACCACAGTTTTGGTAGAAAACCCAACTCTAAATATTTAGCTTAGCTAATGCGCTCACGCAGAGTTGCATGCTCGAATAAAATCCTACTTATTAAGTGAACGCCTCGTAAACATAACCGACGGTTATCGGTAACTAAAGTACTTGAGTTCGTGTTAGAAACGTTAATTGGAATATTTTAAGTGGATAGATTGGTTGGCTGTAATAGATTTAAATTTATCGCTTTTAATATACTGGTAACTTTACTAGCTATGGTGTTGCAATTGCAAATGAAGTTATTTCTGTTTTGCACAGCAAGTAAAACCCCAAAAATGTTAAGTGTGTTTGGTAGCGCCATCTCTTGTAAATGTCATAAATCAATGACCGAAAACACATAGACAAACGCATTTGAGATTTCGCGGGCGATCGATATCTTAATTATCTCGTTCCTTCCTCATTCCTTTTCCCTTTATGTACGCCTTAATGACAGGTCGCCAGAACGAACCGAAACTTCAACGTGAACGGGCCTCGTACCTCAACCGCCAGCTTTCCAAGCCACCTGGCTGGAGACTGATGCATCTAATTAGTTAGATTGCTGAGAACCTTGTGAACCGTGTCTATTCACCCGCCTCGCGGATATATAACAATTGTGTGAAGTGTGTGGATCCTGAAGGTCGCCAGTTTGGAGTAGAAGAACACCAGCTCGCTGCCACACGTGGGCTGGCATCGACCACTACAAGGTAAGGCGTACTACTTCCCTCATTTCCATACTAGATCGCCCGAATTGATCCGTGAATATTTTCCCGCTTATTTTCAACGCACTATTGCCAGAACCCTTCAAATACAGTCCACTTTTCATGATAGACACAAGGATGAAGAGGTTTCTCAAACCGCTATAACAGTGTTATTGCCCAAAACGATAAAATTTCATACTTCTAGTTCCATTGTTTATATGGCTTACATACGTTAGAATAAAATTATTCATCACAAAAACATTTTTTATAACAAGCTTTTTTCGTATTTATCTCAGCAAACCCTTTCATTTGATACCCATATAATGGCAGTGCACAAAAATAAATAGTCCACCATCTAGAGTGGTCCGCCATATTGGATTTAGAAAGGCGTCAATTATGCATTATCAACAAAACTAAACGTGTATGCAAAATTTCATCTTAATCAGTGGAGGATAACTGCTTTAAAATTCAGTTGCAAGATTTGACCCGAACACACTTACACATACATTGCAAATTAAATAAAAGCTTGTAAGAACAAACAACCATCGCAAACTACCGTAAAAACTAAATTACAGTTGAAAGCCTTTTTCAAGCACAAGCACAAAGTATCACAAATGACCGGTATCCCAGAATTACTCCGAGATCTAATCGCACAATCTATCAACGTCAACGTTGGTCCTGCTCGGCCTATTTAGAAGCTAGCAACACTACGGCCCACCGCGCGCGAACACTAACATTTATCATTATTCTTTTATATTTACGTGCATACGGACGTGCGAAATGGAATTGAAAATAAATATGGAAGGGGGCGTACAATCTATTTGTGTTTACGTTGGTAAGAAACAATAGTAAACGTTTTGAGAATGTCTGTGTGATGGAGTAAATATGTGAGGAGCGTGTTTGTAATTAAGTTTGTGTTGTGTGGTTATGTTATTTGAAAACAAATTGTCTGTAATACCTGTGATGAGCGACTTGTTAGCACGTTATTTAGGTTTAACTAATTTTCCTTATATTTTAACATTTAGTTGATTTACATAACATCAAGGAAAACACAGCTACACATGTAGTTTCCTGTGCGGGTCACAAATAAATATATTTTCTTTCTTTCTTTCAGTTTAGAATAACAAATTTATGCTTCCTCTTACCCCAAAGGCACTAAACCGCTTCGTGCGTCGGTTGGAGTGGTCGTGAGGCCCCAGAAAGGCCTCAGACTTGGGCCTGGGCGGCCGCTTCGGCCTCATGACTACTCTCGCCTCCTCCCTGGCACCTTCGTCGAGTAGTTTCGAGTCCGAAGACACGGACAGCTGTCTTCTTACACGATACTCGCCGTTACCGCCGCCGCCGCTCCACTCTGTTCAACAAAAGAGAAATTGGTTAGTTAATTTACTAAAAAATTCATAAAAGAAATCGTTTGATATTTTTAAGTCTTAATAACTAAAACAAATCACCGTGAAAAAGAAAAAGTGATGATGCGCGTTGGAATCAATCGGAAGCTCCGTCATTTTCAGTTGGAAATATCCTGCCTCGCCAGCTGTAATTTCTGAACACGTGAACAGGATTCTGTTCACGTGTTCAGAAATTAAAGCTGGCGTGTAAAAGTAATCGCTCTTTTGATAAGCCTATTACACCGCTTCGTCATTGAAACGTTCGTTTTCTCTCTTTCGTACACATGACGTAGCTATTTGCCTCCCCTACCCAGCCTCACGGTACAATCATCAACCGCACTCTAAAATACAAACATTTTCATTGAAAGCTCCGTCAATTGACAGAATGAAAATCCCGTCAGAATTCCCCGCAAGCACTTAGTAAGCAAATTAATTCACGAGAAAATAAAAAATGGCGTGTTGATGCGACGTTGTTTGAAAGATAATATTTTTCTCACGGCCGTCAATATCCCGGTAGCGGGCATCGGGAATAGAAGCACTCGGAAAGCCCGTTAGCGTCACAAAGACGCGACTTCAATGCAACGGATGTAAACGCGAAACGAATAAATCATTCGCAGACATAGAATCCTTTGAAGAAGAACAAATCGATTATAAAGGCAATCGATCACTATGATTGAAACAAGCAAGAGATAAACGATAGTGTCGAATTGTCCAATTGTTTAACGTAACTCAAGAAGTATTTAACATGCTTCTGTTAAGGTTTCCCTAGTCAACGGCACGAACTATTTTGTGCGCGGGGTTAAAATGCATGCTCTCTCATCCGACAACACGTGCGAAAGAGATTGATGCTGTGATGAGCATTAAGAAGCTAGTTCTCGTACGATTTAGCACTTTTGCAAATTTGTAGCGAAATGCATGATGATTTAGGACGAAAACGAGCGCGCGAAATTTTATGAACAGACCTTTGGGAGTCTAGATATAATGAAAAAACTACTAAATATATATTTTCAAAATAAAATTATTTGCGTTGTTGAATTACTAATCTATCCCTGTATGGAGGCCGTTTTGCAATTTTCCTTCTTCTTTTTCCGCCCATAGATGCGTTAAAATTAGTTTTGAAATATGGAACTTTCGACGCTCATAACTTTCAAATATTGTATTTTTTTACTTTTCTGTTTCCATACAGGGCTAGATAATGATGAGACAAATTGATATCAATTTTTATTTTGAACGTACACCGTCAAACAGAGGAGTAATCTCCAGACTACGTTTGTATGGAAGAATTTTCGACTAGTGTAACCTTTACTTAAATAGAGCATCAAAGATTCCGTGAACCAACATTTATTTTAAATGAAGAAAGTTACAGAACTCAAGTAACTTCCTCTTGTCGCCCAAATATAATTTAAGAGCTACCATAGCCAGGATGGGTACGTCAATGTTGCGTGCGGTATTACGCGTATCCAGGGTAATGCGTAAGTGGGTCACGGGGTGGCCCGGGTGCGGCTGATGCTACCCCCGGGACTATGGGGACTAAGGACCGATTCCGGCAAACCCAACGATAATTTTATTGGAGAAGTCCCTATTGCCCGCTTCCATTAACTCGATTCAAATATCGGGATCAATTCGATTTGCAGGGACGTAAAAATTACGAAGATAAACAGGGGTTGCCAATTAAAAGTCATCGAAAAAATTCATTTAGAATTTTAGACGGTTTTTCATGAGCATATTTTAAGGGCCCATATTTTAACGGTTTCACCATTAAAATAAGGGTTCAAACAGATGTAGATTAATTACAGAAATGTAGATAAAACCAGTTGAAATAAAAATTGAATTATCTATACTTCTATACTAATATTATAAAAAGGAAAGATTTGTATTTTTGTATGTAACGAATAAATTTAAAGTCAACTAACCGATTTCAACAATTCTGTCACCGTTGGGAAGCTACACTATCCCCGGGTGACATAGGCTACTTTTTATCTCTGTATTCACGGGAACGGGAACCACGCGGGTGAAACCGCGAGGCGTCCGCTAGTAAGTAATAAAAATGTAATTACAGTATCAAGGGACTGACCCACACGGTTCATGAACGCTTTCACAAAAAATTAAGATACTGACAGTACTTTAATTCTATCAACATAAACAACACAAAAGTGTACATAAGTTCACCACACACATTATTTATTACGACAAGCGCAATAGCACCGTACCGCCGCATACAAAACTCCGGTTTATCTGTTCTGGAGTAATTTTCTTCGAAGGTTCCGGGTTATAAAATAGTAATATCACCATCATACCTCCATTTAAGGGTCATGTGTCGTATAATCTTGTTTTACGAGCAGTCTTTTGATGTCGGTTCGATTAATATTGGGTATTTATTCGTCCAAATGTACGAATACATCATTTTTCATAGAGCGAAATAAGGCATATTTTATCGACTGGGCCCTTAAGGTTACACTAGTCGATTATTCTTCCATACATACGTAGTCTAGCGATTCTCCACTGTTTGACGATGCACGTTCAAAATAAAAAATGATATCAATTGGTCTCATCATTATCTAGCTTTGTATGGAAACAAAAAAGCAACCAAATAATATATTTGAAAGTTATGAGCGTCGAAAAATCCATATTTCAACACTAATTGTAACGCTTTTTTCGGGCGGAAATAAATACCATAAGAAGAAAGAAATCTGCAAAACGGCCTCCATACAGGGATAGATTAGTAATTCAACAATGCAAATAATATTATTTTGAAAATATACATTTAGGGCCGATTTCACCAATGTTCACTAGTCGCGATTAGTTCAACTAAACTCAGTTTATGCAAATACAGCGTTATGATTGGTAGTTTATTAGCGGTCTCAACCAATCAGAACACTGTATTTGCATAAACTGAGTTTCGTTGAACTAATCGCGATTAGTGAACATTGGTGAAATCGGCCCTTAGTCGTTTTTTCATGATATCTATACTCCCAAAGATTTGTATATAAAATTTCACGCGCTAGTTTTCGTCCTAAATCATCATCCATTTCGATACAAATTTGCAAAAGTGCTAATTCGTACGCGGAGTAGCTTCTTACTGCTCATCACAACATCTATCTCTTTCGCACGTGTTGTCGGATGAGATAGCATGCATTTTAACCTCGCGCACAAAATAGTTCGTACCGTTGATTAGGTGAACCTTAAGTTGTCATGTCATTCGGGCCACTCCTCGTTCAGAATTCTCGTAATTAAAATGGACAGGGATCTTTTATGCTATGACACGCGTTATGCACGAAACTGTGGAGCAATTAGGTTAATTGTTTAAGCTACTATGTTGTGCTTTGGCGTGAATTTATTCAGTAGCCGTGTTGTGAATGAAGTTACACGAGGATAAATACGGAAGTATCCGTCACATTGGGTATTATGATAGATTGTGTGACTTGACAGGCAGGTTTACAAGGCACTGCCATTTTAAATTGCCAGAATTGTGTTTTTTTTTTCTTTTGATTTACGAGTACATTTAGGCTTTCAGACACAGAAAACTCTATTTTCCTAGTTCTGCTAAAGTACACTTAACGCTTGATAACTCTTCTCCGGAGAAGAAAAGTTGAGATACATAATATTTATGTCACAAAAGTCGTAGATAGATTCGTTTTGATAAAGTCACACAGTTGAACTCTTTCGGAACTGTACACATACAGGATTTTCCTTCTCCGCGCTAATTCAATAAATTTGCTACTCGACGCATGTGACCCAATTAGAAAACTTTTTGAATTACGTAGGAACAACATACCAGCGCGGTTTTACTTGTTCTATATTATATAATATTAATAACAACTTTGCTCACCTTAACGAGATTAAGGGCCGATTTCACCAATGATACTAATCGCGATTAGTTCAACTAAACTTAGATCAAACTACCAATCAGAACGCTGTATTTGCATAAACTGAGTTTAGTTGAACTAAATGCGATTAGTATCATTGGTGAAATCGGCCCTTAATGTTTTACAAACGTCAGTCGGCTTGAAAGAACCGACATTGTTAGAGCACAGACTAATTCAATCTGCCTAGCATTTGCCCAACTATATTAGGTGTCGGCTCCTAGTCTGTTCGGTGTGTGTGTTTGTATCTTTGTTACTTGTTCACGCTCAAACGACTGGACGGATCTGGATGAAATTTGGCACAGACATCGATTATAGTCAGGAATATGTTACTTTTTGTTCTGGGAATATGTTACCTCGGGATAATTTTCGACCTTCACGCGGACGTAGCCGCTGGCAGAAGCCAGTAATATAATAAATGTGAAAGTTTGGATAGATGTGTGTGTTTGTTTGTTTGTTACTTCTTCACCCTCAAACGGCTGAACCGATCGGGAAGAAATTTGGCACAGACATATACTATAGTCTGGGATAGCACATGAGCTACTAGGCTAGGCTTTTCACCCCGGTGTTTTTTTTATATGGGATACAAAAAAAACACTTTTCATGCGGTCGAAGCCGCTGGCAGAAGCAATAAATAATAATTAATTAAATTAATTCAACGATTTTGGTTTAAATATTGTTGAACAAAAGCTTTATTTTATGTACAATACTTGTATGTAACAAGCCACAGTCGTGCAGATATTCAAAATCAGAAATTCCGCTTAAATAATTGAGCGTATGTAATGTGATTAATTATCAAAATTAACTGTTGCGGCAACACGCACTGGTTACATTTCATGTTCGCTCGTGCGATGAATTTACGTACGTTGCTATTATATTGTCTGTCTGATGCCTTATTATTTCAGTTGCGTGGTAAATATAAATTAACAAAATAAAAACCGGCCAAGTGCGAGTTGGACTCGCGCACCGAGGGTTTCGTACAAACCTCAGCTTAAAGGTATTATAGACCTGAGTATTTGATATGAATTTCAATTTAATACCTCTACGCGTTCATGAGGAAAGGGGTAGTAAGTTTAAAATTATTAAAAATATTTTACTATATGATGTAACAAAAAATTTACGGTTTTCGCAATTTTTCCTTTATCTGTGCTATAAGACGTTGCTTCGTACTAAATTTCAAGATTCTAAGTTCACGGGAAGTACCCTGTAGGTTTTGATTCTCTTGCGAGTGTCGAAAATCTTTTGATTGCGTTGGCTTAGAAGTTTGATTTTTTCACAGCTTTAAGGGACAGTAGACCTAAGTATTTGATATAAATTTCAGCTTGATACCTCCACGCGTTTCTGAGAAAAAGGGTCTTGACAGACAGACGGACGGACAACAAAGTGATCCTATAAGCTGTTACCTTCGTTGAATGGTTTGACAGCTTACTTCATGTTCACTTCAAATGTTACTTCTAGGCAAGCGTGCTACACATCATCGCTTACCATCAGGTCAAGCGTGAGCCTATCAAGAATAATTAATAAAAAAATAAAATAACCTAAGATTTCACGGTTTTTTTTTTACTGAATATCCCTACTGTTTTTATTACAGGTAAATAGTATATCCATTGCCTTATCTAGTTTAGTAAAAGCAGTTTTTGCTGCAACTTCATACCGAACATAAATCATTACGAAACCTCGTGATATTCGTACCGTTTTTGTTTACCAAATAGGAGGTAAAGACAAATACACTGTACGTACAAGGTCTGTTTGTATTTTATACTATTCCCCTCCCCACGGTATCGCACGGAAAGTGTTATAAATGGGCAGATCCGTAATGAGTGTCACATTACAGGAAAATTGTTAGGAGACCGCTTATTTTTATTTTTGTTTGCAGAAACTGTTTGTTTACAAATGCTTGCTATTTTGCTGTTTTTAGATACGAAACACGAACTCTATTCGCGCTTGATGGTTTGTTTTATAACGGTTTTTAATTGCGAATTGTAGGCAATTAAAATATGCAAATTGTAACTGTGTAATCGAAACTTTCTTCTTCTACAAACAAATTTTAGAATCAGTAAAATAGTTGTCATATTTTTGTTTTTTTTTTTTATCCTATAGGCTCGCGCTTGACCACTATCTCCATTGATGATAAGCGATGATGTGGTCGACGGTGAAACACGCTTGCCTAGAAATAACCTATTCATTCTTGACTTAAAGACCCCCATATTTTAGCTGTCGGGAAACACAGACTCCGGCAGGGGATTCCACTCCTTAGCTGTACGCATAATAAAAGTATTCTCAGTATGGGTCCACCATGTATCGATGGCGCATCGCCGTACGTCTGGTAGTCCGATGATGAAACGGGCTCGGTGGAATTAGATCGTGCAATTCCATCGCACACTCCCCGAAATGTAAACGATAAAAAACTGACAGGCGGAGCTTTGACATGACCAGTGCCACAAAAAAACATGCCAGTATCACATTAAATATTTTGTTTGTATACTTCAATCAATTCAGCCTTTACTGTCTACAGCGGATATATGCCTTTGCAAATGTACGCCACAAAACACGTTCCTACGTCCGCCTTCCGCATCACGCAGACGTGATACCGACGATCTTAGAAAGATAGCTAGGACAGATCCTAGCTACCTTTTCAAGATCGTCGGTACTTCTAGCTAGAGGGGGTTTGTAAACAAATTTATATGAATTTGTAATGATTTGTTGCTGTAGGTCGTTTAAGGACGTATCCGTCTTTGTACTAGGCTTGTCGAAAAAATATCGATACATCGATATATCGATATTTTTGATTCGATATATCGATATTTTTAGCCGATATATTTTCATCCGATACATCGATACAAAATATTCAATATCGAAACGTATCAAAAACGATTTTTTTTTTCAAATTTAGATTATTTGCAGAATATTTAAAAGAAATCAAAGCCGTAAAAGATAGGAACGAACGGAAAATTACTGTATTGTCTATGACTATGTTTTGTTAGTCTTGCGTGTGTGTATGTCGCGGCCGCGGAGGCAGTCATCATCAGACACTCGTTACTCACTTTCAAATGTGAGTTCTTTTGCGTTGTGTGTGTGTGGTGCGTGTCATAATTTTGCTATTTAGTTTTTGTTATTTTAAATTTTTGCCTATTATAAAAAACTTTTTAACAAAAAATCAAACCGACTTCCAGAACAAAAAACTACAAACCAAAAAATAACTTCGGAAAAGAAAGTTATTTTTTGGTTTGTAGTTTTTTGTTCTGGAAGTCGGTTTGATTTTTTGTTAAAAAGTTTTTTATTTTTCTCTTTTTAGTTTTGGTAGGTATCTCCAATTAACATGATAATCATTTGTGGCCAAAGTACATCTCATGACAATTCCAATAAACCCAAGCACGACTAGGATACATTGTTTTATTTCAGAGTTCCTTGCCTACCTTCCGGCTTCATCATCAGAACAGTTCAATGGTACTATCATTTATAAGTATTCGCTTAATCATAGTCGGTTAACTATTCGAGAGATTTTATACCCGTGACATACTTAGCATTAAGGATTTTCAGTGGCCATCTGTGGTCTTCTTCATCAGTTCCACTTCACCAAATTATACTTTCTGAGTGCAAGTGATTGCATTGTTGGTGAAAATACCAAAATACTATTTAAATGCCTATAATATTTGAGGAGTTCCCTCGATTTCTCTAGGATCCCATCATCAGATCCTGACCTGATGACTATGGGACCAACTAGGAAGTATACCCTTCAAAACAAAAGAAGATTTTTTGAAATCGGTCCAAGCGTCTTTGAGTAATCGGGGAACATACATTAAAAAAAAAGATTCCGACGAATTGAGAACCTCCTCCTTTTTTTGAAGTCGGTTAAAAATCGGTCCAAGCGTCTTTGAGTAATCGGGGAACATACATAAAAAAAAAAGATTCCGACGAATTGAGAACCTCCTCCTTTTTTTGAAGTCGGTTAAAAAAGGAATAACGATTAAAATCAAAATACCATCGTTTTTATTAAGTTTCTCATACATTAAAATAATGTACATTTTGTATAAAAATTTCTACTAAAGATTCCGACGAATTGAGAACCTCCTCCTTTTTTTGAAGTCGGTTAAAAACAAAAAAAACCTAAAAACTGAAAATTGGACCGATATATCGATATTTTTTCCTCGATATATCGAGGTTGATATTGATATTTTTATAAATATCGATACATCGATATATCGATACATCGATATATCGATATATTTTGTCACTTTCGACATCCCTACTTTGTACTTGGATTTCGTCTACTTATCTCATTTCACCTACTTATTACTACATTAGCTGTGCCCGCAGCTTCGCTCTCGTCAGCTGCCTACCCTGCCTTGCTTACCTTCCTGCCTACCCTGCCTTGCTTACCTTCCTGCCTACCCTACTTCCCTTCCACCTACCCTACCTACCTTTTTTAACCGACTTCCCAAAAAGGAGGAGGTTCTATGTTCGACTTCAAGTTTGTTTTTTTTTTTTTTTTTTTTTTTTTTTTTTTTTTGTGTATGTTCACCGATTACTCCGTCAATTGTGGACCGATTTTGAAAATTCTTTTTTTGTTTGAAAAAGTATGTTCCGAAATTGGTCCCATTTTAATTTGGTGAAGATCTGATGAAGAACTTCGGAGATATACAACAGAACTCTTCAATAAATAACGGCAAATCTCTCGGGATTGCTGCAATCGCATGTCTGTTTGTTGTTTATAACATTTCATAACATAACATCACGCCAGTTCGCTCTTAAGGGGTAAGCAGACCTCTCATTTCACCGGTTATGTTCAATTTTCATGAAATCTATTCTGGCGAAACAGTTCCCTTACTAACTTGCCTATTAGGTACGTACAACTAAAAAGTGAAAAATAAAAAAACTTTTTGCAAAAAAATACTACCGACTTCCAAATACAAAACTACAAAGTGAAAAATAACTTAATTTTTTGAAGTCGGTGTCCATAACGCAAAAAAATGGCACCTACGAAAGACACCGACTTCAAAAAATTAAGTTATTTTTCACTTTGTAGTTTTGTATTTGGAAGTCGGTAGTATTTTTTTGCAAAAAGTTTTTTTATTCTAGGGTCATTCTTTCGCAGAGAATCTTAACACCGCCATTCAGAAATTGACGTCAAATGTACAACGCCATCTATCGAGGCAATTCAGATACTCGGACAGTTGGTCCGAGTATCTGAATTGCGTGTGTTGTGTTCTTGAACACTTTGAAATCATCTAACTTTTGATAGAATAAACCGATTGCGATGAAACAAAAACTAAGCAATGCTTCAAGTTACGCACAATTTTATCTACATAGCTTTCGTACATTTTACGTGATGCGACAGACAAAAATGCTGACAGAGAAAATCACAAAAATGCAATGGATTCTTTTGGTTATATATTTTCGATGTACAAAAAGGACTTTTCAACAGATATATTATACTAGAGGACGCCTCGCGGTTTCACCCGCGTAGTTCTCGTTCCCGTGGGAATACAGGGATAATAAAAAAACTTTTTGCAAGTAATACTACCGACTTCCAAATACAAACTACAAAGTGTAAAATAACTTAATTTTTTGAAGTCGGTGTCTTTCGTAGGTACCATTTTTTTGCGTTATGTACACCGACTTCAAAAAATTAAGTTATTTTACACTTTGTAGTTTGTATTTGGAAGTCGGTAGTATTTTTTTGCAAAAAGTTTTTTTATTTTTCACTTTTTCGTTGTACGTACCTAATAGGCAAGTTAGTAAGGGAAATATTTCGCCAGAATAGATTTCATGAAACTTGAACATAACCGGTGAAATGAGAGGTCTGCTTACCCCTTAAGAGCGAACTGGCGTGATGTTATGTTATGAAATTTTATAAACAACAAACAGACATGCGATTGCAGCGATCCCGAGAGATTTGCCGTTATTTATTGAAGAGTTCTGTTGTATATCTCCGAAGTTCTTCATCAGATCTTCACCAAATTAAAATGGGGCCAATTTCGGAACATACTTTTTCAAACAAAAAAAGAATTTTCAAAATCGGTCCACAATTGACGGAGTAATCGGTGAACATACACAAAAAAAAAAAAAAAAAAAAAAAAAAAAAAAAAACAAACATGAAGTCGAACATAGAACCTCCTCCTTTTTGGGAAGTCGGTTAAAAAGTAGCCTATGTCACCCGGGGATAGAGTAGCTTCCCAACGGTGAAAGAATTTTTGAAATCGGTCCAGTAGTTTTGGAGCCTATTCGGTACAAACAAACAATCAAACAAACAATCAAACAAACAATCAAACAAACAAAAAAATCTTTCCTCTTTATAATATTGGTATAGATATATTGATGTACATAATCTACCTAAAACCAGTGTCCACTGAATTCGCCCACGCATATGAAACTGGCTTTGTGTTCGTTCTTACTTCACATATTTAGTTAGTTTAGTTCATATTCTATGTTCATGTGACCATGTGACCATGTGGGAGGGTTTTATCGCATATGCATTATTCAGAGCAGAGCGGTTCCGATATTTTTAGTCAAAGAGGTGATAGTACACCTATACGGTACGATTCTGAAATCATTTAGAGACTAGTAGACAAGAGATTTCATTTTCTAATTAAATTCTGTTATATTTACTGGTATATTTCGTGATTTTAATTTTGGTTTTGGTTTCGATTTAGATTTTAATTTTGGTTTTGATTTTAATTTTAGTTTTATTTTAGTATTGATTTTAATTAAAATTAATTTATATCTTGAAATATTTTTTGGTACCAATTGGTTTTAAATTTGATTGTGATTACAATTTTGATTTAATTTTAATTTATTGTTTAAATTTCTCACTTATGTATTGATCATGTAAACCGGAAGTGCGGAAGAAAAATACGTGTGCAATTGACAAACAAAAAAACAATTTTCAGTAAACTACCCTATTCTTTCACCTCGGTGACTCAAACTCATAATCGTATTTGTTTTAAAATAGCGTTTTAGTGTTTACTATTAACTTGACCAGTAAATCACCTGTAATTAAAATCATATTTATCAATGTGCTACTTAATATAAAAACTGTGCATGCAACGTGTAAATTAAGCTACAGTATCCCTAAGGCTACCGGAGCGGCCTTTAAATCGAAAGGTCATCGGTTCGATTCGTTGAACCGTTGAGGTGATCACACTTGGCTGGCTTTATTGAAGCCTTTTTATTAGAGAGGGTATCATTAAAACATTGTAGGCTGACATGGGCGTTCATTAAAGTTATTATATTTTACTAGCTGTCCCACGCGGCTTCACGCCCGTCAACTGGCTACCTAACTTCTCCTCTACCCAACCTACCCTACATATATGAAAGTTGTGTAACTAAAACCGCTTACGCAACGCACGTAACGGAAGCTCTCAAAAAGGAATATTTTTGCCAGTATTTGCAACATTTTACATTTATGCTCCGCTTCTATTGGTCGTAGCGTGATGTTATATGGCCTAGAACCTTCCTTGATAAATGGACTATCCAACAAAAAAATATTTTTCAATTCCAACCAGTACTTCCTGAGATTAGCACGTTCAAACTAACAAACAAACTCTTCAGTGTTATAATGTTAGTGTAGATTTTTAGAAATTCCTTAATCCATCTAACCGCCACGTAAACTGATACTGCTTGGATAAATATAGATAATTTTTTTCTGAAAACCGTGCCCTTATAAAAAAAAAATATAAACCTCTATGATAGTAATTATTTGCTTATTACAGACACAAACATCAGTGCTGCCCTGGCTCTTGTACTAGGTGATCTTGCACCACGTCAGCCAAACGTCTCAATATACAGGGAGTACTATAAAAATCATTTTAGACAGAAAAAAACCTCTATGGACCTCCGCTTCGTATATAATAAACCTGAATAACCCGTTTTTTTAGTTTCACGACTACTTTTCTTACGTACATGCGTTGGTACGAAAAACGCGTCGGAGGTTAACTGAACTAACACATCAATATCAATAAACATTATTTGGGTCACTACAATCTAATTGTATCACTTCCTTGGCAAAGCTATTCAGGCATTCTAATTAGGTTTATATTCATAACTGGCATCAGTAGCTAGGTGGCAGAACTGATTAAATTATCTGTATAGTTACCACAAAGCGCTCCAGTAACTGGAGTATCTATCAATCAGTGGAATGATACAATTTGTGGGTAGACGGTGTATTATACACTGGGGAAATGTCAAAGAGGAAATAGTTAACTACCGTCATTTGACTAACATTATTATACAGAGTTGTGTTTTAGATGTAGCTGTAAAAGCACTTAGATTTACCGTTGCAGCCATCGGAAAATGTTATTAGGAAAGATTGTCCTTCACTAGTTATTTATTCGCATTCACAGTTATTTATATAAATTAATGCGTGTGATGATGTACGATTATACTCAGAGATTACTTATAGACACTTGTCTGCCCTTCATGCCCGACCACCTGCACCTTACGGGATTTGAACGTAGCAAATGACAGAGTTGTCCGAGTAGCTACATACTGAACGTACAAAATCTGTATGGTTGAGTTTGAGTTAATCGATACGAAAGAAGAAGATCAGAGATTGGATTCAACTCAATGCTGATAACTATAAATCCAGATTTTAAATTGTCTTTGCCACATTTTCACACAAAAGTTTCACATGATCATGTAGATTATGATCTAAAATTAAAACACCTTCCACAACCATCAAAAGGAACGCTTCTATCTTCAAAAGATCACTTAGAACATAACACAGCCTATGAACAACACTACAAAAACAAATCCGTGCAAACCAAACACAAGCATCACAAGACACTGGGTGACGCGAAACACTTGTTCTACCATACCCCGTGGTTGTTTACTCATTCATGATGTTTTATAACAATCCCCTTCGGCGGGAAACCCGTAGACCATAAATTGTTTACATAAACTTAGTGGGGGTAGCGGTCAGGGGTTGGTTCCTAGCCGACTTTTAACAGGATTTTACGAAACACAATCAGGAGTAAACGGTTTTACAAATAGAGCGCAAGGATGACCGTGGTCCCAAGTGTTGTGTTGCCCAAACACGTGGACGCGTAAAGTTTTAACGAACGCGTTTGTTGTTTCAACATTGAAGGACGTCTCAATTTAAACTTCAATTGAAAAGTCTTTAAATATCGTATACTACATTTACGTTAAAAGTTGCAGGTGAGCTGGACAGAACCATGTTCCATCATATGTATGTGATTCAGAACCAGAGCGATTAAAACTTTAATAGTTAGGTCTAACATGTTTGATTGATGTTAACATGTTTGGACATGTTTGTTTTTGTTGGATGGCCGATGGGGCAGAAATGTTCTGGAGTGGCTACCGCGAACCGGAAGACGTTGCGTTGAAAGGCCTCCCACCAGGTGACCGATGACCTGGTGATGGTTGCGGGGATCCGCTGGTTGCGAGGCGCACGGGACCGGTCAATGTGGCGACGCTTGGGGGAGGCCTATGTCCAGCTGTGGACGTCTTTCGGCTGTTATGATGATGATTATGATGAACATGTTTAGAGCGAGAAAACTCTAGATTTAATACAGATACTGCAATGTACGAGTTACATAAAAAAGTTAAGGTTTTCACTGTGCGCTATGATGGAGAAAGTCGAGCCACAAGAAACTTCGAAATTGTGTTCACAACGAGAAGCAAGTCTGTTGAATACATTTACTTTGTTGGGTAACACAAAATATTTGTCGTACTTGTCAAATCTTTGCGTTACAACGCAAAGCCATTAGCGAATGATTAAATTAATCTTTTACTCTATGATTTTATACCGGATTATGGTATTACGAAATCTACTTAGGAATTAAGTGTAAGATACTAAACTGAAGTGGCCTGTAGAGAATTTAATCTCAGCGTGGATTAGGTTTGTCATTTTAGTTGTGTGGCTCATGTTTGCAGTACGATGTGTAGCCAAATATTGTATCCGTTTATACCACGGGCCTGTGTATAAATACTTGCTTTTGTTACATAAAACATGGCGAATGTATTACGTTATTTTGATAACGGTATTTCGGTAACAGGTATTTGCGTCCGCATGACGGGTTTTGCAATTTGACCTTTTGTGGTTTTGTTCTTATCACACGGATATGCATATTCGTGAAATAGAGGGCGTAAATACTTGAATCTTATGGTTCTTTATGTGTTTTATTGTGTGGTCTACGTAAGAGGAACATTCCTTGTTGACATAATCCCAACGTTTGGAAGGCATGTGCCCTCAGCCCTGCACCAAATTTATTTACATGTGTCATAAGTAGGGTTGCCAACCGTACTCTAAAATAGAGTATTGTTCTCTATATCATGTAGGCGTACTCTATAATTTATAACACTAATAGAGTATGCTGAAATACTCTTTTTTACACAATGTCTACTATACTAATGCCCGCCACTTCAGCATTTACTGACAGAGTATTTTCGGTCATAAATGTGAAGTGGCGGGCAGAGAGAAACAGCGCTTTATTGAAATTAATTAAAAATGAGCTCTGGATCTATATATATTTAGAGTTAGAATGTTTGGAGTCATTCAATCCATTTAAAGACCATGAAAAATTGTTATGTGCTGCAAAAAGTACGAAAAAAATCCTTTTTAAAAATATAAAATAAATGATACCTACTCTTTTTTTGGATATCCGTACTCTTTATTTACCTCCTTTGAAATCAGATATACTCTATTTCTTCTAATAAAAGTAGGCAACCCTAGTCATAAGTCTTCGGCACCATACGCCATGCTTCATTTCGCCGCCATTTATTTCAACTAACACGTTTGTGCAGTCATACTTAACTGATTGATAAATAAAGCCGATCATTTATGTTTTTTTTGTGTTGAAACTACGTGACTTTCGCAAACAAATGATGCTTTATAAGTCTGACGTTGACATAATGAGGCAATGTATTTTTGAGAGTAATCGAATTTACATCAATCTTTATTTTATTTTTGAAGTTTACGAGTACGACCATCTGGGTTATTATTTTTTGTTCAAAAATTATAAATTGGGTGTCAAGCTACACAAGTATTAAAAACAAAATTGACATCAATATTATTTTCATTTTAAGTTTAGTGACTCAAGTTATTGTATTTTTCAATGTAACAACAAATCCTGAAGGTTTTCAAGTTAGTCAATAAATAAACGTCAAAATAAAAAGTATTATGGCACTCTGGAAGAATTATTGGTAAACAACGAACGGCTGAAGTTACAAAATTACGCCAACATCGGGACTTTGAAAGCAGTTAACTCATAATCGAACGCCCAAATTATTGAACACGCTGTATAACAGCATTAAAAACTTTTTCATTGATGTTGCCGCGAATATTTCGAATACCGTTAATTAATTTTCATATTTTTGATGGAGTTTGAAGAATTTCTGATTCAGGGAGGAGTTGCAGCTCCCAATTCTGTGAATTCTTTATTTTGTATTGCTGAATTCTGACAACAATCAGTGCTGTTCAAAACATTTTGTCTATTTTGAAATCTTTTTTTTTTTTATTGACGATAGGCTTGCGTTTGACACTATTTAGAGATGCCACGTAGCGAATAGTCGAATACCGATTAATCACCATTTCCTATCCCGAATAGTCGAATACTCGCCATAAAAAGAGGAATATAAAAAAAAATATTATTACAAATGAACAGTAGTCTTTTGAACATCGCCCACTACTTCAGGTTGGCAAAGGGTAACATTATTTATTATCAAATAAATAAATAACTGAACAGTAGTCTTTTGAAAATCGCCCACTACTTCAGGTTAGCAAAGGGTAACAGTGACATTGGGTTTTATTAAAGGCACTGGGTCAAATGCAATGCCCCATTTTAAGTAATCTTGCTAAACTATATACTTAATCACACCAGCAAACTCTGTTTATTCATAATGACTATTTTCTGAGGCAGGATTGATTCATGAAAAAAGCGCTACCTACCTTTAATATTCTTTTTGTGGCCCCTTTTGGACTTTAAAAATTAAATTATAATGCCTAATTAACATCAATATGATTGATTCTTGGCTAACTTTTAAAATTATTAAACAGTTTTTTTGTTTATATTTATTTAGACAACTATTCGCCGAATGTCGAATAATAGACACTAATTCGGTATTCGAAGTATAACAAAAAAAACCGGTCAAGTGCGAGTCGAACTCATGCGCCGAGGGTTCCGTATCTCCCCATAATACCGCCATAATAAAATTGGTATCGTTTTTATTGGTGCCTAAGTTTCCAAGTAAACTTAATTTAAAACTCTTTATATTTCATGGATATTTTCCTTTATTTGTGCTGAAAGACCTTACTTGTTTTTATACACCTAATAGAGACTATAGACCTCAGTATCAGGTATAAATTTCATCTTGCTAGGTCCACCCGTTCCTGAGAAAATCGGTGGTGACGCACGGACAGACGATTATAATGGTTCCTTTTTCACCTTTTGAAGTACGGAACCCAAAAAATACGAGTCATGCCGAATACCGAATATTAGCGATTATTCGCGGCATCTCGAGTTCATCTCATTGTAAGAGACGCACAGGACCGATCGGTGTGGCGAAACTTGGCCTATCTTCAGCAATAAACATCTTTCGGCTGAAATAATGATGTTAGAGATGTGGACAGGAACGATCGATGTGGTCAAGAACGGTCGATGTGGTCAAGAACGGTCGATGTGGTCAGGAACGATCGATGTGGTCGACGATGGAGCATGCTTGCCTATTCACATATTTGAAATGTATCACTCACAATTTTCTCCGTTAGCACGCATATCTAATAGCTCGTAGCTGAACTAATAGCCGAAGTAAATAGTAGTTAATTCTATGCATAATGAAAAGTACCAAGCAGGTGGAAGTAACTGACATTTCTCTAATTATCATCATTAGCAACTGGGCGTTAATGTCCACGGCAGACCATTGACCTCATCTCAACATATTAGATATAGACAAACTGGCCCTATCTTCAGAAAACCGGGAGAATTATATCCAAACGAGATTACTTTAAAAACTTTTTAACAAAAAATCAAACCGACTTCTAGAACAAAAAACTACAAAGCAAAAAATAACTTTCTTTTCCGAAGTCGGTGCCTTTTGTACCCATTTTTTTCAGTTTTTCGACACCGACTTCGGAAAAGAAAGTTATTTTTTGCTTTGTAGTTTTTTGTTCTAGAAGTCGGTTTGATTTTTTGTTAAAAAGTTTTTTATTTTTCTCTTTTTAGTTTTGGTAGGTATCTCCAATTAACATGATAATCATTTGTGGCCAAAGTACATCTCATGACGATTTCAATAAGCCCAAGCACGACTAGGATACATTGTTTTATTTCAGAGTTCCAGCGCTTACCATCAGGCTTCGTTCGGCTTCATCATCAGAACAGTTCAATGGTACCATTTTCATCAGTACCATTTATTTATAAGTATTTGCTTAATCATAGTCGGTTAATTATTCGAGATATTTTATACCTGTGACATACTTAGCATTTAGGAGTTCCAGTGGCCATCTGTGGTCTTCTTCATCAGTTCCACTTCACCAAATTATACTTTCTGAGTGCAAGTGATTGCATTGTTGATGAAAATACCAAAATCACTATATATATGCCTATAATATTTGAGGAGTTCCCTCGATTGCTCTAGGATCCCATCATCAGATCCTGACCTGATGACTATGGGACCAACTAGAAAGTATACCCTTCAAAACAAAAGAAGATTTTTTTAAATTGGTCCAGGCGTCTTTGAGTAATCGGGGAACACAAATAAAAAAAAAAGATCCCGAAGAATTGAGAACCTCCTCCTTTTTTTGAAGTCGGTTAAAAGTGGAATATAAAGAGATGCTCAGATAACAAAAACATTTCTTTCAGGAAAGAATTAATCTTTTATGAATTTATGACGAGGAAACATAATATTTTGCATTATTTGGCAACGACACTACCAGCCGCACTACCAGTAGTCTCGTTGCCAATTAACGACACTACCAAGCCTATTTTGGATTAAATTGTACAGTCAACACGGAAGTTTTGGACCACCAGTTCATTGGTGATAGTTTTGTTAGGCCACGAAAAAACGTAATGTAAGAAATAGTCTCACAATAATAATTTATTCATAAAATATCAGTGTAAGGTCAGAACAGATTATCCTCCCATATTATTATTTTACTCTTTGATCTTCAGTGTCAATTAATCGTTGTCAAATTTTTAAACTTCATACAATGATATTCAAATAAACAGATATGTTAAGAGCGTGCGCATTGTGAAGACTCGAATAGTTCACAATTGTGAACTTTATTTAGTCTTTAGTTTATGTCACGCATGGCGAAGAGCGATAGGCTTTGTTGAAACAAAAACAAAATAAAAAAATGCTAGCGTGTGTATTTAGAAATTGTACCAATTATGATACCAAAGTACATAAAACAGAAGGGATCTCATACCGTATGTAAGTACGCAATACGCCTAAATTTACAATTTTTTTTTTCCTAATATTCTGATATTTGGAGGTTAGAAAAAGATAACATTGGTGGTCAGAATAATGTTTGTTTACAATCACACGCAAGTGACAAACACTAGCTGTCTCTTTTTTTCTTGTTGGTTTTATCAAGCCATCCCTTTCGACTTGTAGTGAAATGTCAGATGAATGAAAAGTGTGAGTGCGGAACACTTTTTTCAATTGTTTTGTGAGTGTATAACGAATCTGTTTATTTGAATATCATTGACTTCATAAGTAAAAATAATTTCCGTAAAAGAGGTTGATCATCAAATAGTTCATGAGTTGAACTTAGTGGAATAGGCGGTCCAAAACTTCCGTGTTGACTGTACAATTTAATCCAAAATAGGCTTGGTAGTGTCGTTAATTGGCAACGACACTACTGGTAGTGCGGCTGGTAGTGTCGTTACCAAATAATGATATTTTGTAGATGAATGAACGTGAAATGATTTTCTCTCAAAAGGCATCGTATTCTAAACCAAATTCCCTGTTGTAGAAATGTAGACAGTCCGAACAAAAGAGGAAATTATGAAAACAGCTGACACGGCAAAATAATATTTTTTGAATTTTCTTTATTACCTGGAAGCGACAGAATGAGGAATGCTATAAATATCAATAAGATTTGTTTGCTGCCAAAAATGAGGTTACATTTTCGGTTAAATCTGTTCCCGGTCCATAATTTTTGACATATCGTTTTTAATGGCCATGCTTCTAATTTTATAATAAGTGTAAGTACCTACCTAGTTTAAAATTGGAACAAAGTTTACCTTGAGACTTCATAGCTATGCCAAGAATAAAGGGCCGTTTGTAATAATAGCCAGTAATTTGAGCGGGATAACGCGTAATAACCCGCTAATCAACGTGAACCCGCGTTGTTATCATGATTGTATGTATCTAGAACGGTATTTGCTGCGATTATGCAGTTTGCCATAGAGTAACTAGTTAACTAGTTACAAGAGCACTCAACATACCCACATGTTGACATGTTCGTATTCAGATTGTCTACTTCATTAATGCAACATGGAATAGGAAGGAAACAGAATGTAACTACATTTGAATCCCACCCAAAAATCCAGTTGTCACTGGGGTCTCATTGTCGGCATTGACGTCACAAGGGATTCCCGATTGACCATGTGTGATTGTCACCGGCTCCAACTTTCTTAGCAGAGTAGCTAGTTAACTAATCACAAGAGCACTCGACGTACCACGTCATGTTAACATTTATGTTCGTATTCAGATTGCCTACGTCACTAATGCAACAAGGAATAAATGTACCTACATTTGAATCCCACTCAAAAATCCACTTGTCACTGGGGTCTCATTGTCGGCATTCACGTCACAAGGGATGCCCGATTGACCAAAATTACCAATGTGTGTTTGTCATCGGCTCCAACATTCTTATCAGAGTAGCTAGTTAACTAGTCACAAGAGCACTCGACGTACGACGTCATGTTGAATTTGTTACTGGGATCTCATTGTCTTCATTGACGTCACAAGGGATACCCGATTGACCAAAATGCCAATGTGTGATTGTAACCGGCTCCAACTTTCTTATTAGAGTAGCCAGTCACAAGAGCACTCGATGTGCGACGTCATGTTGACATATATTATGTTTGTATTCAGTTTGCCTACGTCATTAATGCAACATGGAATAAACAGGAAATAAAATGTACCTATATTTGAATCCCACTCATAAATCCATTTGTCACTGAGATCTCATTGTCGTCATTGACGTCACAAGGGATTCCCGATTGACCAAAATGACCACTGTGCGGTTGTCACCGGCTCCAATTTTCTTATTACCTCTCGGTGTGCACTTATTTTGTAGAACTTTAGTTACACTTGCTGATTCATTGTAACAAACACTTCTATAAATGTGGGTCATTTCAGTACACAGCAGTGTAACTGTACAATCATCACTTTCAAATGTAGAACAAGGAAACCACTTCTGACAAATACCGAGAACATGTTTATTTCGCTGGAGATTTTAAAGACTCAATTCAATTTTGTAGACAAGCATCCCCCAATTTAGGCGAGCTCAGTAATTAAGTTGTAATAATTTAATTACCAGACTTGGCAAAGTCTGAAGTTTCATTAACTTTGAATAATTTCGTTATGTAGATTACGAGTCATTCTGCTTTAAGTCATGATTCAATGGCGGATATTGGCATTTAAATTTATGAAAATCCCCGTACACAATAACGCCAAACCATAAAAACAATGAATAGGTTAAAAAAAAAAATGTTAAAAACAGGTGTACAAACAAAGGTGAATACTGATATAGGTACAACAATAAGTTTTGCTCAACACTTTCTTCTCTCGGAATTTGAGATGACGTCATAAAGAATTATTAAAGTCATATTCAATAAGAAGGTACTGACCATAATGGGGCTCTTTGTCGTGTGGTATGTTCCCGTTGGGCTCGAGCCGGTCTAGGCACTCCTCAGAGTACCCGTTGTAAGGCAACTTCCCTCTGCCGCCGCCGTTCTGCTGACGACCACGACACTCACTGCTGTCGCCGTCAGGCTCGTCTTTTGTTGCTGTAACAAAATAAACACACTGTTAATAAGAAATGAAAGAGAAGATGGATGGAAATAGAACCAAGGGACGTAGTCCTACACGATGGTCTGACCAACAATAACATCAACACATACACACAACATCTGGTAACTAAGATCTTCGACGCACAACAGGCCAAAGAACACAACAAATGTATGGAGAACGTAGAAATTTTGTCAGGCACATCACAACGCTCAGAAATGATGAAAATTACCGAAGCGGGGAATAAAAATCAACAAGCAGAAAAACATTGTCCTTCACATCCATATACGCCCAATACAGGGCCTCGAAATCGAAACAGATCCGAAATAAATTGAAACAACACGATTTGTATGCTCCTTTTAAAGCAAACTTTCAAAAAGCTTTAACGGAAAAAAATTAAGTTCCGCT
This sequence comes from Orthosia cruda, assembly GCA_964057195.1. Classification (NCBI taxonomy): domain Eukaryota; kingdom Metazoa; phylum Arthropoda; class Insecta; order Lepidoptera; family Noctuidae; genus Orthosia; species Orthosia cruda. The sequence continues at coordinate 10,081,851 of OZ059857.1, forward strand.
GCAATTTCCTTTATTCCATTGACTACCGAAACTCATTCAGAATTTGGAGAGCGAAGCGACACCGTATATAAAACCGAAAATTAATTATACACGTACACTTACACAGAGTATAATGGTATTACTTCCCGAAGGCCCGACGGCTCAAAGCCTAGATCATTACGAGTTGACAAACGACACTCTGGTTTCAATTGAGAGAAACTTCAGCAAAGCCCATTTCGGCCACTCGGCAGATGAATTTAATAGCATTGTGAACTTAACAATGAAGCTAACTACAAATATTACAATGCGGCGTCAGCTATTAAACGCAGTGCTACAATTATAGCCGACCCCAAAGGAACTAAATTTACAAGCAAACTTTTACAAACTAGATCCCCTCAAATAGCCCCAGAAACAGAAACGAGAGAAACGGACAGTAATTTGTCTGCATCTAGCGACTCATTAGTGGCAATGGGAACTAGAGATGGAGAGTAAAGATAGAAGGGCCAACTTGACCTGAAAATGCGGCATAAAATATACAAGGTGCAGAAACTACCTTTGGGAAAATGTACGGACCAGTTAGCAATTTTGTAAAAATAGAAGCAATGAAAAATTAGGAGGGTAGAATTGCAAGGAATTTTTGACAATATAATAAATTGCACATCATTTTGTGGCACATTTCCCAGCCATTGAACTCAATTGTCGCAGTTTGAGCAGGCTCCGTTTTGACAGGTTAATTTATTGAACAGCATCAATGAATATATTGGCCACCGAGGCGCGACCACGACATATTGCATTTACATCAAGAATGTTTTAATTCAGCTTCGTTCTTGATTGTTATTAATTAAATTATAAATGCAGTGATCTGCATAAATATTTATCGATCTTTCAATAATTATTGGATGTCTTTCATCGCATGATCATATCAAAAATGTGGAAACACCTCTGAAGTTTGGAAAAAAATATGCCAGATAATTGCAGATATTGTAAGGTATCGTTTAACGAATATTATTGTCTAAAATTAAAATTAAATTTATTTAGCTGTCGTGTTTTGTTCAACAGGTATGTTGTAAAATGATAGAAACAAAGACTAGATACATAAAACAAGGAAAAGTTTAATCATTATCTTGTATTTCCTCCCCGGGCTTTAGAGTCATTAGTGACTGCTTCCATGCGGTTCCTCATGGAACGGATGGGAGTCACAATCTTGTGTTGAGTGAGGGATGTTATCCCACTCTTCCTGTATAGTTGTTTTAAGCTGGCCAAGCGTCTCCGAAGCAGGATCTCTCGTCCTGACTCGTCTCTTCGCCTCATCCCATAGTTGTTCTATGGTATTCATATCTGGACTTCTTTCTGGCCAGTCCATAACAGTAATATCGACTTCAATCAGGTATTCATTTACAATGCCTGCGGTATGAGCCCTGCGGTATGGCATAAACATCAACTTTTCGCAAATAAAATGTGCATAGGGTACCACTTTTCGCAAATAAAATGTGCATAGGGTACCACATGAGGCTCCAGACACTCTTAGATGTAACGAGACCCTTTTAATGACGAAAGGAGTTCCAGATACAAAATTGCTTTTTGTATTTACGCCAGTATTTGACATCAAATTTTATGATTGTATCGTTGACTGCATTTTTATTTAATTTTTCACATTTTTTTTAAAATATAATTGTTATTGACTTCTTTGTTAATTATTTGAATTCCATTATTTTGACATCCATCTTGAATTATAATAAATTGTGTGTTTTATTTAAGAAGTGAGTATTTATGTCGATTATGTTTTTTGATTTTACTGACTACACTGTTTAATTATTGTAATCTAAATCTATATTTTGACATCCAATTTTTATAATGATAATTATTTGTGTTTTAATGCATTGATTATTATAGCATGTATAATTTCTATGATGTTTTATTGTTAGCAATAGTGTATTTTTTATTATTTATTTGGCTCACCAACAATTGAATACAACTGATACAAAGATATGAGATACATCCAATATACATATGCACTGGTGTACCAATTTCTTACAGGTAAGCATAATATCATGCATTTCTTACTTGCCAATTGACATTGGGCGCAAAACAATCTCTACTTACATTCATTTATTGGATGAAAATTCGAAAATTTAAGTTTGGAATTGTGGTACACCATTGTGTAGAATTAACCGCCAGCTATATATTGGCGTATTTTTTTAAAATGATATCACTCCTCTTTTTTATTTAAATGCCGCCTAAATAGTACTTACAGCAGTGTTTCGTTTTTTTTCTATGAGACTCGTATAACGAGTTCATAAATATTTATATACTGAGACCAAAATAATTGTCATTAAAGGAGTAAAAGAATTTCTCTATTCGTAATATATCTACCTAACTTGACCCAGTACAATAACCTATGTTCAAGTTAGCAACAAATTTGCATATAACAAGCCTCGAACTTACCCTGGAGGCATACTGTTCCACAGACAGGATATGAAGTGACAACGGGCGCCAAAGGCCACCAAACTTTAATTAGCTGCACCCCGAAACTTAGCCGCCAACTTGGTATGGCTGTTTCATTATTTTATGGCACATAGTTGGGACATAAATTGTCTGTAAAGCATTTTATACGTTAAAAGGGGAATCTTCACCTTTGTTGAAACTCATAAAATTTGCATAGTTTGACAGTAAGAAAAGTTCTGAAACTATGAGGGACTGTGTAGATATTTTTAGGGTTCCGTACCTCGAAAGGAAAAAACACAACCCTTATAGGATCACTTTGTTGTCCGTCCGTCGGTCTGTCTGTCAAGACCCTTTTTCTCAGGAACGCGTGTAGGTATCAAGCTGAAATGTATATCGAATACTCAGGTCTACTGTCCCTTGAAGCAGTGAAAAAATCAAACTTCTAAGCTAACGCAATCAAAATATACAGCCGTTTATGCCGCAAATTTCCGCAAATTTTCGACACTCGCAAGGGATTCAAAACCTACAGGGTACTTCCCGTGAACTCAGAATCTTGAAATTTGGTACGAAGCAACGTCTTATAGCACAGATAAAGGCGAAAACCGTAAATTTTTAGTTACATCATATAATAAACATAATTTTAATCATTTTAAACTTACTAACACTTTCCTCATGAACGCGTAGAGGTATTAATTTGAAATTCTTAGCAAATACTTAGGTCTATAATACCTTTAAGCTGAGGCTTGTACGAAACCCTCGGTGCGCGAGTCCGACTCGGACTTGGCCGGTTTTTTTATCTACATTACAGCGAAAATTCTATTAAAATAAATGCCGCATCCTCCAGAAATACCTCATGTATGTTCTAATCAATATGCAGGACCGCAATTACATGTCAAACTCCATTATTACAGGGGACGTACATTTCAGCACTTATTCATGTCAAATTAAGCGGACAATTTGCCGCAGCCTCGATTGCAAATTAGTAAATTAAGTGCACATTAATTATGCATTCCCCACAGTTTCGTGCATCTCCAAAACAAGAAGTAGCCATCTGGCGTCTCAAGGCAACACGGCCATACTTTCTTGACCAAAATATTATCCATCATTTTGGCGCCAGTAATAACTTTATACATAGTTTTAAGCGCTGCCCATATTCATCTCGAATGCAAATTAGTGAAAACTTCTGCGGTTGTAATTTTATACGTACATAAAGTCAAAAACATGTAGAACATGTTTCATGTAAAATTTGCGTCGAGATTGCGAACACAATCCTGGAACAACGGGGCCTAACTTTTGTCTCAAACGCTCACAATTCACATGCAGCTGTTTGCCGGAGAGAGAGGCAGAATTTCTATAGCACTATTTTACGTAGACACAAAGTAAGGCGACAACCGGTGCCCTGGGGCGGTTGGGTTTAATTGAGACGCGGTTGTGCATTCCTCTTGCGTAACTCACGTGAAACAATTTTACACACACAATTTATTCTCTTTAGAGCCACGTACCGTGCATTGGCTCAGTCGTAAGCCTCGGAAAGATCTGAACGAGCGGAAAGTTCCGTGTGGAATAACTCACGAGAGTCGGATTACGTTATTGAAATAGTAACAGCCAAGTGTTCTCACGGATAATTCGTGCAAACATCCCATGAATGTAGCGTAAATATGTTAAGAAAACAATGGTTATTGGTTTTTTCCGGGTTGGATTATCGTGGGATTAGAAGCAAGTCGACTAACAGCACGTGCGATGGCGATAAGCTCGCTCTTATATGTGTGGTTGAGAACAATGCGCACAGTACACGCGTTCGTGCCTAGCTGCCGAAGTGGTTCGTCTCGATGCAATTAGATAGGTGAGCTTTGTTTCCGTGTTTCACCTTCGCCAAATCCGGCAGAGAAACTCTTTATCACTCCCGACGATCAATCACTATTTCCTCGAGCCAGATAAGGGATTGTCTCTGATTTGTCAAATAAGATTGCCTTTTCGGAAGGGGAAATCTCAGCCAGCTAAATGAATGTCAAGTAATTGCGAATCTGCGACACCGAATTAGAAGCAGGGAACTCGCGTTTACTTTGCCGCTTCCTCGCTACAGAATTATCGTTCTCATCAAGACAGCTATCTTGCATCAAGTGGCAGTCGTGGATGTAATAAAGCGTAGATTTGCTCTCGGCGCGAGCTCTTGGATAAAACGACTATTCCGCCGCCGCATTACGGCTGCGAATACGAGAAATGCCAGCACACATGCAGAACAACGCGGTGCTTTCTTTTGTAAAATCATGTCTTTGTTAAAATTAAACGCAAGTTCTAGTAAGTCTCGTTATGTCGCCATGACTCATGAAACATAACCCCGCGATCACGAGCGTAACTCGGAAACTATTCGACTTGAGGTCATAACACATAACGTAGGTGTTTTATTGTCGTATGAAACAAAGGCACTGTATCGCACGTAACACAGTGTTTGAGAACACTAAATAAACGCAAACCGCTACAAGTTTGTATTAAACCTACATGCTATGAAAATATTTGCTTTACCGTACCTAAACTATTCCCCGGTGTGTTACAGCAACAGTTTGTGATTCTGTCCCGAAGCTATTTCATAAAACGGCAAAACTTGCAAATTCTAGAGCAAATATAGTCGGGTGGCTGTTATGAGTAACAATCTGCTCTGTTGAAGTAGGCTAGGCGCGGCCATAACACGGTATTATTGCATTTAATATCGAAGATGGTGTCCTATTACGGAAATGAATAGTATGACCAACGAGCTACGACCTTGCGTACACTGCGGTTTTATCATTATTAGCTGAAAGCATGTATTTTATCGTAATGGTTCAGGTGAACAGTATATTATAATATTGCTTGGACATATAAAAAGGGGTGGCATTTGGGGGGAAAAGAAACACAATGCAGATATATAGCAAAAGAAAGACATAGTAATTTTCAAACATAAATCTGTAGGACTATCTCTGGCTCTAACTGCATTTCTAAGTTGTTACACAAAATAAAAATGTCCGTTTTAAAAACCACTCAAAAGAAACCAACTTTATAGAGATTTAAACAATGAAACCAAGTTTATTCGAATCTTCACCCAGCCATTACTTAAAAGAGTAACGCTGGTTGAAAGAGCAAACTTCCTAAGTTTGTTGAAAACACTTTCAAGAAAAATAACGCTCCGACAATGGGCGTAAGAAAAAACAAGTACGCAGCAAAAATTTCCTTCTTCACCATAGTAGGCAAGACGGGTAGCCGCAAGAGATTATATTTTTACTTGGTTTAATATTGAGATGAGTTCCTGCAGCAACATTCTGCGGCGCATATTAATCTCAAAGATCCATTCGTTTGCTCTCATTCAGATTGCATTTGCAAGTACAAATGTTAAGGTTATAAATGCTATATAAAAATGACTCAAATAATATAGTTTTACGATTTAACAAACTACCAATATATCACAAGACGAATAACATCGATCATCACATTTTATTTCCTCGATCCATAAAACTAATTTTGTAAAACATTATTACTTCCAAGACGATGACGCTGTAGAAAACTTTGAAATGAGTAAATATTTTAAAAGAAAATAGGAATCACACGGCAGTTTTTAAGTCATTAGCAAGTTTGCGTGGAAGGAACTACCGAACAGTTAACGTTAATTAATGAATCACTACAACGACGGCGATCTAACGGCCAGTTTTAGCGTTTTTAATAAAGAAAAATGTTCGAAGATTCATGCAAAGGGTTTTTGAAGAAGTATAATATCAATATTCGATCATGCCTGCGTCAGTGGGTTTTAAAATTTGAGTAGGGTTAGACACACGTCATCATGTCAAACATTGAGCCTCGATTCGGATCTCATTAAAGCATGGATATTTGCATGCATAAAAGTAATCGCCTGTCAGTTACTATTATGTTCAGTTTGATATCAAGATAAAACCCACCCTTTTGAAAATATGTAAATCGAAATAATAACTATCGAAATATATATCGTCTGTGATCTGATCTAGTCTTTAGATTTACCTTATGAATGACTGATAAAATATATCGCACGTCAGGTATGAAATACATCTAAACGTGAGATCGTGATCCTGTTTATTAATCACAGAATGAGACATAAGCCATATGGCCACGAACTATATAAACTCAAACAAATATCTTTATCTGTCATTCTTCAAGGGATTAATTCTACCTTGAAATTACGTAAACTAATGTAATAGTTGATTGCCTATTAGATAAGCAGAGTGATACTCAAGATGACGCATAGACTAGATTAAAAGACAATGAGATTAAAGAGCATAATAATGATACTGACAAAGACATACTCGTAACATACATTCCTGCACTTCATTAATCGGATCAAAGATGCTTATGAAGTAGCAATCGCTTTACCAACAATACCAACATATATGAAAGATATATACAAGGTTATTTGAAATCCACGTACCTACAACCTCTCAGGGATAGAACGTATTCAAGATTAACAACTTTTACAATGAGACCAACCCTGAAATAGCAAATAATAAATTACCTGTTTCATACAGAAAGTATGTATTAAGTAAGTAGTTGATTTATTTTTTTATTTTTCATTCGGCGTATAAAAGTACAACCTCTCAGGGGAGGTTGTAGTGTTTTACAAATAACCCTGTATAAAGTAAGAAAGGGAATAATACTGAAAACACAAATCAAATCGTACAATAAAATCTATACCGTTTGCTACAGGCTGGATTACCCGAAGTCGTACGACAGGATGTCAAAGTTGACGAGGGTTGTAGTCGCGACCCCTGCGGTCAGCGTCGCTTTCAACAGCGACGGCTTATCGCGAATTTCCGATCGGATCGATAGCCACGACATGGTGATCTACCTTACAACTCACTTTGGTGATTGTGGCACAGTTGACAACATTGTTTGTTTGGAAGGCAAAGACAATGGTTGAATTGTCATAACTTTTGATATTGTTATAATAGGGATTACGACTTTAGGAATACTTGAATCAGTTTGTCAAGTGATATACCTACGTAATAAAGCCTGTACCTATGATTTAAAGGTTGATAAAACAAACCGTTATAAAAGAAAACCAATTCAAACAGGTACAAGTGCACTGTAGGGAAACTATGACTCGACCACAGAAATGTAGTCATAACAAATAAAGGTCGTTGTAGTTGTAGTACATAAACAGGAAGAAATAGCAAGCATTACTCACGAACTAATAATCACGTGTTTCAGAATTTTCTGAAGTTCACGGAACATAAACAACACAAACTTCATTTTCTTTCACGCTATTCACCGTGGTTATAACAAGTTGGCAGCGCTAAATTGATAATCACTATGACCAAGGTCTAAAAACATAACATAACGACGGTAGAGGTATACCGTATACCTATAACACACACATTTCGTCGGATATGTATAGGTACCATGTAGCAAAAGGCAAGTCTATTGCCATCAGCCGGGCAGAAATTCAGACTCAGGACACTTACTAACAAATTCCAGATGGAAGAGCCAATAACGCATTGCCTAAACCGGTAATAACAAAGAACCAGCAAGAGATCCAGGGTTACCGACATAGCCTGAAGAATTGCGAAACTTAAGTGGCAGTGGGCAGGGCACATTGCTCGCAGAACTGTTGGCCGATGGAGCAGAAAAGTTCAGGAGTGGCGACCGCGAACCGGAAGACGTTGCGTTCGTAGGCCTCCCACCAGGTGGACCGATTACCTGGTGAAAGATGCGCGGCTCCGATGTGGCGACGCTTGGGGGAGACCTATGTCCAGCAATGGACATCTTTCGGCTGATATGATGATGATAATATAATCATTAAACAAGACCATGTTCTGGTTCTGTAACAACAGATGAGTACTGCAGTACCCTTTGCGACCACTAGCTAAAAGAGGCAAGGTCTAATAAAAATATTCTAATAATACCGTAACAAAAGCGTCCAGCATTTGCACGGGCCATGGCGTCGGAAAATGTTAACAAAATTAGCTCAGACGTTTAACGGCTTGCGGCATCACAATTGGGTGGCACGAAAAGGCAGGGGGCGACATTTCGCGCGCTTTCCCCGTCACCGACGATGTAGGTCGCGCTAAACATCTAGACCAGACCTGTTTGCCTTACTCTATCTGGAGTGTGACGGCTCACTTACCGCCATTACAAATATTCTCCCATAACTATAACGTGCTAAATGCGTCCGCATTGTCGTTTTTCTAACAAATTAATTAGAACTTTGTTGTGATGTTAGATGGCAGACACGAATAGTTAACATGTTTATACTAATCTATAAACGATCTCATCCGTTGTATCTTGTAACACTTTTCACTAAAATAAAAGAAGCTATATCGTCGGTGCCAGATCTCTCTTAATGATTGCTATGTTAGTTGGTATATTGCAATAAAAATGGAAAGTTTAATAGTTCTTGATAGTTTTTCCCTTTCCTACGCACTAAACAGTTGGTTGCCTCTAACTGACCTGAGACATCAGTTACGGGAAAGTAACTTGCTTCTTTCATTTTCACATCTAAGTTAAATTTAGATAAGATTTCACTATTTATTTTAATTTTTTATTTAGATGGTCATTATCATCAAGTATATCAACCAAAAATTCCTTTTCGATGGGAAAATGATAAACATCATAAGACCCCCTTGACAGTATAAAGTAGATAAGCTCCATGATGGCACCGAAACATTTCGCCGGTTCTATTTTACCCTTTTTGAAACGAACTCCCTGCGCAATTGGAGAGATACCCTAAAGAACCCTTCCAAGGACGCGTCTACTCGATAAGATTGGGGACTATTCAGAAAATAAGCGTCAACAAACAACAATATTACGACAAAGTAAATGTCGGACGATAAAAAGTCAATTGGGAGTTTCTCGTGTTAGGGGAACGGTGATAAGCTGATTGTATAACATTTTGTTTGCGGTCACTACGATAGGTAGAAAATTATTGATGGGGTAAACCAGATATAGAAAAATTACTATTAAAATTGTTGAGAGTTCTCAGTATGTCGGTAAATATTAGTTTACTGCTTCTACCCTAGTACTGGTGAACCAACACAAATTAAAAAAGCATCAAATCTCAGGAGCAAGGAACAACCAGCAAAGCGCAGGAGGAAGGAAGTTTTATTTATTTATTTCTTACCACAAATTTACAGACAAAAAATTAAGGAGTCTACAAATATAATTGTACAATTAATTTGTGGAAAGACTGGTGCCTAAACTAAGTTTTTTACAAAACCTGTATGTAAAGTCACGGAACAGCATACTTTCCATATCTGAACACATACATTTACATACGTCACATAAATAAAACTGGTCTAAGTATACACCCCTGAAGCATCCCTCAAGTAGCTTGTGGCAATACTAAAATCCATTACGTAATGTAGCCGACCTATTTCTCAGGAAGGGTGGGCGGGGACCCAATGTCGGAGACGAAAAGGTTAAACTTCACACAAACGCAACCCGTACGACTGAAAACGAGCGGTACGGCTTATCTAGCACCAGTGTGAGTTTGGGTAAGTGGACCAATTTACATGGGAGTCATATGATTACCATAATTAAATTTCATGTTGCCAAATGTTGTTGATGTAGGGGAAATTGCACGTTAGAACAACGAGCATTAAAATTCATATTTAGAATTTGCTACTTAACCATATAACAATTTTGCATCCGGAAATGGAACATCTGTTGCGACATACACATTCGTAAAATTCGCTGTCGTAGAAAATCTATTTATAAGTTTTCAAGGGAAAAATGTTTGTTTAAATCAAGAATATAATTGGACAAACAATTACCCGTCTTATGTGCAAACAGTAAGATAAGATAGGCCGATAGATACACATGGTATTACTTGACGCCTACGCCTACCGAACGACGGATTGAGGTATTTTTACTTTATCTATGGAATTTAATTTTGTTTTGCCTTGAACACCTACAGAAGAGGGTAATATCGATTCAGCGAAAGGTCAGATAAGGGCGTGTGGACAATGTAGATTTACATTGTTCATCATAATTTCATAATGAAACCGAACAAAGACAAAGACAAAGACAAAGATATTTTATTTCAACTAGGCCACAAAGCGGCACTTTTGAACGTTAGAATACATTAAAATTTACAGGGAATAAAAATTGATTCTACCGTGCATTCGGAAAGTAGCTTGTTATGGAGAAGAACGCACAAGAAACTCCATACTTACTCTTTTAAAAAAATATATGTTTTTTTTACAAAATTTAGGTACATAAGTGCATAAATATTAATGAATTAATAAATTTATATGTGTGAGGACAATGCACCCAGAATCACTACATACTATACTACGTACAAAGTATTAAAAGTACTCACACATGTACTGTGCAGTTACATAATAAGCACTAGAAAAACACTAGCATCCGAAGCAGTTAAGTTAAGACCAATCCCAACTGACGGCGCCCGTTCACGAACATGACGCATGAATCGGCACCACCCAGCTCAACCATCATGAAGGGAACCGAATGATCCAACACACACGCCACCATCAGAGAGACATTTGAGAGAGCATGACACACTCAACTGCCAGGGCAAACACAAGTCAACGAACGACACCAAGGTACAGCAAATGGTAGATTTACAGTTGGGTACATAGTACTCACACACGTGCTGCGCAGTTATACTATACTAAAAGAAATTGAGTCTATATAATACAAATATATTCATACAGTCTTCAGCAGGTCCAACAATTCTACAGAACAATAATGTTCTGCATATCACTTGTTTTTGCGCCCTAGTGGTTGTGGAGCAAGACTAGCATTGAGCCAAGCATTTTTATCAGTGATGTAATCCCCCAACTTATAATATGCCTGCCTGCATAGTGTGCGTTTTATACAAGTTTTAAATTTCGTCTCATTCAGTTCTAGAATGTGGGGAGGAATTTTATTGTAACATTTTGTACAGTACCCCATGAAAGAAGAGGCTACTTTAGCCAGTCTGAAACCTGGTTGAACTAATTGGTCCCTATTTCTAGTAATGTAATTATGTCTATCTCCGTTTTGACTAAAAAGATGTAAATTCTTTCTCACGTACATGATATTTTCATAAATATATTGACAAGGAACCGTCATGATGTTAATGCCCTTAAACAGTTCCCTTAGAGAATCGCGCCGGCGAAGATTGTATATCGCTCTGATGGCTCGTTTTTGCAGAATAAAAATTGACTCAATGTCTGCAGCCCTTCCCCATAGTAAAATACCGTAAGACATTATACTATGAAAGTAACTAAAATAGACCAGCCTCGCGGTATCTACATCACTAAATTGACGAATCTTTCTAACAGCATAAGCTGCCGAACTTAGCCGCCCTGCAAGTGATATTAAATGAGGACCCCATTGTAACTTTGAGTCTAGCGTGATCCCCAGGAAAACCGTTTTATCGACGAATTCTAGCTTCTCCTTGTTTAAGATAATGTCACAATCAGTACTTTTTACATTCGGCAAGGAAAATTTTACGCACTTGGTTTTTTTACCATTTAAAACTAAATTATTTGCAGTGAACCAATCCTGAACCTGCCGTAGCGCGTTATTTACGTCGTCAACCTGACAAGTACGTCTATTTATTTTAAAAATTAAAGATGTGTCATCAGCAAATAACACCATGTTTAGTTTGTTTTCCAATAAACGGGGTAAATCGTTTATGTATATTAAAAATAAGAAAGGACCTAATATTGAGCCCTGGGGTACCCCCATTTTCACGTTTAACCCCGACGAATTCACACCGTTTATTTGAACTAATTGCTGTCTATCACTTAAATAAGATTCAACCAAACTTAACGCTGATTGACCTAGCCCGTAATGCTCAAGTTTCAGAAGTAATGTTTCATGATTAACGCAATCAAACGCCTTCGACAGGTCGCAGAAGATACCTATGGCATCCTGCGACTCTTCCCACGCATTAAAGATGTGTTTTAATAGGGTGACACCAGCGTCAGTTGTACAACGTCCTTTGGTGAAACCATACTGTTTATCATGCAAGATGTTATTCGTATTAAAATGAATGAGCATTTGATTAAGCATTATCTTCTCAAATACCTTGCTGAAAACCGGCAACACGGATACTGGTCTATAATTATTTGTGTCTTTACTGTCCCCGGATTTAAAAAGTGGTATAACCTTACTATATTTCATTAGATCCGGAAAGACTCCTTGATCCACACACAAATTGAAAATCACAGCTAAGTACGGCGCTATAGTCTGAATAATGGAGGTACAAGCTTTGATGGACATTCCCCACAGATCTTCAGTCGGTTTGATCTTGATTTGCTTAAAAGCTTTTATTACTGTTATGGGGTTTATATGTGAAAAGTTAAATACATTCGGGCAGGCTGAAACGTTCGCGTTTAATAATCCAAAAGCAAGCGCGGGCGAAGAATTTAAGGTTTCAGTAGTTTTAATTGGGATGTTGGTAAAGAAATTTACAAATTCTTGCGCAACTTTTTTGTTATCTCTAATAAGTCCGTGTGTGGTCTCAAGCGTGTAATCAGGATTATTTCTTTTATTCCTGTTCGTTTCATTATTTATAATTTTCCAAACCGTCTTGATTTTATTTTCTGCTAATTTAACCTTATTTCTAATATACAAGGCCTTAGCTGCCTTACATGTATTTTTAAAAATTCTCGAGTAAGTAGCAACATACTTATTAAACGTTTCAGTGTTCATACAAGGCTTAAGGCCATATAGCTCGTAAAGTCTTTCCCTACTTTTTCTAAGTCCTGTAGTCGCCCAGTCACTGAATAAAAACTTAGGGCATACAGTTTTAGTTATCTTCTTAAAAGTGTTATTGAACTCTTTTTGAACCACTGAAAAAACTTCATCATACAAAATATTACCATCATTCACTGTGAGGTCCTGATCGCTTAACTTAGCGATTAAAGTGCTGTTAAATTTATTTAATTTACCGGATGTTATTGGTCTGGATTGAATCTGCACTTGTTTAATTAGCATATTGGACTCAAATGTCACAAGTAGCCCACTATGATCCGAAGGCATTTTATAATGTTAATTTTAAGGCAATTTATAATGGCATTGTCCAAGTAGTTGCAGCAACAAAAAACATTATCAATACATGTAGCAGAAGTCAGCGTAGTTCGGGTTGGTTCCGTAAACACATGTGACAAATTAAATGATTTAAAGAGATTTAATAACCTACTTCTATCTGAATTATCTTCTAGAATATTAATATTAAAGTCACCACAGACAATTACTAGTTTATTACCCATTGCGAGTTTTGCCAAAACATCTTCCATCACTGACTCGAATATAGAGTAGTTCTTATAATTAGGGGGTCTGTAGACGCACACTATGACATGCTTATCCAGCTCAACACAGGACAGTTCAACACTATGTTCAACTGAGAGGTCTACTATATCTTTACGAGGTTTTGATTTAATACCATTTTTAATTAATATAAGTGAACCCCCACGCAACATAATATTTCTGTTAAAACAACTGCCCACAGTATAATTTTCATAATTGATTAGCATTGCGTAATCTTTCAGCCAATGCTCAGTGAAACAAACAATATCAAACATTGTTTTTTCTAAAAACAGTTCGATTTCTAATTCCTTTGAAGAATAACCCTGAATATTTTGGTGAAATAATTTCAGAGAATTCTGCTCAGACCTTTTTTTTAAATTATTTTTTTGCGAGCAAGAAGGTACCTTTTTGATGGTGGATATACTCGTAACTATTCCGTTATCGATACCCTCCCTTGTCCTATCAACTAGTTTAAAGAATAAATATTAATAGCATTTTTGCTAACGTTATTCAAGGTACTGACCATCTTTAAATTAGTACTATTACTAATATCAATAATAACTGGATACTTCGACATACTACTTATGTCTGAGTTTATTGTATAAGATAATAGCCGAGCTATTTGATGTCTTACCCTAAGAGGCAGATACAAAGTATCGCCTGTCGACTTTAATTTATCAACAAAAATGTTGATGTCAAAAAAAACAAGTTTGTCACTATAGTGACTCACAAGAAAGTGCAGATGCTTATTAAGCATGTGAATGTGATTATTTTGTCTATTTGACAATTTATCCAAGTAAGGGAAGGCACACAAAATAATTTTACTGCAATTTAACTTTAACATCTCTTTTACACACTCAGTGATGTCATATTTTTTTACTTTTTTACTATTACCTACAACTACAGTTAAATTGGTATCTGGTTTATAAATATTCTTTGTCACAGATTCCATTATTTGCTTGTAAGATGATCCGGGCATGCAATAATTAAAAGTGGAATGACTCTGATTGCCATTTAGTAATTTACCGAAACCTTTTCCAATACCGTCTGAAAACATAACCGAATGAAAACCTTCTTTACTTTGACTAAATGAAACAAAACCTGGGAATAATATAAAGATAGAAAAAATTGGAAGTATATATTAATAAATTAAGGATGGCTCTAAAGTTTTCCGAAATGGTTCGTGTTCGCTTTACGAACTTACCTCATACTTGAGTAGTTAGATTTGTAAAACATTGTCGAGTATAAAGAAGTGCAGTAACCCTTGATCTTCTCTAGTGTGATCGACGGTTAAGGGTAGTCCGTCTGTAGGCCAGTGTGGCATGTGGAAGGTCCACACCTTCCCATAGTTCAATATAATATAACATGGAAACAACGCTCCAGTGATTCGGAAACTTGTCTCCTTGATATTGATATCCAGACATGTATTGGAATTTGCTTATTGGAATAACTCTGTTCTGTATCTTTCCACGAAATAGGTAGTTGATATTCCTTTTGCAGATACTATGGAAGATTAAAAATCTTTTTTGGCTTTCAACGCTCGGTAACGGCTAAAACGAAAATAATGAGCAAGATGTTCACGTTGTGTAATTAACTAACTAGTTTGATGAGAGATAGACGTTTAATGACATGCGTGACAACAATTGGTGTCGGGAAACTAATCAACTTTCCCGAGAAAGATGCGCGTAAGAAGTCAGGGACAGTCATTAACCCGGCTGTAAACAATTCAGGCCAAACAATCGGCTCGATGAAGGGGGGGACGCTTGAAGCAAACAGACGATATTACCGGAGCAGACGAACATGACTCACCAAATTAAAACGCTCTGACAGACGGACGTTTGCTCCGGTCACACAGAACTTCGTCCACGAAGTTAATTTCATCAAAGACAAGTTCATAATTGCCTCTAACATTTGAATAACAAACCCAGAAATGCACCAATGACAGACAATTTGATTCGAAGCTAATTTTGTACTATGTTGACGATTTGCCAAGCAAATAGCGCAAGAGCAAAATAAGACACAAGTACGATGAACTCGATAAAATGAAATCGCATATAATAATACGATCGTAGCAAAGGGTAACTATTTGTGGAAAATTATAGAAGAAATAAATCAAGTAACGATAATTCAAGAGTAAACTGAGTAAGTTATGGAAGCAATAAATTTCGCTGGCGGTGATCACTTATCGATTGCGCTTTGTTATCGTGCGAGCCAATAACAAGTTACAAGATATAAACACTGCGTATGATCTGTTGCCTGTTACTTGATTCAAATCGACTGTTCATTACATTTTGATTTAATTGACAGAAATGTCTGCTAACATATCACAATGCATAAAGATAGCCGTCAGAATATCATTTATTTCGGTATCAAGACCATTAGTCAAGTCAAGATAATTGCAATAAAGAGCATCGTAACATGTAACGGTTTGATCATCAAAAATGATGTCAGTGCATCGAACCCTACGCACAAGACATTATTACAAGGTGCTTACGTAATGACCGACAGTTGAGCAACAGACAATTGACTCAATAAAGACGAAAACACTCTCGAGTGGGCAAGTATCACTATTAATGTAGCATTAGGGACACAACCAATTCTCAACAATTGAATACGTTGTCGTAACGCATTGTACTTTGACTAGGAAATTAACAAGCGAAGCTGAACCGTCATGAAATTCTAAAAAGTAAAAAATACAGTAGACGCCTTTACAAAAGTATCTGAATAGGTTGAAGACAATGGGGCGGGTCGACAAAAGGCCGTTCGTCCAGGCTCCGCGGTTTGATGCGATGCAGGGAACACAATACAGTTCCTGTGCGGTCGAGTGACTCAATATACCCGCATATTGTGATATAATAAGCGAGGAACATTATTACGACATAGTGAAACGTTTCCCTTTTAATTATTGCCTTGAATTTAAATTACTGTCGGTGTGAGCGTGCATTAAAATTGAAACAGTTATCTTAACAACTAAACTGTCGACGTCGAAGTAACGAACGATGTTTAAGGAAACATCTACGATTACAAATACTAGAAATAGAAGCAATCCGATACAGTGTGTCAAGGAACTATTAATGCGAGTCGGTGTCTCGTCTCGTCTACCGGCGACGTGGCTGCGTCGAGCACGAAGGGCAAATAGGGCAAATAACTATTATCAATGAACCGCGCGGAAGTATGCTATCAATCAACGACCAGATAATGGAGATGTTGAACCCCCGTGACGCACACCGGTAGCTGGCTATTCGACGCTTCGTCGCTACTTTTCGGCAATTTTATGATATCATGTCATGACGATATATTTTGATAGCATTTGGATTTGATAAGACCCAATCTATATATTAAATAACAAGAAGTAACAAGAACTTCAATAGACTGAGAATAGTATACAATTCGTCACTATGGGCCGAAACTAAGGAGCATATATGCTTGCCAATTTACTTGACCCAGAATTTGCGCACTATATAAAAAGCATAACCGTAACAATTTGAATAAATTCATATGCAGGTATAATTAATTCATTACAGCTAGCCGTTGTCATCGACGAACGGGCCCGAAGTGTCCCGACGTATTCCGAAGTCTCCGTTTATGGTGCAGCCGGGTCTACTAGTAGCGTCGCACGGCTGATTCACGACCCGAAGGTCGCTCCCACTACAACGCTTCCGTTATTACTCAGTGGGCTGAACACGTTCCGAACACAGAATCACACCGTAGACAAAACGACAACAAAGAAGTCGCATGTAAATTCGATATGAAGGAAGCAAGAGACAGCGCGAAGTGCGTATACGAAATCGACTCGAAAGACACGATAAATGTTGTATCCGTTGTTTGTACGTCAATACTTAAATATGTAATGCAATGCGAAATCTGATTTATTTCCTGGCGAACTGATAAATCATTCGATACACACATGCAAAGTAAGAAGTGCAGTAAATGTCTCATGTCAAAGATAACAATCGCATAAAAATTTCGAAAATATTTTCGTTGTATGCTCGTAACCATTATATTGTGGGAAATATACATTTTATGATGTTGTTTCTTTACTCAATGCGAATAACGCTGAGTGTAGTGTGTGGCGCAGCGTTGGTAGTCGTGAAGCCATCGAGCCTTATGTTACATAACCTCTCTGATTCATACGTGGTTCGTGTCGCCCATTTTATTGTACTAAATGGCCGTTTACGACAACATAAACGTTAAGTTGTTAATAACTGTCAGTTTACAAACAATAGCCATGGCGAAACATCGGCGAAAACATAAATAGAGAACTCGTTACGAGATTAGAATTTCACATTACAGCGTGTATTTTAACAATAGCAATTAATTTAGCACGATCGATTGGTATTACTGGCACTGTTTTAGTGTTCTCATTCCAATCTATATGAATGACTCGAACTACTAGTTGTATCGAGATACGACCCTCATAAATAACGAACAACAGAACTATCACACAAGCAAATAGATTAACGTGACAAATGTAACCACCAAACAATTAGTAAAGCAAACAACATTGACATTCAACAACTATATGTTACTTAGCGAACCGTTTATTTTTTCGTCAAATATATAAATTGTGAGCGCAGCACTGTTCAAATAGTAGGAACTGAAAGCGAGCTGGCGTTTAATAATGTTATGTGTAAATAACATGCGACAGCTGAAAAACATTGATGGAATAGTAACCGACGAGTAACAGTACGTAAACAATCAGTGAAGCTTGTAAACGTTTCAAAACAGATTGTTTTGATATGTAATGGACAATATCAATCTTTCAACTCTCAGCGAGGTGGAGGCATTACCTTTATTAATATTCCATAACCAATTTCATCTAAAATATGAACATTTTTATTTTAGAAATATTCAACTATTACTATAGTGCGAGGCAAGTAAAACAAAAATGTACTAAAGTTTTACTTAATTTAAACGATTTAAACCGACTTACAATAATTTGTATATTGAAAACGGTTAGATCATTTATAAGGGAATCATTTCGGTTTTAATAGTATGTATACTTTGTATACATCTGTATATCAATGCGTGAAGAGAAAACTTTGTACCAATTCTATATAATATGTGCACAGAGGAGTATGAGATTAGGCATAAAGTATAATTATGCTAAACCACATACTAAACTAACATAACAAGCCATGTTATCATTATCTCTGAATTCAGCTTGAAATGTCAAAAAGCGTTTCGACATATTTTCATTGAATGTCGATAACATTCATCAACAATGCATGGTTATCAACTGTATCGGTACGGATTGTGTCCTGCGAAACTTAATTCCGTCTAAAAGCGTGCCACAATGCTGTTTATGTTATCATTTTCATGACTGTTGTCAGACTGTCCAGCTGATCACAACGGAAGGATACAGCCAATCGTAACGTTAAAATATTTGTCTCGTTTGAGTATAGGTACTCATTTTTCTATGGAAAGCAAAAATAGTTCTCCTGAAAGAGAGACTAAAGACGGAGTTAAGAAAGAACAAAAATAATAGAATAGAAAAGAATGGACGACATACATTCGACGTAACAGCAACAATCACAAAGTAAAATAGAGTAATAGTAAAGTATGAATAACTACTTCATGAATTCTATGTTGCAAATGAGACCACTGTTAGTAACTTACAAGTAGAAGAAGCTGAAGATGGGCATCAAGTAGCAACACTATCAGAGTCCTAATAAGATTCATAGTCCATCAGTGGCGATTTTACAGATAATGGTGATGATATTGGTTTTGATATTAGATCGTTAGGAACGGTTGAAATATAATGATATAACCGTCTTATAATGGACAGTAATAAGACACCGGCAATTTGATAGATCCTTGATGATAGGGAATTGCTTAGAAGTGTAATGAAATATTCAATAACGACTATACGGAATATAGTTACACTGAAACCAGTAGTCGGGTAGATGATTCCAGTCAGGTCAATTTCATAAAACGTTACCATACCATATCATATTTATAATATCTTCATTAGCTGACGGATTTGCTTGCCTCAAAAGAGGGAATCGTCTTTATTTACCACGCTCGTCTGACCGTTGTCCGTCTGTAACAGCTCTATGTCTAAGTATTTTTCGTTCGGGGATTCTGCACGTGTAGTCAAAGCTGTAACGTTGTCTATTGACATGTTATGTCCCCCTGTTCCCACCTATTTCGTACTTACCATAAACAAATTCGTACTTGAATTGTTGAACGATTCAGTCAACTTCCTGCGTCACGTCACCGTATGCGATCAACCGTGTCACTGCTCTGTACTGTGAGTCTGTGACTGATAAGGAAGGGCCGAGGCTAGCCAATGGGTACTTAATTTGTGATCATTGATCTATTACGTGAATCTGTTTTCGGAGCTGAATGTTAAACAGTTTATATTTAAATGAAACAATGATAGGAATGATGGTGATATGAATACCAATTTGGAAGAGTCTCCTTTGTCTACCAAAGAGCTATTTGATTCTAACATCGCTTGGAATCAAATATTTGTTAAGTCAACATAAAGATATCCGTGAATATTATTTTACAATCTGCATGATAAGTTCTAATATATGTATTTTTTTATAATTGTTATAGTCTGAGTAAACTTCTACGCTAATGGTCCCTGACATAATAAACAAAGGTTAATTAGTTCCACAGCATTAGCATTACTCGGCATTTACATTAATTATTTTTGTTAATTTTGACGTCTTGGCTGATCCATTAACAAAATAGGACACGGACGTTTTAAAGGAATAACAGTCCGTCATAAATCTTCCTTAGAAAATCATAATTGTATTACATTTTTCTTTATTGTTGGCAACAATACCGTAACGTAAGAAAAGTAAATAAAAAAAACTGTAAATAAGACAAATTTGGGACAATACGGGGCAAAAACGGAACGAATTATTCGCAAAGGTCGTATATTCAAGTCTAGGCAACGTTAACAATAGACACAAACATTGTTTGTTTTACAAAAATAGACGTTACATTTACTTAGACACCCACTTTATTTACCGTTAAGTTTAGTAAAGTAAAACTAAACATTCAGGCAGTATTATAACAAAGATTTGGAGCTTTGGACGTTCAAATAGAATCAATAGAAAAAGCAAAGTTCAATGAAGGTCTCTTTTAGTCCATATTTTCAGTTAATAACGAAATGCGAAACTTGTCATGGCCTCTACAGCAAGGACGATAGGTACTAATTTTTCAAAACGAAAATCGTCGAAGAAAAATCGAAAGTTGCCCGAACTAAAAGTAGGAACAGATCGATGAAAACTTCAACATTTGTACCTGTCTGTTATAAATAAACGAACCGACGAAGGCCAGATATAACAGCCACGGGTAGTTCGAAACATCAAATACCATCATTTGTAACATATCGTTGGCAGTTGAGAAACTGCCAAATGAAGTAATGGACGAATGGTACACTGGAAGCCACAATTAACTAACTGCTAAGTGGCAAGCGACCCATTTCCATCGGTTTTCGGAAATAATAAGTTTCTAAATTCAGCCTGTTCGGAAGGCAAATGAAAACAAAATCAAACTAAGGCTTCCATTCCACTTGAAGGAAACGCCAACATGTATATTAATTAGGAACTGGCAATCAATGATGAAGAACACTTTGAAGAAACACGTTCATTAAAGATTATTAAGAAATAGCTAAAGCACCGGAAATGAACACTAAATGAGCATTGTCTTCTAATGATGCAACTTTAGATAACACAAATGATTACTAGAACATAGAATTGGTCACTATGACTGTTAATCATATTGAAAAAGGAAGTAATCATAAAAACACTTCACACTTCCCTAAGCAGATAGCTTATAACAGTCCAAATGTAGATCATATCGCACTAAAATTTTAGGTATGTGAAATATCTTTAATGTTTTCACAGCTGTTAGTCTATTACTATAATACAATACAAAGAGACGGCTTTATTGATATTAACTGACACATATCTATGAAGCTTGTACTATGAAACCGGGTTATAATAACGTTATGATAAAGGCAAAAAATAAAAACTGCACAACAACAATTTTAATTAAGTACGTTAATTTAAAACGAAATGCTTGTGAAGGAATGTCTGAAACGTCTTAAATATTAAAACGAGAAACCAGTTTACAAAGACATGCGCAGTCTACAGCGGTATTCGAGATCCTTTTAATGGTTTTTTTAGATAAAGACTGCTTTTGATGTTTAAATCTCTTGGGGATAAATGGCTCTTTGAGGGAAACGACTTCATATTTAGAGAATGGCATGGTTTGAGTGAAAACAAAAACAGATTGTGTTGAGAAAAGATTACCAACTGTTTATCTACGTAAACGTAGATTTATTGACATGAAAACCTTCGCAAGGAAAGTAAGTCGGTCAACTCCATACTCTACAGTATAAGAACAACCGTTGAAAAGGCTAGTGCCATCCCAAACACTAAAGTGACTTAAACAACTCTCGACGAGAAGACGTAACTTCACTATCAACTTAAACATTGAGACAAAACCAACTGTGGCAACTGGGAAACCAGAGCTGAATAAGATTCCCTTCATATTGAAATACGGAAAATCGGAAATATCATCATGGGCAATATTTGTATAGGTATACACATTATATAAATCACGTTCTCGAAAACGGCTCTAACGATTTCGATAAATATTGCAATACATGCGTTTTTGGGGCCGAAAAATCAATCTATCTATGTCTCATTGCTGAGAAAATTAGATTAAAAAAGAAACCCTATGTTCACCCTAATAACATCAACAAACAACAAACATTGACAACAAACACATGTGAATTAAGCTCCGCATAGCAAAAGTAAGTATCTAAAAATACCAGGAGAGTTTTATAACAAGGTTTCAGTACTCCATCTCCCCGTTATCCGAGTAATGATCGTATACTTATGCAACACTAGAAGCCCGTACGTCTACACTCGGGAAAGCCTCGGAAAAAGGCACAGGGCAAATGTATTCTTAGCACATTTTCTGAGGAACATGATAACATTATACTTATCACAGATGAACATAACAAAACAGTGAATCATTTCCATTGCAATGTCGATTAAATCATGGAATGAATAAGTAACTATAATGAGCCAGAGGTTCAAATGAATACAGCATTCATTACGACTGACACAATCTTAACTCGCCCTATAAGGATAACAATAAATCATTACACACTTATTTTAATAGAATTACATATTAACTTCCCGATGATGAAAGAAATACAAACAAAGATGAATCAACTGTTTCTAATCTTAAGCATGCAAAAAGTAAAGTTGTAAACGTACAGCTGAGCATCAATTTAGATTATGAATGGAATGGGGTTTTCGTACCTATGGCAGATATGGATATCGAAGGTGACAATTTCGCTACTGAAATCGCTTGATGACTTTCGCCTCAGTATATTTGCAACATTGGTAGGTTAAGTAACCACATTAACCCTTATGACAACTTAGGCAATCTTTTTGGTATCTAACATGTAATCTGTTTATAAGAACGCTGACAGCATTATATTTACGTATTATGCAAAGTGTTTTTCATGCTATACAGTTAGACAGGCACTTAAGAACGATCGAATCGAATTACTGCACGAACATGCTTGATAAAATGGCGTGGGTGATCGAAGATGTTTATTTGCATCGTAGATTGCATGCGAGCATCTAAGAAACTCGCCCACGCTAGGTGAGCTTGCCGTATATATTCATATATGAGAACAGGCGAACCAAATCATCACTATTGTGTTCATCCTGCTATGGAAATAGAAGCAAACGAGAAAATACAAAGCTGGATTCGCGCTCCGTCGGTTTTTGTAAAATGAAAGCTAATGAACGATGACATTCTTTTTTGTATTGTTGTTGTAATAAGTGAATAACGGACAAATTGTATTTACAGTATTGATATACTGGTTTCCCTGATGTTTGCTAATGTGAATATAGTTATTAGTATAGAGAAATACTAATGGCTCGATCAACCGTGGAAGCCGTGAAAGGAGCGAAGTTATGCCAAGACAATTTGATATACTGTCGTGCAAGCAACACGAAGTAGAAGAAGAGCAATGGTTGGAGTGCGTTGAAGATGATATGGCAAGAACGGTGGTGATTAGACATGACAGCTAATGTAGATGTGTGGAAGAAGTCAAGCTGCGTTGACCTGAAATAAATTAAGATAAAGGCAGGATGACTCATGTGTACTAGTGAAGACGGCCTATTTGATTAGCAAAAATACTCTCCCAAGTTGCGCCTCACACAGCGTAGTACGCGACGTGTGATTGATTACTTTAATAACCCAAATTAAAGCAAGATAGCTAATATATCGTGCCTCTAGTAAAAACCGACTTTTGACGTGAAGATAAACCTAGACCTAGTTGGTTCAGACAGTGTTTAATCATAAGGAACTTCTAAAGATTTCATACTTATTATCACGAAAATCTGATACAGCTGTTTCCTTCACAAATTTTAATATATACAAACTTGTTTGCTGAAAAGCATTGCAAATAAATCTGCTTCTTTCTTAGATTGTTTGTTGTTTATGTTTTCGCTGTGATTAAACTTTATAAATCAAGTTAAACACGATATGAATAGGCGTTATTGTGTACAATATTTACGCGAACCGATTGGTTGATCACGAACTATATTCATGATTATACGTTTTATTACGAGTGCTATTGGCCGCATTACTGTCATTAGGTGTTATTTTTAACCGTCGCTGAAAATAACGCGTTAATTATCCCGTCACGCGGTCATATTTACCTAAGCCGACTGTCACTGAAGCTTATTTAATTAGCGCTTGTTAAAACGCTATTTTTAACTGGTGCTAAATAAGATAACTTTTTGCTTACCAAATCGGAAATACATTTCGAGATTTTTCATGTAACTTTCCGTAGTATATTCTTGATAGCGGGAAATAATAATTTGCATCTGTTCAATCAATATTCCTTTGTACTTAACAAGCGATCCCGTTCGCTTTATTGTTTAAAGTGCCAATAAAACGCAGCAACTACCTAGTACTTAAACAAGATACTTTTATTGAGTACCGTTATCAACAATAATAAAACACCTTATCTTTACTATGCACTGAATCACTGCAGTAAACTGTAAACACATTTTGGCGCCAACGCAATCCATAAATATTTAAAAATAAATCGTTCCCTTTTTAAATTCTAACTTTTTAAACTTCAATCGTTCACGAAGGAATTGAACCTGTCCCGCCATTTCTCTCGGGACCTAACGTCTATGCGGTGTTTGATAAAATGCTGTTTTAAACTTACTCTTTTCCTTTTAGTTGCCGTCTAGTCTGGAATTAAACTTCACAATGTCTTCACATTCACACAAAGATGCACAAAAAAGTTAAAAGGTTGTAACGAAAAAGTTCAGAATACAGCCTCGAGAAAAAAAAAAGAAAATCGATACAAAAAGTTAAGAATTTAAAATAAGAAAAAGATTTTCTAATGCGCGAAGCCGTGAAGATAACCTACTTGGTACAGCACGCAGAGATAACTAAACGAAACGGTAATGCGGGCGAGATGTAGATGTTACTCGGCGTATCTTATCCGAGTCTATAAATAGTTAATCTGTGCTAATCGTTACGGAGTGACGCTCGCTTGTATCCTACTAAGCCAACAATTTTACGATTTTACGTGGAATTCCTAGGGAAACACCTTTAGCTGTAGCGAATCTTACATATGGACAATGATGATAAACAGATTTTTCGGAAAATTATAAAGAAATCTGTGAAAACCCAAAGAAAACCGTGGGATTAAGTGAGATTTGAAATAGTGGGAAAACGTTTAGATAATATTACGTACATTTCAGTTATATTCGAGATGAAGAAGAAAATGTTTGAGTCGATATTGTGCGCGACTTTGTATGTGTATTGTGAATGTGATGCAGTAATGTCCTTCATTTTCATTTTGTCCATAATGTGACTCACCGATTTGACTAATTTTAACAATAATTTACCAACACAGTATCCACTTAAAAACCTCATCACGTCAATAAATCAATTACCTACATCAACATGACGAATCTCCGTGGTAATTCAAGGCAGAGTATTCTATTTGCATCGTCTACCGGTAAAAATACTTAATTGATTTCAGCCCGTATGATAAATTGACTGAATACTTGAAATCCCATAGACACTTTACGCCTGTAGCATAATCAGCCTTTTAATGTTCCTACTGCTGGGACTCAGGCCTCGTCCCACAGAGAGAGAGTGGACTATAATCCACCACGCGGGCCTAGTGCGGTTTGGTAGATGTAACATGTCTCCGATTTTTTGTAGGACATACCGGTGTTTTCCTTCATCGTTTTGAGAGCAATGGTGATTAAATCAATTGCACAAAGTAAAGCCGCGACCACTGGACCACCACTGCTTAACTCAGCAGCCTGCCTGCCTAGCCTTGTCTCAACAATATTGGTGTCGACCAAGTACCAGTGTTTTACAAGGAGCGACTGCCTATCTGACCTCCACAAATCAGTAACTGGGTAACACGGTACACCTTGGCAAGACTGGTGTCAGATCTCAAGCTTCTGACTACCCGTAAATCTTCAAATGACAACCGGGACCAACGGCTTAACGTGCTTTCCGAGGCACGGAGGAGGCTCTGTATGTTGAAAATGCTCACCCATCCAATGACCGACCTCGTCAAGCGTTGCTTAACCTTGATGAACGACCATTGCGGCAGTTATTATTTAGCCACGAGATCCTCATCCTGCTCAACTCAGCAGCACCAATGCTTAATAGATTTAAACCCGTGTGATGGATGCTTGATATCCCATAGACATGTTACGCCAGTAGTACAAGCCAGTTACCGCCAGGTGGCACTAACTGCCGCCAATCAATACCTATACCTAAAAAACTTAAGCTTTTCTAATTTAGCAAGCCGATCCGCAGAATTAATTAATATAATTAAGAGTTCTAAGTTTAGCTTTTACCGGGATAATTCTACTGTGAGATCGAAGTCGTACAAAGCTGAAGGTATTAGTCACAGATATAATTCTAACTAGATGACGCGACCGTATGTACTTCGCATGTCAAAAAACTGAATAAAATTACGATCAACAATTTGAGCTTTTCATTTAGCACTAGCTGACCCCCGGGGCTTCGCTCTCATCAACTGGCTACCTACCTACCCTACCTACTATTTTTCATCTATTATCAATAGTTTTCTCAGCGCACGCCAAAGAGTGAAGTTTATAGACCACATTTTGCTACCTTGGGTTACATTATTGCAATTTTCATAAGGATCTCCAATTTTTTTTGAAAATATATTATAGCCTATGACACTCAGGAATAATGTAGCTTTCTAATGGTGAAAGAATTTTCAAAATCGGTTCAGTAGATCCAGAGATTACCCTTTACAACGTAACAAACTCACAAATATTACCTCTTTTTAATATTAGTATAGATTATCGGCACCGGAAATCCACCGAAATATATAAAAATACCCTTTTATGTCATATTGAGCTGTAAAGACCGTATACAAAAAGTTGGCCGAGGCATTGGAAATGTTTTCTTTCATTGGTAAGTAAATTTGTTTTTAAATTGTGTGTTAAAAAGTGGCACGCTTGGTTTTCATACGGATGGAGGGGCTTGCGTTATCTAGTTTGATTTATATCTGTGGTATCAGTTCTCACGAGAGCTCTACGCACTTTGATAGGGATGGCAAACGTTTATTGGTGACCGTGCCATTGTTATAAAAATAATAATAAAGAGGCCAGGACGTGCCGCCAAAGAATCTTACCTTGGTGATTTAATGGATAAAAATAAACTAGTTTCTATGTATGTAGTAAGATTGAGATTTCTATAGTTGGAAATTATCTAGATGCTAATTAACCTTACATTAGCGTGTCAGAATTATTTTGTCACGTGCCACCACCACATTGCTCACAGAACGGATGGCCGATGGTGCAGAAAATTTCTGGAGTGGCGACCGCGAACCGGAATAATATGCGTTGGAAGACCTCCCACCAGGTGAACCGATGACCTGGCGGGCGAGCACAGCCTACTGTGACAGGCTTTAGTCACACATTTTTATCACAGTTTAGGAGCAAAAATCGTGATAAAATGCGTGACTCGAGGCCTTGCTCGCCCGGCTAGTGTAGGATGCGAGACACACGGGACCGGTCAATGTGGCGACGCTTGAGGGAGGTCCAGCACTGGACGTCTTTCGGCTGATATGATGATGATCTGACACCAGTGGGTCGCGTGCCATATGTGGGCCATCCCTGCTCTATGTGCTCTATGACTAGTATTTTGTTTTCTTATTTAAGAAGAATGATTAACACTGAAATACTAATGTCTTATTAGCGTGTTTCCTTTGTAATCCTTTTGGCGCCATTTATAATCGAAGCAGCGGAAACTTTGCGATTCATCATGACAGACAGTAGTGGCCCAGTGGCTAAGATCTAGCCTCTCTTGCTTGAGGTCGTGGGTTCAAAACCGGGCAAGAGCCAATGTGACTTTTCCCTATTCATATGTACTTTCTAAGTTTATATATCACAGGCAACGGTGAAGGAAAACATAGTGAGGAAACCTTGACTTATACAGTTAATGTAAGTCTGAAATAGCCAAGTCAGAGTTCTGTGGGGAAACTATAGGTGGCCACATCCTCACACGAAACGAAGAAAGAGGTCTTGACAGACTAAACCATAAATAAAATAAACATTAATCACACTCACCACCGATATCTGAATTAAGAATTTGAAGTTTAGTATTTATCAAATTGTTCTATAGCCGAAAACCCTACTGTAATACAAAAGTTTGACAGATTTTCAACTGTAAAGTTTTGGCAAAACTCAATTTAGAAACCAGTCCTAAAATCGTTCTGCGGTAATCGTAAGACAAAACCTTTTACGTAGAAAGATAACTCCATTTAAGCGTCTATCCTTCATTGTCGCCTAGACAGACGGATCGATTTCGCAACATATGCTCCACAGTTCCACACCCATGGGTATGGGTGATGGCAATAAGACTTCATACTGTGGCCTCCATTGTTAGCCATGCGTCAAATTAACTATACCGCAGGCACCCAACGCGAAGAAAGAAAAATTAGTTCAAATAATTTGCACTAGATGTCGTGACAAACTTCGATTTGCTATCGAGTTTTGTGAAATATTAATAATATGTAAGATAATTTGTAATTTTAAATTGTATTGTGATACATTTAATTTGATTGTTAATTTTCAATTTAGTTTAATTGTATGATCCAAAGTTGATTGAAATAAATAAAATAATAATAATTATAAATTAAGATTTAATTGAGACGATCATAAATTTATGTAATTGTCTAATTAACTCTCATATGCACAAAATTAAGAAATATTGGGCTCTTAATAAAAAAAATCTTTTTGTAAAACAAGCTTTTTAGGGTTCCGTATCCAAAGGGTAAAAACGGGACCCTATTACTAAGACTCCGCGGTCCGTCTGTCTATTCTTCTGTCAGTATGTCTGTCACCAGGCTGTATCTCATGAACCGTGATAGCTAGACAGTTGAAATTTTCACAGATGGAATTTTACACATTTTTTTGCGAAAATGGTACGGAACCCTTCGTGCGCGTCCGACTCGCACATGGCCGGTTTCATTTTTT
The DNA here is from genome assembly GCA_964057195.1 of Orthosia cruda. Lineage (NCBI taxonomy): Eukaryota > Metazoa > Arthropoda > Insecta > Lepidoptera > Noctuidae > Orthosia > Orthosia cruda. Next base: position 10,111,082 of record OZ059857.1, read on the forward strand.
CGTATTCTTTTCAGCAAACCGTTTCATTTGTTACCCATATCATGACAGCGCACAAAAAATAACTAGTCCGCCATCTTGGACCGTCCGCCATATTGGATTTAGAATGACGTCACTTAGCTAAACATGCATTTTCATCCAAACTAAACGTGTATGCAAAATGTCATCATAACCGGTCGAAGATAACTGCTTTAAAATTCAGTACACACATGCACTGCAAGTTATATAAAAGCTTGTAAAAACACCGATCAGGATCATATAACAAGAGTATCTAATATGAGGATTTCAGACGATTTCACATGTGAAAGAAATATTCACGGTCTGCCTGTCTTTCAATTCTATCTATCACTTTCTTATGATATAGGTGCTTGAAGGATGAACGCCAACTGAAGTTGAATCGGGCCGGATATTGGCACACGTTGCCGAAATCCAGCTTTGAGGAGGGATCTTTTCGTTTGAATGAATTTCGTTTGGATGAATCTCTATGAAAGTGTAGTAGTGCCACTAGAAACGTCCTACCAATAATATTAGAAATGCGAAAGTTTGTGAGTTTGTGAATGAGAAAGATGGACGCATGGATCTCTTTCACGCAAAAACTACGGAAAAGATTTTGATGAAATTTGGCATAGAGAGAGTTTATAACCTGGATTAACACACAGCATACATTTTGTTCGAAACGAAACGTGTCTTTCTTTTTTTTTTTGTTGTTATTTTGTTGTAACACTGTCTCAGCTCGCTGTCATCGATGTTGACAGCTGTCGGTTGAGTTGACAGTTGACAGGACTCTTCATTGAGCTAGGAAAAATATGGAGGCGCCCTATTATTCTATACATACATTAGCTTCTACAAATATGAGTGAAATACGATACAGAATGTGAAACATCAGTTTGTCTCATTTCTTCTAATGTAGTAATCGTATTTGACAAAAGAGACAACAATATTTCAGTTGTTGCTCATTATGGAAACATTTTGTTATGACGTAGTGACAGCTGTCAGTACGTGCCATATTCGCCATATTAATTGCCGAAATTTGTGGTTGTGTTCGTGGTAGTCCTGCTGTCAAATGGTTGTTTACTTTTTGTATTATTAATGTGTGTGTGTTCCGTGATTAACACAACCATAGCATCGGCAGCCATTTTAAGTGCCATTTTAAGGTTTAGGTAGGCACGTTTTTTTTGTAGGTATTTCGAGTCCATACTATTTATTAGGTCTATGGTACTCGTAAAAATGTGATTGCCGGTGCGAGACGGAAAAAATGTCGGTCTTGATCTGGTATTTTGAAATTGATTTCTAACCAGCCGATCATTATCCGAAATTGTGTTCGCGATTCGCGAGTGGTGTTGTGGGTAGCCTGTGCCTTTGTTTGTGTATGTATTTCGCGCACAGCGAAGAATTTTTTCGGAAGCGTGTTTAGGTGTCTGCAGGGAATCTCGCCCCAGACCACGTCCCTTATTTCATTACTAGAGGACGCCCTGCGGTTTCACCCGCGTAGTTCCCGTTCCCGTGGGAATACAGGGATAAAAAGTAGCCTATGTCACCCGGGGATAGAGTAGCTTCCCAACGGTAAAAGAATTTTTGAAATCGGTCCAGTCGTTTCGGAGCCTATTCGGTACAAACAAACAAACAAAAAAATCTTTCCTCTTTATTGGTATAGACTATATATATTTTCCCCTACCTATAACTGCCCGACCTGACACGGGATTGGACGAAGACCTGGAGACCACAACGAGGACAAGGGTAAGTGTATATTTGTAACTGTATCATATTAACTTTCCAACTTCGGTAGCCCAAAAAACAGACCCCTAAGCTACCGCTGCCACGTATCGTGGTTTCGCAGGTATAGACCTTGCAGGATCCAGGAGACGCAGCATTGCTATGGGCCCCAGTGTTTGCCTCTTGGCTGTGATCTGCAGTCCTGTATTCAACACATTTTATCCAGATAGTAGCTTCCTTTGGGATAATTTCGACTTCAAAGCGGGACGTGGGTGGCAGCTAATCCATACTAATATTATAAATGTGAAAGTATCTCTGTCTGTCTGTTACCTTTTCATTCTTAAACCGCTGAACCGATTTAGATGAAATTTGGTATGGAGATAGTTTAAGACACTGGGAAGGACATATGATAGTATTTTTCCAGGAAATCATCCTTTAGGGGGTGGACAGGGTGGTAGATTTTTTATGGTGAACTAATAATTTCGCAAGTATGGCGGCCCACACACCTATAATATTATGTCGCGATATAAAAAATAGGCTATTCAAAGTACTAATGCTACGCAGACGAAGTCGCGGGCAACAGCTAGTATCATATAAAAATACTTACATAATCTACCGAAGCTAAGGGAGAGGCGCTTTCTAAGCTTTTGCATTTTGCTCATAGCACCACCCCTTTTTTCTCTCATTGTCACACCTGAAACAAACAAACAAAAACAGAAATTTAGTTATGATGAAGCACACAAAATATAAGATGATTCATAAATGCGAAGATCTTGTTATCTAATCTGCATGTTTTGGATATTGACATGGATCAATTTTTGATACTAAAGATTGCCGGGTGATCTGTACCACAGAAGTCAGGACTGTCTTTCTTGAGGCATCTTCTCTATGTAAGATTTTATATAGAGGCAATGGCTCTCGCCTATTTCCTCCTCCAATATTGGACCAATTTAAAAGATATTCCATAAACTGACTAAGAAAGATATATAAACTGTGCTCCTATGTTTTCCCTTTTGATGATACATTATCTTTAGAAGCACTAGAAACCTCAAAAGATGCTCAACATTGCTCTGTCAACGGACTAGTGTACAAATTTGTCAACTTCAAATGAAAAAAGGATCTTTCTTTTACAGTTTACGGTATATCTTTTAAATTAGTCCAACATTGGAGGAGGAAATAGGCGAGAGCCAAACCTCGAATTAATGACTTTTTACTTAGGAAATTCAGTCGGATGTCTGCGACCGCATTTCTCCTCTTAAACAGTGACTGTAATTTTGACCGAGAAAATAAAGGTTCTTTTATTATAATTTAAAACAAAAGGATGATGAACAAAAACCCTGTAAAGTCCTAACGACCTCAATATGAAAATTCAATAAGTCTAAGTGCGATGGTACCTAACCTACTTATGCGATAAATAATTCATCATCATAATCGCCCAGCAACTGGGCCGGATAGCGCTACGGACTAAAATTAATGATAATTGTCCATTACGATAATTAGATCAACCGAAATAAGTGAATAATTCACGATGACGTTCCAAGCCATGACGTAGCCCGCATTATCGTACACCGTTCCTCCAATCGGATAGAAACAGTTAACAGTGGTAAATTTAATTTACATTATAATTGCAAACGTATTAATTAATAACATGGTAGGAGGGGTAACAAGCGTTGCGGATACAACGGATAGCGGTTAATTACTCAAGTTTATAAGCCGCAGTCACGCCAGTCCTCTGGTTAAAGCCCGACCGACATGTGGGTAGTTAGCAAGCCAATATACTAAGCTAGCCCACCATACGGCATAGCACGCACAGCGATTTTCATACGCGCGAATTTTTTTCCGCGCGAATTTTTTAGTACTATTTGGGCGAGGTTTTTTTTCCGCAGTGCGTGCAGCTTCATACATTTCCATAGGTCACAGAATGCGCGGAAGAAAATTCGCGCGAATAAAAATCGCAGTGCGTGCTATGCCTAAGTATGTAATCATGAAGTTACTTTGTTTAAACTCAATGTCAGGGGATCCTCAGGTTTTCGCCCAAAAATGGCGCCTCTCTCATTGGCGTCGTGCCGACGGACTTCAACCGAGCCTTGAACGGCAAATAGCCTTACGGGTTTTCGCCCAAAAATGGCGCCTGGCATCTACTTTCTTATTGGCATCGTGACGACGGACTTCAACCGAGCCTTGAACGGCAAATAGCCTTAGCATCGCCAGTACTCTCATCAATCGGTCCCGTCTTCAAAATGCATTTTACACAGTAACTTTACGCAGTAACGATCTAGTTGGCTGTCTCATAACTGTACTGGCTTCTCATGCTGGCTCTACACAATCGCGCGAGAGCCCGCGAGGATGAATTATGTATTCATAAAGTACCTACTTTGTTTTAACTCAATGTACAGCATTTCCTCTGGTTTTCGCCCAAAAAATTTGAGCCAGCATCGACTGTCTTATTGGCGTTGTGTCCGACGGACTTCAACAGAGCGTTGAACGTCAATAGCCTTAGCTTCGCGTGTACGGTGTACGCTAGAATTCCATGTTATAATTAACTTAAGTTACTTCTCATATGCTTTGTACACTGATCACGTGTTTATACAGCATGTAACATATAACTAGAGGCTATGTTAACTGCTTTGCTGGTATTTAAAATTTCAATTATACACAGAGATTCCTATCGAATCTATACAGAGATGTCACAAGCGATAAACCAAGTTTTAAGTATTGAAATATTGATCGTCAATTAACTTGGATAGATTCCAAGTGTTTAGAATACGAGAGCTCGTCTTCTGAAATGTAAATTAATAAATATGCAGTATTACTACAAATATTATTTTTCAGCGAATTCTGAAAAAGTATAAGCCTTGTCTTTTCCTGTGGCATACGCTTCCTTTATGCAAAGTTTCACAATCGCAGCAAAAATCATAGTTTTACGTACAGTTGCGAAAACAGTGAGACTACCAAATATTAAATAATATTAATTTCACGGACGAAGTGAATAAGAAAAAATAAACATTGGTTTGATAGTTGAAATCAATAGAAATGAAGTCATTATATTATAATAATAACAGCTGGAACGTGTTCAATCGTTTTTGTTTTGTTCAGAAGATAAACAAGAAGTTTTATTTATGAAATACATATATAAAAATCAAAACATACATATATATATATACATTTTATGAACGTACCTATGTATCTGTGATTAGTCCATATAATATGTGGGCGTCCAAGCAAAAAGGGTCCAATAGTGAGGTATTGAGTTAAGACTAGATTCAGTACCTATCTAGAATAGTCAATTGATAATAAGGATTAAATCTATATTCAAAACCTGGCACATATTTTTTTATCAGACCTTTGTAGTTGAAACTGTACGTTGTTTGTATGTGGATAATTTTACAAAACTGCGTATATCTCGACTAAATGCCGAGAACGGGAATCTTTTTGCGTGGACATAATATATTCATTTTTTTTAACCTGCGGCACGTTTAAAAAAAATAATAAAAGATTATGAATTTCTCATGTATCGTGGGAGCATTTTTAGGGTTCCGTACCCAAAAGGTTAAAAACGGGACCCTATTACTAAGACGGTTTTTTAAAGACTTCACAGTACTTACGATCATTATTTCCTCAAGATTTTCTATTTAATTACTTACTCTTGTGTATTGTATTAGATAGGTTCCATGAAGATATAACCAAGCTTGAGCCCCATATAATGACACCATGTTCTAAATGGCGAATATTTTCTTATAACGGGTGATTCATTTAGGGGTACTTTTTGTCTATGAATTTTTTGACAGATGGAGCGTGAGTCGTTCTAACCTATCATGGTATTTTTGTTCAGTATAGTTTGACATTTCATCATGGAAAGACTTAGCCCGGCAAGCGCGCCTAAAAATTATTTAGCTGTATTACGAATACAGCGTTCTAGATCGTTAGGAATGTGTTTCGTGCACTAAGAGCAACTTATGGTCCACATAACCGACCGGACAGTTGGTCACTTAGATCCTGTAACATCATAACCCTTGCCTTTTGGGCCATGTAAAGTCAAAAGCCTATAAGTATGGTTGGTCCGCGTACGATTGAGCAACTGGAAGCCAACATTACTCGCGATTCGCCAAATACCCCCCGAAATGCTCGGACGCGTCATCGAAAATTGGAACTGCATAAAGGACCATGTTAACCGCAGTTACGGACAACATTTGAAATAAATTATCTTAAAGAATGATTCTTTTGTATGATAAAGATAAACCAATTTTTATTTTTTAGAAATAAAAATCCTACAAATGTTGATGTCCCCTGAGAAACATCATCATCATCAGCCTATTAATGTTCCCACTGCTGGGATACATACAGAGTTGAAAATGTTTTTGTGGCAAAAAAATGCCAATAGATTTCATTCACCTACCTACTACTTTCACGCGAATTCGAAATCAGCAGTCAACACCATAATTGATTGCAAACGCAATGAATATTTTATCACCTCACGCGTAGTTTTCACGTCATAATCGTGAATTGACGCAACCACGCACCTTGAAAACATATTGAATGCACTATCCCATCAGACATTATATTATCAATGCATTCGCTTCGCACTCACTCAATCGTCAACACATTTAGAGAGACGGCGCGACGCGACGCTTTTATTTTGCGTCAATAGGCGATATCGCGCACGTATTATTCTAAGATAACTTTAAGTGTAAGTCGATCGAATTGTATCACATTGCGTCCATGTGAACATAGTTGTAATTTGGCTTAATAAAAATTGATTCATATTTTTTTTTTTATAACAAGCTGTTTTCGTATTCTTCTCAGCAAACCCTTTCATTTGATACCCATATCATGGGAGTGCACAAAAAATAACTAGGCCGCCATCTTGGGCCGTCCGCCATATTGCCTTTAGACGAGACGTCACAAATTTCATCTTAATCGGTTGAGGATAACTGCTTTAAAATTCAGTTGCAAGATTTGACCAGAACACTACATTTACAAGTTAAATAAAAGCTTGTGAAATAACTTATCGGTATGATATAAATGGAAATGCCATCAAGAAGGTTCACAGATTATAATTTAATCAATCGAGTACTACAATATCGTCTACCTAATGAACGAGACAATCCATTTACCTAATTAATTACGAATATTGCGAGACATGTCTCATCATAAATCACTCGAAGAAAAATGATCACCTAATTGAATTACTTCGCTGAAAGACTCATAGATAATCGTATTGTTAAAAGTTATGGCCATAATGGATATCGATTGATTTCAAATGTCAAACGTGACTTATTCGAGTTTTTATTTTTAATATGGGCTATATAACTACATTACATACCTACTCATCAAAGTTTAGTTGCTACTGTTGGAAAGTATACGATTAATCGAGGAGACATGAGCAAACAAAATAACGAGTGTGTTTTGCCCGTTCCGTTCAATGCTCCTGTGTGTCGAGACGTTATCGTACACAATTTCACGACAACTACTACGGAATTACACTATTGGTGTCGTAAAGCGGAGAACTTTTCCAACTTTGACGTAGCCGGTAGCCGACGACATTTTCTTTGTAATGATTGGGCGCGTGCTCATTGACGGCGTGCCAAGAATGCCGGGCGCCGCGCCGTCGACGCCACGCTGCCGCCACGCCTCGCCTTCGTCAATAACAACATTGTCAACAAAAACTTTACTTACATTTATTTCACCGCAGAGAAGAATCAGGTTTCGGTGCAATACAATATTAGGAATTTGGAAATCAAAAACCATAAAAGTCAACTGATCCGCAACGAATATTTATTTATATGGATGTTATGAAGCAAGGTTAGTAGTTCTGAAATAAAATTGCCTGAGAAACGAGCGTAATCCGTAAAATTTAATCGTAAACTTTACTCTCAAGAATTCTATCTGGTTTCCTTCAGTGTGTTGGCTCTGAGCCCAGTGTCAGTCCAGACCGCAGTCCGCAGTCATCAAGCTCTATGAGACTCAAAGCGAGCAAGTCTTACTGCACTGACCTAGAAAGCGAATTACTGCTGAACACCTACTCTCATATCACGTCATCGTACTCAATGATATAGACAGATTTTACGAACTTGGCAAATGGAAAATTTTATAGACCAACTTGGATTTCCAATTTATCGGACCAGCTTCTTACTATCACCTCGGTGAAAACGGATTTAATAGTGCTTATAAATCACAGCGATATTACTCCTCTAGAGACAAAGAATCGCCTGTTAGATTTATACCTCGAGAGTGCTAGACCGTATTTATTATAGCAATGTTTGCTTTGCACATGTGGGACATAATAAGTTGTACCTGTCGGACCAAACACGACAAACAATGTTCGGGTTGGTTTGCTACGAGATTATTACGGCATGTTGATTTATGATCGTGTTATCGAACGATAAGGTTCAGTATTGCATGACGAATGGGGTTAGATTCGTCCGGCGTCAGTCAACAGCCCTACGCTTCGGCTGCACAAACATCGCCAGCGTGGACAAACAGGCACGATGTCAACTCGCAACGCTATCTAATCTGGAAAGCGTCAGGAACAATACGTATAGCGTGGGCTACACAAACATTACCTATATACGGTGTTACATCACGCAGTTATGCTAGTTGGGCACGAGCAATCGTAACGTAGGTACCTATCAATAATTTACCATACCTAGCAAATCGATCGGTAACCGCTACTGAATTACATAAGGGTTACACACATTCTGTGTTCTAATTTCGAGTTTTTACTTATGCTCACTAGCGTTAACGTAAACGATCTGAGGCCTAAGTGCGAGTTTCAAAAACTCGGATAAGCACACTGTCTGTCAATATCTATACAAATAAGAGGTTTCTCGTTACTGTCACCCGTGCTTATGCCGAATTTTTAACGTACTCACTCGTGATAACGTAAACGATCTCTTATGTCAAAATTTACACAAAAGAGGTTTCTCCTTACCGTCACCAGAGGTCTTAGTGCGTTTTTACTCACGCTCATTCGCGGTACCGTAAACGTCAATTTGTATTGAAATTGGATTGGAAAAAATAGTATGGATCATGGTCCGATATAAATGATTGAATTGAAAAGGGCTGCATATGCTTCTTGAGATCGACAGCAAAACGAACTAGAGTTAAAGTTCTCTCTCTAACTTACCTTCACGGTTGAATTAAGTGTTACTATGCGAATGTAATACATTCATATCTAGGATAAGTAAATGATATTTATATAAAAAATGATATTTGTTAATCAAAGAGTTTTGTACATTTTTTCGTTTGACTGTACTGTTTATGGGTGGGATGAGTCGCCAAAAGAAAAATATTGAAATGTATTCGGTAACTCGTCCCGCGGGATCTGTTAATTGCGGGATCCGTCGCCGGAACCCTCGTTAACAGAACGATAAATACACTCATTATTCAAACGTGTGAGTGCATTTAATGATAATCCGCCCTCATATCGTATTTCACTTAGCAGAACATTTTACCTGCCAATTGAAGACTATTATCCATTATAAACGATGTTGAAACCTCACATTACGTTTCAGTAAAAGTCGTTTATGAACGGATTAACGATTCATAAATCAACCGCAGTGTAAGTACCCTCCATATTGCCGCAACATCCTGGGAGGAACTGGGCCGGGATCTGATACACTGCGCTCTGGCTCTGCACAGCAAACGTGTTGAAATACGACACAATTGAATAGAGACGCATCCACTGCTGGTTCAGTTGCAGCCGTCTTAGGAACACTCAATCCACTTACGTCAATGCAACCGCACGGGTGAAATTCTCGGAAGGGTAATGTGGATACTTGAACGTAAGGAAGTATATGATGGTAAGCTGTGTTTACATAGGACAGTCGTAAAGTTTGTTCCGGACTATAAAACGTGTTTCTTGGAACAGGGGACGGTTCCGTGACATGTGACAATTTGAGAAGGGTCTCTAAAAGTATTTTTGCAAAGGGATTTTCTTCACGTACATTCAAAATTAAAATACCTAGTAGCACGTTGGCATAGTTCGAAATATTACGCATTCATTCGACGTAAGTGTAGAAATCAGTAAATAGATGAAATGAACTAATAACAGTTCCGCATGCCGGGACTGTCCAATGAACTCATTCCCGACGCCCACGCCCTGTCGTCCACACCCGTTTTATTATGCGACAAATATCAGAATAGGCCCTGCAAATAAACATTATTTCCGTGAATACTGCGTGATTTACACGAGCTCAAATGTTAGTCATGTCGTCACGCACGAATACGGCGAAAAAAAAATATGTCATACTTAAGCTAAACTGATTAAAATAATCATTTACCAATGAAATTGCGAGAATTTGCTTACGTGCACTCTGTCACGTTACAAAAAACAACAGATGACATCAACAGTGTTAAAATATTTTAGATTAGTACAAATCTCTGAACAAACACGTCCAATTCTCTACTCGTTTTGATATGAACCAAGGACTTGTGAAGAAAACGAAACAAGAAAATTAAAGACAAACGCGTGGGCCCACCACCTACATACATACAGACCGTGAAATAAACAACATGCTGTTACAAGAATTACAACACAAAATAAACGTACATAGAAAAATATCGTAACGTTGACAAACAATCATCGGATGTCCGATAAACAGAACACATTGATTCATATTCAATTTAACTGATAAGACGGAATGTGTGTGCAGGCTTATATCATCGATACTGACAACATTATCATTACTATGTACGTAACATGTACCTACCAATCTTTCAAGCTTTGGCCATTTGAACAAATCACCGGATTATTGCAGACACCGTAAGTTTGTAATTAATGTTGCAAGATTATAAATTTTTCGATATATTATTGTGAATAGATCATTTCAAATCCCATCCCATCTAAATTTGACAGTTTAAATATACCCGTGTCTTATTGACAACAGTTTACAATTTCACGCGATTTATTTTAAACTTACGGTGTTTGCAATAATCCGGTGACATACACAGTACCTACCACAAACAGAGCTTGAAAGGTAGTAAGCAACACCAAAGGTACTATCAATTAAGTTAACGGCAAGTCACGCAGAAAGTATTGGATTTCAATATTATCATTCTCAACTAATGACAAATCGTTATGGCGTCGTCTGCAATTTCCGTAGTGACCCATTTCCCTCCGACTTCTATCGAGTTCAGGCAGATTAAGCAGCTGTTACCTCCCGTCTTTGTCTCTTTTGTCGATATTACCACAAAGTACATAAGCGGCGGCGCTCCGCAGACAGAGAGTGCACTACGAACAAAGCGCCATTTTTAACGCACACATTGTCATTTCGATTTTACAGGGAATAATGGGCAATATTGGACCGAGCTCAGTCGCGGCTGTCACGAGTACTTAGTGCGGGCGTTTGTCACGTCATTCATACATAAAGTAGATACTGTAAAGAGTTTGCATTGGCTTGGTTACCAATATTAATTGTTACAGACCGAATATTCTTTAAATTAATCAATATAATTTAAATTCGTTCTTTAATTCATTTTAAGTTATAGAGCTCATACATTTTTTCAAGATGATTAGTTAGAAATTAAATATCTAGGAAAATAATAAATTATTTTAAGTCCATAGACGAAATTGGAAAGGGTATGAAACTTTCCATATTAATATGGTTTAAGTTTAAGTCATCTAGCTCATAAATATGTCTCCTCCGATTGCAAAGCACTTTTAGTTCGCTTCTTAAGCAGTCGGGTTTTTTGATTTAATTAAAAAAAGAAAAGACATTTATATTTTTGTCTAGCTTGGTGCTTTTCACTATTTTACGTTTTTGGTGGGATCAATACTACACCATTGTTACGTCTTTTTACCATCCAATCTTCGTCGTATGTGGAGTCGTGATCTTTAATGCTCTGTCTACCCTCTAAATCATGTAAGCATGATATGATGTATGTTTAGACGAATCGATGTATTTATGTTTGTAACTTACACAACCTACTCTTTTTTTAAATTCGGTATCAATATAGTAGCAACCTTAGTGAGTCTGTCAAGTTTAGCTGTCAATTTTCGAAAAGGCGGGAGTGGCCCTTCTGTATACTTTCTATTTTGTGATATTACTTAGAATAAGGTTCTGTGTTGCTTTGTGTGAGCAACTTTATATATGTACGTATTGTAAATGTTTCAATATTTTGATTCAGTCATATATATTATCCGATTTTCCAAAAAAGTCGGATCATAGACCCTCCTCCGGTTCTATAATCGACCGACTGTATGTTTGTTTAATTTTTTTACAGTCATTCATGACTCAAACTCTTAAAATTAATTAGATCTCATCAATTGTTAGTGAAACTAGACCAGTTTTACTAAATCTTGACTGGTGGTATGCTGCAATAGAGCTTGTCTATGTAAGCTAAAGCCAGCTAGTGTGACAAAACGCGGCGGGTTATCGTTGTCGACGTGCGAAAGTCGTTCGTCGACCTTGCCGTGAGCGTCGCGAACCGCGCTGCGCCCGCGCAGGCCGCGTGCCATTCCGCCTACTGCACACGGCTGTACACCTCACACAAACTTACCAAACCGCCTGCGCATAGTGTCCTAAGTGACCGCTGTTCGAATCTATAACTTAGCTGAAGTAACCGCGAGGTGAACTGTCATCAACCCGATGTATTTGTGTTCGAAGCGATGCTAGGGATTACAGATAGAAAGAACATTTTTAAACTAAACCCTTATCGACAGCTCACTTCGAGTTCAATTCACCAAATTCGTCACAGTGAGATTTTTACAGAATAGCATTACTAAACACTAGATTGACCAAGTGTTTCATAACAATGATGATTGAGCTGTGTAAAAAAAAACCTAAAAAAAAAAGCCGACTGTTTAAAAAGTGAACTAAAAAGACGTAAATAAGAAGAAAATCATGCTGTGCAGTCGGAGAATATCGCGAGCTGGCTGACCAAAACCAGTTGTATCCTCCGACTGCACAGCACGATTTTCTTCTTGTTTAGGTCTTTTTAATTAACTTTTTTTTTTGTTAGAACTATGTAAGTGTTATATATTTTTGGAATCACCTCTTAAAACCTTTTACTTTGACACCCCACACGATGGGTTCGGAAGAACGAAAAGAAAAGAATAATTAGCGTCCCACAATATGGCGCCATTTTTTATTTTCCAATTTTAATGTAGCCAGTGACACTCGCAGGGTTAAGACGAATCGAATGACGTAAGAATCACGGCCAACGCGTTTGGTCTCTAGATCGCCACATAGGAACACACATACATACATAGACTGATAAACACATTAATAGGTGGCAAAGCAATCCATTATATCAAAGAATTTCCAATTCCACTACGACTACGTACATACACGTCCGCGTTGTTATATCGAAATGTTTAATGACGTTGCGACACGGACAAGTGAACTCGATCAATCAAACATGTTGAAATGTTATGCTCACATAATGAGTATTTCTCTTTGCAGTAATTATTGAAGTTAGCCATGTCAATCAGGAAACGTTTGTATGAAAAAGTATTAAATGTTATGTGTTGCATTGCAATTTGCAGGCCTTGAATAAGAATGTGTAAAGAATAATGTTATTTTAATCCTGGTGATAAATTACTTTAAAAATATCTTTAGCCCTCGGTTTTGCTTGCGGGGTTTGGAATTCGGCAGTATACAAGTAAAATTTCAAAATTTAATAAACCACCGACACATTTATCTTGCGAAAACACCCCGATTCAAACAGTAAAACGCCCATAACTTTTGAACGGCTGAACCGATTTTATTCAAATATAGCTAAGAACACTCTCGAGAAAATCACCTTTCAAACAAAAACTAAATCAAAATCGGTTCATCCGTTTAGGCGCTATGATGCCACAGACAGACACACAGATACACAGCAACACACCTCGAAACTTATAACACCCCTCTTTTTCCGGCGGAGGTTAATAAAAATAAACTTTTATGGTTTATGACTCTAAGAGCGTGCTAAAAATAAAAACACAGTTCCTCTATATGACACATACCATTAATTTGGTCGTAAGTCGTAAGATTATCTACAACTTTTACTCCAAGCAGAAAGAAAATATACTTGCCAATATTAGTAAGAGTAAAATTGTACAAACAAAGCGTATTTGCGATGTCTTTATAGTTGTAGATGAATAGTAAGATACTGTGACAGTGCTAGCGCCAGTAATGCCAGCAACTGAAAGAGCGTTTGAACTGAAGCCAAGAATACGATTCCAGTAACAAGCATATAGGAACAGAAAACCTAATTCTATAAGTATATTAACGTGCTCTAGAAGTTTATTTTGCTTTCAGGAAAATTAACTTTGTGATCGTCACTGAATAATATTTGTTCTTGTTGCTTTCCCTAATGCAGCTTAAACGTAAATACCCAATATGTTTATTATATTGGGTATTTCGTGGGTGCAAATATCAGTACTATAGACCCACAATTTTTACACAATAGTTTTTTGCATAAACCGCAGTTTTACCTAAAAAGAAAATAATAACACAATTTGTCTATTTTAGCTTCAATTTCTGGGCAAAGGCCTCCCCGAAATACTTCCAAATATTATTTGCCTGAGCCACCTCGGACCAGCCTCTGCATTTGGCATCTAGGACGTCGCGCCAACTCTTTCTGGGCCGGCCTCGGCGTCGCCGTCCATTATCTAGCACCCAATCTTTGGGGACTATTGCCCAGCTGTCTATGGTCATGCAGCTAACGTGACAGCTAGCCTGGCAGCCTTTTCTCCCACGTCTATAATCCCCGTTTTAGAGCGCAGCGTGGCGTTTCTTATCCAGTCAGCTTTTACGCCCAGCATGCTTAGAAGGCGGAACTTTTGTGACTATATATAACATTATAGTTACATTACTAAACAAAAAATTGCAAAAGAATAAAAATTCTCAATGAAGTTTTTCTCATTCCAATACATAAAATGTTTGTACCTTCAACTTGTTCCATTCCATTCATACTAATTGGGAATACCGTAGTTATTCAAATGAGCTGATAACACTATCTTCGGTAGTTAAATGAATATTCCAAGAGGTAAATTAGCAACAGCAATGGTGAATTGGATTTCCTGAACGTTCATTGACAAAAGACATTACTCATTATTTCTTTAGATAACAGTTTTACGGGGAGACAATTAAAATAGAGAAATTGTGAATTGAGTCATGCTTGGAATTTTTGGAACATTGTAAAACGTGGTATTTCACAAGCTTTATTTTACGTAGTATTTAACTTGCCTTATTAGTTAAGTAGTTTGTGTTATTATTTTCAGCCATTCTGTCCCACTCCCACTGCAGGGCAAACGCCTCCGTTTCTTCCTTTCAATCCTCCCGGTTTAGGACAATTGTTGTCAATTTTAATCTTGTCTATTTCAATTAGTTAGTAGCTGAGGTTCAAATCAGTTATCCCCAACCGATTGAGCTGAAATTATGCATATGTTGGATTTGGATAACAATGTATGGTTAACTTATTTCTTTTTTAAATAATTATTTAAGTATTTAATTCTCTGACCAATTCACAATGCATATCTGCCAAATTGAAATGCAACTCTTTCCAAAATATGTCTACCGTAACAATACTGGCCACTAGAAAAACAAGGCTGATGACCGCATCCATCATTCACAGAAAAATTAAGTATGTTAGAGGAAGTAACAAATGATGAATGTGCTAAAAAATGATGATGTGTCCAATTGGATCCTCGCCTGGGTCAAATCTAGGTCTTCAAGGCGGCACATAATCATTTCTAACTGATGATTCATCCACTTGGCATTCCAAATAACGTAATATTGATTGACCTGACTCATGACTTAGAAGCATGGTGATGATTCCCGTCAATCATTGCACGATTCTATTTATACTCCTAACATTAGTCATTGATTCACAAGTTTACGTGGATATAAATCCAGCGTTCAAATAAAAACATTACGAACACTTTGCTTTTAAAAATACGGCTGATCTGGTAGTGTGAATCATGAAAAGTAGAACAATTCGCTTCATTGAATGAACAGGTTTTCAGTAAAATTTACAGAAATGCTCGAAAAGTATTTGTATTCTTACGTTGCTGGCACAATAAACAGTGAATGCACAAAATTACTGTACAGTCAGACGATGCCCATTTGTATAATTCAGCCAAAAATGTGTGAAAAAAACTTTATTATTTACGATTTCGCAACACCATCAAGGACATAAAGATAGCATTGTTTTAGCAATGACGAGTACTACAAAGTATTACGTAAATACCTAATAAAAACAAACAGTCGTTAACAACCACGAAATTATCAAGGTCTGAAATCCCAGAGAGCTCATTTGCAGGGATTAATTTTAATATTTGCTTAGTGTTTCTGTTACGACATTTTATGTTATTGAAGTTTCGGATATTTCTGTTTTATAAAAGGATTAAAGTTTGAGATGACTAAGCCCAAGAGACAAACAAGTCGAGGTAAAATAGGGAACAGCCAGTAGAAACAACATACAAAGATGTCATCCATATTCCAGTCCACATAACGTCTATTAGGAGCAAGGTGAACAACCGTACAATAGTGGGACGATAAAACGAAACGACCCATTATTGCGGAGACCATAACTATAATAGAAGATGAAGAAAAAACGCAACGCAACGCCAAAGAACGAAATCAGACGTCGACGTACGCACGTGGAATATTAATTCGCTTCCATTTCAATTTCTGATTGAGCTGCAGGTGTTTCGGGGCCTCAACCTTTCATTAAATTTAAATCGGCTAGCGCACCACAGTCGGTACCTGATAAGAATTGTTTAAAACAAATGCTAATGCTCGCACACGTATCGGAGCATTCGTAATGGTCAACGACCTACTGATTGATTTCACGAAATACGATATTACAGACTTTATCAAGACCATATAATAAAAAGTTTGATAACGATATGATATCAGTGACACACAAACATGAATAGCAACTAGGAAATTACAGATTGTGATTCCACGTCCGCATTTTGAATTCAGGTCAATCCGCGTGTCTTGTCATTTCGCTCAAAATAAGTTGCGCAAAACAGAACAGGAGGAATATATTCGTATGCTAAGTTGAATGAGATCTAGATACTGCAAATTTATCTTACAAAGGAGCCCATCGAGGCGCGAGTGCACGAGCCGCGACCTCGAACCTGTGACCCTGCACACAATGCGAACAATTGTAATGTAAATGCAGATTGAACCCGTTGTGCCACTCGTACTCTGGTACCGATTGTTGTCGAAGTTCGCACCGAATGAGCCCGTAACTCATTTCACGTGGAAAACGACGTTGAGCCTCGTGAGTCGCAGATCGTACACATATCACTACCGTTACACCTCTGTGTGTAATAGCGGAAGCTAAACCGTAAGGTACCGACGCTAAGTTTGAAATATAACAATATGTAGTAAGTCGGTTTGTTCTGCAAATACTTGCGTTTCCCTGACATAAAATGATACTACCATGCAGCTGCAAGAAATTATTAACAAGACTCAAGTTTTCTATAAAATCATATGAGTTGTTGTTCTAAAAACAAAGCGATAATAAACCGCAAAATTGGTTATTGTTCTCAATACTGAGGCGAATAAACTAACTGACCTCAACCACTCAGTGCAGACAAACAATTATTTACACCTGCTTCCCAAGAAGATACAACAAAACGTTGTCGATAAATCTGCATTCTGCAGCGTCATGTACTTTCATAATTCCCACCAGCTTGCCAACAGACTCAATAATTGATCTCATGCATTAAATACATTAAGTTTTTCATTCATTCTCAGATCGGCGTGGAAAGTCACGGTGAAATCGAAAAGTTACTGTTGTCTCATCTTGAATAATAAAAGGCAAGACCCACATGTTTGCATATAAAATAATGCCCGTAATTTTATACCGAATGCGTGTAAAATCTTTTTATATCCGATTATATTTAGATAGGATTAAAGAACACTCAAGAATGTTGAATAAAATACAGACATAATCGTTACAGAAAGATATTTATAAATGTCTAAAAGAAGTTCTGATACACGGTTGTAAGATTTGGATGATATATTGCACATTTGAAATGAAGAAAAATAATAAAGCAATCAAACCGGAGAAGATGAACGCACTTACGAAACCAAGAAAGCGAAACAACGTGCAACTGTCGTTAGTCAAGATCATTAATTATTATCACGCAAGCTATATTATTATAATAGGCGAGGCTCATTAACTGTTACTAAAGCTTTTTCACAGATTTACTTACTACCACTGAGATAAGATAAGACAAACTCTCGTATAATAATGCTACTCGTACGTTATCTCAAACATGATGATATTGAATTTAGAACGTCAACAGTCATTTGCTTAACCTACAAATCTCATGACGCTAAGAAGTGAGCACACGAACACGAAGACGAAAATGCTAAAACTCAATGTACCTATGTAGAAGATAAAATGCAGACAATCAATGGTATATGAATAATAATTCAAAATAGATACAGTTCAATAGCAAAAATACATTATCTGAATACAATAAGGCAGATGTAGTATACGTAGCATTATAACAAATCACGGTGTAGAAACATTGCGTTGATTTACAGCACAATCTACGGCCTGTCTCCGTCCGTGCCGTGCGCTATCTCAAATGCAACGTACATTCGAACAAGCTGATTTCGTGACTGGAGCAGATATAAGTATATTAATGCAAGTGGTACAATAGTTTCCATATCATCGTCGGTTGCCGGCGGGCCCGTCGAGGCGTGGCCAAGTCGACGCCGCTGCGTGCCCAACCGACCGTTCTGTTCGCTCTCCCTATGGATTTCAGAATTATGGGATTAGAATTATGGGATTACTGAGTTTAGAAAGCCGAGGAGGATTACTCATTTGTAATTGACTCTTCTACGCTAGCGTGTTTTAGATATATTACTCAGTTCCGTCGACCTTCTCCGTGTAATTCATATGATTAAATAAAAGAAATCTAACAATATTCATCTAATGTTACGTTTAATTTCGTTTTTATTTTTGAATGGGCTACCGCCACGTAATAGAGCAATAACACAAAAACTGCACGCCACACACGCCAAATCTCAGTTTTATTTATTCTTCCTTGAACTCGGAAAAACGAAATAAAACAAAACGTAGGCAGACATCCAAGAATCGACCCTACTTTACATACCACGTAAAAACCGAAGTTATAAGAGTCCAAAATAGTAGGGTCTGTATCCGTTATATTTCGTATGCAATGGGACATTCGCTGTGGAACGTTTCAATAGTGGATCCTTAATATGTCGTTACATTTTCCACACTTGTGTAAAGTAGGGACGTTGTCATATTCCAACATGCTACAAATAAACATTTGTACAGCTCGTGTAAAAATATCGTCGGTATTTATTTTCTCATTCGGTTTAAATGATACAGCATTGTTTGTTGTAGCAACGTAAAACTAACTGCACATCGAATGGAGCACGAACGAAGTGATGTTTTTGCTGTCTTGAAAATTGCCTATAATTGTTCTTAACAACTTCCTAGCTAGAGTAACGTAAACGCGTGTCATGGACAAATAAACCATGCAAACCTATGTTGGTACCTGACTGGCGACGTAGACGAGTTCCGATTGTTTCGACCTTCCAAGGTCCACTGTAACGGACATTTTTAAAATCTAACGTTTAGAACACGACACGCTAAGATCACTGTTTCAATTCATGCATAATATAACAATTTCATTGAAACAAAGGCATTTCATTGAAAACAAAGATCGTTAAAATTCGGAGAGGACGTTTCAATTGAATGCGCTTTTTGCATGATATCGACGTACAATTTGTAGGATATTATTCTGTGAACGGTGCTCTGAAATGTTCGGTTTGTTTTAAATTTGCATATGCGATTTCTGTTCTGGGCAGTGCGAGTGTTTTGCCAAATAGAAAGGCTATTAGAGGAACCGTGTTCATTTTGTTTAACAACAGTGTCGCATGTCACCGCATGTGTCGATTTCTGTACCAACATAATAAAATTGGGCATGGAAAAACTTTCATTGCAACGTACTGTTTTGGAGCGGTAGAAGGTTATCATAAGTTTTGAAGTGTTCTCAAGGACCCTCAAGTCTCAGTAGGATTCAACAAAGGTGCAAACAAACTGAGAAAAGAACTGGCGAAGAATAAAACCATAATAAAGCAGAGAGCATTATGTTCGAACTGGTAAAGCTTACAACAACACATGTGTGTCGAATGCAACTTCTTGTTAACGGTCGGTGTGGCAGTGACAAAAACTAGTCGTGGCGGGAACTCGCAAGGTAGCAGCGGCCATTGGAAACGGCATCCGAGAATCTTTAGAAACACTAGTGATTACAGCCTCACACTCGCGTAACCACTGTGTAATGGAAAACTTACCGTTTCGCGATATTAGTCGGAAGCGCATTGCAGTATCATCCAAGTTTATCTAAGAATTCCTTGGTGGAAACAAAGAAAGATTTTTACTGAGGACGAATTCCATGTTCCAAACAGGATAATGTTCATGGCGACTGAAATTGAATTAGCTTTAAGGAAACACATCGTTAATTTGCTTGTCGACACTTAAAATACATCTTCTCAGCAGGAGGAAATCGTGATAAGAACACCTGATTAAATTACAGGCAAATGGAATTAATCGTTCTCGTCCTCCCGGTCGTCGACCCGAGGCGCCGGCCGATCGCACCTGCGCCTGCGACGCCTGCTCCGAACTGCCGGATAAGGCGGATGCCACCAAGGCCGCGAGCTTTTTAGCCTCTGACTCACTCTCTGCCAACTCCTGCCGTGCAACGAGTTTTAACCGTTTCCGCATAGCATCATCAAGTTATGACTATCTGTGGGACGTCTTTGATACGATCGAATCGGCAATAAACATAATAATGTTGATATTAAACAAAAGACAATATTGTGAAATATTAATGCTCTCGTGTCTATACTTCTTAACAGCCAATATAAATTAAGTAACTTTGCTTTTTAGTTGCCCGCACTTCCCATCTCTTTCCAGCCTCCAGCCGATTCGTATTGACTTAAGATTGGCAAGTTCCTTTCTATACAGACATTATATCTGTCAAGAAATTGTTTAAACGTATACTTAGTTGTCGGCACGTAACTTGGCAATAGTCGTTAGATTCGCACAAGTCGTTTTTGAGGTCTCTTTGGTTAACAAGCGGGACGCAGGGAACGTTTGGCATTGTTCCGAGCGCGGGATTGGTTGGTCAGTTGACACAAGGATCGACTGTCCAATAGCATCGCGTCCACGTTCTTTACGCTCTATATGGTGGTTGGTCACTCCCATTCCGCTAAAACCTTGCCAAATTACATGCCGGGGACTATACCAGTTTTGGATTCTTCTTTTTACAGATAACATTGTCATGAATGAACGTTGTTTGCAAAAAAGAAAGTATACTTTCACGAACGTATCAACTCGCAATATCATTGTTCACAAAATTACTAACAACGAAATAATTAATTCGGTTTCTAACCAAACAATGTACTAGCAGCTAATAGATGCTAAATTACTAAACGAACGTTGCTTAACAGGGAATGTCTTCAAATCTAGATTTAAAAGCAAGATCTATAAAATTTGGCCTTCACGGAACAAGAACTTTAAATTTTTTGTTCTCATTGTAAATTATTGTTGAAATCCACACACAAAAACTCCGTTTCTACAACAATAATAAACGGCCTGCAATTCTATTCTAATAACAGCACAGTATACATTTTCACAGTTAATCATAATATTATAGCTGAAATAATGGTTTATCAATACTACACTTACATAACGTGAGTATTATTATGAATAAAACAATAAACACGAACACGTTTGTATTCAATATACATAGGTATTGTAAGTACAGTTTGACACGTAATACTTGTAATAAGATAAATACGCATCGGGTATTTGAATCACCATAAGTGCAGCAGTAAACCCAACATGAAGGGGAGATACATAAGTATACGTGCATCTAAATAGCTGCCCGACAAGAGATTGTATTACAATTCTTGCAGTAGTGCAGACTGCAGACCCGTATTTAAAAACAAAAGAACTACAATGAGTGTTATTAATTTATGATTGAGTTATAACAATCACACTAATGTGATGACAATACAGAACAGATGTATAACAGTAGTTAATGAGTAATATTTGTTGTATAATCAAAAACACGTCATATTACCTTCGGAAATCGTGGGCAGCACGTTGACAAAGTTAACAATCCCGACGCCTGTTAGCTGACTCATTCACCAAAACTTATAACAAACACTTGAAAGTAACGTCTGTCTACTGACAGAGATTCTTGAAAACAAACAACCGAAAACGGGTAACACACTTGACACCTTATCACGTAGCCCACATAGATAATTATGTTTTTGGCACTTCAGATTTTTGCAATCATGTCAGCAAACGTTGTATATGCAATCCTCAAAAGAAAAGTACAGTTTAAAAATTAGAAATTACTACAGTGGCTGACCACTGCGCACACATTTTCCATAATAAGCGAGTGAAATGGTAAACTATCACACGAGAGCGGCCTAGATTTTTTTTTTTGTGTAGAGTCGCGTGGGATGCGCGTACGCCGTGCTGTCGGTGCGAAGCGCCGGGGCTTACTGGTCGGCGAGACAGACAGACAAGTTAAGCCAACGCCCGTTCGCCAGTTCACCTACTCTTTATCTTTCGATGACTGTGTATGTGGTGGTACTTGCTTGCTTACTTGACTGGTTACTTATACTGCATCGAATGCAGTTTATGTAGCTGCGCATTGATTGCACTTCCAATATTAAACGAGAAAGGGACAAAACGGTGTTTTTACAATCCTTACCTCGTTTTCTTTATGGACTTTATTAATCACGTTCAATCGACGATAAAATTAAAGGAATTTGTACGTAGAGACAGATAAATAGCTTGATTGTAGTATCGATTCTCGAATTCTTTTCAACGCTGCTTTGTTGGCATTCTGAATAATTTATGTGAAACGGTTTAATAAAACTTTCATTAATTCGTTCCATTCGTTCAAGACTGTTGGGAAAGGTTGAAGTAAGATCGATTGTTTTAGTAAAGTTCTCAAATTAAATGATGAGGATAGAGATGATTTTGCAAGTTTCTTGTTTATCAAATAAATAAAGTGTGTGGACGGTTCCAGAAAGCTCATTGGTCACAACAAGAAATTAATGCATTCTGGTACCACAGCCACTTTTCAATAGGTTAATCAAATTAGCCTATCTAAACCAGGGAAGCAAAATATTTTATTTTTCTTGAAATTTGGTGACAACTTGCCTTTTTATGTCCCAACCACACACTGCAATTTTTTTTATATTAATTATATTTCTTTTGACCTAATTTTGACTTAATATCGAAAACAGTACCCTAATTTTCCATCGAAAATTCTCACGTCAAAACATCTGCTTTTTTAAAAAAGTCGTTGTTTTTGTTCGTTGAAATCTCTACTTTCTGAAAAAAAAACAAAAAAATATACATTACTTCAGCCCTGGTCTAATCGGTCTACTGCTGGACTGATGCAGCAGCAAACCGATTGACTAATTTAGAAGCACTGTGTGCTTTTTCCAACTTGCACTAAAAGCTTCCGGTGCTAAGGTGCTCTTCAAATCTGCGGGTTTAGATCAAAATTAATACCCACAATCAACATAACCTAATCAATAAAATACTTATCTGAAATATCTAACCGATTGACTAATTTAGAAGCACTGTGTGCTTTTTCCAACTTGCACTAAAAGCATCCGGTGCTAAGGTGGCTCTTCAAATCTGCGGGTTTTGAACTAAATTAATACCTACAGTGGACATAACCTAATCAATAAAATACTTATCTGAAATACCTAGTCAATCAATATGATTTTTGGAAAACCAGATAAGATTTATCCTTATTGACGATTGCTGGGAGATTCAGCTACCCAGCAAATATTGTCGTTGCTACTTAATAGAACAACTATTTCATGAACAATGACAGAGTTTGTACTGACCAGATTCAATATTAATATATATTTTTTTTACAAAAAAATACCAAATAAAAAAAATTACAAAGTGAAAATTATTTTAATTTTTGGAAGTCGGTGTCTTTCGTAGGTACCAATTTTTCGCGTTATGGACACTTCCAAAAATAAAGTTATTTTTCACTTTGTAGTTTTTTTATTTGGAAGTCGGTAGTATTTTTCTGAAAAAGTTTTTTTATTTTTCACTTTTTGGTTGTACCTACCTAATAGGCAAGTTGTTTAGTAAGATACCTATAATGCCAGAACGGATTACCCGATTATCATGAAACTTGAAGAGCGTACTGGCGTGATGTTATGTTATGAAATAGTATAAACAATAAACAGACATGCGATTGCAGCAATCCCGATAGATTTGCCGTTATTTATTGAAGTTGTATATCTTCGAAGTTCTTCATCGGATCTTCGCCAAATTAAAATGGGACCAATTTCGAAACAAACTTTTTCAAACAAAAAGGAATTTTCAAAATCGGTCCACAACTGACGGAGATATCGATGAACAAACAAAAAAAAAATACGTGAAGTCGAACATAGAACCTTCTCCTTTTTGGGAAGTCGGTTAAAAATTAGACTGCCTTAAGTATAAGACTAATAGCCTGAGTCTACGTCATTACAGACTACATTTTTACTATCTTAAACACAAATCGCTGGTACGAGGTCAGAATCTGAAACTAGACGTTAGTATATAAAATGCTAATATTATACAATGATGAAAACATTAGGTATAGAACGCCAAGTCAAATAGCTCTGTGTACAACATAATTGCTTCTAGTAAATTTTATTGCGATCGTTATGATGAGTTGTAACTAACGTATAGGGAAGTGAAAGTACATGACACGTTCGGCTTTGACATTATTTTACGTTTTTTAGAGCAAATAAACACTTTTTTGTGGTTTAGTGGGATATATGTAAGGAACACTCAGATTAAAAACAAAAATAAATGTTTTAATTCACCTAAACCATACATAGGTACTTTTGAATTGTCAAACAAAAACTTAATCTAGTTGTACATTCGCAAGCGTCAGTAGGTCTCTATGGAGAAGAACGTGCAAGAAACTCCACGGACTCTCGAGGTGTCTTTCGTAGGTACCATTTTTTTGCGTTATGGACACCGACTTCAAAAAATTAAGTTATTTTTCACTTTGTAGTTTGTATTTGGAAGTCGGTAGTATTTTTTTGCAAAAAGTTTTATTATTTTTCACTTTTTAGTTGTACCTACCTAATAGACAAGTTAGCAAGGTAACTATAACGCCAGAATAGATTTCATGAAACTTGAACATAACCGGTGAAATAAGAGATCTGCCTTCCCCTTAAGAGCGTACTGGAGTGATGTTATGGTATAAAATGGTATAAACAATAAACAGACATGTGATTGCAGCAATCCCGAGAGATTTGCCGTTATTTATTGAAGAGTTCTGTTGTATATCTCCGAAGTCCTTCATCAGATCTTCACCAAATTTAAATGGTACCAATTTCGGAACATACTTTTTCAAACAAAAAAGAATTTTCAAAATCGGTCCACAATTGACGGAGATATTGGTGAACATACACAAAAAAAAACAAACATAATGTTGTACATAGAACCTCCTCCTTTTTGGAAAGTCGGTTAATAAAATAAGTACGTAATTTTGACCGCGATCCCACCAGAACATAAGTCATGTTATCCAAACACCTGCCTTTTAACCATTTATTCGCCGCACTAAAAGAGTCCCAAGCTGCTATGGTCCGGAAATACAGATGCAAAGAATTTTATTGTGCAGATGGGAAAAGAGGAGGCGAGCCACCTGGTTCATCTTCAGTTCCATACGAGAATTTATAGCCGATAATTATTATAGGGATGTTTGCTGGGTAGAAAAATGATAATTCTATTTAGTCCGTCAGTGAGATTATCAAATAATATTGGACACTTATTTTTTGGTTTACCAAATCAATAAAAATTGAAAAATATAGCGCATCAAAGTTCAGGAGTGGGGGGCTTGTATTGTGACGTCGTCACTATGTCAGTATAAAGTTCAGGTATTAACGGCGTGACGTCACACGATCTTTCAACGCATTATATCGTCATCACTTCATGTTTACTTGTCAAAAGAAAAATACGTGTCCAATATTTTTTATTAATCTAACTCAAGTCAAATACATTTATTCAGCTAGGCCAAAAAACTTTTGAACGTCGTACACAAATTATAATTAAAATTTACAAGTAATAAAAATTGATTCTACCGTGCATTCGGAAAAGTGGCTTGTTATGGAGAAGAATGCACAAGAAACTCCATAATCACTCTTTTTTTTTTTACATGTGTCTTACAATATTTACATAAGTATATACATTAATAAATTCATATATGTGAGGACGATGCACCCAGAAAACCACTACACACTATACAACGTACAGGTATAAAGTATTAAAATCATTAACAGGTAAATTCATTAATTTTATAAATAGGAACATGTTTCTCACATACTTACAAATATTGCAAACATAGGTAAAATATCTAAATCAACAACAACGGAACAGTGTGTGAGTCAATTTCTTAAAAAAATATATATAATAACTATGAATGAAATCATAATAACTATGAACTGACGGACAAAAAACGATTTTTCAGTTAACATCCCCATTATGAATTGATTATTAGCTAACCTGTGTCCAGAATCATTGATTAGAAAACCAAAGTCAGTTTATTGTGACATCGAATCAGGAAATCGTTAAAAGAGCGTCGGACGATACACCATTGAGGACATGTCAAAAAGCTCGTAAAATTCAGATTCGAATAGCTCACTGTCGTAACTCGGAATGTACTAACTGTTACATAAAGTGGATACTGTACAGGTATGTATATGAAATAAACAGTTGCAAAGGTGAGAAGGTACTTCACGCTAGAACAGCTGCTGAGCTTGTATCAAGCGCAAGTCCGATCATGCATGGAGTACTGTTCTCATCTCTGGGACGGAACTGCCAAATACCAACTTGATGCACTAGAGTTGTTAGTTGAGGGCCAAGAAGCTCATCGGCAATGAGGCACTGGTTAAGTCAAAGCTCCAGAGCCTTGAACATCGTCGCCGAGTTGCCAGCTTAACGGTTTTTTATCAGATACATTTCGGGGACTGTGCGATGGAATTGCATGTTTTATTTCCGCCCAGGCTGTTTCATCATCGGACTACCAGACGTACGGCGATGCGCCATCGCTACATGGTGGACATCCCACCCATACGCACTAAAAGTTTTGAGAATACTTTTATTATGCGTACAGCTAAGGAGTGGAATACCCTGCCGGAATGTGTTTCCCGATAGCTACAATCTAGGGGTTTTTAAACAAGAGTGAATTGTTTACTTCTAGGCAAGCGTGCTTCACCGTCGACCACATCATAACATACATAGTAGTTAAGCGCGAGCCTATATTAAACAGAAAAAAAAGATAAACAGTTACAAGGAGGAACCACAAAATGGGTCCTACTGAAAGAGGTAACATCGCAGTAGAACAAGGCGAAGATGGTTGAACGAGCTTGAGACCTACCAAAACACCAACGAAAGCAGAGAACATAAATTATCTTGAAAGGGGTTCTACAATCAAATTAATATTGTGCTTTTTTCAAAGGTTTTTATCACGTAAAAGGAAATAAACACAATATTAATTTGAATAAAAAAATGGACACAGATGTATTCAAATACAATCATGTTAAAGCAAGCTTTCGACAGAATCTTAACGTAATTTTGTTTGGTTTTATCATGTTTTCGAAGCCGATACAACTAAAATGGAGTACGTGGTACGGAGAACCAATGTGATGAAAAATATAACCGTTGTTCAAGTTATCGATCGCCGATACGTTTCATAGTACCATTAAACTTTCATGAGACGGCGGCAAGATATTCCGCCTCTATCAAACAAATATAATATGGGCCAAGACGTTTATAATATTTTTCTCAAACATGCATGGAAATATTGTCATTATTTTCGAAAACAGAACACGCGAAGTATCGAATTTACGGACAAAGAAAATCAAATCCATGACAGGAGCGTTTTTTTGAATTTGGAACATTACAACGCTCCAGCAATGTTGTTGTAACTTTTAATAAATTAAATGTATTATATAAAATTATGTTTTATTTCCCTGCATTCTTTTGAAAAAAAGCACTATATATGCACCTCTTGCCTGTCTCGTATTAGTGAAGTCCTCGCCATTTCCCGGCCTTTGCAATAATGTACTATTATTTTCGTATTATTTTTGGCGGTTTTTGTTTTTTACTAATTTCTAATTATTTCTATAAATATCTGGACCAGGCACCAAGTATTAGGTCACCGTACGCGTCCTATTTTCTAACAAAACAGCTATTTGCCATTGATCAGGTCTATTCTAAGCCTACCAGAATATTTGTAGCTTTGAATAATTTAATAATCTAAGCGCGGATAAGCGCTTGAAATTGAATTATACAGATTACATATTCAATTTCAAGCGTTTATCCAGCCAATAAATAATTTATTTTCTTTGTCACCGCCATGAATATTATTTTTAGACCCCATAATTCTACGACGACTACGTCTACTTTCGGCTTAGCGATAAATAACAAGCATCTACATAACTCAATGGGGTAAGTACCTCCATATTTTTCCCCAGCCGTAATTTAACGTTACATCAAAAGCGCACAGTACCTGTAGGATAAACAATTTACACATAAAATAACTTTATGACTCCATAAAAGCAGATACTACTCACTTCTCTTCGAAGTGCCGAACCCATCTTCGTGGCCGTTGCACGTCCTATCTTCATCATATTCGTAAACCTTGAAACTTTCGAATGAATACAGCTTGACGGCTTTTCTTCTCTTCCTACGCAAAAACTTCCTCGATTCAAAGTGCTCGAAACAACTAATTACAATTCAATGTACTTCCAACCGCACAGTTCAAACGTACACACAACTCGACCCTCCAAACTGAGGGTTTCGTTTCCACAAACGACACTGTCCACCGATGATGCCAAAGAGAACTTCCGTCGGCTCGTTACACCACTTGCAGGCTAAAATGTTTACAATCAACTCGACAACTTTACTTAGATGGAAGCCGGGTTACGCACGCACTATTGTCATAACAGAACAATGGAACCGACGATAATGTTTGATATCACAACAGGAACGTTCGGAATTCAAAAGAAGTTATAAGTTCGCGATCGTAGGGGCTCGGGACTCGGGAGATGTCAGTAAGGCGGGAGCGCTCGTGAGGGCGACCGCGTGTCGTCTGGCTGGGCTGCAGTGCCCCTGCCCGCCGCGCCGGCGCCCGGAACTGTGTCAGCAGACGCGGCGCCCAGAGCACCCCGGCCTTTCATGAATACACCTCTCTCTATGTTTGACGCATCAATACATTCGTTGCCGTAGGCTTGGCAAACTATAATTGCCGCATCAACGTGAATAACTTTGCGGCGAATTCGAAATGTTAAAGGTAAATCCGAGCGCACGTTTAAAGCTACAATTAAACGTCTATTCAAGGCGTTAGAAAACAAAGCAGATTTTCTCTTATAGAATCAATGACCGCGGTAATGGCGCCATTTAAGTCGATTAATTGCCTAATAACCCTCGTCGGTGTAATGCCACAACCATTTTGAGTTTGCCGTCCTGTCATATTAATGACGGCTCTAAGCGAAATTCTTCACTGAGCCCAGAAGCCGCTAAGTGAAGGAGTTGTCGCGCCATTCCCCTCCCTGTCCCTCCGCTTATTATGTACTATTTTTAGACTGAACAAGAAATCTCCTGTGATTTTTGTGAATGGCGTATTCTGAAGCTTGATTTTGTGAAGCTAGGCAATCATCCGTCAACCCACCAGCCATATACTTAATGACGCTCGTGTCACGAGTTATTTCACTTGATTATAAGGATGGCTATAGTCTATTCAAGGCGTAACAAAACAAAGCAGGTTTTCTCTTAAAGAATCAATGACCGCGGTAATGGGGCCATTTAAGTCGATTAATTGCCTAATATAATAACCCTTGTAGGTGTAATGCCACAACCATTTTGAGTTTGCCGTCCTGACATATTTATGACGGCTCTAAGCGAAATTCTTCACTGAGCCCAGAAGCCGCTAAGTGAAGGAGTTTTCGCGCCATTCCCCTCCCTGCCCCTCTGCTTATTATGTACTATTTTTAGACTGAACAAGAAATCTTTTCGTGATTTTAATGAATGGCTTCTTCTGAAGCTTGATTTTGTGAAGCTAGGCAATCATCCCACCAGCCATAATGACGCTCGTGACACGAGTTCTTTCACTTGAATATAAGTAAATACGACTTCAAATATCATTCACACATGATCACATGCATTTTAATAACGTCAGACACAGATTTTGAATTACAAATCCAAACAGGCACATGTTTCGGATTGACCGTAAATCGCATGATGGTAAGCAAATAGGTTGAATTAGGAGTGCTTTGTCAAAATAGTTTTCTCTGTAATGATAAGCAGATATGTAAATTCATAAAAGTGATATCACAAAAAGGTTGGCATTGTCATCTTTTTAGTACTTTTTAACCCCCGACGGAAAAAGAGGGGTGTTATAAGTTTGACGTGTGTTGCTGTTTAACCCCCGACGGAAAAAGAGGGGTGTTCTATGTTTGACGTGTGTTGCTGTGTGTCTGTCTGTGGTATCATAGCACCTCAACGGATGAACCGATTTTGATTTAGTTTTTGTTTGTTTGAAAGGTGATTGTGTCGAGTGTTCTTAGATTATAGAATCAAATCGGTTCAGCCGTTCAAAAGTTATGGGCGTTTTAATATTTGTATCGGGATGTTTTCGCAAGATAAATGTGACGGGGGGTTTTTTAAATTTTGAAATTTTACTTGTTTAACACTTATTTTCAGAAAGAAATTAAATTATAGATAGCTTCAACTCATCGTTGCGCGCGGCGCCATGTGTGCGTGCGCTTGTAATCATACATTATGCATTTGTGTGACAGGGCCGTCGTCGTCCAAGCAAACAACACTTGCTTACCCACACAAAGCGCCGCGCGCACAGATGAATTGAACTATCCATATTCTATAATAGTCTATAGCTTCCTTGATGAGGAGCTCGTGGCTAAATAACAACAGCCGCACTGCCGATCATCAAGGTTAAGCAACGCTTGACGAGGTCGGTCCGTGGATGGGTGACCATTTCAACATACCGAGTTTCCTCCGTGCCTCGGAAAGCACGTTAAGCCGTTGGTCCCGGCTATCATTTGAAGATCTTTGACAGTCGTAACGGGTAATCAGAAGCTTGAGATCTGACATCAGTCTTGCCAAGGGGTACCGTGTTACCCAGTTACTGGGTTGTGGAGGTCAGATAGGCAGTCGCTCCATGTAAAACACTGGTACGAAGCCGACCCCAATATAGTTGGGAAAAGTTTAGGCAGGTTGATTGATTCTATAGCTTTTAAAAGTGCTATTTACAAGGCATAAAAGATACTTTTGTTCATAAGCAAACCATTAAATTTTTTAAATGGAATTCACTACATAAATACTTGTCGTCGACTGTATCCATAACGAGTTTATTGGAGAAACATTAAATGAGTCTTCAGAACAATTTTATAGAGCAATATAATAGATCTAAAGAAATGAGTTCTACAATAATTAAACGAATAGACTGGTAATAAAATCAAACGGGGCTTACGGTTACGAAGTGCTTTTAGTGTTGTTTTAAAGACCTATTTGATGTTATACAAAATTAAAGGTGCTTTATCTATAACAAATTAACGACTGTTATCGCTTTTTAACCGACTTCAAAAAGGTGGAGGTTCTCAATTCGACTGTATTTTTAGGGTTCCGTACCCAAAGGGTAAAAACGGGACCCTATTACTAAGACTCCGTGATCCGTCTGTCACCAGGCTGTATCTCATGAACCGTGATAGCTAGACAGTTGAATTTTTCACAGATGGTGTATTTCTGTTGCCGCTATAAACAACAACAACTAAAAACAGAATCCAATAAATATTTAAGTGGGGCTCCCATATAACAAACGTGAATTATTTTGCCGTTTTTTGCGATAATGGTACGGAACCCTTCGTGCGCGAGTCCGACTCGCACTTGGCCAGTTTTTGACACCGACTTCACTTTGTAGTGATTTTATTTGGAAGTCGGTTGTATGATGTTTTTTTTTAAGTTTATTTCAATCGTCTGAAAAACCCTAAGCTTTAAACAGAAAACAGTTGTCTGTTTTGTAGTCTGTACTTATTTCTTTATCAGACTATGGTACCGTAAGCTCTTTTTTGTCTCACTACATGTTTTTATGTCACAAAAGGACAGATTCATAGAGTACAGCGCTCTAGTGAGGACGAATAATGTCTAGTCTGTTGAAGTTGGAACGGATAAGTTGAATAACGCCCAGTAATTGTGCACACACTCCATTGTTGCCAACTCAGCACCTACAATGACGTGCCTAGGCTATTCATTCGTCGGTTGTACAGACATAGTCTCTTGTATGCGTACTTTCAAAATGCGCAAGTGCGCATTTTATATGTGATTTTGCAGTTC
This sequence comes from Orthosia cruda, assembly GCA_964057195.1. Classification (NCBI taxonomy): domain Eukaryota; kingdom Metazoa; phylum Arthropoda; class Insecta; order Lepidoptera; family Noctuidae; genus Orthosia; species Orthosia cruda. The sequence goes on from OZ059857.1 coordinate 10,143,182, forward strand.
TATCATTTGTTTATTGTTCCGTACTCAAAGAGTATAAAAACGGGCACCTATTACTAAGACTCCACTGCCCGTCTGTCTGTCACCAGGCTGTATCTCATGAACCGTGAAAGCTAGACATTTGAAATTTTTACAGATAATGTATTTCTGTTGCCGCTATAAAACAAATACTAAAAAGCGAATAAAATAAATATTTAAGTGGGGCTCCCATACAACAAACGTGTTTTTGTTGCCATTTTTTGCGATAACGGTACGGAACAACTCGCACTGGGCCGTTTTTTATCCGACTGCCGAGAGATGGTAATGTGTTTATCAGTCTATGTATGTAAGTATGTTTGTTCCTATGTGGCGTTCTAGAGACCAAACGCGTTGGCCGATTTTGATGATTCTTACGTCAATCGATTCGTCTTAACCCTGCGAGTGTCACTGACTACATTTAAATTTGAAAATTAAAAAATGGCTGATTTTGCGTGCCATATCATACATCCGTACACTTCAACGTAAGGTTCAGTTGAAAACCAGCGTCAGGCAACTCCCAGTTGTCTGGCATTTTGCTGAACTGGACCTTTTTGGCGCAGCCGCGGGGCACACTATGTATGTAAATGTTGTAAAATTAAGTTTTATTTGTACCTACATTGTGTGTATCTGTGTGTGCCAAATAAACTAGTTTTCTTTCTTTCTATATTGTGGGGTAACAAATTTTTTTTCATCAGGATACATCTGGTTTTGGTCAGCCAGCTCGCGAACGTATCCTCCGACTGCAAAGCATGATTTTCTTCTCGTTTACGTCTTTTTAGTTCGCTTTTTAAGCAGTCGGGTTTTTGTTTTTTTTAAGCTGTATAGTTAAAAGCCGCAAATAACTCTTTGCTAATCGATTACCATTTCATCCACAATTTGTAAGCTAAACAAAGCCGATAAAACGTCCTACATTCCCACTTAAGCATTAATTTGTATTGTAAATCCTTGTTACTCAGAAACTTTAATTACAAGAACAATTCGAAACTCCGAAGCGAACAGGATATAACCCAAACAAATTGGAAAGCTACGTCCAGCCAAATAGCTCGGGCTCTTATAGATAAATAGCAATCTGGCTAACCAAGGCCCAGATTGTATTACAGAAAAATATCAGAGCAATGAATTAATTTGCGGTTAAACCACCTATATTTTATACTAGCTGACCCCCGCGGCTTCGCTCCCGTCAACTGGCTATCTACCTACCACTACCTACCCCACCAACCCTACCTCCCATACCTACACTACCAACCCTACAAACAAACAAAATCTTCAGCTTCATTACCTGACTGCCGAAGGAGGGTAATGTGTTTATCAGTCTATGTATGTATGTATTGCGTTCTAGAGACCCGTTTGGTCTCTGGAACTTTGGCCGATTTTGATGATTCTTACGTCATTCGATTCGTCTTAACCCTGCGAGTGTCACTGGCTACATTAAAATTAGAATAGAAAAAAATGGCGGATTTTGGGCGCCATTTTGTGGGGGGCGGGAATTTTTTTTCCTTACTATCCCCTCGTGTGGGGTATCATAATAAAGGGTTTTAAGAAGTGATTTCAAAAATGTATAACACTTACATGTTTATATTTACCTAATTCTAAAAAAAAAATAACTGAGAAATTGTAAATAAAAAAAGTTAATTAAAAAAATCAAAAAACCCGACTGCTTAAAAAGCGAACTAAAAAGACGTAAACAAGAAGAAATTCATGCTGTCAGCTGTGCAGTCGGAGGATACATCTGGTTTTGGTCAGCCAGCTCGCGAATGTGTATCTTCCAACTGATGATGATAGATGTTGATAAAACTCCTTCGCAAATAAACAAATTTGATTAAAAACAAAAAGCTTTTAGTGAGTCAATCTTAAAAGACAAACATATTTTGTCGCGGACTTTTTTTAAGAACTTTTAAAGAGGAACAATTCCATCATACATGAATGTTGTATAACTTAAACCGTTTACGCAGCGCACGCAACGGAAGCTCTCAAAAAGTAATATTTTTACCCGTTTTTGCAACATTTTTCATTTATGCTCTGCTCCTATTGGTCGTAGCGTGATGTTATATAGTCTATAACCTTCCTCGATAAATGGACTATCCAACACAAAAATAATTTTTCAATTCCAACCAGTAGTTCCTGAGATTAGAGCGTTCAAACAAACAAACAAACCTCTTCAGCTTTATAATATTAGTATAGATGTACACTCGCAAAGCTCTTTCTATCTTATCGGGCTAACAGATCGACCTCTGACATTTTAAAGCGAGCATTTACAGGCCACCAACCTGAGATATGTTATTTCGAACTGGGACAAACGCAGTGTTACGTTAGCAAATAAATGTCGTCTTATTTTATACATAAAGCTAATAACACTTGGAATTTCTCGAGCGATACATTTAATATTTAATGGCTGACAAAGCGCTTTGTATAACATACTTGCATTACAGCCGGAGCTGTAGTTACCGTGTTAGAAATTTATAGAATACTAGCGGACGCCTCGCGTAGTTCCCGTTCCTGTGGGAATACAGGGATAAAAAGTAGCTTATGTCACCCGGGGATAGTGTAGCTTCCCAACGGTGGAAGAATTTTTGAAATCGGTCCAGTAGTTTTTAAGTTTGTTCGTTACATACAAAAATACAAATATTTCCTCTTTATAATATTACTAGCCGTTCCCCGCGGCTTCACTCCCGTAGACCACCCCACAGGACCCGTTTTCGGGATAAAAAAATAGCCTATGTAACTCAGGAATAATGTAGCTTTCTATTGGTGAAAGATTTTTTTATATCGGTCCAGTAGTTTCGGAGCCTATTCGGTACAAACAAACAAACAACAAATCTTTCCTCTTTATAATATTGGTATAGATTAGTATAGATGTAAGATAGAAACTGCCTGCATCTGTTTCCGAACGCATGCAACCCGAATCTGTTCAAAGTTAGAGTGAACAGGCTTCTTCTGGGTAAGGTCACTCCATCGTCGACTTTGTCTCTATCACCTCAGACCTAGACTAGAGTCAAGAGCAAAAACATCAAAAAAAAACTTGACAATGATATAACTAGAATGAAGGAGCTGGAGCTAATATGTATTCCGGTTTTTAAATAAGCAATTTCTTAGTGCGAAACTTGAATAGACTTTGTTCCGATACCTGCGTGCAAGGTCGACAAGTGTTGCGGCGACTATAGTGTGCACCACGACAGGTGTCGGAGTTACCGCAACACGAAATCAGATGAGGGGAGCTTTTCCCTCAGTAAATATTATTATTTTTCCAAAGGGAACGAGTTATGGTGTTTACGATACGAGCAAGCCAAATGGTTTGCTACTGACGGGTTTAAATTGTTGTCCAGAAAAACCTGAGGGCCCATCGTATGGCGCGACGCTATTACAATTGCTTCGATAGGCGATATCCTTCAAGTATTTTCAAAGAAAATTTCAATTGCACCGGATTGCACCGGATTGCGTCCATGTATTTCGCGCTTGACCACTATCTCACCTAATGGTAAGCGATGATGTGGTCGACGGTGAAGCACGCTTGCCTAGGAAAAACCCATTCACTCTTGACTTAAAAACTCCTAGAATCTAGATTGTAGCTATCGGGAAACAGACTCCGGCAGGGAATTCCACTCCTTAGCTGTACGCATAATAAAAATGTCCCCAAAACGTTTTGTGCGTATGGGTAGGATGTCCACCATGTACCGATGGTGCATCGCCGTACGTTTGGTAGTCCGATGATCAAACGGGCTAGGTGGAATTAGATCGTGCAATTCCAACGCACACTCCCCGAAATGTAACTGATAAAAAACCGACAAGCTGGCAACTCGGCCAGTTCAAGGCTCTGGAGCCTTGACTTGACCAGTGCCTCATTGCCGATGAGTTTCTTGGCCCGCTTTTAGATCGACTAGTGCATCAAGCTGGTATTTGGCAGATCCGACCCAGATATGAGAACAGTACTCCATGCATGATCGAACTGTTCACATCCATCCTGGATTGCCTGGTATAGTGTGTCATCTTATATACCGAAAGGTGGGAGAAGGTGGCCACTAAAGAAAATCTAAGTAGTTTTAAAGGGGGGCTGTTCACATCCATCACACCCCAGAAAGGGGAGAAGTGACAATGAATAGGGACAGGTAATAGATAATTTGTAGGAGACAACCTGGGAAAGAGCAAGTACCAGGTGTCTCCAATGATTAGGTCCGTATGCCGAAAGGCTAGAAGGACCATGAGGTGGAGGTTGGTTTTTTCACATCCATGTGAACGTACATGCAATTAAGCTTAATAAAAAGCTCTTTTGTTTGATATTAAATCGATTCCGTCGACCATCAGAAAGGTCGCTTAGTCTTCAGTCCCCAAAACGTTATCGAATGGCACTTTCAATTTGAGTAGGTCGAATCGCTGGAATCGACGACTAACCAGAAAACTATTAACCAAGAATTGAGTAAGCTAAAACTGAGATTTAGGTGACAAAAATTCAATAAAAGGAAGAGTTGCAATTCCACCGAAAAGACTTTTCATCTGCCCTATACATCAACAAATACGTTCAACCCGTGATGCAGAAATGCGAAGATAAGCACTGACGTAAAACCGTTATAGAATTAATCAGATAGTTTTTGCAGCACATACGTAATGAAAGTACACTTATCTGAGCTGCTAACCTTTAGTAGCTCGCTTTGTTTCCTTTATGCAATCACAGTTGACGTACTTGTAGAATTATTTTATAATTATAATCGTGTTTATTTTCGCATGGGACGTAAGTTGTTGTATAGAAGTACATAGTATGTTTTAATCGACTCATTAACGGCGCGGCTGAGCGATTAGAAAGATAAAGAACTCGAAAGATTGATTTAAGAAACTTATTTGTTATTCTGTGTTTTGTCTTAGGACTATGCTAGTCCTTAGACGTAGGCTGCACGAGGGGCGCTGTAAAGTCTCGCGTGATCAGTTACGTAATGCTGGTATTTGAATTCAAGTGGGTGTTCTTTTAATATTAAAATCCTCCGTGCCTTTGCCGCTTGCGATGTGTTGACGATGAATCGTTTGAAGCTAAGCATTAAGATACCAAGATTTCACATCAAATCGTAGCTAGAGATGAAATACACACTGCAAAACTTCTAATATTCTACCGCACCTGAACGAAATAAAAAATAGTAACGTCGACCCCAATAATGCTCGCAAAAGTCTGCGCAACTTTAAACTCCTACTACTAAAACCCCAAACGCGTTCGTGCTACCCTTCGCCTATGCTAATTCGGCACTAAAAGTCGGTCGTGATATCAAGCCTAAGACCTGTAAGATCGATATGTTGGGGATAGACACGCGACGCGAGTCAAACGGCCACCTTGACCCGGTTACCGCCAAATGTTACCCTCGCTCATACAATTCTTGAACAATGATTATAATGATGTGACTAAAGAGTATTTAGCTGTCTTTTCAGTCCCGGTTAAGGTGACTTTGCTTTGCTTTTGTGTGATGCTTGTTTATCATTAAGTCATAAGCCTCCAGATGTACAGAGACACTGACTGATCAATCCGATGTGAACCTAAAAGGATATGGAACTGAATTATTCAACAATTAACTTCTGACAGCTGACAACACTTATATATTTATTACTATTGATACAATCAATCATTTTAAATATGTATTAGTTGAAAGGATAAATTAACATAAAACATAGGAAATAATAAAATAGGTATTATTGATGACCTGCAAAGTACCTAGTTATTGAAAACCAAAATGTTGATAAATAAATACTTAATAGGAAAACATGGCTGACTAAAGGATGAACGCAACTCCATACAGGGAATGAGAACATAAACAATATTCATATATTAGCAGTCCCCGCAGCAATAACACACTATTTCACAAATCCGTATAGAACCACAGCCCATAATTTCGCAGGCTTGTGTACCTCTAAGGGTACACGGAATTGGTGGAACTGCACCATGTGCACGATAAACCGTACCTACTGTTAACGTGCTAAATCCCTAACAAGTTATGTTTATTGAGGTTGAATCATCATAGTAAAGGTCATAAGACTCATAAGTTAACGGATTCTGAACTACTTTCAATATCTCTACTTAGTATCTACTTGATCTAAAGCCAAGCCAAAGTTCAGTGAGTTTGAGACAGCAGAAAAATCCTTTTTTTTCTGAGTATTTAATACAAAAAGTACTGTCAGTATGAGAATCATTTGAAAGGTATTTGTAAACCTTTCAAAACATTCCCAATCTCTACAATTTGTAAGTAGATATGATCAAAAAAAAAATAGAATAATATCATAACTTGAGTCATATTAAGGCAAGCAAACACAAAATACTTACATTACAATCTGACCTGAATATTTGAAATGTGAATCGGACGTTAATCGCGTGCGTTAAATTTTGAAAGTCTAGTGCCAGAAGACGAATGCCTAGTAATAATAATAACTAGGACAAGTTGATTGACATGTTTAGCATTTGTAGTTGGAAAACACACAATAAACTTACAAAATTAATTTAATTACTTAGCTAAAGTTGTAAATAACAGCAACTTAAGTGATTTCTGTGATGCATTCCAAAATTTTAAACATTAGAAAACTTGAAAAGTATCCTCAAACTTTTGGCATAAGCAAAAAACATAAAGAGAACCCGGTATATCCAATATCGGTTGCTATCCACGTCGACAAATGCTTAAAGTTATCAAACGTAATCTTAACTAACTAAATATAACATGGAATAGCAAAATAAAAAGCACTTTTTTCCTGTGACAACCAAACTTACCATCTTTGACGTTCTTCGAAGATTGTGACGATGACACACCGGGGATAGTTTTATCGGCAGCACAATACATTATAATTATTTCTACACTATTGTGTTATTAAGTCACTCTCACGTAATAAAATTGTACATATTATTATCAAGACGATTTGATAACACAATACATTCCATTCGCACTAACGCGAACCGCGGCGGCCATTCCACATTCCGGTTGTAAATATTCGTGTCATAGACAAAAGACTTAAACTGACACAGATAATGAAGGCAATTGGACATTATATAGGTAAGACAGTTTGAAAGATTATTCAAAAATTCTTCAATTTAATTGCCTTTTTTCTCTAACCTACAACATTTTTATTTATATACTATATAAAGTCAGTCTAACCGAGATCTAAAACATAATAACAATTTCGTTAGCCTAATTTAAAGACAAACCTAAAAGCTTATTTCGGCCTTTTCATACGCCCCGGTTGCCGGGTAGCCGGTGCCGACTGTCTGGCAACACATTTAGCTTTCACACCCGACGATTTTGTATCCAGTAGTGTCTAGACCCGAGACCGACAACAAGACTACAGTTGCGTTGAACTACACTTTGTAACCGGGCGACTGGCCGCCCCGCCGCGCGCCGCCCGGTGCGTGTCATTTATAAAAGCATGTGGGTCTTCCATACAACCCTGTACGTTCGGCCGCCGGCAAACCGGTAGGCGGCAACTAGATGCACAGTGGTGGATCCGGTGTTCACCTACCTGACAAATTACGCCGGTACGTGTGAAAGCTAAAATACATGGCTATGTCACCCGCGGGTACCCGGCACCAGCTACCCGACAACCGGGGCGTATGAAAGGAACACAACCATTTTTTCAAACTCCATGAAATGAAGGTAATAAGGTATATACTGAAACAGAATCAAGTTTAACTTCTTGTTAACGCATTAAAAAAAAGGAGGTAATTAATTCAACACTTATATTGTTGGAATTTTACAATATTCACTTCTTACAATATTGGCTTCTAAACACGTGTGCCAAATTTCAAAAATGTATGTACATACATACATGTTTGTCCGGATCGTGATCATTCTTTTTTTAATTGGATTAAGTATCTCTCAACTTAGGGAACAGTGCAAGTTTCATCAAAATCGGATCATCAGTTTTCAAAATATGGAACATACAAGCGAACTCCTTAGCGACAAACAGCACGGATATGTAAATTAAATTATTATGGGTATTTTGTCAATCCTTTAGGTAGGTACCTAAAGTTTAGTTTGTTTTTTTTTATTTTATATTATTGTTAAATTTTATGCATATTTCTCGTGTCTCCTGTGCGGGTCACAAATAAATACTTTTTCTTTCTTTTCTTTACCTTACTTACACACTTTTTAATAAAAGAATACTAAAATGAAAAAGACAGAAATAAAAACTTTTTCACAAAAAATAAACCGACTTCTAAAACAAAACACTAAAAAGTGCAAGAATAACTTTAATTTCGGAAGTCGGTATCGAAAAACCGGCCAAGTGCGAGTCAGACTCGCGCACGAAGGGTTCCGTACCATTATCGCAAAAAAACGGAAAATAAAACACGTTTGTTCTATGGGAGCCCCACTTGAATATTTATTTTATTGTTTTTATAGCGGCAACAGAAATACATCATCTGTCAAAATTTCAACTGCCTACTAGCTATCACGGTTCATGAGTTACAGCCTGGTGACAGACGGACAGACAGACAGACGCATCATGGAGTCTTAGTAATAGGGTCCCGTTTTTACCCTTGGGGTACGGAACCCTAAAAAACGAAAAACAATAGGTACCAAAGACACAGGCTTTGTTTTTTTTGGAAGTACGTTTGGTTTTTCTGTTAAAATGTTTTTTTTTTTCACAAAGCTGTTCCGGCGTGAAGTACCTTCTCACCTTTGCAAAGATCCCCAACTTTTTGGCAGTCAACTGAGCCTTTGCCTCAAAGTTAGGGCCAAAACTGAGAGTCGATGTGTAACGCCAAGAAGCTCAAGATGGTCAGTTATTGGCACGGTCACATCTCGGCAAGTTGGAGCCGGTTCAAATCGGCTCTTTTTAGCGGCAAAAGACACGCCTGGGTTTTAGCAGCATTAAACCTGACCAGATTGGCATCACCCCATTCGAAGACTGCCTGCAAAGACAGGTTCAAACGCTCCACCATGGCCTCACGGAGAGACCGGATCTGTGGCCCGGTAGACCCTGCGTTGGACAAGTATCTCTCAGCAACAGTACTGTCGTCTGCATACCCAAAGGTATTGTATAAAAGGCCGGGTTTTTGCAGATCGTTAATGTGCAACAAGAATAATGTTGCTGAGAGTACCGACCCCTGAGGGACCCAGGCATTAATAAAAAATGGTCTCATGAGCAGCCATCGATAACCACTAGAATGGACCGGGCAGACCGAATGAAGGAAGCTTACCAATAAGGCTTTCATGCCAGACCCTATCAAAAGCCTTCGAGATGTCAAGTGGCAAGCGCTTCCCCGTGGTTCTCGATGGCCTCACTCCATATGTGAATGGCATTCGTTAGAAGATCCCCAATATGCCGATTTCGGCGGAAGACGTATTGGCGTTGGCGGTCACTAAGGATCTCCTTTGTTTCTAAGTATGCCTGGAGCTTCGTGTTGAGTACACACTCCATACTCTTACATAGTATGGACGTTACAGAGATGGATCTGTAGTTGACCGGCCGGCACGAGCTGTACGTTATCCTGCTTCCATGCATTCGGCACTTTTCCAGTCTAATACGAAAGGCAGAATAGGCGTGTCAAGATCGGTGACAGTTCACCCGCACATGTTCTAAGATCCACTGCTGGTATTCCGTCAGGGCCGTTAGGCTTGTTCACGTCCAGGTTCCGCAGCACCCTACGGACGTCCGAGGGGAAGGAGGGGGTCGCGCGTTACCAGGATTGAGACGTGAAGATTCCGCAAAAAGAAAGGCAAATAAATTTGCCTTCTCCTCAGCGAAGTAGGCCAGTGACCCGTCGGGTTTCAGCAGTGGTGGTAGTGAGGGACGGCAGAATTTCGACTCGAACGACTTAGCCAAGGACCAAAAAGCTTTACTACCTGCTGGGTAAGAAGCAAGTTTGGTCCCTATTCGGCCAATGTGGTCGAACCGAGCCCCTCTAAACACCATTTTGCAGGACTTGGCAGCCCAGTTGAAGGCCTTTTTCTTCTGACCCACGTCACTCGATTTGCGCGATCGAGCTTCGACCCAAGCCAGGTACGCCTCATGTTTAAGCGTGTCGGCGCGATAATATTCGGCGCCAAACCATCGCCGGTCAACGCTGGACATTGCTACGTCAGAGAACGGAATGTAGTACTCCATTCCCTGACGCAGTACATCCGTCACGGCGTCCGCGCACTACGAAGGATCAGCCGAAGAAAAGCAAGTAGGATGACAAGGATAGCATGCGAAGAAAGTTTGCATGCCATCCTAATCTACGGTCCTGTACCTCTACCTTCCGGCTTCATCATCAGATCAGTTCGATGATAACATTTTCATTAGTACCATTTATTTATAAGTATTTGCTTCATCTTTTATTCGATATATCTTATACTCGTGACATACTTAGCATTACGGAGTTCCAGTGGCCATCTGTGGTCTTCTTCATCTGTTCTACTTCACCAAATGATTCTTTCTGAGTGCAAATGTTTGCTTTGTTGATGAAAATAGCAAAAGCGCCCCCCCCCCCCGATCTGAGCGATCCCTCGATTTCTCAAGGACCCTAAAATCGGATCCTGAACTGATGACCACCACCCTTTCAAACAAAAGAAGAATTTTCCAAATCGGTGCAGGTGTCTTTGAGTAATCGGGGAACATAAAAAGAAAAAAAAAAGATTCTGTCGAATTAAGAACCTCCTCCTTTTTTTTAAGTCGGTTAAAATCATTGTTAGTCATTTTACATTATTACTATAAATGTGAAGTGTTTATGTTTGTATTGTGTTTCAATCATGCAAACATGGCTGACCAGATTTGGATTAAAATTCGTTCACAGATAGTTATAACTAATTATAATATAGGACTAGGATTCTGAAAAATTAACAACATGAATATTATTAGAACTTTATGGAATTAATGTTACAAAATGGAAAAAGCTCGATAAACTTGATTCTTGGCAACATACATTTTGCACAGCTCACAGCTGTCAAAATTATTATTTTAAATGTCAAAAGTGTCAAACAATTCAGCTTCTATTGGATTATTTCAGTTCCAGAATTTATAGTTTACTTCTAGCTTTTTAGTGAATATTCGTTTAATTTTCCAGTAAAATGATGCAACATCAATACTGGGTAACTAAAAAGACTGTGTTAAAAAAACTAGGAACCAAAGAAGATGAGTGTATTGTTGCTTCCGACGCAGAGCTTGATGCTAAACTGGAATTATTTCGATCAATATCGGACAGCTGCTTACAATTACAGCGAGTATTAGACCAATATCAGGAACGATTGTGTATTTTGGCTCAAGAGGAAAATGCTTTGGGAAAGTTTTTGCGGGACTCAGGAAAAAATGCGGACGCGGCCGGTAAACACATGGTATCTGCGGGTAAAGCAATTTCATATTCTGGACAACAGCGCTTATCAGTGCGGGGGCCGCTATTGAGGCTTTATCATGAAGTGGAGACGTTTCGAGGTCGTGCTGTGAGCGATATGCGGGCGACTGTGTCTGCTATGGAAAAAGCCCGAATCGAGTACCGAGCGGCCCTTAGCTGGATGAAATCGACAAGCGCACAGCTAGACCCCGACACAGGACGCGGCCTCGACAATTTCCGAAAGGCACAGCGGCAAGTACGCGAGAGTAAAAAGGTGTTTGATAAACTGACACTGGATGTACTTCAAAAAGTATGGTTTATTTTAATTATTACATAGAATTTTTAGTTCTCACTTATCAACAGATTTATAATCACTGATTCAAATTACTTTAAACAGGTATCTCACTATTTAGATGACAATTTGAGTTTAAAATTAATTTTCACATCACGAAATTAGATTCCAATACAATAAACACAAAAAGCTTACAACCACTACAATTTTTTTTTTTTTTTTTTACTTTCAGATTGACTTGCTAGCTGCAGCAAGATGCAACATGTTTTCCCATGTTCTATCTAACTACCAAAGTTCCTTCGTTACATTTTCTACAAAAGTGGCACAAACTTTAGTGGCGACCGCAGATACAATGAATGCTGCACCACTGTATGAATTTTCAATTTTGAAAGAATTGTCTCAGACTTTGGGTGAGGCAGAAGGCAAGCCTGATGTCCCACCACAGGATAAGGATCAAATGCTGTTTTTCCAGGTAAGATTAAAAGCTTAAAACATCTTGTGATTGTTACATAAACAATACTGATTTTATTTCCACCTTGTTATACCACTTTATTCTTGTTGTCAAGACAACCTTTAAATTATATTTGAAGTTCATATTATTGTTTCCATTAATGATTTCATGTTTGTTGTGTTGCCAACACAGCAAAATCTTGAATAATAAGTAGCTGAATTTTAAATCTTTTATAGAATTAATGGATAAAAGCTTTAAACTTTGGTTATCTTAAACTCATTTAAAATATAAACTACTGTTCAATTCCAGGATGAATTCAAAGATGATAATCCAGAAAAAAGTAATGAACCGAAAAACGTGAAACCCAAAACTGACAAAGAAAATGAAAAGCAACCGTCCAATGATAAAGAAGTCAAGCCAAGCACTTCGGTGAACCTGATTGATACAAGTTGTTTGGAATCGGAGTTATCTAGTGGCAATACTGGAATAATGTCCGAATTAGCTGGACTACAGATGGATTTTGGAGATGCGCAAGGGAGTCTCGGAACTTTTTTGCCTTCACAATTGTTACAGGTAACAAAATACTACTGTTATATTTATAACTTACCTTGTGGTTTGATAAAGTACTCCACATGTGCAAACCATGACATGTATTAGGACATAGGATACCTGGTACTACATTCTCTTGGGATAAATTTCAACCTTCATGTGAGCATTTAGCTCATCTATACTAATAATAGCTTCTGCCAGTGGCTTTAACCGCATGTTAAAAATAAATAGTAGCCAATTCTCAGACCTACTGAATATGTATATAAAATTTAATAAAAATCGGTCAAGCCGTTTCAGAGGAGTAGGCTAACTAACATTGTGACACGAGAATTTTATATTTATATATAAGATTATAAAGCTGAAGAGTTTGTTTGTTTGAACGCGCTAATCTCAGGCACTACTGGTTGGAATTGAAAAATTATTGTTGCGTTGGATAGTCCATTTATCGAGGAAGGCTATATAACATCACGCTACGACCAATAGGAGCGGAGCATAAATTAAAAAAGTTGCAAAAACGGGCCAAATGATTTCTTTTTGAAAGATTCCGTTGCGTGCGATGCGTAAGCGGTTAAAAAAGTTACGCAACATTCATGTATGTAGGGGTAGGTAGGTAGCCAGTTGACGGAAGCGAAGCCGCGTTGGAGAGCTAGTGCTAATTATAAGATCTGTTTTGTGCTTGTTTGTTATAAGCTGTATTGAAAGCTGTGAATAATGAGAATAACTTAGAATTTGACATCAAGGCCAGTCCTATTCTTATTTTGATTGCATTGTTAACATACAAATAATTACACTGCACATGCTTGCTATGAACGTTTTGTTATTAGATCAGAATTGTATGAACAAGTAAAATTTAAAAAACCTCCGACACTTTTTATTTCATGCTACATAATTTCATCGATCGACAATCTATTGAACACGTAATTATAACACGATATCTTGCGAAAACACCCAGATTCAAACAGTCAAAAGACCATACCTTTTGAACGGCTGAACAGATTTTATTCAAAAATTGCTAAGAACACTTTCGACAAAACAATTTTATAAACAACAAAAAAAATCGTTTTATCCGTTTAGGAGCTATGATGCAACAGAAAGACACAGATACACAGCAACACACGTCAGGGGTTAAAAATGAATAATCAGCAACTTAACACTACAGCATAATTATAACACTAAAGTATAAAATAATATACTAATTAAAACATATTACAGAATTCATCCAGCTTACTGCAAGGTCCTATGGCTCCTGTCACCACCAACAGCAATCAGGCTCCGACATCTCAGCAGTCTCCTCAGCAAGCTTCCAAGCCCAGTCCAAGTACAACCATCCCAAAGAAGGAGGATAAAGCAGCCTGGTTCAAACTCTTTGCTGAACTGGATCCTCTTGCTAACCCTGACAACCTTCCTGGATCTAACACTAATCATAGCCATGCAGCCTAATCAATTTAAAGAATATATTTAGGCCGAACATAACACAACGTAACATCACGCCTGTTTTTGCCGAAGAGTTAGGCGGTGCTATACTAGGTTAATTTTAATTCGGATAAAAAAATGGGTTTAATAAATCAGTTGTTTAGTACATTTCTGCCCTCATTATCTCGGCAAAATGTACTGAATGGTTCTTTTTAGGGTTCCGTACCCAAAGGGTAAAAACGGGACCCTATTACTAAGACTGCGCGGTCTGTCCGTCTGTCACCAGGCTGTATCTCACAGCCAGACAGTTGAAATTTTCATCGATGTATTTCTGTTGCCGCTATAACAACAAATACTAAAAACAGAATAAAATAAATATTTAAGTAGGGCTCCCATACAACAAACGAGTTTTTTTCCGTTTTTTGCGATAATGGTAGGGAATCCTTCGTGTACGAGTCCGACTCGCACTTGGCCGGTTTTTTTGAGTTGGTTTTTGCATAAACCGTTCTTTGATCTATTATTAGCCAATATTCAGGTCATTGAAAATTAACCTGGTAGTACACCCCCATTGCGCCAGTTATGTTTCAAGTCCCTTATGATAGGGGCAAAAGAGCTTAGACTTTACGTTGAAACACATTTTAATAGCTGAACACTACCAGTATTGTTGGCTAACTTCGTAAAATCCTGCTCTGTAAAATGTTTGATATATGACACTATTTTAAAGGGACACAATGTCCTTTTTCTTGATCCAGGAGGTTATGACGTGTTTGATAAGATAAATAATAGCTAGAAAGATACTTTAAAAAAACTATACACAGTGATAAATAAGTGATCGAATTGATGTGAAAGGAGGTTTTAATAATATATGTATATGAGAATTTTGAGAATATGTATAGCAAAAATGACTTTGGTTTTAGAGATAACTTCAATTAGTACAATGAATGTGTAAACGTAATATGCTCATTAGCTTACACTATTTATAATCATGTATTTTATGTACATTTTATATGTTGTACTATGCTCTCTACATGGATATAATCACAATGATCTGTTATAGGCCGACTCGCCTCTAAATTATCGCAGAATTATGGTTGAATGAATTTTTAACAGCCAATCACAGCTGATAACGCGTGCTTGACAATTTGTCACATTAATTCTGCGATAATTTAGAGGTGAGAAAATTGACAATGTGACATGCAAACTTGTTAATCAAACATTTCTTATATGATATTTTATTATTCATAGTGTATAAGTTGTATTAATTTTGTGTGATTGAATTCCTGTTTAAATTGTTTTATATAAGTGTAGAATTAAATATTGTAATGAAGTACTTAATTTTATAACCAAAGATTAGTGTTATTTTCAGATTTATTCTTGCATTTGACTTGCGATAATATTATTTAACTTTGATTTGATTAAGATAAATATCATATTGAACTAATTTCCATTCCAACAAATGGAATCGTGACATTCCAAAGTTAAATTCCAAACCAATTAAAACATAGTTTTTTTTTATTGACAGCACTGGATTTTGTTTAAAAAATATCTAGACCAAGCATATTTGACAATAAATAAATATAATGGATCCAATCAATGATATTCAAATAAACAGATACGTTATACACTCACAAAACAATTGAAAAAGTGTTCCGCTCAACAGCGGCATCACACATACACACTTTTCATTCATCTGACATTAAAAAATATTTATTTTAATCAATAAATAAATAAATTACAAATACACACGATGGCATTTTTTTTAATTTTGTTTTTGTTTCAACAAAGCCTCCGCTCTTCGCCATGCGTGACATAAACTAAAGACTAAAGGTCACAATTGGGACCTATTCGAGTCTTCACAATTCACGCGCTCATAACATATCTGTTTATTTGAATATCATTGGATCCAATGCTGTATAAATTGTAAGACATCAACAGGAATGGATAACGTTTTTTTGTGTAAACAGTCTTACTATAATTGAGTGCTTTTTTATCAGTTATTTACATGATCATTAAATCTAGTCATTTGAATCTTATGCTTTTAAATTTAATTATACCAAAAATTGTAATGCTTTATTCGTTTGTATTGTTTCAAGAATTATAAAATTGTTTTAGTTGTAGACTTTCATATTTTATTTAGAGTATTATATGCATTCCATTTTTGATCTATAAATTAAACATAAATGTAACTACGTAACAGTTTTATTTGATCCCACACAAATAAAAAACAAACATGGATTAGGTTTTGAAGCAAATATACAAGCAAGCAACATCCTAGCTTGGGACAAACAAAAATTACTATTATATTCCTGTTTAGTACCTATATATGTTTAGTTTAATTGCTCTGAAGAGCGACTCGTCCCACTGTCTCTGGGACAAGGAATATTATACTCTCTACCGAGAGCTCTGGGATGATGTTGGGGGAATTAAAATTCGGGTAAGCGAGTCGCCAAGCATCAATAGCCTTGGTGACTTGAAGCTCTGGCAGACACATCAAAATCAATCAGTGTGGGGTGCTAGGTTCTAACGCCTAGCGCTAAATCTAGCGCTTTTTGAAACTTTGAACTTTCTTTTAAAGAAAAGTAATTTCGCAAACTATTAACATCTAAACGACGTCGTTTTTAATTCGGCGGCAGAAGCAATTGTAGTAGAATCAGACGATGGTGAATTAATTTATTTTCTTTATATATACATACATACATAAACTCACGCCTTTTTCCCATGGGGGTAGGCAGAAACTACAGAACGCCACCTGCTACGATCCTTACCTACATCTTTTACTTCATTCACATTCATGCATCTAGTCATACACACACGCCGGTTATGAGTACACTGCGCACCTGGCCTTTTTGAAGAACATCACCTATAAGGTCTATATTCCATTATACTATATATTTCCATTTCCTTTATATTATGAAATTATTATATTAACACTTTATTATTTTATTTTATTATCACTAAACAAGTACTATAATGTATTAACTTTTGTATATGACATATTTTGATTCAATAAAAAAATACGTTAAAACATCCCCGTCTCAAATTACTGGGCGTTTTGCTTGTATTTGGCGCCGAATAAAGCGTTTTTGTTTACAGCGACCATTTAGCGCTTTCTAGCGCGTTTTTAAAGAACTAACAGCGCGTTTTTGCTTAGACGAGTTGGCAGCACTGGCACAGAGTAAATTTTTTTTAGTACTCAACTACTCAGGTCAGACGTCAGTTGTCAAGTCATTGTCAAACACATCAGCTGGCAGACATCAGCGCAGAATAGAAATTACGTTTTTTTGTGAATCAATTGTGTAAGCAGTAAATAAAATTGGAATAACACACATTTTTTAAGCCAAAATATCCAAGATAATTGCCTACATTATGCTGAATTCAAGTAAGTTTCTTTCTCTGGTAAATTATAGTATAGAATCGCACGCAGTGAGTTTCCTGTATACATTATTTTTCGCGTAGCTGAAAAAAATATTTATCTTTGTGTAACTTGTTAGTTTTCCGTGGTCTTCTGGGGACGGAAGAAGCTCCTACTAAAGTAATAGAGGTGCGATCAGACAACTACATTTCAAGGCCGATACATTACCGAGAAGATTCTATTTTGCTGTATGGACCGAAGAATCCGCCCGATGGCAAGAATACAAGAGACAAATACTATGAAATAGTACTTCATAAGCCTTTTACTGAGAGCTTACATCAGATGTACAGGTAAGATATTATTAATGGGTTTGACTCATTGATGTTATGCTAAAATTGCCAATTGTTTTTATCTTTTTGGCAATCTCTATTGCTTTTATTTAATGAGTATATTATTTAAATTTCATTGCTATGTTATGAGAAGAAATACGTGATGAAAGCCTTTGGTTTGTATTTAGATTAACCAGGCTACAGTGATGTAAAATATTTCTTATGAATCGAGACAGTCATGCTACTAAATTTGTTTATTTGGATAGTTTTACAGTATTAAGGGCCTACATACGCTTTAGTGCCGTAAAACGGTAACATTCTAAAGCATACTCCTCAGTAACAGCTACGTTAAAAGGTTTAAAAAAAAAAAAAAAAATATTATTGATTCATGTTCATAATTTTGAATACAAGGTTTTTCCGTGTAACTAATAGTTTTGCTTTAAATAAATTATTAACAACAATATTTGTTCGCAACTTTGCGAAAAATTATTGTGTTGTTAATAATTTAATAATTTAAATATCGTGTATTATCGACTTGGATGTTTAAAAATATTTTTATACAGAAAAATTGATGGCTGGAATTACTTCATACCTAACATAGCATATGTAAATCAAATATTATTTTGCAAACAAAACTGTTCAAAAGGAGGTTCAATTTTGATATTTTGGCACGGCCAGTACTGCGTTACATTGGGGCATATATATCACCTTAAGGTGTTGAGAAAGTGCAATAATTTAGTTATAATTCATCAATCTAACTTGTGATCAATACCTTTTCTGTTTTGAAATATTATTTAGCATAGAATTGCCATTGTAACAGAAAATTTGACCTTTATATTGATCTTTATATTAAAATGTGTAGAAAATTATGTTATTTACACAATCACTAATGCTGATAATACTCTTATTTCATCAGCCAGCTATTAACCCAATTTTATTTACTATCTATATACATAAGTCACAAAGTGGAATTAAGATAATAACAATCAGGTACTTTTTAGGGTTCCGTACCCAAAGGGTTAAAATGGGACCCTATTACTAAGACTCCATGATCCGTGATAGCTAGACAGTTGAAATTTTCACAGATGATGTATTTCTGGTGCCACTATAACAACAAATACTAAAAACAGAATATAATAAATATTTAGGTGGGGCTCTCATACATAAAACGTGTTATTTGCAGTTTTTTGCAATAATGGTAAGGAACCCTTCGTGCGCGAGTTCGACTCGCACTTGGCCGGCTTTAATAATACCAGTATGATTTATATTGCAGTTTATTTCGAGCTAAAACCTTAGATGATGCAGAAGGAAAATTCATTGTTTATAAGGATCGAATACCAGTATTTATCAAGATTACCAAAGAAGTAAGTTGAATCTAAAAAACCATTTGTTATTTTTCATATTTAAATGCCTAATATATATTCTGACCTGACCCACCTCAGCAGATCGATTTGTAGGGCTGTTATTATTTAGCAAAATATTGTGAAATGATAATTCATGAAATTTAAAATTTCTTTAGAAATAAGCAGTACCTTTGGACTCATTAGTTATTATGTAATTTCTTATTGTTTCTTTGTGCGTGCATACATAATAAAATATTTAAATGAATTTTTCTTTGCAGTGCACAGTTGCAATTCTTCAGAAACTCTGTGACACATTATCAGAACACCAGTCATGGACGATTGCACACATGGTAGCTCATTTTGGGCTGAGTGAGCTGTTCAATGATCCGGAGGTCCAGAGGCATATTGACAGCATTGATCCATTGACTGGAGCCACACCTTTGATGGTAAGTTAATTGAAAAACACCATTGTTATTTGGCTGTATAATCCTAACTGCTAGCCTTTAATATCATACATAAACTCACTGACATCCTAAAACAATTGTGTATGAAACATTAGGTGATTCAAACTTCAAGGTGGATGTGAGGTTAGTTTTTTAATACGCAGCAGAGACTCATCTCTTGTTCCAAGCTGCTAGAGTTTAAATCTAACTGTAGTAAACACAAACACTTAAATGTAGACCTTAAAACCATCAATGAAGACATAAAAATGATCGTAGCTGGCCTAAAAATATTGTATGATCTCTGATTCAGATTGAATCTGAGAAATATTTGTCATCGAAGCACCGTTTTTTAGATCCTGGAAAGTGTTATTAAATCTTTGGACTAAATTCCTCTTGCAAATAAGGTAAAACAAATAAATGAATCATTAATTAACTAATTGGGTCCAATTCATGGACTAGTTAAAACAATTCTAGTTAAAAACTTTGTTTTTTTCATTTGACTAATTGAGGGCAAATAATAGCTGAGTAATTTGAACTAGCAAGGTTTGATATATACTTTAAATTCAAGCGTTTTTGCCCAAGGGATTAAACAGAACCACAGAATGCTGAGGTTTTATTAAAAGATTATTTCTTATGGTTATTTTCCAGAGCGACTTTAGATGTCAAATGGCTTTTGGGAATGGGGATGGCTTCTGGATGAAATTTGGCACAGAGATAGATTATAGTCCGGAATAGCACATAGGCTACTTTTTATCCCGGGAATATGTTCCCTTGGGATAATTTTCGACATTCACGCGGGCGAAGCCGCTGGCAGAAGCTAGTTAATTATATTATTGGCCAACATAATACGAGTAGTAGGCTCATATTTAATTAATGAAGAGTCATTCTGTGTCATAAAAGCAATGCGTATTCTTTTTCGCAGTGATAACAGGGAATTTCCCTTAAGTCCTATTGTGTCTGTTACCCTCTGACTAGTTACTAAATACTGTGACTTTGACTTTCACAACTCAATAGGCGAAAAGTATAACAATTAATTAAAATAATTAAATTCATCAACAATGTAGCATTTACGTCACACCTGTACCGAAATAGGATACACAGAGATGTCATGATGTCATGTTGTACACTTCTAATTTCGGTATCGCGGCACCTACTAGCCGTTGGATTGGTTTTTAGGGTTCCGTACCCAAAGGGTAAAAAAGGGACCCTATTACTAAGACTCCGCGGTCCGTCTGTCTATCTGTCACCAGGCTGTATCTCATGATCCGTGGTAGCTAGACAGTTGAAAACAAAATATAGTATGAGAGCCCCACTAAAATATTAATTTTATTCTGTTTTTAGTATATGTTGTTATAGCGGCAACAGAAATACATAATCTGTGTAAATTTCAACAGTCTAGCTACCACGGTTCATGAGATACAGCCTGGTGACAGACAGACAGACAGACGGACCGCGGAGTCTTAGTAATAGGGTCCCGTTTTTACCCTTTGGGTACGGAACCCTAACTAGCATACAGATACCTCATCCCATGCGAAGAAATCGTGCTGACGTAACTAGCGTGTTTCCTCTGATTAAACTGATTTTTTTTTGTACATCGATCGCTTTTGGTTTCGTTCCACGGCGATAGATAGATGGTGTTAGCAGCGACTTTCAAGAATCAGGTTTTACTCGGTCCGTGAATATTTTTTTCCATAAATACATTGACGATTTTTTAAATATTATTTTTATGCACGTTTCTACAGTTTCATTGAACCAAAATTTGTTACAATACAAATCCGAGTGGCATGCCTCAGAAATTTAATACTGCGCCATCTATTGGCATCAATTTTAAATGAT
This sequence comes from Orthosia cruda, assembly GCA_964057195.1. Classification (NCBI taxonomy): domain Eukaryota; kingdom Metazoa; phylum Arthropoda; class Insecta; order Lepidoptera; family Noctuidae; genus Orthosia; species Orthosia cruda. Next base: position 10,164,471 of record OZ059857.1, read on the forward strand.
CATCAAGATTGAAATGAAGGTAGTTGATTAAACAAGAACATAAAATTTTTATGATCAATTCTAGAAATTGATAATTTTACAAACTATTCTCATAAATAATAATAATCTAACAAATCGATGCATATCGCGCCATTTAGTGATATATTTGAACAAAATTTTCTTTGTTTACGCTGGGACTCGTGCCCAGGCCTAAGATCAAGCATACTGTTGAAAATACGATGTTTTTCTTAGTAACGTTTGTTATTTCTTTCAGGTAGCCGTAAAATCATGTAACGTGCGCATGGTTCAAAGTCTAGTCTCTCTGAACTGTTCGCTCGACGTGATAGACCTTGAAGGCAACACGGTGTTCCACTATGCAGCCGCAAGCAACAAAGAAATTATTAATGTGAGTTATAGATTTTTATTTTAAGTTAGGAACAGCGAATAAGTGGAACTCACTACCTGCGTCTGTGTTTCCGAATGCATTCATTCTCTTCAAAGTTAGAGTGAACAGGCTTCTTCTGGGTAAGCTCACTCCATCGTCGACTCTGTCTCTGTCACCTCTGACCTAGACTAGAGTCAAGAGCAAACCCAAAAGAAAAAAAATGTTATTTATGCTGTTTTTTCTCAGCGGTAACGGCCGCGACCTACAAGTTTTAGGTCGTGGGTTTGACGAACCCAGGCAGGCGCTTTACTTTTGTAAATTATTTCATCATCACTGCTCTAGAAACGGTGAAGGAAAAAATCGTGAGGAAACCGGCATGACTTAGAACCAAAAATGTTAAGTCATGTGTCATCCACCAACCCGCAGTATCTAGAACGCCACATAGCAACAAACACACATAGACTGATAAACACATTACCCTCCTTCGGCAGTCGAGTAAAAATGTCGCCTAGCGGGCATGTTGGCTAAACGTTATTCCTGTCACTGCCTCTCAACTGTCAATCTACAAAAGTGCAAGATGACAGGAACAAGTGACAGGAACTTGTTTATGCCTAAGCAAGGTCTATGTGACAATTATAGAACTTAGCTTATGGGCTAAAATTCAAACACACGATACAACATCGCATCGTGGCACGTAAAGATGGATTCACACGGTATTGTACTGCACGTGTTTTTTTTTCAGTTTAATGCTAGGATCACACGGAATAACACCGCTAGGTTGTTACTGTATCAACAGCGGAATGTTGACGTTTCGTCCCAGTATTGAACAAGAACGTGCAGTACAAGTTGTCAACGTGTTACGATATGACGTAATGACGTCGTGTCGTGATGATCTTCAAAGTGCAACTTATTGTATGTGTTTTAGCCTTGAGTCAGGCGGCTGTACACTATTCTTTTGGGTATGTCCGCGGCCTTAGAATTCTGTCAGATTATGTCACTTTCACTGTATAGCCAGGCTCTACTCTCAAAGTTTAAAAACGGGACCCTATTACTTAGACTCCACTGTCCGTCTGTCTGTCTGCCACCAGGCTGTATCTAATAAACCGTGATAGCTAGACAGTTGAAGGTTTCACAGATGGTGTATTTCTGTTGCCGCTTTAACAACAAATACTAAAAACAGAATAAAATAAATATTTAAGTGGGGCTCCCATACAACAAACGTGATATTTTTGCCGTTTGTTGCAATAACCATTATTGCAACAAACGGCAAAAATATCACGGATCCTTCGTGCGCGAGTCCGACACACACAAGGCCGTTTTTTTTAAGGTTCATGTTATGTTGCCGTTTGAATAATGTTTTACGCTCCCTCATCACGGCGAGTTTAGTCGAGCCAAAAATTACTTTGTCAACATGATTTTAGAGTTGACTTTTATGTAAAGGAGAATGCCCATTTTGTAAGGGAACTTGGGACCCTTTGAAAAATGGTTGTATATTGATGAATTTGGTTGTATATTGTAGACAAAACACGTTGTATTCATAGTTGGAAAACATTTCTTATTTATTTTGCGGGGTTCACGAGATATAACGATGTTTCTGTTCTTGAAATGAACCTTTATTACAATACAATAAGGAGCATACAAATGTCCAAGTGAAGGAACCTGATCTGTTGTTGTCTATACATATAAAGTAAAGGACACGGATGGAAAAAAACACAAAATATAAATCCGATTTTTGCATAATATTGAAATCGCAGACACGATACCTCAAATTTATTTATTATATTCTTTATTGTACACCACAAAAATATATATACAGGACAAAAAAACATAAAAACAAGTGTACAATGGGCGGTCTTACCGCACAGGGCAATCTCGTACAGACAACCTTTCCTTCCTTTTCTTTCCTTCTATATGTGTCATTAAACAAACAAATAATGACATTGATTGAAGTTTCCGTTTACATTTATCCGTCGGAAAATATACACTTGTTTGCTATGCGTTTGAAATCTAGTTTTAATTAGTGGTGGGCGTTGCGACGACGAACCGTTTCTAAAGACCGTTTTTTGTTCTGCGACGGTGCAACCGTTTTACGTCCTGGGATAAAGCAGTCTTCGTTGCACAAACCTGTCTTCGAATAACTTCGTGCGATTTTGTATTTTACGCCTCAGAAAATACAGTCAAGATTCGAAAGCGAACTGATTCAACTACGACACACGTCGGTCGTTGCGTCGTTTATCGTTCCACGTTCTTTCACAAAATAGTTCTTGCGACGGTGAAACAGCTTTTAGCCGTCTTCGTTGCACAAACCAGTCTTCGAATAAATTGGTGCGATTTTGTATTTTACTGCTAAGAAAATACAGTCGAAAGTGAATTGATTCAACTACATACAAATGTCGTCGACTCGTCGCGAATCGTTCCACGTTTGTTCACAAAGTAGTTCTTTCGTTCCGTCCTCCAAGTTTCGTTCTCCAAGACGTCTTCAAACCAGTTGCGACGAATACCGTTTCGTCCGTCAATAATACGACAACGACCCACCACTAGTTTTAATTGGCAAGCGTCCATATTTCAGAACACTATGCGCTCAACAACATAAAACTTACTACAAAATAGGAATGGTATTCGTTGAGGCGAGCGATCTTGTGGTTCAACCAAACCAAATCTACCAAATACGCAGGTGCCTACAGGAATTCACCCAGATAGGCGGAGAACTGGTGGACCTCGACACTGGGCTGCAGGCAGTCCAAAGAAGCTTTTGTCATCCCTGGATGGTAGGCTTACCAGACGTCTACTACGCCTGGACAGGAATGGCCTGCGCCTTGTGACGGGGACCATCACGGGAAACTGCTCACTTAACAAATACTTCCACTCAATAGGCATAACGCACAGTCCTATGTGCAGTGCGTGCATGGAGGCTGAGGAAACCGTCGCCCACGTGCTCTTTGAATGCACAGGTGTCACCCAGATAAGAACACATACCAGAATCTGAGAAGACCAGGAGCCCTAATTAACTTCTGGAGGGAGGGGGGCTGGTTGGAATAACCACCAAATGGCCGCCATGGCCCGCGCACTATGGTCTATCTGAAGGACTAAGTGCGGAAACCAAACCCCCTAACATAGAACATAGAGGTTCACGCTTCACCTCACTCCACGTCATTCTGATACAGTTCGTCGCTTCTGCCAACACGGTGCGACGCCAGGTTTGACGCGGACGTCCATGATTTCTAAGAGTTCCAATCCATGGTCTGTTTAGGAATGTGATCGGGATCACTCCGGATTGTGTTACCAATCTCTCTCCACTTACGTCGCTTGATCTGGGTCTCGTGGCATTTCTCCAACAGCTCTACATTAGAGATGGTCTGGTTTGGGACTCGAACGGAACCCTTATTCATTAGCTTATCAAACATTGTTATCACCACTCTAATGTGAATACATCTTCTAATATATAAACCGGCCAAGTGCGAGTCGGACTCGCGCACGAAGGTTTCCGTACCATTATCGCATAAAACGGCAAAAAATCACGTTTTTTGTATGGGAGCCCCCCTTAAATATTAATTTTATCCTATTTTTATTTGTATTTGTTGTTATAGCGGCAACAGACATACATCATCTGTGAAAATTTCAAATGTCTAGATATCACGGTTCATGAGATACAGCCTGGTGACAGACTGACAGACAGGCAGACAGACGGACCGCGGAGTCTTAGTAATAGGGTCCAGTTTTTACCCTTTGGGTACGGAACCCTAAAAAATCAATGTTTGTTTGCTCGTATTTTATGCGCCGCCATTTCGTTCATCTGATTATGATAAAACTTTGTCAAGCTTTGTTAACTTTTGCGTCTATTGAAATTCTGACTATTTAAGGCCAAGGACAAGTCAAAGTCAAATATATTCAACTAGGCCAATAAGCGGCACTTTTGAATGTAATAAAATATTCTACCGTGCATTCGGAAAAGTGATAAGGAGAAGAACGCCCAAGAAACTCCATACTTACTCTTTAAAAAAAAATGGTGTTTTACAATATTTTCATAAGCACATACATTATTAAATTAATACATGTGAGGACGATGCACCCAGAATAGCACTACACACTATACTACGTACAGGTATAAAGTATTAAAAGCGTTAACAGGTAAATTTACTAATTTGATAAATAAGAACATAGTTCTCACATACTTAAAAATATTGCAAACAGGTAAAATACCTAATTCAATAACAACGGAACACTGTGTGAGTCAATTAATTTAAAAAAAAAAACAATAAATAGTTATTTTATTTGTTAGTTTCTATTCACAGGAATTGGAATTTGATTTTGCCTACACACATACGAAATATTGCCCTTTGGAGCAGGACCAGCATGTTTCCAAGCATTCTTATCTTGAATATAATCATCTAATTTGTAATATGCTTGTTAACAAAGTGTGCTTTTAACTAAAGTATTAAATTTACTTTCACTTAGTTCTAATATATCACAAGATATTTTGTTATAGAATTTAACACAGTACCCTATGAAAGATGAGTGTATTTTAGCTAGTCTATAAGATGGTTGATCTAACTTTATTTCTCGTATTTCAATTGTGTCTATCACTGACTTTACTAAAGAGGTGTATATTTTTCCTTACATACATAATATTTTCATAAATGAATTGGCAAGAAACCGTCATAATATTAATATTTTTAAATAGTTCCCTAAGAGATTCTCGGTGACATAACTTATATATGGCTCTGACAGCACTCTTTTGCAATATAAATATGGATTCAATGTCAGCCGCTCGCTCCAAGCTACCTTAAAATCTATCTAGTTATATTTACATCTGCATCAGCTAATGTGTCCGGCACTGCAAACAGCAGCGTCGTGCCGGTTGTGAGTTCCGATCAAGATCTTCTGCTTTTCGAGTTGATGGAAAACTCTTTAAATATTTTGAGCCCAGGAAGTGGCCACGTTAATTGTAACTTTCACATGACTTCAACAATCATTAGGATGTCTAAAAGTGCAGGTGTATGAGCAGTTGGGACACACCAGGATTTGTGTCGTATTCTTCACAGCACCGCACTCACATTGGGTATCAGAATCCTGCGGGTTTATAGACCCCATTATTATTTTTCAATAAGGGTGTTATCGGATCGCATCGATGATGGTATAATGGATTAGTCGACGTTGATCGATAGTTACTATCACACCGATCAATTGATCGTCGACCGACCGATCGTCTATCGATTTTAGAATGGACCAGTTTAAAACACGATCGCATCCAAAATCTTCTGCGTTTGCGTCTCCGTAATAATAGTACGAACAAGATTGTAAGTACTGATCAACAATAACGCGTCCTCTTCTGAATACATTTCGAAAGGAAGTGATGGAATATAGGCTGACGATGTGTTTAATCGATCATCGTCGGCGATCAATGGATTGATTAGTCGACGTTTTATGGAACGGTACAGTATGGTGACGGACGTGTACCGTATGGTGACGGACGTAAAGAATTTCACCATCCCATATCTTCCCGTGGGTGTCGTAAGAGGCGACTAAGGGACACACCAGAGAAAGGCAGCAGCGTTCTCTGTGGACTTTACCAACAAACTGCGATCGCCAACCCGCCTGCCGAGCGTGGCGATTATGGCAAACCCCCCCAAACCAAAATGAATAGCACACAAAATAAAAGGCCCCGAGTGCCCGGCAGCCCGGTCTACCCTCGGCTACGGTAGCGGTCGAGGCGATGGCGTGGCAAGGGGTGCAAAGAATCCCCGGAGTGGACCAGGCTACCCCAATAAACACCGACGACTGGACCTGGGAACTTATAACACGAGAACACTCCGGACCGGCGAGAATATAGCCGAACTCGAGGAAGAGTTGAGCAGGTTACGATGGAGCATTATAGGGCTATCTGAAGTCCGAAGAGAGGGAGAGGTAACCTGCCGAGATGGCAAGGCGAGCCAAGGAGGCAATGGAGAGGTAACCGGTAATCTGCTCTATTGCCGAGAGGGTGACCGGCAGTCCCAGGAAAGTGTCGGCTTTATCGTCCAGAGTGTGTCGACCAGGGTGGCGTTCCTTATACTCAAAATATCCGCAAGATATTCGCTGAAGGTCATACAGGTCTACGCCCCGACCTCGGGACACCCCGACGACGAGGTAAAGACCATGTATGGGATATCTCTAGAGCCATGCATGGTTCCAAAACTTACTTCACCGTTGTCATGTTGTTGTGTGTCGACCAGGGTGGCGTACCTTATACTCAAAATATCCGCAAGATATTCGCTGAAGGTCATACAGGTCTACGCCCCGACCTCGGGACACCCCGACGACGAGGTAAAGACCATGATGAGGATATCTCTAGAGCCATGCATGGTTCCAAAACTTACTTCACCGTTGTCATGGGGGACTTCAACGCGAAACTGGGCAAACGAGACGAGGATGTGCTGCAAGTAGGGCAATTTGGAGTTGGACGTCGGAACCACCGGGGTCACCTACTGGCCAGTTTTATGGAGAAGGAGAGCCTCTACATGATTAATTCCTTCTTCAGAAAGCGTGAGCACAGGAAGTGGACCTGGCAAAGCCCCGATGGTGCAACTAAAAACGAGATCGACTTTATCATGTCAACCAAGAAGCAAATGTTCAATGATGTCTCTGTGATCAACTCGTTAAAAACCGGGAGCGATCACCGCATGGTAAGAGGCACATTGAACATTAATGTCAAGCTTGAAAGGTCTCGACTGATGAAGTCCACGCTCCGTCCAGCACAGATCCAGGTCCAAAACCCCGACACCTTTCAACTCGAACTCCAGAACCGTTTCGAGTGCCTAGGGAGCTCCGTGGACGAATACAGTGATGGGTTCGTGGAAGCTGTCCATACGGTCGGGTCTAAGTTTTTCAAGACCCGCCGTACAGATAGGAACAAAAAGTTCGCTGATCCTACTCTCAAGCTCATGAAGGAGAGGCGTGAGATAATCCTGCAGTCTTCAGACGATGCGCTGAAATACCGGCAGCTAAATAGACGGATCTCAAAGTCCTTGAAAAGCGACCTCCGCCGCTTTAATACCGAGGTATTAAAGACGCGATTGAGCGGAACAAGGGTTCAAGGTCTTTGCAAGAGATCTGTCTATTGGGCAGAGCCAGCTCGCGAAACTGAAGACCGATGATGGCAGGATCGTATCCGCCAAACCGGAGCTTCTGAGGGAAATCGAGAGATTCTATGGGCAGTTGTACACGTCAACCAGTAAACCCGTCGCGAATCTAGCGAATTACCCTAGAGCTAGATTGACCCAACACTATACCGAAGACATTCCGGACTTCAGCCTGTATGAGATTAGGATGGCTCTGAAACAGCTAAAGAACAACGATGCAGCGGGTGATGACGGAAATACGGCCGAACTCCTGAAGGCGGATGGAAAAACAGTACTTAAGGCCCTTCAGAAGCTGTTTGGTTCCGTCATACTCGAGTGGAGGACGCCACAGGCATGGCGCAGGGGTGTGGTGGTACTCTTCTTCAAGAAGGGTGACATTGCCTTACTGAAGAACTATAGGCCCATCTCACTTCTTAGCCATGTCTACAAGCTGTTTTCAAGAGTCATCACGAATCGTCTCGTTCGCAGGTTTGACGATTTCCAGCCTCCCGAACAAGCCGGATTCCGTAAAGGCTTCTGCACCGTAGACCACGTACATACGCTGCGGCAGGTTATACAGAAGACCGAAGAGTACAACCTGCCTCTCTGTTTAGCGTTTGTGGACTACGAGAAAGCCTTCGATTCGATCGAGACTTGGGCTGTGCTGCAGTCTCTCCAACGGTGCCAAATTGACTACCGGTACATCGAGGTGTTGAAGTGTTTATACAAAAACGCCACCATGTCAGTTTGACTTCAGGATCAGACCTCGGAACCCGTACATTTGCAGCGGGGTGTGTGACAGGGAGACGTCATATCACCGAAGCTGTTTACTGCTGCACTGGAGGACGTCTTCAAGGTTCTGGACTGGAGCGGGCTAGGCATCAACGTCAATGGCGAGTATATCACTCACCTTCGGTTTGCTGATAATATAGTGATTATGGCTGAGACCATGGAGGACCTCAGTACAATGCTCGATGACCTCAGTAGAGTTTCCGAAAGAGTGGGTCTAAGGATGAACATGGACAAAATCAAGGTGATGCTGAATGCCCATGTTACACCCACTCCTATCAAGGTCGGAGACTCTACACTCGAAGTTGTGGGCGACTATGTCTACCTGGGACAAACGATTCAGTTGGGTAGGGCCAACTTCGAGGAAGAGGTCAATCGTCGAATCCGACTTTGTTGTTTGTATTGTTGAAATTGCGCGGTATCTTCTCGTCCAACATACCACAGTGTCTCAAGACGAAAGTCTATGACCAGTGTGTGTTGCCAGTGATGACATATGGCTCTGAGACGTGGTCGCTTACAATGGGCCTCATCAGAAAGCTTACAGTCACTCAAAGGGCAATGAAGAGGGCTATGCTCGGAGTTTCCTTGCGTGATCGAATCAGAAATGTAGAGATCCGCAAGAGAACTAGGGTTACCGACATAGCCCGAAGAATTGCCAAACTTAAGTGGCAGTGGGCAGGGCATATTGCTCGCAGAACGGATGGCCGATGGGGCAGAAAGGTTCTGGAGTGGCGAACGCGAACCGGAAGACGTTGCGTTGGAAGGCCTCCCACCAGGTGGACCGATGACCTGGTGAAGGTTGCGGGGATCCGCTGGTTGCGAGACGCACGGGACCGGTCAAAGTGGCGATGCTTGGGGGAGGCCTATGTCCAGCAGTGGACGTCTTTCGGCTGATATGATGATCCGTCGATCAATCAAAGCTACCACACTAATCGATCAACATCGATCGATGGCTCTGACTTCCTAAGACATACCAACAACATATTTGCAAGTATCATCCATTTTGCGAAATTGTGTTTGCAGCGGCCTACCTGGGCATGCAATCGATTGAGATCTTTCCATATTGGCCACTGCATTTCACGTCCAGGTGGCAGGTATTCCTGGGATTTCAGTAAGTCAGGTGTTGGTAGGTGATATTCTTCCCGATCAACGCTTAATCCAAAAATAGACCAAAGCTTTTTTTTAAACCTAGGTTGCTTCTTTGCGAATGTCTCAAAAATATGGCTCTAACGTCACTCCGCGAATGTATGCTACCTTAATTTAAATTAATTCCAAAATCATGACTTATCGTGGCGTCATGAGGTTTCATAATATATTTGTATGCACATCACGCTGTAAGTGTAATCATACAAACACACACATGTAAGTAGATAAGGAACTATTAGATAAATATGACTAATACAATGGGGTCATCAATAATATGATAGGATTGAATGCTCTCTCTCTTTCACTCTTTGGATAAAATGTCGGCTATATATATTGGACTTTGAGATTTGATATATTCTAACTAAGATAAGAGAATACTCCGAAAGTAAATATTTATGGTTTGGAGTTATTTAAACGCTAACTGAGCATTTTTTCGGGAAAAACCTATGACACTCTGCGATAGGGTTACCTTTCTATCAGTAAAGAGCTTTCTAAAATTGGTTCTGTTTTTTAAGAGAGACCTCTTACACAAAGACACAAACAGTAAAATAATAACGTCAAACAAACAAAACTGTACAAATATGATATTAGTTTTATTTTTTTCAAGAACGTTGCCCCACGCTAGGAATTTAGATTATACTCGTAGATCAAAGATAAAATTGTTTGTCCGGATACCAGATCTTCGGCCAACATTGTAACCGGATATCCGTCGGAAAATTGCCGTTTGGTGCATTCTTTGGGCTATGTCGGTAACCCTGGTTCTCTTGCGGATTTCTACATTTCTGATTCGATCACGTAAGCAAACTCCGAGCATAGCCCTCTCCATTGCCCTTTGGGTGACTGTAAGCTTTCTGATGAGGCCCATTTTGAGCGACCACCATACAACTTTACCTCTTTATAATATATTCTGAAATTGTAACCAACATTGCCCAATTATTCCTAATTCAAAAAATAACATTTGCTTGTTCCAGGCGTTAGCTAGCAAGAGTTCTATCTCCCTCAACGTGTACAACAAGCAGGGGTACACTCCGTTACACACAGCTTGTCTGGCAGACGCGCCAGATTGCGTTCGGGCCCTAATGTTGGCTGGCGCAGACGTCAATTTGACAGCTGCCAAAAGATCTACCAGCTTGCTACCAGGTATTTAAAAAAAAATCGAGAAGTGTCGTGGTTGGAACGAAGATCCTTTCGCTATACAACGAGTAACAGAATAAACGCCAAACCTGAAGCATTGCACTCATCATTGTGATTTACTTTGACTATGGGACCAATAGGAATGATGACTAAAAAATATTTTTAGTCCGTTAGATAGATTTCCAAAAAGTATTGGACACGTATTTTTTCTTTTGTCACGTCAACACAAAAACTGATGACGATACAGAGCGTTAAAATATCGCATGACGTCATGCCTTGGTACAGTTTTTACACAGAAGTGACGTCACAAGCCCCCACTCCTGAACTTTGATGCGCTTTATCTTGGTGATATTTTATTGATTTGAATAAGCAAAAAATACGTGTCCAATATTTTTTGGATATCTATCTGACGGACTAAAAATAATTTGCTGTTTCCTCCCCTGTCATCAACCCTATTGTGAAATCGTGAAAAAAACAGCTGTTCAGTACATTTTGTCGAGTTTTACAAACATAAATGTTAAAAGCAGTGGTGGCCCAGAGGTAACGTCCCCGACTTACGTGTCGTAGGTCGTGAGTTCGAACCCAGGCAGGTGCTTTACTTTGTGTAAATGATTTCATCCATCACCACTGCTCTTAAAACTAAGAAGGAAAACAACTTGAGGAAAAATTCGAAGACGTGTGACATCCACCGCGTGATGTATTAAGACCAATGGGTCTTAATACATCACGCGGTGGATGTCCTCCTCACAGAGAGTATGCCTGTTGCCCAGCAGTGGGAACATAAGGCTGATTATGATGATGAAATGTATGAGGCAACAGATTTTATGTGTCGATTTAATGATTTTCCCATAATAAAAGCTAGTTGAATATAATAATGAGTAGAATGACAGTTTGGCGTTTATACTGTTGCAGGTTGTTTTTATGCGGCAAGAAAAGGTTAAGCATTTATTTTAATGTATATGTTTTATAAAAAAAAAGCTGCTTAACTTTTTCATTCCTCGACTGTACGTTCTATTTTTGCTGTGTGACGCGGAGAGCGTCAGTCAGGTGTCGTCCATCCACAGGTAAATGTTTCCGTGTGATTAACAAATTAATCTTAAATATAGCCTGCTTGCTATTTGGTTTAGGTTAACTTTATTTCTTATTTTTTCTGTCACTTCTCTTCTGTGTCAATAATAAACTTCTCTCTCTCTCTTTTATCTGTTTATTAGTGTAGACTCGATACACTTGTAGTTATGCACTTATTCTTAAACCCTTCTTGCCAACCCGCACCGCAGTCCAACTCCTTACAGTAGTCCAACTGAAGCTTAGTTTTGAATTAGTCGATTATTGAACAACTGTATAGTAGTTGTACTGTGTTTTAAAGCTAGTTGCACACCAAGAGCTAAACTAAGTTCGTTTGAGCTTAGCTTGCATGTATGTGAAAATATCTCAGCTATGCGAACTAAACTACCCTAAATTGATATTCTGTTTGAAATTACGTTAGAAATTTAAACAATCCCTTTTTACAGCCCGTTCAACCGATTTTGAGTTATATTCCGTAAACATAAGGATAGCATAAAACACAGACATAAATCTAACCAGATAACGCATTTCCCTCCATCTGTATGCAAACCAAGCGTGCCACTTTTTCAGACACAATTTAAAAACAAATTTACTTACCAATGAAAGAAAACATTTCCAATGCCTCGGCCAACTTTTTCTATACAGTCTTTACAGCTCAATATGGCAAAAAAGGCATTTTTCTAGATTTCGATGGATTTCCGGTGCAGATAATGCTAAATGAAAAGCTCAAATTACGATCATTGATCATAATTTTACTCCGTTTTTTGACACGCGTAGCACATACAATCGCGTCATCTAGTTAGATTTATATCTGTGGCATAAACCTGTTTTCAAAACCATCGGTTCCCCTAGTCGACGCCACGAACTATTTTGTGCGTGAGGTTAAAATGCATTCTATCTCATTCGACAACACGTGCGAAAGAGATAGATGCTGTGATGAGCAGTAAGAACATAGTTCGCGTACGAATTAGCACTTTTGCAAATTTGTATCGAAATGGATTATGATTTAGGACGAAAACGAGCGCGCGAAATTTTATAAACAGACCTCTGGGAGTCTAGATATCATGAAAAACGAATAAATGTATATTTTCAAAATAAAATTATTTGTATTGTTGAATTACTAATCTATCCCTGTATAGGCCGTTTTGCAATTTTCCTTCTTCTTATGGTATTTATTTGCGCCCAAAGATGCGTTATAATTAGTTTTGAAATATGGAACTTTCGACTCTCATAACTTGCAAATATTTTATTTTTTTATTTTTTTGTTTCCATACAGGGCTAGATAATGATGAGGCAAATTGATATCAATTTTTATTTTGAACGTACATCGTCAAACAGTGAAGTAATCGCCAGACTACGTTTGTATGGAAGAATGATCTACTAGTGTAACCTTAACTTCAGCAGCCATTTTTTCTGTCACCAACGAAGCAGAAGTCAAAATTGGCTGAACGGACTGTAAAAAGAGATTGTTTATGTTTAAATTTCTAATGGGGTATAAAACAGCTTAGCTCTTGGTCTGCAATCAGGATAACGCTTTGTGTGTGCTTAAATCTTTCTAGTTCGCGACGATGGCAGCATGACAGCTCTTCAGAACACTGCTTCCATGCTGTCAGGTAGAGTGTCTACGTATTATAGGCAGCAGCGTGATGAATTAAACAAAACTGCACTGCGTAGTTATATCTGTAAGCTATTTTAAGTGTTTTCAAGGTGCTCAACCTATGCTTTCCTCGACTGTAATAGTAGTTTATGAAACTGTTGCATCATAAGGGTTATTGAAACATGAGTGTGTGTAAAAGTATCACACGAATGTTTTAATACCTAGTTATGCGCAGTTTCATTCACTACTTTATCTACACAAATACATTGAGATTGAAACTACTAAATAAAATAAAAGTCAAGAGTAAGGAAAATTCAGTACAGCAAAACAGTAGATAAAGATGAAAAAAAAAAATGAATGAAACTACACATAACTAGGTATTAAGACATTCGTGTGATACTTTTAAACACACTCATGTTTTAATACCCTTTAAGTATCACACGAATGTTTTAATAACTAGTTATGTGCAGTTTCATAACACACACCCAAGTTTTAATTAGTTATTATGCAGAAGTTTCATAAACTACTATTATTTCTTGTGCGAGACTGTATGATTATAGTCCTACCTACTATGATGTCTTAAAAACATCATGTTTCTAGAGTGAGAGAGAGACGGAGCTATACAGGACTAATAGCACTACCCCTTTTTCACAACGGAATCATAATAGCGTTAAGACGTTGTAGTAAGGTGTTATAAACTTCTGAGAACTTGCGATTTACAAACAAATATGCAGATCAAAAAATATATGTGTGTGTCGGTATTAGTAACTAAATTACCCCTGTTATTGCTTATTTTATTGTTTTTTTTTAACCCTTTCTTCTTCATTTCTATCACAGTATAAATAAAAATTATAAAACGTACACCGTAAACCGTACGTTTAAACAAGTCCTTAGTTGTGCACGTTTACATGAACTCTTAGCTTAATGCAATCCAAAACCACAGCTCTCTGCACTAGCCTAACGTGTGTTGCCACAGAGCATAGAATTGCTTAGAGATGCCATTGCTAGCTATATGCCTACCGCTTATCTGACACTCTGCCTAGGGTAGCTGCGAGGTGCGGGAAGGGGTTGAGGACCGCTGGCGTCTGAAGCGGGCGCATGACTAAGGCTTAGTAGTCACTAACCTCTCGCGGCACGTCACCGTAAATATCCTGCGCGTGCAGCTATAAACCCAATTATTATTTTTTGACAAGTATCTAATAAAAAAATACTAGATTTAGTCGGTGTTGCTTATCTGACTATTCTGAGAAGAAACAGTATCTCAGACACTCAAATAAACTCTTTGCCATGTCAAATAATAAAAAAAAACTAGTTCAGTCTGGTGTTGCTTATCGGACTACTCTGATAAGAAACAAACTCAAAGGTCACTGTTCCTTTTAAAACCCAGGCAGGATCTTGGTCACGGGGTCCCAGCGCTAAGAAAGAAAATTTGGTTCAAATATATATCACTAGATGGTGCGATATGCTCCGATTTCTTATTGAATTGTGTGTAAAATTAACATTTTCTGGCATTGAACATAAAAATTGTATTTTCTTGTTTAATCAACTCTCCTAAGCACAAAATTATGGAACATTGGACTCTTAATTCACACATCAAAGATTATTTGAACGGATCATTTAAAATTGATGCCAATAGATGGCGCGGTTTTAAATTTCTGAGGCATTCCATTCGATTGTTTAATTTTTCTTTTTTTTTTAATTTAATTTTTTTCTAACACATTTTGGTGCAATGAAACTGTGAAAACTATAAAACAAATCGTAATTGTATTTAAGTAAAAAAAACCGAGTAAACCCTGTTTCTTGCAAGTCGCTGCTAACACGATCTATCTGTCGGCCTGTAACGGAACCGAACGCGATCGATATACAAAAAATAATCAGTTTAATCAGACGAAAAACACTAGTTACATCGGCACAGTTTCTTTGTATGGGATGAGGCATCTATATGCTAGTATTATATTATCTGTGCCTTAGTCAAGTCATACGAGGACCCTGCAGATTGTTGCTGCTGAGGAAATAATCGTACAGATATGAGTGGACCTGCCTAATTATTGTACACTTTTGTCAGAAATCGTGTAGGTTGACACTGTCTGTTAATCGGGAGGCCTATTATACGTGACTACGCAAATGCCTGATTGAGAATGCCTCTATTTTCACGGGGTTTTAATGTGCCGGGACAGCTTGACAATGCCACTGAGGCCTTTCTGTGCTCTGTGGTTGCTGCTTTATTGAACTCCTCCTTACAAATAGGACATAGAGGAATCGACTGAGCGTTCCCTGTTTGAATGTGAAGTGGATATCTTCAGAATTCGCTTGTGCTTTCGTATGTGTGTCCGGCAGCTAATACTAGAATTCTCAAGTACTGCCTGGCATCCGATTAAGTTAAAATTTTTGCGTACTTATGCAAACTTGGAAACATTGAAATAATATGGTACTAAGGTCCGGTATTCACCAAAGTGGAGAGGAGAGGAGACGAGAGATGTGTTTTGAATAACCAATCAGATTTCGTTATTCCCACATCTCCTCTCGTCCACGCTAGCGCGCCTGTTCCCCTCCCCGCATGGCGTCTTCCTTTCGTAGACAGCACTTGACTAATTTCGAGCTCTCACTGCTCACATCTCCTCTCCGCAACGCATCTCCTTTCCGCTTTGGTGGAAATAACCTGCCAGCTTCGCAGCAAATCTCGTCTCGTCTCCCCTCCTCTCCGCTTTGGTGGATACCGGGCCTAAGGAGCTGATCTCATGATATAGCCGAAAGGTGGCCATAGCAACTCCTCAATCAGACAAGATAGCACCATCGTGTTTGGGCTCATTGGATATGTATTTTTTAAGCGATATTACATTTCATATCATATTCATAAAATATTGTTACTTTTAATTAATCTAGAATTCTTATTATGCCACATGATAGTGGCACCTTCGAAACAACCTACCCGCGTTTTCAAAATTTATGGCCAATATAGATAATAATGAAGTTACTCTGATAAAAAAAATTAACCTAAATTACCAACAAGATTTATTTTGGCGCCATCAATTGGTGATCAGTAAAATGATTGACACTTTTTATCTCTACAAATAGAGATATAGCATTTAAAGCCCAAAAAGGTGTCTTCATGCAGTGTGCATGACATAAAGTACTAATAGTTGGAATTTGCCACACAAGACACAATAATTGGTCACACAATAATTTTCTCTCTTTCCTCATAGTAGTCTATTCTATGACGGTATCGCTCAGTCCATTTCTCTATCTGTTATTGAACCACTGTTATGTAGTTGCACTATTTATGCTTTAACCTTGCTTTGTTTGTGCTTGATTCTTTCTAGCTTACACCGAAGAAAGCGTGAAAGTAGTACAGAAATCCGCAACTACGCTATCAGGTACCTAGTATTTAATATTTTAATTTATTTGTTACTACAACGTCTAGGTTTATTGGCAGAATTGCATTTACTCAGGGACCGTTCTATAGTGTAACAGCGCCATCATTAAACCACGATGAATGTTGACACGTCAGAGTAAGGGCCCAGGGGATTGACCATAACCTCTTAGAGCAAGGTCCAGTGTGCGTAAGGGACAGATGTATATGACTTGTATACATCTGTCTCTTTTTCGCAGTCGAACCATAATAGTTTTGACACGTCATGGTACGGGGGCTGGTTTTTTATCAGTGAAGTGTTATGCGTTATCTGATTGCGTTATTTTGGAATGGCTTTGGACTAATAAAGTAAGTGCAGTATAGTGCTCGCCAAACTTCTGGGCCGCCCTGAAGTTGGTTTTCCGATGCGCAAGGCACGAAACGGTGTTGTTTTTGTATGAGATTTACTACTACGCAGCCATTGTAGCCAACTTTAGGACGGCTAGACGTTTTTCGAGAACTATAGAAAGTTGACGGTGATAATGTTTAATTATAATGACGGTTATATGATTGTTTTTTTCTTTCGCTTAGCGCTTACATAGGAGCTTAAATATCAGTGTCATTGTCGTTTTATTAGGTACCATATTTTTCACTTTTCAGCCAACCCTAACACGACGTAATTGTAATTAGGTAGATAGTTATTGTAAACCACAACATATAAAAAAAAACTTTTTCTAAAAAAAATAACCGCCCGTGTGCTTTGGAGCACAACACTAAAAATATCAAAAATAACTTTGTCGGTGTCTTTGGTACCTATTTTTGTTGTTGTTTTGCGAACATCGACTTCCGAAACGAAAGTTATAAGCTGTTTTTGGTATTGTGCTTTTGAAGTCGGTTAATTTTTTGTGAAAATGTTTTTTATTTTCTCTTTTTAGTTTTGGTACTTAACATAATGTGAATATTGTGCAATTCCAACAATACATAGGTACATATATGTCGAATTGATAGCCTCTTTTTTTTTGAAGTCGGTAATTGAGAATTAGTTCAATTATACGACGCTTCTTGCGACGCTTGGGGGAGGCCTATGTCCAGCAGTGGACGTCGGCTGATATGATGATGATAAGTTCTTGAAACTTCAGACCTGGGGTGTGACCATAAGCTCTTAGTGTAAGATTATTTTGTGTGTGTGTAAGGGACAGATTTATATAACGTGTATACATCTGTCACTTAATCTATCTTTAAATAACCTTACTCTAAGAGCTTATGGTCACCCCCCTGATGGGTACCTCCATCTAAAATAAAGATTGTTTGTCTTTACAAACACTCCGAAACTTCTTTCGGCAAACAATTTAAAGAGACCCGATGACAAACTTAAAAAAAAAACTTAACCATCTTAACTCTCAATTCCAGGAATAGTAGGCGACCTTCTACAAGACAAACAAACCAAGTTGTACCAACAAGACATGAAGTTCGGAGGCACTCCGATACACTGGGCCATCTCCCGTGAAGTTATAGAGGCTTTAGTCGAAAAGAACTGCGATATAAACGCCCTCAACTTCGATGGCAGGACAGCCCTTCACGTGATGGTCTTACGAGGCCGTTTAGAATGTGCCATAGCATTATTATCAAGAGGGGCCGAACACTCTATTGGAGATAATGAAGGCAATACACCATTGCATTTGGCCGTGAAACAAACGAACATCTCAATAGTCCAGGCTTTGGTCGTGTTCGGTGCTGATTTGGAAGCGAAGAACAATGCTGGGAATACGGCTAGACATATTCTGCCGACGGAGATGTCGAACAGCAATTATGATAGAATATTGTATGTTTTGCATGCGGTTGGTGCTAAAAGGTAAGACTCTTCTTTAATCGGTCCCTCATTACTGAGGATCCTGGTCACTGGACCCCTTTAGGCGGACAATCTGCCTCCATCGATTCCGGTCAAAAGATGCCATCACCACCTGCTGAAATATGCTCGAGGACGTAGCTTCTTTCACTTGGTCAGACCATCGTGTTGGCGACCGACCTCGTGCTCTTTTCCCTTCGGTATTGCCAACAATGATCAGTTTTTCTAGACTTTTATCTTCCCTTCGCATTAAGTGACCGAAATAGGTTAAAATAAGCTGTAGGCATACTGTAGACAATCAGGTCTTGATATCGAGTTGGGAAAGGATAGACACATTTGTGCGTTTGACTATCCATGGTATTCGAAGCATCCGCCTCCAGCACCACATTTCGAATGCGTCTACCCTCTGTCTTTCCCTTGATCGGATTGTCCACGTCTCAGCTCCATAGAGAAAATGGGGAAAATTAAAGCACTGACTAAACGGGCTTTGGTTAAAAGGTAAGACAGTCCTTTTTAAATCAAAATTGTGTCACCTCTTGCATATCAGTTTTTGTGGGATTGGTATTCTAGTTGGTATACAAGGAATCCACTACCTTTGCGACATGTTTTAAGTGGTTAAGAAAAGAGTCCTTTAGAAATAAAGAAAAGAATGATAGTGTTGCCGTTTTTAAGACTGTCCTGTTGGACTCTAAAAGAAATATTGTCATAAATTGGGGCTATATACGAAATATTATTCTATCAGCGATAACTAGGGAACGATAAGAGCAGTGGTAACGGCCGCGACTTGCAAGTTATAGGTCGTGGGTTCGCACCTAGGCTAGCGCTTTACTGTGTGTAAATTATTTCATCACCACTGCTCTCAAAACGGTGAAGGAAAACATCGTGAGGAAATCGGCATTTCTTAGAACCAAAAATTCGAACTGTGTGTAAATTATTTCATCACCACTGCTCTCAAAACGGTGAAGGAAAACATCGTGAGGAAATCGGCATGTCTTAGAACCAAAAATTCGAAGGCATGTGACATCCACCAACCCGCACTTGGTCCGCGTGGTGGATTACGGCCCATTCCCTCTCAGAGAGAGGTGGCCTGTACGCACAACTGACCAAATGGGAGCTTAAGTGCAGAAAAGGGGCTCCATCTATCCTATCCTAAAAGCGATAACTATAGTTTCTCGTATTTAGGACTTTTTGACGATCGTCATCTAAGAATGTTACTTAGGAATAGTTAATAAAAAACAAACACAGTCCATTAATTCTAAAATTATATAAGTTTCATACTTGAATGCTTTCCACAGATGCACCCCAGAAGTGCCAGGCTGTGGCCCTAGCTGTTCCGCTCGAGGCGACTACAATGGAGTACCTTTCCCACCTGTAGCCAAGGGCTCCACTCGCAACCTCGTCAGTCAGATGCTGAGCGTTGCGGCCATGGAGCGAGCAGCTTGCTTTGATGCTAACCAGAAACAGGGACGGTAAGATTATTATATAAGATATATGGTGGACCCTACCATTGTTTAAGCATCTATTCGTTGCTTTGATAAAGCCCCGGCAGTCGCTAGCAAACAGAATATTGCGCAAT
The DNA here is from genome assembly GCA_964057195.1 of Orthosia cruda. Lineage (NCBI taxonomy): Eukaryota > Metazoa > Arthropoda > Insecta > Lepidoptera > Noctuidae > Orthosia > Orthosia cruda. Next base: position 10,184,434 of record OZ059857.1, read on the forward strand.
ACTTTTTATTAAAGTTTGTTAAACATAAGGCTGAAGAAACATTTTCTGGAGTAATGCCAGGCAGAAATATATTTGGGCACGCCACAATTGTGGCGATAAGGCCCCTCTTTGAGGAGTGGCTTCAGAGGCGTCACGCCGTCTTCACCTTCCGCCTGACGCAGGTCCTCACCGGACACGGCTGTTTCGGGAGGTTCCTGTTCAGGATAAGGCGGGAGGAAACGCCCGGGTGTCACCATTGTGAGGATCGCCCGGAGGACAAGGTAGAACATACGGTGGAGGTTTGTCCCGCTTGGGCGGAGCAACGCCGTGTCCTCGTGGAGGCGATCGGCGGTGGAGACCTCTCGCGTTCGGCACTGGTTCAGGCCATGGTACGGAGCGCGAGAGCATGGGAAGCTGTCACATCCTTCTGCGAAGCAGTAATGCTCGCGAAGGAGGAGGCAGAACGCGTGAGGGAGACGCAATGGAGACACGCCCCAAGCCACCGCAGGAGACGCCCTGGGCGTTGGGAGTCGCAAGCCGATTCCCGGCCACCGTAGGCGCGGGCTTGCGGACGGCGAGTAATGGGTAGCCCGCCGTCCGATAAGGACCAGGCCCGAGTCGACGGCGCGTAGTGTTCCTCGCGCGCCTCAAAGAGATGTCAGCAATAACTTACGGGGTCCGCTAGGGCCGATGCCTGTCTGAGTCGCGGATAAATTTGAAAAAGAGTTACCGCGGCCCTGGCTCAAGCAAATGAAGGAACACGGGTGGGTTTTAGTCAGTAAAAGTCTGACACACCCTCCTGCTTCACCCAGAGCGGGAGAAGTCATTGGATGATTTAACACGCAAAAAAAAAAAATGGCATAAATATATTCCTGTAAACCCTTTTATCTACTCTCATATCGTAATATTCGAATTATAAAATTCAAAACGAGTTTATATTGGCATACTTTATAAACACAATACCGAAATTTAAAAATAGAATCTTATTATAACACTATTTCTCTAACAAAATAATGCTATAAAACAATTTTTTTTCTATTACGATACAGGACAAATCCAAGAAGTTAATCACTAAGGAGTTTCCATCAATATTTTTTTTGTAATGCCATTTTATAGTACCTATTATAAAAAGATTTGATTCCAATTTTAAATTGTCTATGACAATGCCCGCTTTAGACATAGCACGCACTGTGATTTTTATTCGCGCGAATTTTGTTTCCTTCTAACTGTTCATAGAGCTCAAAATATTCGGGCGAATAAAATTCGCGCCGTGGTGCGGTGGGTTCTGTGGCAAAACACGGATTTCTTGCGGAATTATTACCGCACGATTTCGTTACCGATGCGAACAACTTCATACAATTACATAGGTCGCAGAATGGGCGGAAAAAAATCGCGCTAATAAAGATCGCAGTGCGTGCTAAGCCTTAGCGCATGCGCGGTTAATGCGGTGATGTGCTGGGTTTTGGCGCCATTCATACGTTTTGCATGTTTTGCTGTACTGAATTTCATGAGTTATTTAAATTATTGTGTGTGAAATGTCTGATATCAGTGAATGTGAAGAAAATTTGACTCCGCCCGATATTTTAGATGCGGCGAAGGAAATTACTCTTAATTTATTACCAGCAAAGTCGAGAAAAGTATATGACAAATGCTATCACGATTTTATGGCATGGAAAATGCAAAAAGAGGTATTTAGTAAGTTCAATCCCAATTTATGAGTGTAGATAAAGTAGTGTATGAAACTGCACATAACTAGGTATTAAAACATTCGTGTGAAAGCTATTAAAAACCTCGCCTACGGCTCGGTTTTTAAACACACACTCATGTTTTAATACCCCTCATTATGCAACAGTTTCATAAACTACTATTAAAGAATGTTTATATCTCACAGAAACATGATACAATTCAGTTGCATGATTGTAACTGTCCCACATGTATACCAAGATCCCAGGGCCACCAGACGTCACGTATTTTTTGACGAAGTAAATGTGGACTATTGAGTAGTGTTAGTATGTACTAAGAACGCATGCATACCTGCTAGCTTGCTCGGACGGCCAATTTTCAGGTATCAGGTAATCAAGGTACATAAAAACATTACTTACCTCACGTAAATTCTAATGCTCCATTTTTATATATGTCCACCAGACAACTATTTTAAAACCTTTTACATAAGACAGACCGATCCAAGGGGCCAATCATCCCCGAAACTTAATTTTAATGCTTTTGTGGGTAGGTGCGCGAGGACATTATCCACGAAAATTATTTGCATTGTTGAATTACTAATCTATCCCTGTATGGCGCCCGTTTTGCAATTTTACTTCTTCTTATGGTATTTATTTCCGCCCAAAGATGCGTTAAACTTAGTGTTTAAATATGGAACTTTCGACGATCATAAACTTTCAAATATTTTAATTTTCGTTTCTATACAGGGCTATATAATGATGAGACAAATTGATATCATTTTTAACCCCCGATGGAAATAGAGGGGTGTTATAAGTTTGACGTGTGTTCCTGTGTATCTGTGTGTCTGACCTCAACCCGATTTTGACTTAGTTTTTTTTTTGTTTGAAAGTTGCTTGTGTCGAGAGTGTTCTTAGCTATGCTTGAATAAAATCGGTTTAGCCGTTCAAAAGTTATGGGCGTTTTACTGTTTGAATCGGGATGTTTTCGCAAGATAAATAAAATGTGTAATTTTAAATTTTGAAATTTTACTTTGAATTACATCGTCAAACAGTGGAGTTATCGCCAGACTACGTTTGTATGGAAGAATGATCGACGAGTGTAACCTTAACCCTCAGTTTCCCACCTTAAAATTATCGGAGAATTAATGTGACAAATTGTCAAGCACGCGTTATCTGCTGTGATTGGTTGAATGAATTGTCAACAGCCAATCACAGAAGATAACGCTTGTTTGACAATTTGTCACATTAATTCTCCGATAATTTTAAGGTGGGAAACTGAGGGTAAGACGCTTATCCATCTACCAGACATAGAAATAAAATGTATACACACCAGTTTCTTACCCATCAATTTCTTCCTTTTTAGGTTACTCTGCCTAGACGGCGGTGGTATCCGAGGCCTGGTCTTAGTCCAGGTTCTCATCAGCCTGGAAGAGGCCGTCGGCAGGCCAATCGTACAGTGCTTTGACTGGGTGGCAGGCACCAGCACTGGAGGCATCCTGGCCTTGGCTTTAGCCAGTGGGAAGTCGCTGAGAGACTGCCAGAGGCTGTACTTCAGGATGAAGGAGTTCGCCTTTGTTGGCATGAGGCCTTATCCTTCGGAGGCGTTGGAAACTATTCTAAAGGATTGTTTGGGTTAGTATCACCACAGATAAATATAATACTAGCATACAGATGCCTCATACCATACAAAGAAACCGTGCCGAAGTGACTAGCGTTTTTCGTCTGATTAAGATGATTATTTTTATAAGTACTTCGATCGCGTTCGGTTCCGTTCCACGGCTGTAGATGGTGTTAGCAGCGATTTGCAAGTAAAAGGGTTTTCTCGTGTCTTGACTATTTTTTCCTGTAAATACAGTGACGATTTGTTTTATAGTATTTTTTTGCACGTTTTTACAATTTAATGGTACCAAAGTATTACAATACAAATTTGTAAATCTAGTGGCATGCCTCAGAAATTTAAAAACGCGCCATCTATGGTAATCAATTTTTAGTGTTTCGTTGAAATGTGAATTAAGAACCCAATAAGCTATAATTGTGTGCTTAGAAGAGTTGATTAAAAAAGAACATACAATTTTTATGAGCAATTCTAGAAAATGTTAATTTTACACACAAACCGAAGCGATAACAAATCGAAGCGTATCGCGCCATCTAGTGACATTTATTTGAACCAAATTTTCTTTGTTAGCGCTGGGACCCCGTGGTTTCACTAAACATTTGTTTCGTTATCCATTCGTACTAATATTATGTTTGTCTCGCGGTTGCAAGTGCGAATGCTGAACGTGAGGTCCTGGATTCGATGCCCAGGTATGGTAAAAAGTGATATTGGGTTTTTTTGGCATCTCTGCGAAGCAACACGTAGTAAGGATGATGAAGATGGCCTTGTTACACACCCCCGTGCCCCGAAAAGCACATTAAGCCCTTTGTCTCTCCGTTCATGTTGGATTCCCAACGGACTTTTTTTTATAATCTATAGGCTCGTGCTTGACCAATATCTCACCTGATAAGCGATGATGTGAAAGACGGTGAAGCACGCTTGTCTAGAAAAAACCCATTCACTCTTGACTTAAATACCCCTAGATTGTAGCAGGAAATTCCACTCCTTAGCTGTACGCATAAGAAAAGTGTCCCCAAAACGTTTAGCGTGTATGTGTGTTTTTCTATACTCTTGTGCACTATAATATCGCCCGCACCGATGGCTAGTTTCCACTGAGACTGGCCGCCGTGGCCGAAACACGTTCTGAAGGAATATTATTATTAAAAAGATTTAATGTTTTTTTTTTTTTCATGTACTGATTTTTATTCCCAAAATTATTTCACTGTTAGACAGCTATATTATCGATGAGTGCCAAAGGCTACTTTTTAACAGACTTACCAAAAAGGAGGAGGTTCTATGTTCGACATTATGTTTGTTTTTTTTTTTTTGTGTGTTCACGCATATCTGCGTCAATTTTGAACCGATTTTGAAAATTCTTTTTTTGTTTGAAAAAGTATGTTACGAAATTGGTCCCATTTTAGTTTGGTGAAGATCCGATGAAGATCTTCGAAGATATACAACAGAACTCTTCAAAAAATTACGGCAAATCTCTCGGGATTGCTGCAATCGCATGTCTGTTTATTGTTTATACCATTTCATAACATAACATCTCGCCAGTACGCTCTTAAGGGGTACGCAGATCTCTCATTTCACCGGTTATGTTCAAGTTTCATGATATTCGGGTGATCTATTCTGGTGTTTATAGGTAACTTACTAAACAACTTTCCTATTAGGTACAACTAAAAAGTGAAAAATAAAAAACTTTTTTCGCTTTTTGCGTCTTTCGTTGGTACCAATTTTCTATGTTATGGACACCGACTTCCAAAAATAAAGTAATTTTTCACTTTGTAGTGTTTTTATTTGGAAGTCGGTAGTATTTTTTTGTAAAAAAGTTTTTATGTCTTGGCCATTTGTTTAAACAATTGATGGCATGAGATATTCTTAGAAATCCGTGCATATTTTGAGTAAAGAAAGAAATTATGATACTTATGTAATTGTACCAATATTGTCCTTGGCATTATGTATTTGATGAAAAACATGACAGGCAAGAAATTGGATGCGTCGCTTGTGTATTTTTGAGTATCATCGTGAGTCAAGCTTTTGGCCCATTGACTGGTAAATATTGACTAGTAAGGATTCATAGAAGTGTTAAAAATTAAGGTTATTAGTATTTTAATATTTTCAAAACTATTGTTACAATATAGGGCAATGCCATCTAGTATCGTATAGCGGACCTAATCTTCTCGTGTCGAATGGAATTTTCCAGAATGTTCGAGCCGAACATTCTGGAAGTTTCTAGTTGCTTCGGGAACAATGAGTTCGAAAGTCGATTGTTCTGGAAGTTTCTCGAATTATCTAGAACAGTATGGAACGTTCTAGAAACTTCTTCCGTGCTATATAAAGAGCGGTCGGATTCGTCGTGAGTCAGTTTCGATTGAGAAGCGATACAGAGCGATCAAAGCGGAAAATAGTGCGAAGTAATAGAATTATTTAAGAAGTGTTTTTGTAATTAACAGTGATTAATTGAAGTCTGCTGTTTAAATAATTTATCCCTGAACCCCAGCTCGTAACACTATGTTAATCTTTGTTTTTAAGATACTCTATAAGCTTATCAAACCTAAAGCTAAATTTCACATTGTCATTCAACGTTCTGTATATTGTTATCCATGCACATGTAAAATTTGGATTAAACAGACCACCATTAACATTTAATTTATGATGGAATATGACGATAAAATGAAACTTAAATCTATTTTATTTCTTCCTTTTTAGGCACAGAAACCGTAATGGCCGATATTGAGCACCCGAAGCTGATGATTTTAGCTGTGTTAGCTGATCGAAAACCTGTGGATCTGCACATATTTAGGAATTACAAGTCGGCACAAGAGATACTGGATGACCATAATGGAACTACAAGTAAATATGTTTTTTGTCTTTTCTCGGAGTGTATTTGGTTTGTGAATATTTATTTTGTTTTCACTTAACTACAAACAGATGATTCGCGACAATAACCGACAGTTCAACACTCAAGACTCATTTTAAAGAGTAAACCAAACTTTTCTTCTTGCTCAGCGTACGTGTTCTGGATAAAATTTCCATTATGGGCCGTTGATTTGGAAGTTCATTTTTTTTTTATAGGTTGTACTCATAAATAGAAAGCTTTTTACAAATTTTCAAGACTCGGAAATTTTATGTTTTTTTGTATGTTTTTCGTGAGGTAAAAATATGAGAATTGGTCCAGGAGCGAGCGAAGCGAGCTCGGGAGCTTAGGGCACCCCGACACGGACAGGTTAGGTTCGAAGAGATGACGGGAGCTGAAGTGAGCGAGCAAAGCGAGCGAACTCAGCTCCCGTCATCTTCTTCGTGTTAGGTTACTTTAGACCCTTCAGACAGAAATAGGAGCCCCGCGCAGCGGGGCTCCGTCGACATTGTTGTTAAATAGTAATTGTAAAAACTTTAACCATGAATATCTCCTTAACCATGGGGTTCCGCGGGGTTGGGATGGTACAGTGGGGTAGCCCCACTACCCCCCACTTCCCTACCCCCCTTCCCGCCACAAAAATCGATGGACTTTGATAGAAATTTTGATTCTAACCTAAAAACTTTAACCATGGATATCTCCATAACCATGGGGCTCCGAGTGGTGGGGATGGTAAGGGGGGGATAAAACCCCTCCCCCCACCCTCCCCCGTTCCCCCCGTGCCATAAATCAGCGGCCCATAAAGGAAATTTTAACCCGTGTTCTTCAAACATATGGGCGCGAAACCATTAGTCGATTTAATGTTTGTCTTATTCTTAATATTGTAACATTCTGTTGCCAGCTAATGAGGATTGAATTTGACCATTTCCTTTCTTATTATTTAAAATATTGCAAAATCCGGTTCAATTTATATTAAGCTTTAATTTGATCACTTCCTTTATAATTCTTTAAAAATGAAGGGATTTCCGGTTGACATTTTATAAGGATTTAATTTGACTGTTTCCTTTTTATTTCTTTAGAATATTATAACATCCGGTTTTGTTTTAATAAGAATTTAATTTGACTGTTTCCTTTTTATTTCTTTAAAATATTATAACATCCGGTTTTGTTTAAAAAAATAATTTACTTTGACAACTTCCGTTCTATTTATTTATTTTAAATATTTCTCTACCATCGGAGTAAATATTATAAGGCTTTATTTTGATAACTTCCTGTTTGATGTTTCCCACTTAATTTTAATAATTTTTACATCCGCTGTAAACTTTATGCTTGTTATTTTCGGTGTATAGAAACCGATGTAATTGTGGAGGAAGATCACTCTTTCGCTACCACGGATTAAACACCCACTGAACTAAAGTATTTCTTTATTCGCCATTTACTATAACTGTGAACTGTTACTGTGTATAAATGTTGGTGCAACCCAATATTTCGTGTGGACTTAACAACGATGGCGACCACGCGCCGACATATACGTAGTGTAGACGCTGTCTCTCTATTAAAATAACTTCAATGCAACGCATTTATCATAGAAATATGTCTAGCGGAGCTAGCGCATCGTTTACCGGACATGCGAATATACTATAAGTAAAATTTCAACATTTAGAAAACACCGACACATTTTTATTTCATGCTACATAATTTATCTAGTACATAGTAGATACACTTCGATCAGCAATCTATTGAACACGTAATTATGACACGATATCTTGCGAAAATATCCCGATTCAAACAGTAAAACGGCCATAACTTTTGCAACGGCTGAACCGATTTTATTCAAACAGCTAAGAACACTCTCGACAAAATCGCCTTTGAAACAAAAACAACTATATCAAAATCGGTTTAGGCGCTATGATTCCACAGACAGATACACAGCAACAAACGTCAATCTTTTAATTTTCATTTACTATTTATCCCTCGACTCTACATTGCTAAAAACATTTTAGACCTTATTTCATTCTTCTGAAATATCAGAAGAATTAAATAAGGTTATATATTTACATAATTACCTCGTTGGTCTAGTGGTCGTTAACGCTACTGTTAAGGTGTGAGTCTATCTGGCAGGCCCCAACGATTTATCAACAGGTGATAGCTTTTCATAAAGACATTATTTTGTACCTAAAGAAAATAAATAAGATATATTTTGTACCTCGACAGTTTTTGATTGAATGACGTTTTTATGAAGTGTCTAGCTAGCGGGCCCCTTATGATTATTTTTGTTGTTATTATACTTTCAGAACGCCCAATAGTGCTCGGAGTTAGAAACTATTATGTACCTTACGGATCCAAAATTTCGACTTTCTGTGAGCTACACTTCAGAAGATATTCGTTATTTTTAAACAAACGTCTAGCCAGCGGGCCCTTTTTAGAATACTACTCTTTTATAACATACAATAGTGTTAGTAGCATGATACTATTTTGTACCTTACAAATCCAAAATTTCGACTTTCTGTAAGCTACACTTTAATACTACTCTTTTGTAACATACAACAGTTCTAGGAGCTTGATACTATTATGTACCTTACAAATCCAAAATTTCGACTTTCTGTGAGCTACACTTCAGAAGATATTCGTTATTTAAACAAACGTTCAGCCAGCGGGCCCTTTTTAGAATACTATCTTTTTTATAACATACAATAGTGTTAGTAGCTTGATACTATTTTGTACCTTACAAATCCAAAATTTCGACTTTCTGTGAGCTACACTTTAGAAGATATTCGTTATTTAAACAAACGTCCAGCCAGCGGGCCCTTTTAAGAATACTACTCTTTTATAACATACAATATTGTTAGTAGCATGATACTATTTTGTACCTCACAAATCCAAAATTGGCATATCTCATTAGCAGTTCGAAGTTTGAATTCGGGCCCGGTTGATATCAATAGGCTCCCTATCTATGACAAGGGGCATAGAAAAACCATACCAAACTGGCGGAATGTGTGCGTTCTATATGTGCAACTCTGCCTTAACCTTCTTGGAATACAGGCTTGATGTTATCCTATGTTTATGTGTCCATAACGACGTTCCCAGGTCCTCACGCGGAAGCCGGAGACCAGGCGTCAGTGGTATCTCTGGCCGCCCCGCCGCCTCCGTCTGAACAGTTGGTATGGCAAGCTGCGCGGGCTACCGGCGCTGCGCCTTCCTACTTCCGTGCTTCGGGCAGGTCAGTAAACTTTATTACAGGTTCAAACATTGTGCTTCTCCTGCTTGTAGGTCGTAAACCATTCCGCGGGAAAGTACTAGAGGGATAAGAATATCGTCTGTCCTACCTTTGGCTTGGACGAAAAATGCAACACTGGGCAACAGTCTCTGCGTAAAGCAATGGCTGATTCGTCACACTTTTATTATGCGTACAGCTAAAGAGTGGAATTCCCTGCCGGAGTCTCGTGTTTCTCGATAGCTACAATCAAGGGGTCTTTAAGTCAAGAGTGAATGGGTTTTTTTAGGCAAGCATGCTTCACCGTCGACCACATCATCGCTTAACATCAGGGGAGATAGTGGTCAAGCGCGAGCTTAACGATAATAAAAATAATAATAAGGAAAGCATCATCATAAACGACCGATGGAGGAATTGCAGCATATTTGGAATACTGGTTTGTTTGTATGGACACCAACGCCGCCACTTACGAACTAATGACATGACGTCACATAAATTTCGGCGCGATTTGAACACATACAACAGTCCGACAATAACCGTTGGGCAGTTGCCCGTAGCAGACACAACAACCGTCTGGTCGGAGGATTCTCCTTTTTTTATGGAGATGGGACTTAAAACCTTGTTCCACATACCCCCAAATGTTTTGGAATAAATTGAAAGAGAAACGGGATGGTCCAATAAAAATGCATTAAATTATTGAAAAATTATTAAACTTTGAAAATAAAAAACAATCAAACAACATAAACCAGGAACCTTATTAAAATTTCTATCAAAATAGAAACTTCAAAAGCGTTATTTTACTAAGGGTTATTTGGAATATAGTATTTTAAGTAGTATTTTTAACACTTGTTTATACTTTTTCTTAGAAACAAATAATTTATTATGTTGGTTTTACATTCTTTGGTAATCAATATTTGTAACAATTTTTTTTTGAAGTCGTTTAAAAAAGAATAATTTACAGATTTTTACGATTTAATGATTATTAATGATTGCATTCAAATAAAAAAAAAGTTTTCAATGTAGACGTTATGTTTCCGTGTGTCTGATGACGTTATGTTTACGGCAAAAGAAGACAGATGGCGTTTATATTAATTCAGATATCTAAGTATGCTAAGTTACCTGCAGTATGCCAAATATGGTGCAGTTCCTCTACTTCTTCTTCCACTTCTTGGAGGCCACTCTGTCACTGACTTACTCCACCTGTCATCACCGCCTTGCCCATCTCCATTTGCGTTCTGAAATTCGTTTTCCGACCTTCGTACCTCTTCGAATTTCGACGTTCGGAACTCTATTTACTAGCCTTTTGCTGAGCATGGAACGCTACATGGATTTCTGTGCAACTCGAACCCTGTACACAGCCTCCTTCGTGAGCGTCTGAAAGAAATTAGGGTACGGTATTGGCTAATAATGAATCAGTGTCAGCTAAATAAAATAAACAATGTTCGTTAAACTGCCATTTCAATTTAAATTTTTATTTAAAAAAGCTTTAACCATTTTTAGGGTTCCGTATCTAAAGGGTAAAAACGGGACCCTAATACTAAGACTCCTCTGTCCGTCTGTCTGTCACCGGGCTGTATCTCATGAACCGTGATAGCTAGACAGTTGAAATTTTCACAGATGATGTATTTCTGTTGCCGTTATAACAACAAATACTAAAAACAGAACAAAATATTTTTAAGTGCCCTCCCATACAGCAAACGTGATATTTTTTGCCGTTTTTTGCGATAATGGTACGGAACCCATCATGCTCGAGTCCGACTCGCACTTGGCCGGTTTTTTAATAAAATAATTTTATTTACGTACGATTATTGGCTCAGAAATATTGTTACCCTACAGGTACTTAGACGGTGGTCTGATGGGCAACAACCCCACATTAGACGTCCTCACAGAGCTGGCCGAGTTGAACCTCGCGTTAAGAGCCACGGGACAACAGGAAGCCGCTAAGAAGACCAACCTTAAAGTAGTTGTGTCTTGCGGTACTGGTAAGTGAAGAATTTATATTTATCTCCAAAAAACACTTCAAAAGCGTGTAACTTTACCATTTTTAGGGTTCCGTACCCAAAGGGTAAAAACCGGGACCCGACTCCGCGGTCCGTTTGCCACCAGGCTGTATCTCAAGAACCGTTATAGCTAGGCAGTTGAAATTTTCACAGATGATGTATTTCTGTTGCCGCTATAACAAAAAATAATAAAAATAGAATAAATTAAATATTTTAGTGGGACTCCCATACAGCAAACGTGATATTTTTGCCATTTTTTGCGATAATGGTACGGAACCGTTCGTGCGCGAGTCCGACTCGCCCTTGGCAGGTTTTGCACTATGCGCTTTACCATATATGTCATGGACCAAGAGCTTAATCAGGACACTATGTATAATGCCCGGGCATTATAAATTTAGTCAAGTCAATGCAATTATTACTGTTTTAAACTTCCATATTTATCACATTGTCTGGTCATTATGAATATTGCTATGTAACGGTTGAGCAATTCGATATCTATGGTCAATGAATTAGCCCAAGAGCGAGCGAAGCGAGCTCGGGAGCTTGGGGCTCCCGAGACGGATGGATTAGTTTCCAAGGAGATGACGAACAAAGCGAGCAAAATTAGCGCCCGTCATCCTGCAGACAGAAATAGGAGCCCCTCCGTCGACTATCATCATCATCATCATCATCGCTTACCATCAAGTGAGATAGTGGTCAAGAGCGAGTCCATAATAAAAGCTAAAAAAAAACTTTGTAGCTTAAATAGTACTCGTACTTACCTAACAATGAAATAATTAACAAAATCATATTTTTTTTACCCGGGCAATAAGTGAGGCGTTATCCAGAAGGCCCGGTCAATTTAATTATTTCAATAGTTTTTATCATATTGCCTACTCATATTAGGCATTTTTCAAATTGCCCGGGCATTATGAATAATGCCGTATTAATCTATTGGTCTATAACATATATATATGTCGCATCAAGTCTGGCCGATAGATGGAAACCATCGGGAAGTCAGGATGTATTCCCTTAGGTTAAGACATCGTGTATGGGCAGGTTGTTGGGTACAATCGTGCAAATTAAATCTCGAGTGGAATCGAGTGGAATACCTCAGAAATTTAAAAATGAGCCATCTATTGGCATCAATTTTAAATGATCCGTTCAAATAATCTTTATGTGAATTAAGAGCCCAATATTCCATAATTTTGTACTTAATAGAGTTATAGTAAACAAGAACATACAATTTTTATGTTCAATTCCAGAAAATGTGAATTTTACACACATTCAATAACAGATAGATGCATATCGCGCCATCTAGTGAGATTTATTTGAACCAAATTTTCTTTCTTAGCAATGAGACCCCGTGCCCATACACTATAACAATGAATATCATTCGCAAGCATCAAGTTTAATTATTATTAAGTATTTTTATAGCTGTCAAAACGGGGCTTTTATTTTTTGACAAATTTAGTATTGTAACTCTTTCTTAAATTTGTTGTCCAAGACTGACATTGTCCGGGAGTGTCTTGCCTGTTCTTCTCCATAAGAACTCACTAGGAATCGGCATTGACAGTCTAAACTCCAGCCTATAACTGTACCTGAGTACAGGTATAGGCTGCACAGACACTTTGTCTCTTTCTACAGAGTGGCCAATTGTGAGAGAGTTTTGCTCAGACCATTATCTATGTCTATGGCATCATCGGAGTTAACGCTGATGTATTGCAAGACTCTTCTGGGGCCATTAATCATCATAATTTCAGCCGAAACTGCTGAACATAGGCCTCCCCCTTTGACCAGTCCCGTGCGTCTCTCATCCAGCGGATTTCAGTAAAATTTACTGTTATACCTGCCTTAAATAATAAAGGAGCTCGTGGCTAAATAATAACAGCCGCACGAGTCGATCTTCCAGGTTAAGCAACGCTTGCCGAGGTCGGTCCGTGGATGGTGCCTCGGCAAGCACGTTAAGCCGTTGGTCCCGGCTGTAATTTGAAGATCTTTGACAGTCGTTACGGGTAGTCAGAAGCTTGAGATCTGACACCAGTCTTGCCAAGGGGTATGGTGTTACCCAGTAACTGGGTTATGGAGGTCAGATAGGCAGTCGTTCCATGTTCTCAGCTGAATCCGGTAACATAGGAAGTCGACCCCAACAACAATTGGGAAAAGGCTAGGCTATAATAAAATTGAGCTTCGCATGTTTTGTTCTTCTCAGGTCTGATCCCCGTATCGAAGTTAAAAGATATAGACGTGTTCAAGCCAGAGAGTTTGTGGGACACCGCTCGGCTCGCGTGGGGATTGTCGGCAATCGGAGGTCTACTTGTTGATCAGGTAAGGGACAACACTTTGTAAGTGAAAGAGGGGTTCACACACTGACAGTATTATTTTGGAAATTTTGCTTTACTATCAAACAGATAGATAATACAGATTCTATTCACACCATCTTAGTTTTCACCAGCATTTCGCTGCTGTGGCAGGATAAAAATAGCCTATGATAATCAGCGATATCTTGCGGTGCGCACGGTTGGCGCAGTGGTTGAGCGATTGACTGCTGCGCTGCGTGTCGCGGGTTCTATTCCCGCACGGAACAAATATTTGTATGACCTGTAGATAGTTGTGCCGGCTCTGGGTGTTGTGTATGTGAGTTTATATGTTTGTAAACGCATCCACGATACAGGAAGAAATTTCTAGTGTGGGGCAAAATTTAAAAAAAAATCTTTTATTTAACTTACAGCCAGAAAATTGGTTTCACTATAAACAAGCAATTTTATCTTCTATTATATTAATTGGGAAGCTCAGATTAAATTCGGACTATATATCGCTATTTCTGTTAGTTTCGGCTTTAACCATCAAAACACACTTAAAAATCTCCTGTAAAGTGCCCACCTTTTTAATCTCGATCTTCCTTCAATTATGTGATATATTCCCAGGCAACACAATCAGACGGCCGCGTAGTGGAACGCGCCCGTGCGTGGTGCAGTGCAATAGGAGTGCCGTACTACCGCTTCGCGCCACAGATGTCAAAGGACGTCGCTATGGACGAGCGCGCCGACGACGTACTCGTCACCATGCTGTGGGAGGCGCACGCATACATGCACGCGCACCGCGACCGCGTCTTCGAGCTAGCGGCACTGCTCAACGATACTGACCACGGTGAGCTTACTACTGTATAATATTAGCAAATAACACCATCTTCAGTTGATTTTGTCGTAATCGGGGCAAATCATTTTTGTGAGCTAAAAAGAGGAATGGACCCAATATCGAGCCTTGAGGAACACCCATTGTCATTTCAGACCCTAGCGAGTTTACGCCGTTTAAGCGAACTTTAACCTGTCTAGCTTTTAAGTATGATCTTAGTCACTCAAGGGCCATATTTCTAATCTATGGGCCTGAGCTTCAACAATAGTATCTCATGGTGAATGTAATCGAAAGCCTTTATGCGTCTTCCCATGCGTTAAAGATGTTTTTTATTAGGTTGACACCAGCGTCAGTTATGCAAAGCTCTTTGGTGAAACCGTACTGTAGATGCAAGATTAAATGTTTGTTTAAATGACGCATGAATTAGTTTGTAAGTAACAAACAAATTCATATTATGGACATTTACCGCGTTTTTTCTAATCTTATAAATGTTTTTATTATTTCAGGAGCAGCCGCAAGCAATTAATCTGCGCAATGCAAGAGCTAAGTAAAGCTAGCTGTTCTTAAGTGCGCATAACATAGCTTTTAATATACGCATAATATAAAATTTAGATATAATAATTATTATAAAAAATTGTCAGACATAAAAAAAGCAAAAATTGGCAGGGTTTAGTTAAGTAAACTCATTAGTTGTATATGTATATTTGTATAAGAAATATTCTTTTTTGTTGCTGACAACTAGAACAAATTCCTTGTAAACAATATTTGTTAATTTATTAACATTCCTAGTAGGAATACGAGGTATTTAAGTTATCTTTTGTTTTTCTCGAAACATTATGTAGGTTCAGTTTTATCGATATCAATACTTCAACATCACGTTACTAGCTTATAAATAGTGGCAAAGTTATTATTCTTTTTGTACTGGGTTTAATTTATTTTACGCCAATAGGATCTTTATTTGTGACCCGTTGGGTCATCCTCTTCTTCACCATTTATAAAGATATTTTTTTATCTTGCAACATTGGATTTGAAGAGTAGCACAACTCAATACAGTTGTTGCAAACCACGAAGCAGAGACATGCCAGTTTTATAAAGTCAGGTTGAAATAAATTGGTTAATTTGGTCTCGTGAAATGAATCAAGTGTAGTAGCGTAATATCAAGTTAGTTCAAATGTATTTATTTTTTACTTTGGGCAGCTTTCGAATCTTATTATTTCTTATTTAATTTAGGGTGTATAGCATGATAAGTCACAATACAATGTGCAATATTTTCTGTTATATTAATTTTAATATACACATTATATTTATTTATTTGCTTAGTACCTATTTATGTATAGTGCTAAGTGTTTAATATGTTGTTGTTACGTAAACATATAATAATATAAAAATAGTGACATAGTCGATGTAATATTTTAAAATTCTTGTGACGTAAGTGGCAACACTTCAAAAAATGTCGTGCAGTGTGGCCTTGCTTCGATGTTGCGTAATTGTGATTATAATATAGCATTCTGAGATTTAATATGTTGACATTATGTATATAGTACCTACAATATAATGCATTCCTAATAGTTATTTATATTTTATGCATGTATTCCGCAATCGATCGTAGATATTTTATTTTATTTATACAATATATTATTGCCATAATACATTGCATTTTAATATTTATTAAATAAATTGTTATATACCCCTGTTAATAATAATCCTTTACCAACTAGAATAATTCTATTTAATAATTAATACGCTTTCCTTATATGACTTAGATAATAGAAATGATGGTCTTCACTAAAAAATAATATTAAAAAGGTGTTTAATGCCCGGCACGTAAGTTGGCAAGGTTTTGGCGTAGTGGGGGTAAGTTCGCACATATGCCGCGAACTGACCAACCACCATATAGAGCGAACGGAACGTGGACGCAACACGATTGGTTGGTCAGTTGAGACCAACCAATCGATTGCGCGGAACGGTCCCCGCGTCCCGCTTCACTACCAAATATAATACCTTAAAAGCGACTCTTGCCAACTTACATGCCGGGAATTATATCTACCAGTAAGCAAGATTAAATTTTATAAAATTGCATATTTATATAAGAGTATAAATTATAATAATGTACTGAAATTAATTAAAATTTAATGCAGCAATGTGCACCTATTTGCACGCTATATTTTTGAAGTGCTTGATTATAATGTTATCACGAATGAAGTTACCAGTAAATAAAATTCGTGCTTTTGTTTTTTAAATGGCAAATGCTTAAGCAATTCGCAGTACGCAGAAAATTGCGTTTTTATTTGCGTGTTAAATTAGGCTCAAAATTTATAGCACTAAGATAATATTAAAATAACTACTGATGAATGTAATATAAATTGATATTTATAAAAAAACATGACATATAAATTGCCTATAAGACCATACATAACATAAAAATGCCTTGCTGTCATTATTATACAATGTATAAAATGTTGCTTGCGATTTTGAAAACATTTATAGGATATCTAGGCGAGGTCTTATATTCTGTATTATCGTTTCATGACAAAAAAAAAATAGAAATTATATTAGACAAGAAGTATTTATTCAATGTGATATATTATACTGGTTCAAATAGAGGCTCAAGTCGTTTGTCGATAAATGTTGGTTGTGTTAAGCGCAACTCTGTGTAATATTTAAGCAACACAACGTTTTCGAGCCTATGGGCTCACTATGGGTACACTATGGTGTACGCCCTTTTTTTTAAAAAAAATACCTCAGCTTATGTTTGTACTATTTACTGTTGTAACTGTTCTCCGACCAAAGCGACCGTGTGTCCAAAACCCTCAACTTTGTATCTTCTAAGCTGAACGAAATAAATGAAGTTGTCTAACGAAAACAGGTTTTATTAACATAACGGCTGTGCCCATTTTACACCCACTCCTATCAAGGTCGGAGACTCTACACTCGAAGTTGTGATCGACTATGTCTACCTGGGACAAACGCTCCAGTTGGGTAGGGCCACAGATTACCTCCCAATAGATACCGCATGCCTACTATTTTGTGTGATACCGAGATCACCAAATTTGGCGGAAGGCACGGGTTGCGCGGGGAGTGACAAGTGCGCCGTGATTGGCTATTCAAGGTCACGGTACCTGTCGTAGTGACGGGACATGCGCATTAAATGTCGATAAAAATATCGATATTTTTCAAACAGAATGGTATTTTATGTAAAATTTCTTAGCCGGCGATTTTATAATTACTTTAATAATGATAAAGAAAATACAAATATTTTGATTTTGGCCAAAAGTGATTTAATTCAATTGTAATCCTATGTAAACAGGGCCACTCTGAGCTCTTGTTATGAGTAGAGCACAATTAGTTCAAAGTAAAAATAAGCTATTTTGTTAATTTTTAAATAATCAATTTTAACAAAATTATTTTATTCTCCTATATACCTAATTAAACAATGATCATCGATACTTTTCGATAAGCAAAAAACGTATTTGTCTCAACATTTTTACTTCTGTGGGAAAAAGATAGCAATATAATAATTCCTTGTGAGTAAAAGGGACTTTCACAAAAGACATCAACGAGCGCTACTGTAAAGTTTGCAATTTTGATTTGATAACCATTTTAACTTGACCTTTTTTAGATTGGTCAATATTTATTAGTTTGCCTACTGGTGGAATATTAACCCATCTTTTTTTGAACTTGAAGGGCTGGTTGATTTGCCACACCATTTTACTGCACAATTCGTATTTTTTTTTAAGACAAAACGTTGATAACTATTTTTTAAACAGAATTAAAACTAGAAATAGCTTGCGTCCCTAATGTCTGGTCGACACTAAAGAGATCATTTCGTGCACTGAGTTATATCAGCCTAAATAGGCTGATGTGTGGTGGGCGTAAGTTGTCTTCTATGCGGAATCTATTGGGAGGTAATCTGTGGGTAGGGCCAATTTCGAGAAAGAAGTCAACCGTCGAATCTGACTCAGCTGGGTTGCGTTCGGGCAGTTGCGCGGTATCTTCTCGTCCAACTTACCACAGTGTCTCAAGACGAAAGTCCATGACCAGTGTGTGTTGCCAGTTATGACCTATGGCTCTGAGACGTGATCGCTCACAATGGGCCTCATCAGAAAGCTTACAGTCACCCAAAGGGCAATGGAGGGGGTCATGCTCGGAGTGTCCTAGCGTGATCGAATCAGAAATGTAGAGATCCGCAAGATAACTAGGGTTACCGACATAGCCCGAAGAATTGCAAAATTTAAGTGGCAGTTCACATTGCTCGCAGAACGGATGGCCGATGGGGCAGAAAAGTTGCTATCGCGAACCGGAAGACGCTGCGTTGGACGGACTCCCACGGCCTACCAGGTGGACCGTTGACCTGGTAAAGGTTGCGGAAATCCGGGACGGATGCATGACGCACTTGACCGGTCAATGTGGCGACGCTTGGGCTCGGTCAAGTAAGACGTCCACTGCTGGACATAAGCGGGAAATACAACCGTTCATCCTCATCATATCTGATGAGGATGAACGGTTGTATTTCCCGAAGCACAGATAATATAATCTAGCATACAGATGCCTCATCCCATATAAAGAAATCGTGCCGACGTAACTAGCGTTTTTTGTCTGATTAAGATGAATATTTTTATAAGTAGGTACTTCGATCGCGTCGGTTCCGATCCACGGCTATAGATGGTGTTAGCAGCGACTTGCAAGTAAAAGGGTTTCTCGGTTCGTGACCATTTGTTTGGGAAAAAGGCGTAAGTTTATGTATGTATATGACCATTTTTTTCTTTAACTACAGTGACGATTTGTTTTATAGTATGTTATTGCACGTTTTTACAGTTTCAGTTTTTTACCAATTGTACATACTTTTATCTATGTAAATAAAATGTACACACAACTCAGTAACAAATCGATGCATATCGCGCCATCTAGTGACATTTATTTGAACCAAATTTTCTTTGTTAGCACTGGGACCCCGTGCTCGAAGGGCTGGGCAGAAAAAGAGATGCACTTGTAGATCACATTTTGCCAGTTTGAACCCCAAGTAATAGGGGGACGAGCCCATTGCCATCAACCAGACACAAAGCCAGACACCAGGCTGCTACTGACAAATTCCAGATAGGAAAAACCCAATAACACTGCCACAATCACGCTCAGTAGTAGTACTACTACTCGACCAACGAAGCAGTCATAAAAGGTTTTATAAGAATGAAACAAAATCGTTTATGCAAGCTCTTTAATTTAATATTACTATTAATCACAATATTCACTAACTTAGGCTTATACAAAGACTCAATAATATCACATTTCTGATGTGGATATTATTAATCCACGACTAAAACTACCCTACTAAAAAGTAACTTCTAAATTGTCTAATTACTTAGCTAAGTACCACCAATATAGGGCAAATTAGGTAATGGTGCCTCTTCATAAGTTCAGCTGCAAATACAATAGAACTAATTCATAAAGGTAAATCAGTAACTTTTTAAGTACAGTCTACAAAACATGTTAAGTACAACACAACACTTTGGTTACTCTGTTATTGTTATTAAAATATGTTTTCATTCTAATTAAAAATCTTATTGTAATTGTTACTCACAAGTAGGAGGTAAGTACAAACAAATTTTAAGTAACTTGAGATTCTGTGCCAAACAAATTAATAAGTAGGTACAGTCAGCACCAAAATAATATATTAAAAAGCCGAAATAAAATAAAATAATTTACGACTGCAATAACATATGTTAATTTGCAAGTTGTGTAAATAAATCTTTTAAAATAAATTTTCTATATTGAGGTACTCCGATAAATATTTTTAGAATTACTATAGGAACGCAAATTCTTACACTAAAAGCCTAAAAAACGGTTATATCGTTTAGAACGATCCCAGGCTTGAAACCAGGACAACGGACTTACGGCACATCACTAACTTAACTTCTCAATGGTATATATACAATTTATACCATATATGCGTCGTTTTATAAAAATTATAAAAAGGCCGCTTCATCGGTAGTCCAGGATAGCTAACATTAAATCGAGAAGTGAGGCACCGCGCTACACAATAAAAAGAAAACTATTCACTGCTTACATAGCCACTTTTAAACTATTATAAAATTTAGAATTTCTCACTCATTTTTTCACATATATTTTGGCAAAAGAAACTATCTGCAAGCAGCCGACATAGTTCAATTCATACAAAGACTAAAAACTAAATGAACAACCTTTCACGTCCTATTTGTTTCTACCATCAGTTTAAAACGCTGACTGTACTAAAACTTTGAGCCACAGTTCGACGTTCTAAAGGCAGTATTGTGTGACCTTTAAAATAAGTCTGGGTTGGCGAGTATATAATAAAAAATAACCTCCTTTTTTGTGAAGACGGTTAAAAACTGGTCTTTAATGGTAGCCAGGAGCATTTAAAATCACTGATGAAACGATCTAAATTAATTTTCACTGTCAATCTAGTTTCTAAGTTCGTCTTAGTGTTCTAAGTTCATGAAAATTAGAAAAGATCATTCGCCAGGTAAAAACAATATTGCTCACAATTTTTTTTACAAGTTTATAAATAGTTAACAGTGCGGTAGGTACTTTCAGAAACATGGAAGAACACTTTTTTTAATGAAACACTTAATGGCCCATGCATGGAATTATTTCGGTACTTATTGATAATTAATAAATTAATTCACTGATATAATATCCAATGTGGGCCATTATATGCACAAAAACCGCTAAAAGCTACAGAATGATGTCAAATTGGTGTTTATAAGATTGAACACAGAAACGGAATAAGACGTTAAAAAATAAGTCTAAATTTTTTCTTAATGACGTACAGTAAAATACAACCCATTTCACTAAAAGTTTCTTGACAATTTTCAATGAATTCCTACAAAGACATTTCGAAAATGATCATAGAAATATTAAATAATTAAATAAAATGTCCATATTATTAAAAATTTGGTAAAAGTAATTAAAATAATAACAAAAATCTGTACAACAAGTACACTATTTTTATTCCTTTATAAATGCTACGTTATATTTTGTATCGAGACCATTTCACGTTATTGTATGGTGTTTGGCAGTGTTGCCGATTATATTTTCTTTTAAAATATCTTTTAAGGAAGCAACCAATTCGTTATACGAAACACTTTGGCACAAAGTCACTAAAACTTACTGAAAAAAGAAAAAAAACATAGAAACAGACATTTTTTTTTTTAAGAACATAGAATTCATTAATAAAATAGCCAGGATTATTTGAAATGAAGAAGGAAATAACGAAAAATCGACTCAAATGCCCATTTCAATAGGATCACTGCTAAAATTAGCATGTATCGGTAAGTTTTGTGTGAACTGAATCAGCGATATGTTAATCGTAATTTAAAGCACTAGGTTAACAAGAAGGCACCTTGTGAATGCTAACAAAGAAAACTACCCACCAATGCGTGAAAATTTTAGCAAAGTTCCTCAAGGTTTACGTATCCACGATATGCCTGATCCCACTGAACCCCAAATAAATAATAACACCTAAAATCTAGTTCCCATGCACTCAGATTTTAGCAATCATACACAGCCCTAAGACCACTCCATAAAGATTAATGTAATCGTTCATGTGTATCTTTTTCTCAATCCTTAATCAAATATCACATATATGTAAACCTTTGGCTCAATATTATAAGGAATATTCGTATGGGAAGAAATATGCTTGTTTATAGATACGTATCTTGAATAATTTTCACATTGTTTTGTATACAGGAAAAAAGTTCCCACACAATTCAATAGTGTAATAATTTTTATCGTCGTAATTTAGCGGTTTATTTACTGATACCTTGAAGAAAAATTGTAAATATAAATTTTACCTACTTGAAGTACACAATATGTGTAACAGCCTGTATTAAGTACAGTATGGTGTATTTGTGCTTTGGACGAATGCAAACTGCAAACTGGCATTTCTTTCTAACACATTCACTTCAGCACCCTTATCGTATCAGTCTGATTATAAAAAAAAACCAAACTTTTTTTTACCCCATGAAATTTTTCACGATTTCATCTGGATACTATAATGCCTACTTTCCCATGAATACTTCCCTATCTATATTGTGCCTTAGTGTTATAGCCAAAGTATTGTACACCACACAAAAATGTTCCTTAGATGTTAGTATGGGTCGTCTGGATATTCCATGTTTGCGATCAAGTTCTTCTTCTCTTCCTTGCCTGGTTTTGAGTCCAGTAAAGATGGTCGTATCGTTGATCTGGGTTCGAAACATGGCTGTAACAAAAACAAATGGAAATCATTATTTATTGTTAATCAAATCTATATTTTTCTATGCAGCCTAATTGAGTAACTCACAATGGCCATTGCTTTAATTTTGACAGTTTAATATTAATTTCGTTATTTATGTTGTTAAGCACACGGCGGAATAAAGACCGGCAGGCTTATTACGTATCTTTTGCAAGAGCAAAACGATAGCGATCAAACGCTTTATGTCATAAAAGTCAGCATTGCGTGCAGTGTTGGTATGTTAGGTCCTACACAACTGTTTGCTAATCGCCCGCTGTTTGTAAAATGCACTTATTTAAAAAACAAAAACCGCTAACAATTATAAAACTTCTGTATGGAAGAGCAATTATTGCGCAAAAATCGCTATCGTTTTGCTCTTGCAAAAGATACGTAATAAGCCTGCGGTTTTTGAATTGAGTATTTAGAGTTAAGGTAATGCCAAAGTTTGACACGTTTTCAAGCTAAAGTAGAGTTTGACAAATACTCAACTAAAATTCTTAATTCAGAAATAGTAAGTGAGTTTCGCAATTGGAGTGCTGGATATGACAATCACCATAGGTTAGGTATAGGAGTTTGAACTATCTACCTACTTAGATGGTAAATACATTTTTATGTAAGTAGGAAGGTTTTTATACCTAGTTCATTATTTACATCAGCTATATTCATAACCTACACCGCAATCATAAATATATATAAGAAATATCTTTTTAATATTATGTGTGAATTATACGATGACCTTTTAGTAACTACGTGTAATATTTCCTGCTACAAATACCTACCTAATATATTTATTATTAGTTTTAATTACCTGTATAACATTTAAAGCATAGTAACATTCAGCATTAGGTGATTTTATTATTTGTTAGCTTCTCGTTAAGAGAGTGAGATATTTCTACTTATTTTGCATTTTACTGTTAGTAACATTATTTTCAACAAATGCAAGAAACTTTAAATCTTAATTGGCATGCCTAAAACCTATAGAAAAAAACTTGTAGAACTTCCGTTCTTTTTGATAGTTTTTAACTGTTATCATAAAAAGATAATATTTGAGAAACTAAACAAATGGAAAAAAAAAACCGGCCAAGTGCGAGTCGGACTCGCGCACGAAGGGTTCCGTACCGCTATCGCAAAAAACGGCAAGAAAATCACGTTTGTTGTATGGGAGCACCACTTAAATATTTATTCTATTCTGTTTTTAGTATTTGTTGTTATAGCGGCAACAGAAATACATCATCTATGAAAATTTCAACTGTCTAGCTATCACGGTTCATGAGATGCAGCCTGGTGTCAGACAGACAGACAGGACCCGGAGTCTTAGTAATAAGGTCCCGTTTTTACCCTTTGGATACGGAACCCTAAAAATCATTTTGGTTTGCAAAAACGTTCAAATATCCAACAGCACATTCCTGATTAAAAATTGATATTGATAAAGGTGATTTTCATAATATACCTTAAAAAGTGCTACCAATTTTAATTCAAGATTTTGTTTAACTATATTAAAAATAAAAATATCTACAGCATTAATTAAACCTTGTAACCCACATCATGTTTAGTAAAATTGTTCTAAGTTCATTCATCAAAAATTCCAAAAAATAAAATAACTGTAGTTAAAAACATTATTAGTCGAGTTAGTAAGCGAGTGTACCCAAACCATGCGGGGCTAAGCAGTAAGATCAAAATGTGAACCTTAAACAGACGGCTCAAGGACCAAACTCATTCATTGCAGCTTGCCCAAGCATTATCAACCTGTATGGAATGTCATGGGCACATTAAAATATGCATGCTAAATGCACACTGGTTTAAATTAAAAAAAAAACTGTTTTACAAAAAAATACTACCGACTTCCAAAAAAAAATACTACAAAGTGAAAAATTACTTCAATTTCGGAAGTCGGTGTTCCTGTTTTTGTTTCCTTAGTTTTTTTGACACCAACTTCCGAAATTGAAGTTATTTTTCACTTAGCAGTGTTTTTTTTGGAAGTCGGTTGTAATTTTTTGTAAAAAAGTTTTTACTTTTTAGTTGTGGTACATAACGAGCAAGTTCAGTAAGGGGCCTAAAATGCACAAAGTTACGTCAGAATATATTACTCAAATAACATAAAACTTAAAAATATCTGAGAAATGATAGTCTACCAGGGTGAACCGTAGACTATAATTTACCTACACACCTATAGAGCGTTAGCTTTATTTTATGAAATTGAAAAAACAATAAACAAACATGCGATTGGAGCAATCCCGAGTTTGCCGTTGTTTATTGAAGAGTTCTGTTGTATATCTCAGTTACAGATCTACAATTGAAATGGGACCACTTGAGAAGCAGTCGGGTTTTTTGTTTTTTTTTTTGTATCGAGTTTTAATGACTTCAAAAATAAAATACAGTACTTAGATTCTGTGAAATTTTGTCATTTAACTTGCTACCAAACCCTGCAGAGTACCCGACAGGGTTAGGTAGCTAAAAATCGCTACCCACACTACGTTCTCAATTTTCTTCCAAGAATTCGGGACGAACACAAATGAACAAAACAGGATACGAACATTACAGACAAGCCGTGAATAAGGGTATATGCACAATAAACAGAATACCCAGTACATTGAGGCAAATGCATCCGTATTCCGCTACGCACTTGTGATCACAATCGATTTCAGATTTTCATTTTAATTTTGACAGTTCGGCAGGCTTATTACGTATCTTTTGCAAGAGCAAAACGATAGCGATCAAACGCTTTATGTCATAAAAGTCGGAATAACCTGCAGTGTAGGTATGGTGGGTCCTAAACAATCTTTTGCTAATCGCTCGCCGATTGTCAAATGCACTTATTTAAATAAAAACCGCCAACAACTCTAAAACTTTTGTATTGAAGAGCAATTATTGCGCAAAAATCGCTATCGTTTTGCTCTTGCAAAAGATACGTAATAAGCCTGCGGGTAACTAAAATCTATTGCGTTGAGTAGGTTTTCGTAAAAAAAAAAATGTTAATTCGATTTGTCTATGAAACTGCTTGATTGCGAGTGCGTTACGTAGGTAATAAAGATGCTATAATATAGGGGGAAAAAAAACAAATTGCTTTTGTTCTTTAAGTTGCCTTAAATATGCCTGATGCATGATGTACTGGATTCTCTATAAAATTAAAAGTTGGTGCTGTACTTTTATGCGTGCGATTCAAAAACAAATACTACCTGTACTATTATTTATTCTGTGATACTACGCCTGTAGGGGATGTGGATGTGCAGTAAAACGCAAGATTTACACGAAAGGCTGAAGGGGTGGCAATGATACAAAAATACGTCCGTGCGCAAACGTCTCCTGCCTCGCGCCCCTCTCTCGCCCGCGTGCGTCTCCCGCGCCCTTGATTTATTTAATATCATAAACAGAAATGCAGGTAGGTAAAATAAAATGTCAATTTTGATCACGCGTCGCCTACAACATCTTAATTAATTTGAAGTGGGGTTTGTTTACCTACTCGTATTTTCGAGAATGTATTATGAGGTAGTTATTATGAGACGAAGTCGTAGATAGCGTTATCTTATTTTCAAGGATATCTCGATATCATTTTAATCTTCTCATGGTATTTTTGTAAACAACTTAGATAATATTCTTCAAAAATTACGAAAACAATTTGATTGATAAAAAACCAGCTACAAGCCAGCTGGTATCTTACAATTGTTGACCTTTGTGACAAAAATAAAACAATTAATAACAAATATACTATCATTGTAATTATCCAAAATATTTCTTCCAAAATTACGAAAACAATTTGGTTGATAAAAAACCAGCTACAAGCCAGCTGCTAACTTATAATTTTTGACCGTTGTGACAAAAATAAAACAATAAATAACAACTATATTATCATTGTAATTATCCAAAATATAAACACAGCCGTGACAGACAACATGAAAACTGAAATACGATAAAAAGTACGTCAATACCGAACTTAATTGCTTTTCAGCTGTTAATTATATCGGTAAATCCACGTTTTAATCGAATTTAAAAGATATCGGGGTTAAGTTAGACGTCATGCATTACGTTACGTTTTAATAACTGGCTGTTAAGTGTTAATTTGCCAACAGTTTAATGTTTAAACTCGTTTTTTAACCGCCTTTTTGTTGTTCATGACTACTTGTACTCTGAAACATGCGTTTTCGTATACACATGCCTGTAACTTGCATAAAAGTGTGCAAGTAGCTTGCATGCCATTCGTGACATTCATCAAGCTGAAGTGGGCGAAAATACACTTTACTTCTGATTGGTGTACAGTTACAGGCATGTATGTGTATTCTTGTCCTAAGATGCTTGTGACATGCGTTCTCTATGCTTAACACGCATTGCGATTTCTATTCGCGCGATGTTTTGTCCGTGTACTGAATCTAACTAACACGCACAGCGTATAAATTTCTGCGCGATTTTTGTATATTTCTACCTGTTCATAGAGCTCAAAATATACGCGCGATTTTGCGGTGGATTTTATGGGAAAACACGGATTTCTTGCGGTATTATTACCGCGCGAATTTTTAAACCGCTATGCCTGCAGCTTCATACAATTCCATATGTCGTAGAATGGGCGAAAAAAAATCGCGCGAATTAAAATCATACCGCGATCGCGATTCAAAAGCGCGCGTGCGTCGTATGCAACAACTACAAACGCCTAAAGACGTTTCATTTAAAAAATACGACACTACAGTTGACTAATATACGTCGCGTGGTCAAGTTTATACGCGACATGTGATTTTATTAAACAAAAATGAAAGCGTGGCAACAATACGAATGTGTCCAAAACATTTTTGTATCGGTGATTAGGTACCTGCAAGTTACAACGACATTTTATTTGGAAAATATAATACGATAGTTGACTAGTCGACGCGTGGACTGTAGTGAGTTGACTCAGCTTCAATAAACAGGCAAAAAGCATGGCTACAAGAAGTACCCACGCCTGATTTGCAAACATTACGTTGTGTATGTCCATAACAGTGAAACGAACGAAGGATGCATAGATAAGTCTAAATTCTGTAAGTTACGTTTACGCTTCGATAGGACGCATTGACGGAAACACGTTTTGGCATTTGGGTTGGCTCACGTTTGCTCGGTTTCTGACTGAGGTCTTGAGATAAAATCTTATCACACTTACGTGTCGTGGCGTGGTGCGGGATCCACCAATCAAACGACTCTGATCCAGGCTACGTCATAACACAACCAGTTTTGTAGCCAATCCACTGCTGCGTCAGAAGGCGCCACGCCACGACACGTAAGTGTGTTTCCGTCTTTAATCCCGAGCCCATTATCGTATCCGTCAGTAGCTTTGTCTATTAGAGATTATAATATTGACTTTATGGTCCTAAAAATACCGGCGAGCGCTACTTCCAAGTTGCTCGCAGAATGTTTTATTTTTTTGTGGTCATTAACTATTTTTGGATTAAACAATCATAATTTGGAGTTGGTTGTTTTAAGTTGGATCTCAAGTTGTAAATTTTTGGTTCTAATTTCACGCTAAAATGGGGATTTAATTTTGGTGATCATTTACTGTTTTTGGCAATATAAAGTAATTTTTTGCTGTTACATTTTACTAGATCTGGTGGTAAGTCAAACATAAGCCGTTAAGAACACCAAAGTAAACTATTACCACAAAGTACATAAGCGGCGGTGCTCTATTACTGGACTATTAAACCTCAGCTATCGAGCTGTCAAAGTGCACGCTTAAAGCATGCGTCTGCTATACAACAACATTCTACATACATTGAAAACTTATTAAAATACGATTTGACAGTTGTCAAAACGCCACGTGACTTTTAAACAAGAACAAAAGCGTATTCAACAACAATAAGGAAGCGATCAAATATTGCTGTGTCAATGATATAAGTCTGTAATTTTTTTTGCTTTTTATTTTAACAAGTGATTCCGTTGTTAACCGAATGTCGCATCGAATTGTATTATTATCTTATAATTTTATTAATTCTAGCCATTTTTCTTGCTATCAGCTGTTTAATCAAAAATATGTCAAATCATGCTTGCGAATATTGTTGTTTACGTGTGAATAATATTTCATAATTTTAATCCTATTTTTATGCACACAAAACAGATTAATAATTTTAAGGTCTCGAATGTTAAAACACTAAATCTCCCTGCTTTCGAAAATATGCTGATATTCCATTTTTGAAATAACGTCCGAAATTTAAGTAAGCCCGTTTTGTAGCCCATTCAACAAATTTAGATGTCGATGGTAGCTGTAACAGTTGGTTTTGGTTACATCAGCCTTATTGCGTAATGAACTCCGAAAGGATCCACCAATCACATGCGAGATAAAACACGCGATGTGGATTTCCGTCTATGTGATTGGTCGATTTTTCATACTCTTTGCCTTGCCGAAATCATTACCACAGATAATATAATACTAGCATATCATTACGCAATAAGGATTCGTCAGGTTTAAGCTTTTTATGCCATTCTTATAGAACTCACAATCGGTTGAATGGATTGTGAAAAAGTCAAGATATTATAAATTTGCCATAAATTTCTTGCAAAAACAGCATACATTGAAGATGCATTTTTATATCGTTTGTCAAGGTGATAAAGAGAGTATACAGACTGTTTAGATAACGCTATCTACAACTCCATGCCATTTCATTAAATAATTTAAAAAAAAACAAGCATCTTCATACGTAAATTAATTTTATTACAATAATCCCCGATCTTTTTGATCGAGCTGAATATAGTATGCCCGATGCACAAGGCACGGCGCTGTGTTTGTGAGTGCTGTTTTAGTATGAAATGTCCTACTGCACAGCCATTGGTTGCCAACTTCAGACAGGCCAAAAATATTAGGGATTACTGTATGATCTAAAATATCTCACGGTGTGTGCTAAGCCTATAATTTAGTTGCCATATAAAGGTTGGTACTCACAGTTTCACATATATTCATGTTACAGCAGTTCTCAATGGTGATCTCACACTGGTCAGGCCGTGCAGTCATTGGGGTTACATTCTTGTTCACAATTATACGCTTCTTGATCCTGGAAACAATAAAAAAGCATGGTGTTTTAAAGAAGAAGAAATGAAAATACTGTCCATTAAGGGCCTACAACCGCTTAGTGCCGTAAAACGGTAACTTTTTAAAGTATATTCCTTAGACGGCTAGGTTAAAAGGTTTTAAAAAAAACACATATTATTGTTTCATGTACATTATTTGTGAAACACGGTTTTTTCGTATAACAAATAGTTTTGCTTTAAAAAAATAATTAACAACATGATATTCTTTCGCTACTTTTGGATACTCCTCCAAAACGACTTAATAAAAATGTTTAAAAATATTTGTACACAGAAAATTTGATGGCTAGAATTTCTTCATAACTGAAACAGCATATCTATGTAAATATAAGAATATTTTGCAAAAAAAACTGTCCACCAGGAGGTTCAATATTGATATTCTGGTTCCGAGCGGGCGTACGGCCAGTACTGCGTTAACATTGGGGAATATATACGCCTTAAGTAAGTATAGTAGTCACAGCGAATCTTTGTGTCCCTGAAGTTGGCTCTGACAACCATTGTGCAAGAAACAGTTTGTCATCGAGTATACTGCATAGAGTGAGCGAGATAGGATGACGCGAAAAACGTAAGCGAGTGAAAGAGACAGTTATACAATGCTATGTTCACCTTCAACATTGACACAAAAATAGCAATTGCGCAAGGTCTTGCAGCCAATTCAGAGACACAAAGATCCGTTGTGAGTATTTGGATCATTTTATATTGCAATTGCTGTTAATTTGACAGTTGAACAATATTAAGTTCACTTGCAAGTTCGCTGTCAATATAAAAAACTTTTTTGCAAAAAAATACCACCGACTTCCAAATAAAAAACTACAAAGTGAAAAATAACTTTGTTTTTGGAAGTCGGTGTCTTTCGTAGGTACCATTCGGTGGTATTTTTTTGGAAAAAAGTTTTTTTATTTTTCACTTTTTAGTTTTACCTACCTAATAGGCAAGTTTTTTAGTAAGGTAACTACAATGCCAGAATATATTACCCGAATATCATTAAACTTAAACATAACAGGTAAATTGAGAGATCTGCGTACCCCTTAAGAGCGTACTGGCGTGATGTTGTGCTATGAAATGGTATAAACAATAAACAGACATGAGATTGCAGCAATCCCGAGTGATTTTCCGTTATTTATTGAAGAGTTCTGATGTATATCTTCGAAGTTCTTCATCAGATCTTCGCCAAATTAAAATGGGACCAATTTCGGAACATACACTTTCAAATACAAAAAGAATTTTCAAAATCGGTCCCCAATTGACGGAGATATCGGTGAACATACATAAAAAAAAACATACTTCAAGTCGAACATAGAACCTCCTCCTTTTTGGTAAGTCTGTTAAAAATGGATAACGTTATAGGGCGCTTTTATAAGAACGATTGATAATGCTGATGAATATGCCTCATCGCCATGATCTAGCCCAGGCTTTTCCTAAATATATTGGTGTCGCCCAGTCTATGATACAGCCGAATCCCGGCACCGCTTGGCTACAATATTATGACTAATTATTTATTATATATACTTGTGTTGTATTAAAAACAGTTCTGTATTCACGAAAAGGCCGGCAACGACATCAAATTGATGTCTTCTATAAGATAAAAGCAAGGACTAAATACATATTTTACAATGAAGGGCTTTTTAGTGCGTATACGTAAACCACTTGCGTCACTCGCTATGAATGTGGTAATTTCTGCAGTTCCAAGATAACAACATGCATGTACATACAAATAAAAACAACAACTTATTTAAGCAGCACTGTCTTATCTTCAAAAGTGGCTAAGCAGTTTAGGATCGGAAGTACCAGATTATTGCAGACGCCGTAAGTTTTTAATTAATCGTGCAAGCTAATAAGCTAATAAATTCTTGATATATATCGTCGTGTTGTGGTATTTTGTTTGTTTTTTATATTTGTTAGGCTTGCGCTTGACCACTATCTCACCTGATCGTAAGAGATGATGTGGTCTACGATGAAGCACGCTTGCCTATAAAAAACCTATTCACTCTTGACTTAAAGATCCCAGGTGTAGCTATCAGGAAATACAGACTCCAGTTCGCAATATTGCGAACATTAGATAATTTCAAATACAATAAATCCCAAATTGCCATTTGTTCAAATGTGTAGTGCATCAAGAAAGGCGTTAGACAGGAATGCATACTTTCACCTTTGCTATTCAATGTATACGGACAGTATATAAATCGGAAAACTCTTGAGGTCTGCGAAAAGGGGTTTGGTGTTAATGGAAAGCGCATCTTCATCGCCTTTCCATTTATTTCACCAGAAAAACTTCCACTGCCGAACATAGGCCCAAGTGTCACCACATTGATCGGCTCAGCTTGTATCAAGCGCAAGTTCGATCATGCATGGAGTAATGTTCTCATCTCTGGGACGGATCTGCCAAATACCAGCTTGATGCACTAGAGTCGATCGAAAACCGGGCCAAGAGGCTCATCAGCGATGAGGCACTGGTTAAGTCAAAGCTCCAGAGCCTTGAACATCGTCGCCGAGTTTGCCAGCTTGTCGGTTTTTTATCGGTTACATTTCGGGGAGTGTGCGATGGAATTGCATGATTTAATTCCACCCAGCCTGTTCCATCATCGGACTACCAGACGTACGGCGATGCGCCATCGCTACATGGTGGACATCCCACCCATACGCACTAAACGTTTTGAGAATACTTTTATTATGCGTACAGCTAAGGAGTGGAATTCCCTGCCGGAGTCTGTGTTTCCCGATAACTACAATCTAGGGGTCTTTAAGTCAAGAGTGAATAGGTTACTTCTAGGCAAGCGTGCTCCACCGTCGACCACATCATCGGTTACTATCAGGTGAGATAGTGGTCAAGCGCAAGCCTATATTAGATAAAAAAAAAAATATGCCCGGTAATGCATATTATTATCATATAGCTATAAATAAAAATAACAAGACAAACCTGGGCCTCCTCCTCAATTGCAGGACTTTTGTGATGAGCACCGCGCACGCCAAACAAAGCATTCCACAAAGGATACCAAGCATTACGATGATGGGGTCTCTGACAGGGTCCCATCCATCGGCACAGCCTACCATCACTGTATCTGAGTTGAAGCCATCGGAATTTATTGTCATTGCCGACCTCGGGATTGGTCGAGTATCATTGCACCTGAAAAGAAAGAATAAAATGTTACTAATTACCCTGACCTATGTGATACAGGCAGCGGATGAGATCTAATCAAGATAGAACTCTAATATTCTGACTTTATCTTGAAAGCCGTGTACAAAAAACTGTAGTTTATTGTAGCTGCATCTATACTGTCAAATATTAAGAAATCCTGCGTGTCGCAAGGAGAGTTTTCGGCGTGTTTGGACTCATACAACAGTCCGGCAACAACCGCGTCGGGCAGTTGCCTGGACCCGACACAACTCCCATCTGGTCGGAAGATCCTCCCTCTTAATGACACCCATCTGGTCGGAAGATCCTCCCTCTTCAATGAAGATTTAGTGACTTTATACTTTATAAATCCAAAACGATTGAACAAGACGCTTTAATATCTATCTTTATCTAAAAATCCGTGTACAACATCAACAGCAAAAAACTGTATTGTATTTCGAATATTCTTTGGTATGAAATAAACAACATTAAATTCAAATTATTGCTCACTGTCCATTCAAACAGTTCAAGCGTTTAATAGATCTTGGTTCAACTTTTTTTCTCATGTGCTAGATAAAACTAAATGATGAATGATTTGTTCTACTTACTGGCAACTTTCATTAGTTTCTACTTTAGCTGGTGAGTTAGAAGTAGTAGAACTAGGACTAATAGAAGTTGTGGCTTCGGTAGTAGTAGTGAAAATTTTTGCTGCCTCGCATCTGAAACCTTCGAAATCTCCGATGCATTGGCACACAGGTTCACTCTTCTCGTTTAAGGAACAGAGGCCATTGTTTAAACAGTACCCATGGCATGCATTGACCTCGCAACGTTCTCCTGAATAACCGGAATTACATCTGGAAGAACAAAAGTATGAAATAGAGTATCTTGATATAAAGCAAGTGCACCAACTGGTTTCAAAAGATAGAAGAAAGTTTTACCTGCACTTGGGTTGACCTTCAGCACTGACGCTACAATCCCCTTGGAAACAGTAGTTTTGGCAGACTGATATGTCGCACCTTTCACCCGTGTAACCTGGTGTGCATTTGCAAACTGATTTTCCACTAATTTTCATGCCATGGACACAAAACAAGCCAGCATCATTAGGAATATTGAAGGAATCGTTGATCGCCGAATTATTTTGTGGCAGGCTCGTCAGTGCTTCGCATTCGGTACTCCCTTCAGTCTGATCTTCAATTATATAATTTGCAACAATACCGAAAGGTGTTTCAGATTTGAAGTTACTAATCTCTTTAGGTTCTTGATCTGTCGTTGGGTTCTTTGGTAATTTCCAAACTGATTTGTAGCCCCAGTCCACCCAGTAGATGGAATCCTTTGACACGGTTAATGCATTTGGTTGATGATAATATCCTTCGTATAACGTTGTCCTGTTCTGCCCGTTTAGGTCTGCACTTTCAATAGCATAGTGTATGCCTTCCCTATCATCCGCCCAGTATATTCTGTTCGTCCGTTGGTCGACAGCTAAGCTGACTGGCATATTAATATTGCTGTTGATAACAACTTCTCTTTCGGAGCCATTAAATCTGGCCCTCTCAATTGTGGGCTTGTTGGTGTTTGTGTTGGTCCAATAAATATACCTGAAATTTGTAAATCACTGTAAATAATAGCATTATAATTCAGGGCCTATGTTTATTAGTATTGAATCTGTCATTAGAAACGTACCCTCTACAGCTATCCACTGCGATTGCTCTGGGCAACTCATCATCCATCTTGATCAGCAGATTTCCATAAACATTATTTTTGGATCCGGGCTGTAACGAAAGCCAATAGATGCTTCTCTCATTTGTGTCTGTCCAGAACAGTAATCCACTGACTGGATCAAAAGCAAGACCCTGGATGTTTTCGTATGCTTTTCTCTTAACTAAAGATTGGTATTTCTCACTAGATATGTTAAAACTAAATATAGAGGCGTTGTCGCTCTGTTTGTCGACGAATAAAAGCATGTTATGTACTGCGTCATAGGCCAATGCTGTGAGGTCTCTAAACTGAACGCCTTCGGAGTGTGTTTTGCTTCCATTGGTAAAAAATTCTAGTTGATCTCCTGTGGTCACGGCAAAGTCTGAAACAATCAAGAAAAGATCATCAGCAAACTATAATATTAACAACAAATGTGCTGAGAGTTACTGAGCGTGTTAGATAACGTAGGTCAATTTACGTAGTTCTAGAACGATCTCGCTTTTCGAAAGAGAATTAGATATCGTGGAAAAATAGACGAATAAAAATCTATTATATAATGTTGTCTAAATGCAAGTGCCAATTCTCGCATTATTTGGCAGAGCTGCAGTTGTCGCGTGACTTACAAACACTGATTGTCGAGGTTAACAGTTACTTCTTACATAACGGCGCGGCGGCGTGTAGTTCGAACTCGAGTAGCTTGTGACTCAGATTAATGATGAGTGAATAGGCAACACATTGTCTCTATTACATCGGCAATTGTTGCTATGGTATCTGTGAAGCTGAGTGCGCATTCTACAATAAATTATATTGTCAGGAGTCCTTAGAAACTAACGAGATCTACTAGTATCGTATTGATTATCTATACTAATATTATAAAGAGGTAAAGTTTGTGAGTTTGTGACGTTGTAAAGGGTAATCTCTGGATCTACTGAACCGATTTTGAAAATTCTTTCACCAGTAAAAAGCTACATTATTCCTGAGTGTCATAGGCTGTAATATATTTTCAAAAAAATTAGAGATCCTTATGAAAATTGCAATAATGTAACCCAAGGTAGCAAAATGTTGCCTGTAAAATACATTATTTGGCGTGCGCTGAGGATACTATTGACGATAGATAAAAAATAGTAGGCAGGGTAGGGGCAGGGTATCCAGAGTAGCCAGGGTAAGCAGGGTAGGTATGTAGGTAGCCAGTTGACGGGAGCGAAGCCCCGAGGGTCAGGTAGGCAGGGTAACGAGGGTAGCCAGGGTAGGCAGGGCAGCCAGGGTAGCAAGGGTAGGTATGTAGGTAGCCAGTTGACGGGAGCGAAGCCCCGAGGGTCAACTAGTATTAAATATACCTCTGTCGGGCGGATCTATCAGACGTAATGCTTCCTACTTGGCTGCAGATCGCAAAAGGCCCCAAAGCGGTAATTAAATCGTGCCCACGTATTTAGTATCTACACTTCTCAATGAACGTCTGGCATTCTTTTGATAGTGACCGACAAAAATAACTTTGTGAGACTACGTTACACTATTTTTGAGTCAAGACAACATAGGTGTAGGTGTACGTAGATAGGAAGGTATTACTAGTTCGGAAACCACACAATTAGCAGTCTCGTGATTTTCTCGATGTTAAATAATACCTACGTCACACAACCCACGCGTATCTTGATATTTTCTTCACGATGAGGCTAACAAGCCTTATTTGCATAAGATTTTATCTTGAAGAGAATTCTGTTCAAAGAAATACGTTTGCGGTA
Organism: Orthosia cruda; assembly: GCA_964057195.1. Classification (NCBI taxonomy): domain Eukaryota; kingdom Metazoa; phylum Arthropoda; class Insecta; order Lepidoptera; family Noctuidae; genus Orthosia; species Orthosia cruda. Next base: position 10,220,706 of record OZ059857.1, read on the forward strand.
ATTTCCAGCTGGTGGAGGGTCAAAAATATATGCGAACGGTTTGCTGCTTATCTTGTCTATGGGGAAGCGTTTTTTCCGTTGACGTAAGTCAATAAAGCTAAGGTGGCCCGCGGTTACCCGGCTGCAAGAAAAGGGTTATGTTTTTCGCGCGTATCTTGTATGTATGTAATATTCTTTATAACCTCTTAACTTTCAAACCGCTAGACGGATTTATTTAATTAATACGTCTTGACCGCCCAAGTGTTTAGATTAGATGACGTTCAAAAAAACACATGGCAGATTTTGGGCGCCATATTGTTGGGACTCCAATTTTTTTTTCTTCCTAACTCATCCAGTGGGTTATCAAAATGAAGGATTTTAAGAGGTGGTAACAAAAATATATACCACTTGTATGTTTAAAAGTAATTCGAAAAAAAATTATATGTAAGAAGTTGTAAATAAAAAAAGATCATTTAGAAATAAAAAATCCGACCGCATAAAAAGCGAATTAAAAAGATATAATCATGAAGAATAAAATCATGCTTTGCAGTCGGAGGATCAGGTGCATAGTCAGTCACGCGAATATGAATGTATCCTCCGACTGGACAGCATGATTTTATTCTTGTTTACTTCATAAGCAGTCGCTTTTTAACCGACTTCCCAAAAAGGAGGAGGTTCTATGTTCGACATTCACCGATGTCTCCGTCAATTATGGACCGATTATGAAAATTATTTTTTCGTTTGAAAAAGTATGTTCCGAAATTGGTCCCATTTTAATTTGGTGAAGATCTGATAAAGAACTTCGGAGATATACAACAGAACTCTTCAATAAATAACGGCAAATCTCTCGGGATTGCTGCAATCGCATGTCTGTTTATTGTTTATACCATTTCATAACATAACATCACGCTACTACAAGCTTAAGGGGTACGCAGATCTCTCATTTCACCGGTTATGTTCAAGTTTCATGAAATCTATTCTGGCGTTATAGTTACCTTACTAACTTGCCTATTAGGTAGGTACAACTAAAAAGTGTAAAATAAAAAAACTTTTTTGCAAAAAAATACTACCGACTTCCAAATACAAAACTACAAAGTGAAAAATAACTTTATTTTTTGAAGTCGGTGTCCATACCGCAAAAAAATTGGTACCTACGAAAGACACCGACTTCAAAAAATAAAGTTATTTTTCACTTTGTAGTTTTGTATTTGGAAGTCGGTAGTATTTTTTTGCTAAAAAGTTTTTTTTTTATATATATTATTTCGCCAACTTTTGGACCTCCCTTCATAAAAATACATTTCGAACAAATCCTAGCTTTGTGGTTGTTATTTTTCAGGTTAAGGTGTGCTGTCGTCTGTCTGTAAATAGATTTACAAGCAAAAGGTCACGGCCTTGATCCACAAGTTCAAATGACCGATACAACCCAGCGTGCAAAAATGTGCTGGCAAGTTCTGCATCGATTCTTCAGTACAGTTACTCACGACAAAACGTGGTGTGTTGAAGGCGTCTCGATTTGTATGTTAATATTGTCAATTATTTTAATAGGCCAGTAGTAAAGTGCAGTAATCGTATTAATTATTACACAGTAGATAGTTTAAACTGAACTCATGAGTTCGTGTGCGACTAGTAGGGTTACGCATCTATTATCATTCTGATTGAAGAATAAAGACATAATTTTTTTATTGATTCTCCAGTTTTGATTCAGAAGGGTGCCTATTTCGTCAGTCGTGTTTGATACTTTAATTAACAAAAATACAAAAACAATTGCTTGCATAATTTTTATATCGACGATATGTAGATAAAGAGAGAGGAGCTCGTGGCTAAATAATAACAGCCGCACGGGTCGGTCTTCAAGGTTAAGCAACGATGGCGAGGTCGGTCCGTGGATGGGTGACAATTTCAACATATCGAGTTTCCTCCGTGCCTCGGAAAGCACGTTAAGCCGTTGGTCCCGGCTGTCATTTGAAGATCTTTGACAGTCGTTACGAGTAGTCAGAAGCTTGAGATCTGACACCAGTCTAGCCTAGGGGTACTGTGTTACACAGTTACTGGGTTGTGGAGGTCAGATAGGCAGTCGCTCCATGTAAAACATTGGTACTCAGCTGAATTCTAGGCTAGACTGGAAGCCGACCCCAACATAGTTGGGAAAAGGCTAGGCAGAAAGATTGATATGTAGAAAAATGCCAATTTTATTTTTTTATTTGAGATTGATTGCACGGTAGAATATTTCCAGAAAGAACTTGAGGGTGACCTTAGCCCAGTGATGGGACAGGTATCTGCTAATAAAAAAAAGACAAAGAGAGTTGATAATTTCATAAATCTTCTGTTATGATACCTAGTACCTGGAAAGAATAGGTAGGCCTTCTAGATGCTAGTTAACATTTGTTTACTTTTTTATATATTATATAATCTTTTTTTTTAGTTTCTTACGTCTTATTTTCAGGCCTACGTTGTCTCCCCATATCTAAGTACTAATGCTGAACATGGAAATATTGTAAAACCAAACCATTTTTTAAAAGAGTAACCATGGAGTTTTTTGCCGGTTCTTCTCCGTTTGAAACGACCAACCCGAACCGTGCACCTTTCGTCGACGTTTTATAAGTGCCCATGTAGGCCTATGTGAAATAAAAAAGATTGATTTTGAATGTGGACAGTAATAAAAAAATCTTCCAATAACATGAAAGGTTAGGTATATCGATTGGCCTATAAATATTTATATTTCGAGTAGTCACGTTAATTTGCTAACTGTCAATTGATTCCTCTTATCAATACATGTCAACCGCGACGAAGACATGTTCGCCAATCTTAACGAGCAAAGTCACAGGTCACTGACGGTATGTTGATAGTAATCTGAGGTTGATAGTCTTCTTGTAAATAATTAATTACGAATGTTCCTCATGTAGCGAATATTGCATGTACGAACTAGAAAAGTAAAACTGCGCGGTGTTTGGTTATGGGAAACACAAATTTCATACAGTGGAACATATGTTATGAGCGCGCGCATTGTGAAGACTCGAATACGTCCTAATTGGGACGTCAAGTCTTTAGTCTATGTCACGCATGGCGAAGAGCGATACGCTTTGTTGAAACAAAAACAAAAATTAAAAAATATTATTCTGTTTATTTAGAAAGTGTACCAATTATGATACCAAAGTACATAAAACAAAAGGGATCTCATACCATATGTATGTACGTAAAACACCTCAATTTACTAATTTATTCCAATTTATTTCCTAATATACTGATATTTCGAGGTTAGAAAAAGAAAGAGATGGTAAATACATTGATGGCCAGAATAATGTTTGTTTACATTCACACACGCAAGTGACAAACACTAGCTGTCTCTTTTTTTCTTGCTGGTTTTATCAAGCCATCCCTTTCGACTTGTAGTGAAATGTCAGATGAATGAAAAGTGTGTATTTGTGCTGCCGCTGCTGCGCGGAACACTTTTTTCGGTTGTTTTGTGAGTGTATAACGTATCCAGTCGAACGCATTTTTTTTTTCATTTTTGCACTTCAACAGTATTCATTGCGTCATGCGTGTTTGCATTGTCGAACACACGAATTTTTAGATAATGTGAAGTAGATTAGGAATTTTATTGGGTTGTAAATGTTGTAATTGAAAAGCAATTAGGGTGCTGCTTTCTTAAGCTATATAGAGTAAAATTGTAAAGTATTTGTGCCCCGATGGTTTGCAATCTCACTTATTGAGGATGAACTGGGCAATCTCAATTGCTTTCGTTTTAATAGGCTATTTGACTAATTTTTGGAAAACCATTTAAAACGATTCTTTATTATATAATAAGCAGACTACATCATCTTCACACTTCATTTCCGGGAGATCTACAGTAATATCAATAAAAATCAATGTTTAAGTTTAAATTTCCAAAACCGCGCCGAAAACGCTGATTCTGTAATGGCGCTGGTCACATGACATGTGTGACGTCACGCACAAGCAAACAAGTCAATAACCGTAATAAAACAGTGCAACTGAAGTGAATTTTAGCATTTATCTTCAAATTTATTCGAAAAAATGGTGCATAAATGGTGTGTAGTGCCACAATTTACAACACAAAATTTTACTCCATTTTGAGATACAAAAAAAAAAATAATTTATGCCGCTAGTCATAAGATTTATCATAAAACTGTTTCAGAAATAGCTCAAAGATCGAATAAAACACCCAAAAACATACCTAGAACGCGAACTACAATCAGTCGAGGAAGCTATGTTTACATGTGTATGACGTCACCAGAGTTGTAACCAATCACAGGGCGTTCCCGTCATAGATAAAAATTCAAAAAATATTATGTTAATTTTAAGAATTTTTTGAAAAAGGTATCTATAATATTTTAGTTTAAAATAAAGTTAAATATGTTTTAATACGCTAATAACTGGTAAGAACCAAAACTTGTAGTATATTTTCAATGTTGTCAAATAGCCTATTTGACAATTCACTGCGATGACATTCAACTGTCAGTTTTGAATCAATTGCATTGGACTAATGAGACTTTTTTATATACATCATCATTGCATTGGACTATCAAAATTACCATTGTAAAAGGCATTAGTTAGCGAAGAAGTTGCATATTACGTTATAACATATAAGAAAAATAACAATTTTATAAAGATAATAAATCTTTAGTAAGTAATATAATAAAACAATGCTTTAAACAAATATGATTGTATGCAAATAAAACCTAAGTTTTACACCGTGGGTGGTAACTATGCGAAGTGCATGCTTATTTTGTTTTATTTTTAAGACGGATTTATTTGCAAATGGCGGCAATAAATTTACGATGACAGTTTTGTTATTAATGGCATGAAATATTTAGTTTCCAAAAACAATTAATTTGTGTTTTGGATATAATTATATACTCAATCTGCCTAAACTTTTGCATCTCTGGTTATATCTAAGGTACGGTATATAGGTGAGGTAGTTTGAGTCTCCTAACACAGGCATTACTTGCTTATAAGGAGGCTCCAATCACCAACTCATGTAAAACTTATTGGTTCAGGAATACTGTCGCCACTAGTTACTATGTGACCTTCACAACTGGCAATGTAAAACCGATAACCTTTGGAAAGACTGATTGTGCCAAATTTTCATACTCTAGGACAGTACAAATTAAATTCCTAGTTCAGACATCGGAGGTACTTAAGGGCCTACATACCCTTTAGTGCCGTAAAACGGTAACTTTCTAAAGCATACTCCTCAGTAACGGCTAGGTTAAAAGGTTAGAAAAAATATAATATTTATTATTAATTCATGTACCTACATAAATTTGAACACAAGGTTTTTTCGTGCAACTAATAGTTTTGCTTTAAAAAAAAAATCACAACACGATATTTTTTCGCAACTTTTGGAAACTTCTCAAAAACCGCTTGGATGTTTAAAAATATTTTTACACAGAAAAATTGATGGCTGGAATTTCTTCATAACTAACATAGCTCATGTAAATCAAATTATATTTTGCAAAGAAAACTGTTCAAAAGGAGGTTCTATATTGATATTTTGACATCGAACGGGCGCACGGCCAGTACAGCGTTAACATTGAAGCGCGCCTTAAGTAATTTTGCACTGTATCTAAGTCAGTCGTTAGATTAGTACTTCATATAATATCGTGAAAACTCGACTTAGTAATGACCTACTTGAGAAACGCCTTATCCGTACCTATGTGAGGAATACGCCGCCATGCCGCACCTAAGTATTACTACAAGTCTACAAAATACCTACGATACGGTGATAATGATAACAATTGATATTAAATCAACAGCTACTGACACACCTACTTGCCCTTCAGAGAACAAGTTGTTACCTACGTAAATACATGTCTATGTAATAGAATCTATGTGAAGTCTTTCTTAAGATAAGTGTTTGGTTCCTACTTCCTACGAATGTTATATATAAAATGTAAGACTGAGCCGTTTCAGAATTGAGAATTTGGAGTTAAGAAACTGTCAAACCTATTTTTAACCGACTTCCTAAAAAGGAGGAGGTTCTATATTCGACATTGTTTTTTTTTTTGTGTATGTTCTTCGATATCTCCGTCAATTGCGGACCGATTTTAAAAATTCTCTTTTTGTTTGAAAAAGTATGTTTCGAAATTGGTCCCATTTTAATTTGGTGAAGATCTGATGAAGAACTTCGGATATATTCAACAGAACTCTTCAATAAATAACGGCAAATCTCTCGGGATTGCTGCAATCGCATGTCTGTTTATTGTTTATACCATTTCATAACATAACATCACGCCAATACGCTCTTAAGGGGTACGCAGATCTCTCATTTCACCGGTTATGTTCAAGTTTCATGAAATCTATTCCGGCGTTATAGTTACCTTACTAACTTGCCTATTACGTAGGTACAACTAAAAAGTGAAAAATAAAAAAACTTTTTTGCAAAAAATACTACCGACTTCCAAATAGAAAACTACAAAGTGAAAAATAACTTTATTTTTTGAAGTCGGTGTCCATAACGCAAAAAAATTGGTACCTACGAAAGACACCGACATAAAAAAATTAAGTTATTTTCACTTTGTAGTTTTGTATTTGGAAGTCGGTAGTATTTTTTGCAAAAAAGTTTTTTTATTGGCAAAGTTTGACATGCTTTCAGGCTAAAGCAGAGTTTGACAAATACTCAACTTTAAATTCTTAATTCAGAAATGGGGGTTGTATATGTTTGGTTGTTTGTTAATAAATCACACTACGGATTTGGCTGAAATATGAAACACATGGTGGACCATGGCATAGTTAAAGATGTACCTACTTAGAATACTTTTATCCCAGTGGTATAATTTTTCGACTTTCATACTGGCGAAAACGGCGTCGTCCTCAAGACAACTTTCCAGTTGCCTAGCTTATATTAATTTATACACATATATGATAATATTGCCTTTCAATTATTGCGTTTTAACAAAACAAGTTTTACTACGATCTACGATACTGGGGCAAAGTCGGTAAATAAATTATACGCAAACAGTTGACGTAGCGTGACGTAGGACTGCTGAATTTGTATATTTAGATTTTGATATCTTTTTATACTGGTAACTGTAATCAGAAAAACATAATCCTACTTCGTCTATCTTAGAAGATGTTGATGTATGATTATTTATAACTAGTTTCTGTTGAGTAACCGTCGGGAACTCACTCTAAAAAGTGCTTGTCCTATGTTCTTCTTCAAGTTCCTTTCTATGTCTATACCAACATTCAGGGTTACTTTCTCATTAATAATATTAGTAGATATGGATATTCAGCTACAAATCTCTAAATAATCATTGCAAGAACGATTCCCATTAATCATTATCAGACGTCATTTTGTCCATTACACCTTTTTGTCTTTATAATTCGCATCACCCAACTTCCCGTATATTATCGTTTGTTGTCATCGACCGTAAGATGTTTTGTTGAGGATTTCATTGGAAATCCACAAGGTAGTGACAATACCCACTGTGTTGTGTGAATGCATACGTTGTAGTACGTAAGCGTACGCGCATACTTAGAAAATGTGACGTCACCGAGGCTACCTACAACGGTAAAATATGCAAATTATATTTCCTACGCGCGGTTACTCGAAAACTGGCTCTTTTTAGGGTTCCGTACCCAAAGGGCAAATACGGGACCCTATTACTAAGACTCCGCGGTCCGTCTGTCTGTCTGTCTGTCACCAGGCTGTATCTCAAGAACCGTGATAGCTAGAGAGTTGAAACTTTCACAGATGATGTATTTCTGTTGCCGCTATAACAACAAATACTAAAAACAGAATAATATAAATATTTAAGGGGGGCTCCCATACAAAAAACGTGATTTTTATGCCGTTTTTTGCTATAATGGTACGGAACCCTTCTTTCGCGAGTCCGATTCGCACTTGGCCGGTTTTTTTTTGTACCACTTTTAGATTCACAGTGCTATTTATTTCTCTCGCAGTGACTTTTATTTTTCATTAGACGCATTTGGGTGAAAAAGTACGCGGAAAAAGTATTTAGTGTTTTTTTTTCATTAGGCTGACTAGCATCAGGGAAAAAGTAAACCATGAGCCATAAAACCTCAATTGTGTTTTTGAAATGTTATTTATTGTTTCTTCGCAAGCGTGTTGAAAACAAGTTGAGCTTGGAAAAATGGTTACGTGTATCAAACGATGTTTTTTAACACACGTGACTACTTTGTCATTGCATTCTTGGCTCCATAACAATACTATTGGCGCCTCGAGTCCTCGACTACAATGATAAAACATCGTCCACTTGTATAAAAATGTTGTAAATGTTGTATTATCATATCACTTACAGATAATAATCTGTAGATAGCAGCGTTGACATATTAATTACTTATATGAAGCTCAAAAATACTATCTTAGTATCATATTCTACTATCAAATAAGCTGACAGAAGATTACACTATCGCAAGAGGAATTTATATTGATTTCCGCTAATTGACCTATGGAGATATTGAAAGATACAAACAGTTTTTTTATATAGTAACATGTAGGTAAGTAATTGACATACAAACTCACTTTCGGTTTTTTAGCAGTACGTTTTTTGAAGCAAAAAGTATTTGAAATTAAAAGTAGTAAGAACACTTTTACTATTGCCACACTAAAGAGTGTGGCAACGGCCAAAGTGTAGTTATAAATAGATAAGTACATTAATTTATTCGATACAACAAGAAAATTAACCACAACAACAGTTACTTAAATCATAAAAACAAAATAAAGAATAGTAGATACATAGGTACAAAAAAATACAAAAGTGAAGGATCAATTTATGTAGCCGGTCTAACATATAGTTCTAGCCAAACTTGTTGACCGCCCTGAAGCTGGCTACAATGACTGCGCAGCAGTAAATATAATAAGAAAAAAAAACACAAAAAAATATGCTGTGCAGTCGGAGGATACATATTTTCGCGAGCTGGCTGACCAAAATCTTTTCGTCAAAAAGTTTTCGTCTTTTTAGTTCACTTTTTAAGCAGTCGGGTTTTTTTTATTTTTTATTAAACTCTTTTTAGTTAACATATAAGTGTTATATATTTTTGAAATCACCTTTTAAGACCCTTTATTTTGATACCCCAAACGATGGGATTGGAAGAAAAAAAAAATTTGGTGCCCCACAATATGACGCCAAATTTTTTCTATTTTTCAATTTGAATGTAGCCAGTGACACTCGCAAGATTAAGACGAATCGATTGACGTACGAATCATCAAAATCGGCCAACGCGTTTGGTCTCTGGAACGCCACATATGAACATACAACATACATACATAGACTGGTAAACACATTAGCCTCCTTCGGTAGTCGGGTAAAAACAGCACCGTTTCGTGCCTTTCGCATCGGCAAGCCAACTTCAGGGCAGCCCAGAAATTTGGCGAGCTCTATATATATATACCTACTCGTCAAAACATCGACACAGTTTCGTTGTTCCGTAAAGGAGTTTGGACCCTGGCCCCAGTTGCTGAGCATTTTTAGCAACGTGTGCACTCAATGTCAAACTCGTGCGCAATGTCACAAATAAAGTATAGATAAAGACAAGATTATGAGTTATTACGGTCAATAAGTATATAATTTATTATGAAATATCACGTGTCTAGATAAAGACAGACTTATTTCTAGACAATGATTTTCTTATAGCTGCATTCCAGCCCCAAAACGACATAAAAAAGAAACAAGGCCAGTTTATTTGGGTAATGTTAACGATGTCAAGGTGTCATAATTTTTTGCTCATATAGGGTGCTTGACAACCCTGAGCTGTGGCGTTCCTAGTATAGGTATTACGTGAAGATTTTTAACCGACTTCAAAAAAGGAGTTACTGCATTTTGATATTTATTCCCCTACCCAGGAAGCTATGCCTCGTTCTCCAAGTAAAAGAAGGTCCACTTACTTCTCGTACTGGAAAAATAATAGCTTCAGGTCATATTTAAATTTATGTTCAGGTAGCACTTAACATATTTAACATTAGATTTTCATTAAATTTCGGGCATTAATCAATTATTATTATTTAAATAACATTTCGCCAACTATAAGTGCAAGATTGAAGTTGCAAGTTGCTAAAAAAACTGAGTTCATTTGCGTCAAATTAGGTAAGATTTATATTGCCTATAATGTCGTTTGTCGACTTGGCAGTAGTGTGTCATGCTCTCTCTAATGTCATTTTGATGGTGGCCATGTGTTGGATCGTTCGGTTCCCTTCATGATGGTTGAGCTGAGTGGTGCCAATCCCTGCGTCTTGTTCGTGAATGGGCGCTATCAGTTGGGATTGGTCATAACTTGTCTGCCTCGGCCTGTTTTTAAATTGGTACTTTTTGCATTTTTGAATTGTTTGTTTTACTCTAGAGTAGACGTTTTTACGTGCATCTAACAAGAATTATGTAACCAAATATTTGTAATTAAAACTGCTGGATAAGCTTGCGAATGTGCAACTATTCAACTCATCTTTATTTTTTGTTTGACAATTCAAAAGTACCTTGAAGGTTTAGTTGAAATAAACTATTTTGATAATAAATAATAGTACTGCCAGTACCTGCCTACTATTAATAAATATGTAACCTACGCCACTCGAGCTGGTCACAGAAGTGGCGTAGGTTACATATGTATTACCGCTTTGTAAGTACCTGGATATGCTTCATTAGCCAAGTTACCTTTTATTACCTACCTAGTTAAAAAAAAACATAACTAAATCATTATTCGGTTGCGAATAAGTTTTCCTGTTTGTCAAGTAGTAGCACCCATAAATGGCAAAATGGTTGCCATGGCCAAACCGTTAAGTATATAAAATCATTATAAATATAATGACGTTAAGTAAACCAATATTTTGTTGTGCGTAAATAGATAGAATATGATAAGAATTTAAAGTTGAGCATTTCTCAAACTCCCAAACCAAACCTGAAGACCTGTCAAACTTGGGCATTCGAGTAGGATTTGACAAGTTCTTAATTTGAATTTTTCAAAAACGAGTCCTATGGGTAGTAAAATCAGAATTATTTACCAGTAAATATTGATGTACTTACAATATTTTTAAATAGATATATAAGTATGTATTTCGTTCATAAAATTTACTTAAAAACCTGTAGTTTTAAATGTTTTCACTTATTATTCGAAATAAAAGAAATTACAATAATGAATGAAGAATGAACAAATATAAAAATTCGACAAATGTGTAGGGTAAAACAACGCAGACAATATTGAATTTATAAAACAAAATTGCAAGTCACTTGCTTATTTCATAATAATTAAATTCAGTGTTATATGTAAATATCGGCTTTGGCTCTCAGTTTTTATTAACCGACTTCAAAAAAAGGAGGAGGTTCTCAATTCGTCGGAATCTTTTTTTTTATGTATGTTCCCCGATTACTCAAAGACGCCTGGACCGATTTCAAAATTTTTTCTTTTGTTTGAAAGGGTATACTTCCTAGTTGGTCCCATAATCATCAGGTCAGGATCTGATGATGGAATCTTAGAGAAATCGAGGGAACTCCTCAAATGTTATAGGCAAACATATAGCGATTTTGGTATTTTCATCAACAATGCAATCATTTGCACTCAGAAAGTATCATTTGGTGAAGTGGAACTGATGAAGAAGACCACAGATGGCCACTGGAACTCCTAAATGCTAAATATGTCACGGGCATAAGATATCTCGAATAGTTAACCGACTATAATGAAGCAAATACTTATAAATAAATGGTACTGATGAAAATGGCACCATCGAACTGATCTGATGATGAAGCCGGAAGGTAGGCACTGGAACTCTTAAATAAAAAAAATGTATCCTAGTCGTGTTTGGGCTTATTGGAATCGCCATGAGGTGTACTTTGGCTATAAATGATAATCATGTTAATTGGAGGTACCTACCAAAACTAAAAAGAGAAAAATAAAAACTTTTTAACAAAAAATCAAACCGACTTCCAGAACAAAAAACTACAAAGCAAAAAATAAATTTCTTTTCCGAAGTCGGTGTCGAAAAACGGGAAACAATGTACAAAAGACACCGACTTCGGAAAAGAAATTTATTTTTTGCTTTGTAGTTTTTTGTTCTGGAAGTCGGTTTGATTTTTTGTTAAAAAGTTTTTATTGTTGTCATATTATGCCGATACTTACCTTATAAATATATTCACCAACCATTATTATTATTTTTCATGAAGGATGTCTCTGAACATACGAGTATATACCTAGGTAGAAAAATGTACACATACTTTTGACTCAATCAATCAATCTGTCTAGCATTTTCCCAACTACATTGGTGTTGGCTTCCAATCTAACCAGATTGAGCTGAGAACCAGTGTTTTACATGGAGCAACTGCCTATCTTACCTCCACAAACCAGTGACTGGGTAACACACAGGACCCCTTGGCAAGACCGGTGTCAGATCTCAGGCTTCTGACTTAACGTGCTTTCCGAGGCACGGAGGAAACTAGGTATGTTGAAAATGGTCACCCATCCACGGACCGACCTCGGCAAGCGTTGCTTAACCTTGAAGATCAACCCGTGCGGCTGTTATTATTTAGCCACGAGCTCGGCTTTCCTGTTTTCCATAACAGGAAAGCAGAGTAAAAGAAGACATACAATATGTATAATATTCACAGTGAATCTTTGTCTCTGAAGTTGGTTCTGTCAATTAATGCGCAAGAAACAGTTTTACTGCATAGAGTAAGCGAGATAGGATGATGCGACAAACATAAGCGAGTGAAAGAGATGGTTATAAAATGTTTACTTCACTTTCAATATTGACACAAAAATAGCTACTGCGCAGGCTCTTGCAGCCAATTCAGAGACACTAAGATCCGTTGTGAGTATTATAGGTATTTTTGATTGACGTCAGGGCGTGGGTTAATATTCATCTAACATGTGCCTAAGTTTGGTATACTTAATGGGGATGTCTCCTGGGAAGAAAAATAATAATTCTTTTTATTAGTCCGTCAGTAAGATTATCAAATAATTAGCTGACCCCCGGGGGCTTCGCTCCCGTCAAGTGGCTACCCAGACCCTGTCTGCCCTGCCTACCGTGCCTACCCTACCCAACCCTACCTACCAAATAGTACCTAATATTTTTTAACTATCATCAATAGTTTTCTCAGCGCACGCCATTGAATGAAATTTATTATTAATATTTTGCTACCTAGGGTTACATTATTGCAATTTTCATAAGCATCTCAAATTTTTTTGAAAATATTTTTATAGTATATGACACTCAGGAATAATGTAGCTTTCTACTGGTGAAAGAATTTTCAAAATCGGTTCAGTAGATCCAGAGATTACCCCCTTACAACGTCACAAACTTTACCTCTTTATAATATTATTATAGAAATTTGACTCGTATTTTTCTTTACCAAATCAATAAAAATTTAAAAAGCTAAAGCGCATCAAAGTTCAGGAGTTCTGTGACGTCACTAAGGCAGTATAAAGTGTACTAGCGGCGTGACGTTTCACGATATTTCAACGCATTAGCCGCCGTCATCCGCAAAAAAACTGTGTCCCTGATCTGCAGAATGCGTGGCAGCTGCAATGGAATTCTGAAGACTGTAGCTGATAGGATCTCCTCTCCGCTATGGAGATATTTTATTAGGCGGGTAAATTAAATGTGTTTTTATTATAAGTAATTGTACTTTAATTTTAATTAGTATTTCAATTTGAAATTTAATTTTTATGTTTTATTCAATTGAACTGTATGGATTAAATTATCCGAAATAAATGAATTTGAATTATATCGTTGTCACTCTTTATGTTTACGTGTCAAAAGAATAATACGTGTCCAATATTTTTTATTAATCTACCTGACGGTCAAAACACTATTATATCAGTAAACTATCCTATTATTAACAGGAGTATAGTACTTATATACTTTGCCCGAAAATCACGTCAAATCGTTATTCGCCAATAGGGTCGGGACCATATTTTTGACGTAATCGCACAACGGAAAATGTGTCACACTGGTAAATAGTTGTAAGATTTTAGGTAGGTAAATAGAATATCCACTTACCTACCTAAAATCTTATATTGTCTTATCTATCTAATTATATTGTGCTACATATATTTTCCAGTGTGACACATTTTCCGTTGTGCGATTACGTCAAAAATTTGGTCCCGACCCAATACTTACAAAATACGATTTTGATAAAAAGTACTTTTTATTTTTGTTGAGTACCTACTTAAATAAAACCAACTATTCACTTCATTTACCAGATTACCGGTTTTTAGTACCGGAATAGTTTCAGTAGTAGTAATAAAAATAAAAGTTATGTACACTATGTCGTAGTTGTATTTCAAGCTCGGATTCAAGTTCAGGGTCTTTTTTATATCCGTTTCTGGTACCAGCTTGCTGCATGAGTTATCGATAGGTACTTACATGAGTATTTCCAGGTAACATAATATATTGATTAGGGTTGCTAAGTTAAAGGTATTAATTTTTTTTTAAGCAAGCTTTCTAGCCTGCCGTGCATCCAAACCTAAGGAGTATGCAAGAATGCATAATTTCAACTCGATCGCTTGGAACACAAGGCAAGTAAATAAAAAAATATATATAATAGATTAAAATGATTGCGAAGTTAATTTTAGTTTGTTTTTAACTTATTACTAGGTAAAAAATGATTCGTGGGCTCATTTGCGTCCTAAATGATAAAACAAGAGGTATCCAAAGACAGAAACTGCCGAAACGAAAGTTATTTTTGCTTTCGAAGCCGGTTTTTTTTTTTGCCTTTTATTTATTACTGGCTTCTGCCGGCGGCTTTGCCCGCGTGAATTTCGGCAAATATCCTAAGGGGACATATTCCCGGGATAAAAAGTATCGTATGTGATATTCCTGACTATAATCTATATCTGTTCCAAATTTCATCCAGATCCGTCCAGCCGTTTGAGCGTGAAGAAGTAACAAACACACACACCCACTCACAAACTTTCGCCTTTATAATAATTGTGTGATTTTTTGATTTCTATTATATTGATAGATACTGTTTCATGTACCGAATCGACACAAAATTAAACGGAGTATAAGTATCTCTTCAAAGCTAGTGTGCACAGGCTTCTTCTGGGTAAGCTCACTCCATCGTTGACTCTGTCTCTGTCACCTCTGACCTAGATTAGAGCCAAGAGAAAAAAAAAAAATGATGTACACCTACAATACAGTATTAACTCTCTAGCTAATACGAGTATTACGTCTTACGCTTTCATCAAACCTCACACTAGAATTGATAGTCTAAACACGCTTCATTCCGAAATCCCGAACGTCAGATATTGTTTTCAAATCAATTCGACCCATAGAAATAATAACTTATATTTCTATGGTTCGACCAATCAATTGAGAGACTCAACAGCCCTAGTTACGACAATTATAATAAATTATTCAATCGACGCGGAACTGCTCAATAAATAAATTCCGTATCAATCAAGCTCCTGTACAATATAGAGTTGAACAACCGGACATGGGCAAAAAACTGTATCTTAGACTACACTTGTCGGTCATAATACCAGTTTGATAACGCAAAACGCTGGTGAATAAGCGGAAACCAACGACAATTCCGAAGATATTTATTATTATTTTTTTACTGGTTTGGTATTTCTGGCTAATACCCACGGTGTACAGGGGGCGCTTGGGATTTCCATCAAAATGCTGGTTCGAATTATAAGTTTTAATTAATAGTCAACTCAAAGGTAAGGCGAAAATCACAATATGCTTCGACAAATTGTATCTATCATATATCCTTCCCTTGGTCTCAAACTATCTTTATGTCAAATTTCATCACAACCGGTTAGGTTTGGCATGGGTGAAAAGTAACATACTGACAAACAGTTACTTTCGCATTTTTAATTAATAAATTATTAGTAAGACTAGCTGACCCCCGCGGCTTCGCTCCCGTCAAAACTATAGCCTATGTTACTCGGAAATAGTGCAGCTTTCCACAGGTGAAAGAATTTTTGAAATCGGTCCAGTAGTTTCGGAGCCTATTCGGTACAAACATACAAACAAACAAAAAAATCTTTCCTCTTTATAATATTGGTATAGATAAGCAAACTCCTGTAACCTCAATTTGATCATTATGACCTGGAAAAGTAAGCTGAAACAAGCAGAAGTCTATATTTAACCTCCATTGAAATTAGAGCATTGCTTCGTCACTCGATTTTTTCACACTAATAATTACGACGTTGGCATTTTTTACTCGACTGTCGAAGGAGGGTTCTAGAGACCAAACGCGTTGGCCGATTTTGTTGATTCTTACGTCTATCGATTCGTCTTAAACTTGTGAGTGTCACTGGCTACAATCAAATTTAAAAATAGAAAATGGCGGATTTTGGGCGCCATAATGTGAAGCCCTATATTTTTTTTTGCACATAGGTAGTCAACATAAAAAATCATTATAAATATTTTGTTTTTTGAAGTTACACCATATGTAACTTTTATTTTACAAATTTTCTCTCGATGACGCATAATTATGGTTCTGAACACAGTGCTGTATTCTCTCTACCTATATCTTCGGGGGATACAGTTGTGATATTATGAATTATTATTTCAAAGCCCAATTTCCCAAGGACCTTACTCTTAAATAAAGAGCGCAGGAAAATGGGAGAGGTCTTTGCCCTGTAATGGGACAACATAGGCGAGTATAAAAAAATTGTAGCTGAAACACTTTTTCCAACCTTTTTCAATCTCGTATTTATAGTCACAACGGATCTTTGTGTCTCTGAAGTTGGCCTTGCCAACCATTGCGCAAGGAACAGTTTGTCATCGAGTATACTGCATAGAGTAAGCGAGATAGGACGATGCGACAAATGTAAGCGAGTGAAAAAGACAGTTACACATTGCTATCTTCACTTTCAGGGTCTAGCAGTCAATTCAGTGACACAAAGATCCGTTGTGAGTATTAGTTTTTTTTTTTTGCATTATTATTCTATCATGCCTACAGTTGTCTTCCAAAAAGTTTATTAGTTATTTACTACCTTAAAATCAACGTGTTGTGATTAGATAAACTGATAAATACATAATTATTATGTTTTTCATTTTTATTTTCATGTCCACAACCTGACTCAAATGACAGTCAGTCGATAAGATAAGTAGATATTATGAGTAGTCATTAAATTAATAGCTTCTACCCCGGTTTCTAAATTAAGAATTTCAAGTTGAGTATCTAGTTAGCAAACTCAACTTTAGCATAAAATCTTTTCAAACTTTGGCACTAACGTAGGATTTGTCACATGATGGGGTGCTATTTAATAAAATCTCATTTATTTTCAAAAACGATAAAGTAGTGAGAGTTGAGTATACATAGGTTTTCATCGATCATCTAATTGAGTGATTGGCTACATCGCCATGTGTCCATACACATTAAATTAGACACTGTATAATATTATACAGGGAATTATTAAAAGCGATAGCGAAACTACGCAGACGAGATGGGTATCGTAATCTAATAAAAGACGAAAAAAACACGATCATGTCGTAAGAATATTGTATCTGAATGTTTTGAAATCTTGAAAATAGAAATCAGAAATAATAACTTTTTTATTTAAATCCTTCTCAATGAAAAACCAAAATAATAGAAACAGTCAACACTGTAGAGTCGATTCAATGTCACACACTACGTAAATAAGTCTCGACGGCTAAGAAAAATAAACGGGAATGACAAATAAAATAACGGTACTAAATGCGGCTCCATCACATTTTTATGCAAGCAAAAAACGGGACACGCTATTACGAAATAATTCCTGCCTGCTAAACGAATTTGGAATGATTTTGAAATTTAAATCAGACACTTCCTTATATTTAAATTACACGTCTGTTGGTCCCGAATGTCATTTGTAGATCTTCGACGTTCAGGTAGTCAGAAGCCGGTGACAATCAGTCTTGCAAAGGGGAATTGTGTCAGGCAACTAGCTCCATGTATTTAGCTGCATCAGGTAAGACTAGAAGCCGTCTTCTGCAGTAGTTGGGAAAATATGCATTCCAAATTTAAATTTGATTAAAGTAATAATAGTGGGTTCACGAAAGGGAACATAGGGATTCCCTGACTATTAAAATTTATTGTAAATTGTTTAAAGTTTACACATTAACGCCAAAATTCACTGACGTGTACCGAAATACCACCAAAAACAATTATAAATTAGGTAGGTGTAATCATATTTATTAATCACCTATGGTTTCGGTATCTATCAGGCAGGTAATTTGGTACTGATACAAACACCTGCTGAAATAGACCTCTAATAAGTACACTAATTGCATGTTCCAAATTGATTTCATATCTATTTAAGCATACAAGAACGATGGCACGTATTCCAATCAATCGATCGAGGTTTAAGTTACAGATAAGATTGATTAAAATTAGGAAATCATACATGTTACCTAAATGTAATAAAATTTTGATTCTAAAATTGTAGGCGCGTGTAACTTTATGACGTTTTTATTATTGCTGGCAATGGCCTTGATTTAACTGTCTGTGACAAGAATTAAAATTAAAATCGTTAATAAGACATTCTGCAATCATAGTAAAGAATCGTAGATAATGTTTTGGTTGTAACCTTTCTGTTTAAATGGCAGAGAACAGACAAGGCATGCGCATTGATGGTATCAGGGGTGACCATAAGCTCTTAAAGTAAGGTTTTTTTGAGTGTGTGTAAGAGACAGATGTATATGACTAGTATAAATCTGTCCCTTACGTACACTCAAAATAACCTTACTCTAAGAGCTTATGGTCACACCCCGGGGGTCGGCTTCCAGATCAACCAGACCATTTATGTAGCTAATTAATAAATAGTATTCCACATGGAGTGTCTGCCTATCTAACCTCCAAAACCCAGAAACTGGGTAAAACAATATCCTTTGGCCAGAATGGTGACAGATTTCAGCCTTCGTCTGTCAAAGATGACTGCCGGGCCTACACCTGTCAACAGGGACTTAGTGCCGTAAAACGGTTTCTTTCTAAAGCATACACTTAAGGCCCGGCTTAAAAAAAAAAGATTCATGTTCATTATTTGTAAAACATGGTTTTTTTCGTGTTATTAGTTTTGCTTTAAAAAAATGATTATCAACACGATATTTTTTCGCTACTTGGATGTTTAAAAATATTTTTACACAGAAAAATTGATGGCTATAATTTCTTCATAACTGAAATTGCATAATGTGAATCAAACAATATTTTGCAAAGAAAACTGTCCAAAAAGAGCTTCAATATTGATATTCTAGCTCCGAGCGGGCGCACGGCCATTACTGTGTTAATATTGGGGAAAATAATTATAAGCTTCGTTCTCCGTATATAATGAATGGTCACCCTTCCACGGATAGACCTCAACAAGCGTTGCTTAACTCCGAAGATCGTCTCGTGTGGCTGTTACGAGTATTATTCAGCCATATATTGATTGAGTAACGTATCAAAAGCGCGAGTCCTTGACCTACAAATATTTGAAACAAGTGACGGTCAAGGTTGCAAGCGGCAAGCGTCATACTTCAGTAGATAGAATCGTGATAATGGTACCTATTTACATATATGGCTACCGAGCTTCTAACGTTGTTGTGTTTAATTTATTTTACAATAATCCGGGTAAAATAAATACTCAACTTTAACTAGTCTTAAAGTTGAGTAGTATTGCTTGAGTTGTTAGAGTAAGTTTGACAAACACTCAACTTTAAAGTCTTAATTAGTCTAAGACTTTAAAGTTGAGTATTTGTCAAACTTTAACAGTTTCACACGTTCTTAACTTTTTACATAAGCTGTCCTATTGTATTTGTTTGTTTGTTTTTGAGTGCAACAAAGTATAAGAGCACTCTAGTTACTAAATCACAGTACAACCGAACGAAATTCCTGATCCACTGCTTCATTATATTTGAAAAATTGTGGTTCGACAACGTAAAACACGCAATGAATACTGTTGAATTGTCAAAATGCATTGCGATTGATTGTGTGAATTTGTGTGTTACGCAATTATTACTACCCTTAGGTTGACGAGTCGAAAATGCCTAAGGAATTAAAGCCGCCAACAGTAAGTGTTTTTGCTTTGCATAAAGTTTCGATAAATAAATTAAGTTCAGATAATTATATTTCCTGTAGTTGTTAATAAAAAGTAGGTTATTAGTTACGTTCTGTAAATATTTAAGCACCTACAGTAAGTAGCTTAACGTAGTAACTATTTAGTAATTTGTAGCTTAACAGTTTTACGTCAGCGATGGGCCGATGGCAGATAGTAGAATGTTTTTTGTCGGGTGATCCTCGTTAGTTCCCATGTGGGCGTGGCGTCACTGTATTAAATGTCAACTGTAGCAGAGAGCCCTTCCCAAGAACCCCCGACGGAAAAGGAGGGTTGTTATAAGTTTGACGTGTGTTGCTGTGTATCTGTCTGTGGCATAATAGATACTAAACGGATGAACCGATTTTGATTTAAGGTTTTTTTGTTTGAAAGGTGATTTTGTCGAGAGTGTTCTTAGCTATGTTTGAATAAAATGGGTTCAGCCGTTCAAAGTTATGGGCGTTTTATTTTTGCAAGATAAATGTGTCGGGGGTTATTAAATTTTACTTGTTATAACAAGGATTGAAGAGCTTTCATGGCGGAAAAGCAACGATTTAAATATGGAGAAATCATTTATATTTATGTAATTTTGTGAGTAATTTGTGAGTATGTAATGTATCTACATATTAATATTTAGTCGGTGCTTTAACAATGGCAATAAGGTTAGTGACATTTGCAGTACTTTTATGTACTTGTTTTCTTCTGCTTCAGTATTAAATCATGACAAGAATTTTTAGATTTTAAAACAGATTTTGACAAGTTCTTAATTCAAAATAGATGTTTTATGAACAACTCCTATTTAAAAAAAAAAAAGTATTTGAGTTTGACGATTTCTCGGGGTTTTTGCTGGCTGTGTGTGTCTTTCTTCGTCATTATAAAGATAAAAATTAGGAGGTCACCTTTAGATTTTATAAGATGCAAATCGCGAAAAGTATTATCTTCGTTATCAACAATAACGCGTGGAGAACACGTGTCTTTTATAGACGTGCATAAGTACCCACTTATAAATTATTTTATAAGTGGTTATAAAACAATAAAATTTACAGCTATGAAGATAATAAATCAAAAATAAATACAATCATCCGTATATGTTATATAAAAACAGATCACCGCTTTTTAACCCCCGACGGAAAAAGAGGGTTGTTATAAGTTTGACGTGTGTTGCTGTCGTGTCTGTCTGTGGCATCATAGCTATAAACGGATGAACCGATTTTGATTTAGTTTCTTTTTGGTCGAAAGGTGACTTTGTTGAGTGTTATTAGCTATGTTTGAATAAAATCGGTTCAAAAACGGATTGTCTATTGAAGCGTGTCTACTACTATGTATATTATACTATTTAGTTTAAAAGCCACGAAATATTTTTTTTTATAAAATTTTAAATACCTACCCCAGACACAAAAACTACTAAAAAGCAAAAAATAATCCTCGTACTCGCGTCGGGGAACCGTTAAGCAAATAAAATAAACTGCTGTAAACGTTGCCCCTACGGAGGGAGACAAAAACAGCCATTTTTTTTTTCAGCTTATTTTTGCATAAATCTTTTAATATTTCTTGATAAAAATCAGACAGCAAACTCGTAGTTATAATATTAGTTCACACTTGCTTCGGTGTGTGTTTTATCCTTACAAAACTATGTCATTGTTTCAATACTTTCAATACAAACGATTCCTCGGAGTAAGCACTGATTGTAGTCCACTATTTGACCCGAAGTAATTCAATATCTATCTTAGTGACGACAAAAGCTTCGAAGATGAAACCAGACTGCGTACGTGGTCTTAGTCACGTACGCCACACGCCAGCGTGGCCCATGATCGATGGGAAATGGCGAACAATGGGCCACTTTGATAAGAGATTGCAGTATTCTTCCTCAATGGCTAATTGGGTCTGCAGCTTATTATGTAAGCTGTACGTTGATAAGGAGTTGCACAACAAAATTATTGTTGATAGTGTAAATAATATTATTTTTCTCAAACATGCATGGAAATATTAAGAACACGCGAAGTACCGAATTTACGGACAAAGAAAATCAAATCCATTACTAGAGCGTTTTTTGAATTTGGAACATTACAACGCTCCAGCAATATTGTTGTAACTTTTAATATTAATTAAATTAAATGTATAATATAAAAAGTATGTTTTATTTCCCTGCATTCTTTTGAGAAAAGCACTATATAAGCTTCGGCGGAAATGGCAATTGCCTGTCTCGTATTAGTAAACTCATACTCGACCTGCAATTGCCTATTTCCCGGCCTTTGCAATAATGTACATTATATTTTAATTAGTACTATTAAGTTTGCGTAGATTGTAGAGGTGCCTGAAGATAGTTTTTTTTTTTTTTATATATGCTATTGTTTTAACAATTAAAAAAAATAATTGTGATCATCGAAATGTATAAGACAGGTAGAAAAATTCACCAGCGATATTATAGATCAGTAAAATCATTTTCGTAATGGGATCAGCCCCCGTCCCTGAAGTGTCAAAACTATCATAGTTCGACTGTAAAAAAGGGACATAATGTATACAAGTCATATTCATCTGTCTCTTACGCATACTCAAAATAACCTTTCTCTAAGAGCTTATGGTCACCCCCGAGTACTTCCGAGGTTTACCTTCTGTACAAGCAAACAATTTTAGTTTTTAACTTGGTAATTATTTAGAAAAGATCGTATAGATACACAGAGTATGTATACTCTTTATAACTGGTTATTTTTTAACCAATTGTATGATAGAAGAATTGTTTTTGTTAGATAATATATCTTTTATTTGTGTGTTAAAACTTAAAACAATCAAGTTCATTTATAACACTTAAAACATTTTAGTTATCGTGAAGAAACAATTTCGTTGCGACCCCTCGACCTAGTACCGACTATAATGTGTTATGTAAAAGACGGTACATATACCTATATACATAATATACAATGACTGATAGAGTGATAAAGCTAAATAAACAATCAGGCTACGTCAGAGTTACACAACTGGAGCTGGAAAAAAACATGGTTTTCTTCTGAGCAAAAACAGAAAAAATAAAGAATATTTATTTGCCCACAGTACAGCCATCAGCATCAGCCTTTTAAACCGACTTCAAAAAAAGAAGGAGGTTCTCAATTCGTCGGAATCTTTTTTAGGGTTCCGTACCCAAAGGGTAAAAACGGGACCCTATTACTAAGACTCAGCGGTCCATCTGTCTGTCTGTCTGTCACCAGGCTGTATCTCATAAACCGTGATAGCTAGACAGTTGAAATTTTGAACGATGATGTATTTCTGTTGCCGCTATAACAACAAATACTAAAAACAGAATAAAATAAATATTTAAGTGGGGCTCCCATACAACAAACGTGATTTTTTTTGTGATAATTGTACGGAACCCTTCGTGCGTGAGTCCGACTTGCACTTGGCCGGTTTTTCAAATGTATTTTCCCCGATTACTCAAAGACGCCTGGACCGATTTGGAAATTTCTTTTTTCTTATGTTTGAAAGGGTATACTTCCTAGTTGGTCCCATAGTCATCAGGTTAGGATCTGATGATGGGATCTTGGAGAAATCGAGGGAATTCCTCAAATATTATAGGCATACATACAGCGATTTTGGTATTTTCATCAACAATGCAATCATTTGCACTCAGAAAGTATCATTTGGTGAAGTGGAACTGATGAAGAAGACCACAGATGGCCCATGGAACTCCTTAATGCTTAAGTATGTACGGGTATTAGATATCTCGAATAGTTAAACGACTATGATGAAGCAAATACTTTTAAATGAATAGTACTGATGAAAATGGTACCATCGAACTGATCTGATGATGAAGCCGGCAGGTATGCACTGGAACTCCGAAATAAAACAATGTATCCTAGTCGTGTTTGGGCTTATTGGAATCGTCATGTCATGTACTTTGGCTATATATGATTTTTATGGCAATTGGAGGTACCTATGAAAACTAAAAAGAGATAAAAAAAAACACTGCAAATTGAAAAATAACTTACTTTTCCTAAGTCGGTGTCGATATCGAAACACGTAAAACAATAGGTACCAAAGACACCGACTTCGGAAAAGAAAGTGTTTTCTTTTTTGGAAGTCGGTTTGTTTTTTTGTTAAAAAGTTTTTAATGTACACATTGCTGGGTAACAGGCCTCTTCTCTGTGAGAGGGTATGGGCCGGCAAGATTATTATCTTTTGCAAGAACAAAACGATAGCGATTTTAGCGCAATAATTGCTCTTCAATACAGAAGTTTTAGAATTGTTGGCGGTTTTTTTTTTAATACATTCATTAGACAACCAACGAGCGATTAGCTAACGATTCTGTAGGACTTACCATACCTTAAATGCAGGTAATGCTGACTTTTATGACATAAAGCGTTTGATCGCTATCGGTTACGAAGATACGTAATAAACCTGCGGGTTTACACCATGCGGGCCCAGTGCGGGTTCCTGATAGTGACACCTGAGATCATAAAAACCCACTGTACACTAGAAATACCAAATAGATTTTTGTCTATTTTCCTCTTTCCTTTTATTTCTTTAAATAACATTCACGTCATTGCTACCTACAATAGATTTTTCTCGCTCCTGTTCAAAATAATAATTTTATTTAACTGATGGATTTGTGAAGTAATTACTATTTATGTTTATTACATAATTTTAACTATTAACGTTATAATAAGAATGAGAAGTTTGACGAGCCTATTTATACCTAAGATCCAGTTTTTGAATTGAGAATTTGAAGTTGAGTAATTGTCAGAAAAAAAGAGAGAGAGAAAGAGATTTGAAAAAAAAAAGAGAGTGAGAAAGAGATTTGAAAAGTTTTTTTTATTTTAAACTAGCTGACCCGGCAAACTTTGTTTTGCCATAAAAATACCAAACATTCATCTACCCTACCTAACACTATCTACCTACCCTACCCTACCTACCCTACCCTACCTACCCTACCCTACCTACCCTACCCTACCTACCCTATAAACCTCACGGAGCCCGAGACCTTTCCAACGAATGCAAAACCGTGGAAATCGGTTCGTGCGTTCTGGAGTTATAGCGTCAGGAAGGAAAACCCCACTTATTTTTATATAGTAGATTATCAATTGTAGTAGTAGGAGCTCGTGGCTAAATAATAACAGCCGCACTGGTCGATCATTAACGCTTGACGAGGTCGGTCCGTGGATGGGTGACCATTTCAACATACCGAGTTTCCTCCGTGCCTCGGAAAGCACGCTAAGCCGTTGGTCCCGGCTGTCATTTGAAGATCTTTGAAAGTCGTTACGAGTAGTCAGAAGCTTGAGATCTGACACCAGTCTTGCCAAGGGGTACCGTGTTACCCAGTTACTGGGTTGTGGAGGTCAGATAGGCAGTCGCTGCATGTAAAACACTGGTACTCAGCTGAATCCGGTTAGACTGGAAGCCGATCCCAATATAGTTGGGCAAAGGCTAGACAGATTGAATTCAGAAACAGGTGTAGGTAAGTCACTACAATTTGGAACGTGGTTACTTACTTATTTGTTTGCCATACAATAAGTAATTAACATCTAATTATGAAGATCTGAGGTTTAAAATCACAGAAGAAAACTACACTAGATATGTTACCTACTTTGTTCATGAATGGTACGAAAACAAATAAATGTTCCATTTGATTTCAAATCAAAGTTTTTTAGGCTTAAAATAAAAATAATATTTGAGCATTTCAAATATATATTTAAAGAGATTTCGCGTAAGAGCAGGTATAATACTCACAACGGATCTATGTGTCTCTGAATTGGCTGCAAGACCCTGCGCAGTAGCTATTTTTGTGTCAATGTTGAAGGTGAAGACAGCATTGTATAGCTGTCTCTTTCAAACGCTTACGTTTGTCGCATCGTCCTATCTCGCTTCAGGGCGGCCAATACGTTTGGCGAGGGCTATATCAGTTCATAGGTAAGCCCGATATTTGCTTACCAAAGATTAATAATATTTGCTTACCAAAGATTAATAACACGTACGCATTTAATTAGTAATTAAAAACAGATTAAAACCGTGATATTACATGACCTTAGTGTTCAATAATAAAGTTGCGAACGTGATCAGAAACAAGTTGCAAGCAAATAATATTTATTTACAGATTATACGACACCACTATCAATTATTATTGTTATTTTCATTAGATAAAAATTTTGCAGACGTAATACCCCTTAACAGTGTGGGTTATCATGGGACCGACTTTATAATAATAACAGTTTTATTGAATAATAAAAATTTTTTTTTGCAAAAAAATACTACCGACTTCCAAATACAGAACTACAAAGAGTAAAATAACTTTATTTTTTGAAGTCGGTGTCTTCCGTAGGTACATTTTTTTTGCGTTATGGACACCGACTTCATAAAATAAAGTTATTTTACTCTTTGTAGTTCTGTATTTGGAAGTCGGTAGTATTTTTTTGCAAAAAAGATTTTTTATTTTTCACTTTTTAGTTGTACCTACCTAATAGGCAATTTAGTAAGGTAACTTTAACGCCAAAATAGATTTCATGAAACTTGAACATGTAATGTGTAATGAGAGATCTGCGTACCCCTTAAGAGCGTACTGGCGTGATGTTATGTTATGAAATGGTATAAACAATAAACGGACATGCGATTGCAGCAAACCCATTACCATTATTTATTGAAGAGTTCTGTTGTATATCTCCAAAGTTCTTCATCAGATCTTCACCAAATTAAAATGGGACCAATTTCGAAACATACTT